>CM040631.1:1346673-1990953 GCA_022818045.1 Neotoxoptera formosana | reverse complement strand
TAAACGTGCACGATGCGCGCATTTAACAAGTGTCCAAGCGAGTTCGAAACGTTAGAACACTACATAATATTATAATATACACGTATTATGTATATTATTATATTATATTCGACGGTAGGATATAATATTATTCTATTAAAAAAAAAAAAAAACGCGAGGAAATAATAATCATAATAATAATAATAATAATAATCAGACACATATATAATATTATAATAACGCAATGTGTCCGTGAAACGTGTTCACCTTATGTTCGGTCGGATCTTATTGGATTTGTCAAAACGTTTTATGGTCGGTAATTTCATACAGCGATTGAGTCACAAAAAGCGCATGGGAGTTATGGACGTGACAGCTCACGCGGACTAACGGCTCAAACGGGTTAGGCCCGGCCAGTGGCCAAAAATCAGAGGAGAAAAAGAAGACGAAAGAAAAATATAATAATAATATCCGGCTATACGGGAAAGAAAAAAACGGGTTCGTTCATTTATTTTATTATTATTATAAATATATAATTTTTTTGGTCCGTCTTTCGAACGACACTACCTATAAAATAATATTATATGAATATAATATATATTTAATTTTTCGTCCCGACGTCTGGCGAGTATATAATATTATTCATGTATATATATATATATATATATATATATCCATACTTATGCGTGGCATATATAGATACTTACCAGCACATATATAATATCGCCAACGTCCATATTAAATTTTTCGCTCGGTTTGCGGCAAAAAAAAAATTCAGTACAAACGTGAGAGACGCGATATACATATTATAAAATGTAAACTTCTACCACAGCAGCAGTAGCAGCAGCATCGGCAGACGATAAAATAATATTTTATTTATACAATTATATTATATTCACGGTGTTCAAAAAGTTTGGAAACGGACTGATAAACAATAATATAATTAATATTTATGAGACAATTATAATATATTATTTCACCTAATAAACATGCAGCGGTGTTATCGCTGTTATTGATCTATGTTGGTATTAAAATATATAAACGGTAATCAAAGAGTTTCCAAACTTTTTAAACACAATGTAATATATAACTATATATGTACATTGACTTTTACAGACGTAGCAAATTAATATTATTCGTTCTGTCCCGATAACGTCGATGCATCACTATATTTTTGTTATATAATTGTTTTTTAATTATCTAGATAGTCTTTAAATCCATCTCGAAGGGTGTTCTATTGATATGATTATTATCCGAACGACGTCATTTTCAATATTACAAGATGGACCTATATATTTTAAGGATTGTCGCGAGTGCGCGTGACAAGCGAGTAAAAGTCGTAATTTCGATGACACGTTGACTGTGCAGCAATAGGGTCGACGTATATAATCGAGGCGCAAAAAAACGGGACAAAGGGTCCTATCGAAGCTATCGAAAACCGTACATACGCTGCAGAGGGTGTATGAGAGAGAGAGAGAGAGAGAGAGAGCGAAGTGAAAATGCACTTTGTTCATCATCTATATAACGATAGTACTGTATAGTTGGTTTCCAAGCTATATATGCAGAGTGGTGATTTTCTACAAAAAGAAAACAGAAAATAATATTCTTAATTTTTCGGTTACGCGTTTAACTTGCATTATTTATAACTATACATAGGTACCTATATTATATAATATTATGTTTTCTACAACGACTTATAATAATAATAAGTATATATAACATCAGCAGGGCAGTCCCGAATAGACAAAAATCAGGGGAGCATACAATATTGTTAACTCATTTTTTTCTAGATAAAAATGCTAATTTATTATTTTTTCCCCGTAATCTGGAAGATCCAAAATATTTAACGTCAAACAATAGAAATTAAGTCTTTCGAACATACGCATATAGCTAATATTTTGAATAGACTTGTCTATATCTCATGATTTAGCGTGTTGAAAGGTAAGTTAAAAACCCCAAATAGTCTGAGAACGTACGTAATGCTTTGACCAAACTGGTATACTAAATACATAAATGTGTACAAATCAACGTGGTGAATACTGAATATTATTTTGGGCGTTTGTGGTGTATGTAAATAAGCTCCGAAATTTATTTTTTCATTTAAAATAAATATTAAATTTCTAAAAACAAGATTTATTTGAATATGACCATCGTTGCGAGAACGGTGGTTTGCTCGACTACACTCACAATAGATATTTCGGTAAGTATTCGTATTTGCAGTATTATAATATTTTATATTATGATAAAGAAAAAAAAATGACCAACGGCAATAAAGTTTAATTTTCATAATTTCCAAAAAAATATTGTCTCTATAATTTTTTTTTGAAAAATTGCGATACTGGCGTATGGATTTTGAAACGGAATACCGGACTATAATAATATGCTAAACTATAATGGTATTATATCGGTTTAGACGATTTTTATCGTTCAGCCTCTGTGATTGCTGGAGAACGCGGACGTTCTAAGATTATGCGCGCGAGTGCAAACGCCACGCACTTACCTAACCTATGGCTACGTTTGATGTGTCGTCCCCACACAATCGACTTTTGGAAAATATTTAGTAGGTACCTATAAATAAATAAATTTGATTGATTTCAGCGTGTCAAAAAAAATCTATTTTCTATATTTCTTCGTATTATTATTATTATTATTATTGTTATGATTATGTCGCACAATATTATTATTTAAACGGTTCGGTGCAGAAATAAAAAAAACCAACCGCCCCGCGCGATTCGTGGGCACATCACACAATAATATTATATAATATTATATATTAAAATGGTTGTGTGGGGTGCAGCGTTGTTTCGCCAAAGCGCGCGTTTTGTGTTTCCAGTTGTTCCGCAGACCATGAAATGGAGTCTGTCGGGGCCCGTTGGCGCGGCGGCGGCGGCGGCGGAGAGGAGAGCAGGACAACGCGTCGTCGTCGGTCGGTCGGTGCGTTTCATTTTCATTTTTTTGTTTCTGTCCATTCAAACTTTTTACACACACGCGCTCGCACCGCCGGCCAAGTATTCCGTAAATTATTATCGCCGTTATTAAATCCGACCGATTGCAAAACATAAATTACTTTTTGCATAATTCGCGCGAGATTTATATACACCGCGCGCGCAAACAAACGGACGCGCGGTTTTATTTTATGTTTTTTTCACATATTTTTGTATCCCGTCGGCGTGTGTTGCACACAACAACGAGACAACAATAATAATAATACGATATTATAATATTGTATAATAATATTATATTATTAAGGTTCGGTTAATTTATAACCTATGACATTCGTGCGCGTTTGTACGCATCGGAGAACATATTTGACGACACATTTTCATATACAAGCATATTATTAAAATTCAATATTATTATTATATTATAATAATATATAATATTAATATTATGATGGCGCAGCGTGGGCTGCGGCAGCGAGTGATCTCCGTGCCCCCCCCCCCCCAATCGAGAGCTCGCGCCGCGGTCCTCGAGGCACGAAACGCCGTGTAGGTATAATTATTACTATGATGATGTTTTATTTAATTTAATTTTATTATTGTATATACACTCGTATATCGATTCCACGTGTCCATATACGGACGTCCGTAGAAAATCAGTTCAATCGGCGCAAAATCAATCGGGGCCTTAGCCCTATATGGCTAGCTATAATAGGTAGGTATATAATATGATGCGATCTCTCTCGATATTTTTATTTTACATTTTCGAATAATTGGCCAAATTATAATATAACAATATGCACATATTATATTATTATAATATCACAACGTTATGATTGAATATAAAAATCAATATTTCAAAAAAATATCGATTAATGCTCAAAGACATTGCAGACGCAGATCTATAGTCTCCGTCTATAATATATACCTATATCTTCAAACTTATTTCTCTTTATATTCGTACGAATGTCAGCCGATAAAACCTGAACCGATCGGAACAATTTTATTTCCGTTTATTACTTTAGCCATTTCTATATAATTATAATTATAATTAGAGCTAGACGGGTGTATATAATTCCAGCTTATATGATCGTATGCCTGCGTGAAACCTAGGTGGGCCTTAATGTTAAACATTTAAATTCTGATGAGAAATATATTTTATAGACTTATATAATATGATATTCTAATAATTGTACCACATTTGTTCGTGTTTTTTTTATTGAGCGAAACCGACTGCTGATTTTATAGTGCTTGGTAGATTTATTATAATTGAGAAAAGTGTTGTGAAGAATAATGATAGTGCAAGTTAGCTGTTAAGAATATTATTTGATTATAATAAATAGGTTTACTGCACAGCTAAGAACTTAATAGGTAAGCTAACAAACCGATTTTATTGAGATATTTCTATGGATTTTACAAGAAAGTAAAAACAGTGAAATAATTATAATTAATCTAAAGAAACAATTTTTTATTATCACGTGTGCAGATGTACCTAGGTATATAACATTTATGTCCAATAAAGCCGTACTGTGTTTTGCGTTTTCAATAGTTTTTTTTTTCATTACCTCATACGGCTCCCTATAGAGTTAAATAATATAAATAGCTGTTAATCTCATCCCTTTTTTTCTTCTCAACTTGGTACGAAAATACTGAACAATTTTAACAACAGTTCAATATACGTACATGTAATTTTTTATTAGCTTTGAGAACAATTTTAATTCAATAAAATATACAAAATATGCAAATAGAATAGTGATAATTAAAAATAGAAACAACCAAAAGTTAAAATCGACGGTCGGGTTTATATATTAATATTTCTGCATATAATAAATCAATGTCTATAGTGTGATATAGGATATTTGCTTCTATAACATCTGTGACGAAAGACATATTTATAAGGTTAAAGGTATTTAAGTCATGATATATTGTATTGATAGGTACAGGTACGCGCTGTATGTACGACGAGGAAGTAGCTGATTTAGTCGCTACGATTTTTTTACTTTTCGGCCACTCTTATACACAAGCGAATTCTATTTTTACACACATTTTTACTGATCTGGATCAACGATTCTCAACCGGGGGGTCGCCAACAATTTTTTTATGGTCGCCAATTCATGTGGGAAAAAAATTGTTTCACTTAGAATCTTATAATTAATAGTAAGTGTTATAATATATTATATATTTTTGTTTGGATAGTCCGATAGTCCATAAAAACGTACTATTTATTTATAATATAATTCAAGGCTAATTACAGATAAGATAACAATATAATCAGAAACAAAAGGGTCGTTAGACATCTTGGTGACATTATAGGGGGTCGCGAACTCAAAAAGGTTGAGAACCACTGAACTAGATGATAGGTATGATTTTATCGATGGGATCAAACCGCATTTGGTTTGACATTATATACATATTACAATATATTATGATATACGACGATGTATGCGAAACGCGCGTCTCTGCGGGAGTCTGAAAGTGGCGTACCCACCCCGCGGGACACGCGTGTACCTTTATATATAATATATAATATATATATATATATATATATATATTATAAATATATTTTATATAGAGCTGGTACTACGTGTTTACACACGCACACGGAAGATTATGTCGAGAGTCATTTTTTCCCTATTCCCCCGAGAAACGATATAGCCACGCCGTTGTAACAATACATATATATATATATATATTATATACTTATATGCAGCACTCTGGTAAAAATATATACATAATCGCTTTTATCGACGAGCTAGCCGCGTGGCCCGTCACCGCCGCGATGACGTAAATTTATTTAAACCGTATGTGGATTATACATAGGTCGCGATTTACATAATATTATATTATATTATTATGATGTTATAATATTGTGGGATGTACAATATACGCACGTATAAGCTATAATAATATACAAGAGAGTTTGGGAGACATTGCCGAAAATCACTAAAATGTGCATATTATCTAAATTCAAAGACCGCCGAAATTTGTTTTTTTTTTTTAACAATACTATTTAGGACGATGCGATGTTCAGTTTTTACCCAGCGTCATTTCTGTCAGCATATTTGCTCAAAAACGTATGTTTGATAGTCAAAATGTTTCCAAACATATTATAATATGTTATATAGTGTAAATATATAGGTACTATATTGTAGTATTTCGTGTGTTTTGAAAAATTACCATTCTAACACATAAGTACAACATGGTTTACAAACAAGGTTAAGACAATAACGAGCATAGGTATATTGTCATAATGTATAATATTGCAGTAAGAGTAGTAAGACCTATTATAATCATACATACTTAGCTTCCTAAAAACCCTATAATATTGCCATATTTGCTATTGCCCTATGGTCACCAACTGGCGGACCACAGACACAGTTTTGTAAGGACTCTGATGGTTGCGTAATCATAAAATATATAGGTATAATATAGTTTTTATAATAAAATGATGAATACAAATATTTTCCGATATTGTGTGTACGATATATATACATACTTGTCTCCGTCGCCACGCGTAATCTTATGCAAGCTAATATACAAGCAAAAAATATATTACAATGTGTATTTGTTATTAATTATTGATAATGTGTGAAGAAAGTTATTGAAAGTGTTTTGGAACGCAGGAAGTCCGATAAGTTTTAAAACACGGGACCCCCATAGAAATTATTTGGTAAACACTGGCCTATGACCTATCCCTAAAATCGATAGATATTTTGTGTCATCAATAACTATATAATAATTCTAATGACAATAAATTATTGAATAGTCGTTATTTCAAAAAAAAACTAAATAACTAGATAATAATAATAGTAAAAAGTATGATATGTTTTCAAAAATGTTGTTTTGTATTGGACACCTCACAAATAGTTTTCAAAATCGATAATTTGTTTCGAGGAAACGATCAGTCGTATTATAACTTTATTGTTCAAAGAATTACCGAGTTTATTATATGTGATGGTAAAATAAAACTATGATTGGATGGCAAAAAAAGGTTCATCTCTTATAATATTTTTACGAATTCAACAAAGTGCATATATTATTATTATTTACGTATGCCTATTATATAAGTGCATATTTTTTTTGCCCACACGTATAATGCGGTACACGCGCATCTACCTAGTTATTTACGACGAAACATTTTCTACAACATGAAAATGCATTAAAAAGTGTATATACCTAATATTATAAACGTGTAGAATATTATACGTCCTACACACACACACACACACACACACACACACACAATAATATAATAATATACATTACACACTGGAGGTTGCGATGAGAACGGGTCGACGCATAGTAGTAGTTGTGCCATCATCCGTCCGGTCGCAACGAAATTTCGACCGTTATTATTAATATAACTGTATCACAGCTGCACGATAATAACACGTGGGGTATCAAATAATAATAATAATAATAATTATATTATATTTTATAATATACTGCTATTATACGGCGGCGGCGGCGGTGGCGGTGACGATTCGGCGGTTTTCGACGACGAGACGAATACGCGGAAACTCACGTGGTCCGGGCGATACGATTCCGTGCGTACGTCGTAATAATAATATTATATAATATTATGTTCGGTCTGTATACCCCTGCAAATCGTGGGTTCGATGACGATAAAAAGCGTACCGGGAATTGTGCGGTGACATTGGTGGAGGTGGTGGTGGAGGCGGCGGCGGCGGCTAGCAGGACTCGCGCGGATGACGTAAAGTTTAACGACGACGACGAGCTTCCGGTCGTTTGAGATGATGCTCTCGCGGAATTCCGCACGGTCCGACGACATCAAAAGCGATTCGAATATTTCGGACCGAGTCGAATAATAATAATAATAACGCTCTATGCGTCGTACCCTCTGCAGTATATGTATAAGGATATTATAGCGACATACATATAATATATATGTATATATCAGTCCACTGCACCGCACCTCACCCTCACCCCTAAGAAATGTTTTTCGTCCGGCGACGACGTATATATATATATATATTATAAATGTATGTATTTATAGTGCCCTTTTTTTTTAATCGCATTGGACGTCACGAAACGGTTTCGTTACTAAAATATACGCGCATTTTCTCTCGTTTATTTTTTTTGTTGTAATTACAATTTGGATTTTTTCCCCCGTTTTAATTTTGGTCCGAGAGGGCGATTCGCTCTTAATTTCTCTCTCGTTCTTTCTCTGTCTCTCTCTCTCTTTCTCTCTCTCTCGTTCTTTCTCTGTCTCGCGCGATAAAAGTTCGTTTCACATGTTTATCGAACGTTATTTCGACGAACTTGTACCTATATAATATGAATATAATATTATAATATGCAGAATTCTAATATCATTCCGAAGACTTGTTTTTCGTATAGTCGCTTCCGAGATTAAATTTGTTTCGTAAATACAACACTTAAACTCTCTGCAAGTTTTCAATTCAAATTTGATTACAAATATGATTATTATTTCGCTGTATTATAATATATTATTATATTTATCGTGTGCGTGTGTGTGTTATGACGTTTTTATTATTTGTGTCCGTTCGAAAAAAAAATGAAAACTCCATCGCATTATTGTAACTCGGATCCACTGTTTGCTGGTGCACTTTACTATGTATTTTCAACATGACGTATCCTAAGTGTATGTGCATCGATATTCTTCTAAGAACGCGAACGATTATTGAGGGGACGTTATCGTTATGTTTTCTTCCCTCTGTAGTGTGCGAACGTTGGTCGATTTTCTAAAACAAATAAATCGTTATTTTTTCATGTGGTCAATTATTAGTCGTTTGTATTAACTATATTATCATTGATTTCGTTAAAAAATATGCCCTCTTTGCTGCTAAAACGACCGCGGGTTGTCGTTATGATTCCTCATTTTTGTATATTCACCTTGAACTTATACAAAAAGCAGTGAAAAAATTATAATGTAGCAATAACGCCTCCTTAACGTTTAATCGGTTTTCCTTATTAATAAGAAAACCGGGTAAAACTCGACTGATAATTAGAATAAACCATGTAGTACATTATATTTTGGGGTAACGCTTATCAAACTCATATTAAAAAATTAAATACAACATTAAATTGTCTTGTAAAATATATCTTCAATAAGCCTAGACTCTTTCCAACAACTTTATTATATAATGAATGTAAAATCTTAAATATAAAATCTCTCCATATATTACATGTTCTTGCGGTTGTTTTTAAATATACTAACACAATTAATACTCCTACACATAATTATAATACACGATTTGTTAAAGATATTAATTTATCACTGCCTAAATTAAGAACTACTTTTTGTCAGTCAGGACCATATTTTGTGTTTATTAATTTTTGTATTAAATATAATATTTGCATTCATGAATTTAATAATTTTATACAATTAAAAAGAAAACTTATGTCTTTAGGATTAAATACCTTAGTTTAATTTGAATTGCTTACAGCTTATATTACTTTATTTTGAATAATTATATTGTAATTTCACTATTACTTTTTTATTCTGTTAACTATCTATTTTATTTATTTACTTATTTATTTATTTCTTTTTTTTTCTTTTCTCTCTTATGTTTTGTTCTTGATATGTTTATTTAATATTGTAATTGCATGAACTCTCACCTCCAGCACAGCCTTTGGCTTAGGAGGTGATCTAACAAAAATTTGTCTATTAGTAATTTAACTTGTATATATTGTTTGTTGGAGAATTAATAAATATTATTATTATTATTATTATATTAAATGATAGGAGTAGGATGATGATAATAAAGTATAATTGCATATTAATAAATACCTATATTATAAAGCTCTGCGTCCTCCAACGGTCATAATATTATATTTATTTCATTCAGGAAAAAAAATCAAACACTTACCGTTGTAGTTATAATTGTATTTATTTAATTGTAATATAACGAATAGAGCGTCTATTATTAGTAATAATGAGTACCTAAATTTATTATGAGACGGTGTGAGACACATAATACATTATATTATATAGTCGCTTCTCAATAACAATGAGAATATAAGACCCGTGCGAATAACTAAAATAATACATACATTGTATGAGAATTTCTAGGTATATTATTTTCATAATACAAGTCTTGTTATTGTACCAAATCATTAAATTGCTGTTAAATTAAATCGAAGAGAATTTTTCTTTGCACGCGCGAGAACCGTGTTTTGTAAACATATTAAATTTGTACCTATAGGTATACGTACTTATAAGCACAAAAAGGGAAAACCAAAGATAAACTATGATCATATCATTAAAAATCCAGATATTTGCGTGATAACTTAACTCTTAAGTAAAAATGTTTAATTTATGTAGGTAGTATAAATGTTTCTCGACATTAACTTATCCAATATATTAAATATTTTTTTTGTGCCCCGAGTTTTATTATTTTTACTATTATTATTATTTGTTCCTTCTCTTCACAGTATTCCAAATATTTAAAAAAAATTATAAGTACTCAGGACCTCGGCTATAGCCATAATATATGGGTCGGCGACTTTTTGATATCTTCGTTAAATCACACTTCATGTCTAATCGGTGACACTCGAATTGCCTCCCACATTTAGGTATAGGTTACCTTTTTTCACTTGAATTACCTCCGGGTATTTTCGGAGGCAATTCGAGTATACCCAACCGATTTCTGTAGTGCTTAAAAATATTATTTTCAAGACATACAGTATTTCGCAGACCAATTAGTTTTTCGAATGCAATAATATCTTGTCGATTATTAGTTAAAGATTAGTCCATCATCACCAGTTCGACATATTCAGTTTCGTTACCATCGAATAACACGATTATACGTAGGTGCATTATAGTTTTATAAAAATGAACTTGTTAGCGTTATTAGCGAAAAAGGCGATACGATTTTAATTTGTGATGGTTTGGATTTAAAAAAAAACTTAGCTAATTGCATTAAACGATGGACATGTACAAAAAAAATATGTTCAGATTATTTAAAAAACAATCAACGTAATAACATACAGTTCGAAAATAGTAAGCTTAATGCTTATTCACAATTGTACGAAACACTCGGAGCAAAAGATCAACAGACAGATGATACTCAGCAACAATTTAAAACGAAAAACTTTAGAACAGCTCTCTGAACGACCAGCAAAACTATTCCACGACGAGATGAAAAATTGTAATGTATAAGTACATTAACAAGCTCGGACGTAATACTTACATAAAAAATGATAATATGAATCATGCCCGGAATTCTATAATATTATATCATCCAAAATTGCCACAAGATGGGAATGAAGTCAACAGAGTTTTATCGTCCATTGAGGTTAAAACATTTATAGATGAACATTTTTTAATATTATGGTTTGGTGATGTTTTCATGTGAAGAAAATATCAAGTTTCTAAGTACCTACGCTTACTACAATATAATATGTGGATGGAACTTTTGACTATTATTGTGCTCGATATTTTTGACAATTGTTTACAATACATGGATTTCATAATAATAATTATATACCCTTAGCATTTTTTTTTTTCTAAGGAATAAAGTCAAGCATCATATAAACGAGCTTTTTTGGAATTACGTAAACGATGATTGAAGTTCGCAGAAATATATGAACCAAAATTGTGTTTTGTTGATTTTGAAAAATCAATACATAATACATTACGTGAAGTTTGGCTACGAATTGAAGGGCGAAGTTAAGGGCTGTATATTTCATCTATGTCAATTTCGGTGGCGTAAAATACAAAAAATTGGTTTAGCTACAGAATATTCAAAAGACGACGAAATTGGAAAATATCTTAAGTACATATTTGGCCTTCCATTTCTGCATCGAGAAGAAGTAAAATTTGAATTACATTTTATTCTGAAATTATTATTGTAATTTTTAACTAAACGATTGTTTGTTTTTAGGTAGGTGATGTTTTCACCATAGATCTTGGTGAGCTAAAACCTAATAATGTCAGGATAACTCAAATTTCAGATTATTTGGTTGAAAATTATATAGATAAAGATTCATCTTTTCCACCGAAAATGTTTGCTGAAATGACATCCAGTGCTCAAAGGTCGCTTGTGAATCATTCCATAGTAAATATAATTCTAATTTTTCATCAACTCATCCTCATATTTTCAAATTGTTGGATGTATTAAAATCAATGCAGTTAGATACGGTAATATTAACTAGATCTTCCAAAACGGAAACCAAAAGAATTAGGACAACCACAAAAAATAAAATAAAATTTATTAAAAACTTAATTGATAAATTAAACACAAATGAAATTTCAAAATTACAATATGGTGACGGCTTGGTGATGACAATAATTGACGGAATCGTTAATATTGTTTTCCCGTTAAAACACGAAATTATTTTATGACTTACCACTAGTTGATTTTTTAGTCTGTTACTCATTCAGATTTATTACATTGAGTTTATTTAAATTTTTCCTAAAAACGCGTTGGTATGTCATATATACCTACATTTTAGCTGACTATTGTGTGTGGTTTTCGAAAAAAAAGGATGTTAAAACTGGCGTTTGAGTGTTTTTAAAAGTACTATAGTAATATGACTTATATAGTATTGATATTATTTGTTACTACGATGCATAATACGATCTAGAGGCCTCGATCGCGTGTCATTATTAAGGGGCAATGTTTAGGCAATATGTGAAATTTAGTCGCCGTCGTCCATGGCATCAGAGCTGTGTGTTAGTCGTCAACGACGATTAGTGGGTGAGTGTGATGGTTGTATACGGGTGCTGTGGGGCTATCAAGGCACTCGCAAATATGTCAACTGCACCGCCGATGTTTAAAAAATTGCAATAATATTTTGCACTACTTACATTTTTGGGGATGCAAAGAAATGCATCCGGGGTCCTTTAGGTTACCGCAGGCCGACACTGATTACCACGGTATACCGTCTTGTCATACGTACACCGTACACGTCATAATGGACGTGCGGCGGGTCCGCGACTTCAAGTAATACCTAATATATTATTACTGCACATAGTGCACAGAGAACAGGAATCGTGATTAACGACGTCACGTCCGTGGCGTATGTGCATTTTCATTACGACGGCGGAATAATGAAAGAAACGAATTCGCGAAAACTGTAACGATATTATAATGTATATAATATACGTTATAATATTATAGTATACTATAATAAACGACTCGCTTATATATTCACTTTTATATAATGTGTACCGCGGAAAAGCGCGAGTACTAATGTATACTATCATCGTTTCACGCAGATCTATTATTATTATTATTATTATAATATTATTATTATTATACCCGCCTTAACTCCTAGATCGTGAACTTCCAAATCGTAATGTACACGCGGAGTGTAACACAGCGTGCTAATGCGTTTTTATTTTTTTTAAGACACATATACACACGCGTTGAAAAGCCAAAAACACGAGTATCACAATAGTAATAAACGCGTATTCATTATTTCTTATATAATATATATATACGAATTCATATAATACGTAATACGAAAATAAATTAATGTCGTTAGAATATTATTATAATAATAATTACCATCGCGGCGGCAGGTGTTGTTGGCCCGGCCATTACGAATCTCCGCTGCCGAAACAGAGAATAAAGATAATAATAATAATAATAATAATAATAATGATAATAATACTATTTTTATAAAAATACAAACCGCCGTTGATTGTGTACGAGATTTGTCAGGTTATAATAGTATAGTACAATAATATATTATTATATGCCCAGTCGCGAGTATGATACCTACCTACGCGTTCAATAGGCCAATTATTATATATTATTGTTGTTATGCACACCGCGACGTGTATGATAATACAAATAATGTGTAATATTATATAGCTTGTTTAACGACATAATAATAATAATTATCATTGTCGGCGGCGGCGTGATTTGGACAAATAATTTCGACACGTTCACGAATCAACCGATATTATAATATAGGGTTGCCGCCGGTGAAGTGCATCGCCGCCGGCCATCGTATCGCTGACGCGAAAATATTATATTATCGTGTATGCTGGTGTATGGAGGTAAATTCATTTTTAAACGGAGTTTTTCAAACTATTATCACAGTAGACGAAACCGCGGCCAAAGTATCGTCGACAGCAAACGAAAATATACTTTGTAAAAACCGCGCGCGTATACGCATTACGCAACTTCGAAGGCGGTGAAATCACTTTGTATGTGTGTCGAAAACGTACGCAGTACGAAGAATATTATATAAGATAATAATATATATATCATATATTACAACCGAACGGAACTTTCGCCGAGTTCGTTTTAATAATAAAATTGAAACTTTTTTTTTGACTGACAAACTTTTTTGTTAACATTATTTTTTCTTACATATTATACTATCGAGCAAGACAAATTATTTCCATATTTTATACTATTAAAAGAAAATAATATATAAATATTATAATAATGGAAATATTTTCGCATCGCACAGAAAAATATTAACGGTGCACCTCATACTTATATAATGATATGGCGCATATTATATTATATATATATACCTACATATTATACACAACTGAATAATTTATAGTAGGTATTAAAAAACTTTCCAACGTCTACCGGTTAAGTTTTTATTACAATTTTTTTTAATTTTTTAGATAAAAATATGATCTTTTTCCGTATTTATACAAATTAAATGTACACGTAGGTTAGATGTATGTTAAATATTAGGTACATACATCGGTGATACGAACGAAATAAAAATGCAGTTTTCAATAATATGTAACAGAAAATATAGATTTAATTTTCAAACATTATTTTGTTTCTCTCGGTTAACCAAAATCGATCTTTACAGATTTTTGATTTTTAAAATAAAATCTTAATTTATTCCGTTATATATAATATAATAAAGTACACGCCGCATAAGAATCTTATAAAATTAAAATTAAAAGATTGATTAGGGTCGGAGATATTATAATATGAGTGACTATGTCTTTTCACTACAGTAACTTCTCGCGATAGCAATAATAAAATAATAATAATATAAGACCCGTGCGAATAATATTGAAATAATACATAGGTATATAGGTACTATCGACAATGAAAAGGCCATCATTTATGTATCCCACACCAGAATACCGCAAAACAAAAGTTAAGGTATTTAACCGATCGTGATAAAGACAAATATTAAATACCTACACATTTTAACCAAATAGGTATCATAACCCTCAAATAACATTTTTCAAATATTAAATTCAATTTTTGATTAGATAATTATACTGCCAGCTTTACGAAAGGATGACATCCCGATAGCTGATCATCAGATCTCACAACTGTACCTAATTACCTATTACATTTTTATGGAATAATACAAAACGCGCACGAGAAACAGTGTTTTGTAATCGCATGCTGTTATAAATTCTATTAAAAGATTAACGTAACAAATTGGTAATCGAGTAAATAAAGTTCAAACAGATAGATATAATTTCAACTTCTTAAAAAACAAGTATTAATGTGCTTTTACAACGTCTGTGTTGGCGGTCCACCACGAGTGATGTATTAAATTTGGTAGCGTTTTGCAATGGCATGCAGAAGTTTTCGAAAAGCGTTAATTTTTTTTTCAGTATTTCGAATTTCTGCAAATCATTTTCAGATTAATGAGATGTATGTGGTGTGAGAGATGTAATCTCTGTGCTAATGACTACGAGTACGTGCTCCGTCAGTCGAATTATAAAATATAGATTATAATATAAAACTAAAGCGTAACACCTTTTTAATCACTTTTAATGATAAATAATTACTATAAATACATTAAAAAAGTAAATCTAGTAAAAATTAATAAGTTAGTCACCCCAAATGGCACTCCTTTGACTGTATGAAAAAAAACTAAGTATTTGAAAATGATAAAGTCCTTCACACGAATATGTAGGTACTTAAAAATTCCAAAAATCGGAATATTTTGAATAAATTCATTGTTAGGGGGGTGGGGGGTGAGCATTCTCGGTGAATCACTCTGTATATAACACGCGTGACGGTGTGGCTGTACATTACACGATACTATGGTATACAGTACGGTAATTATTGTATATACCTACTATTGTGTGGTAATAATACGCGTAAACGATTCCTTTGTGACGACGACGACGCCGCCGCCGCCGCCGCGTTCTCTTCACGGGTCATCCGATCATCATTCGGTGGCTCGCGCGATTATTATTATTATTATTAGATAATACAGTGTACCGAATTTCGTCGGGACTACCGCCGAGACAAACGACCAGAAATAGTAACGTTTTTCGAATAGAAATAATACTACACTATATACGTTTGACGCTGCTAGATAGTAGCTATATGTATATTATACAAAACATATCAAACAGCTGAATATCACAACAATTCGGTCGTGTGTATGTATATATCTATATACAAATAGCGCGTTACGATAAAAAAAAAATAAAACGGCGGCGGCGGCTTTATTACTGAATATATATATATAACTGCAGCAGGTATCCGGTACTAGAGCTGCACACGTAAGTCACACGGTGCACGAGAACGCGCGACGATTACCGTGTTGGATGATGCGGCACATTCTTTTCGGTCTCTCGGGTTTTTTTTTCGTCTGGTCTTTCTTTCTCGCCAGGGTCGTTTATAATAATATTATAATATAATATATTTGTGGATACCTACTATATTGTTTCCCGACGCATGTACTTCTGTGTATAGTATAAATATATATATATATATATATGTGTGTGTGTGTGTGTGTGTGTTCGCGTGAGTATAATAATATTAAACATAGTTGGCCGACGCCATCAAACAAATTTTAAAACCAAATGTACTCCGCTCGTATATGTGCTTGATTTGCACTTTTAAATCCAGTCGTTTATTTTTATTTATTTATTTTTTAATGATAATAGCTGCCTCGGCGACTAGAGCCATTGGCTGCCAGCGATTTAACATAATTAAAATAATATATGGAGAATAAATTATTACATTAGGTAAAAACGTGTAACTATTATAATGGTGTAGAGAGAAAAAAAACAAAAACAAAAAAAAAATTACTTATCAAGTTAATAGTAATAAATTATAGGTGAATTCTTTAAACATAATATTGCATATAATTCTAATTTTGGTTATAAAGTTCTATATCCACGAGGAATTTGAGAACGTTCATGATAACCGGTGTTTAGATTTGCAGCTAGATGATGTGTTAAGTTCTACTTCAGATGTTGTACTTCATACTAGTAAGGACGTGTTTGACCGTCTGCAGAGAATAATTATTGCAGGTTGGGCATATAGGTGGATCTTCTTTCTTCATTAGGAAATCATGAGTTATTCTGGTATGCCTATTCTGAGCCTGTTTATGGCCACTTATTTATTTATTTATTTGGACGGGCAAGATACCCTTCTTCTTTTCTCGTCACTGTGTGCAGTGCTGTTATGCCATGGAAGGATATGCATTTTTATTTTCATTTACCAGTCGTTTATTACGAACGTTTCGTTTTTAAATTCCAAAGTGCGCGGGAGGGGGCATGGAGCTATGCGGTACGTAGATATAGTAGCAATGTGTACCTACATGCAGAGGTGCGAGACGACGGCGATGGAGACGAACGGTGTGGAAATTTCCGATATCGTATGGCGCGTATAATATTATGACAATATTATGAAGTGTTGAGCGCGGTGACCTTAACGCGCGGAAGTGGTACGCCACAGACATCCACCGACGGACCGGAAATGCATCACGCGTTCACGGTTCACGGAAATCGTTGTGCGTGTGTGTAGGGGGGAGGGGGCGCAACAGCGAACGTGCTTAACAAGACAGCCAACACGCACCCATCGTACAACTTGGGGTATAATGGTGCTGAGCATGACTTGGACAGTAAAAATGCAAGACCTCGGGAATGGTGGAGGCTCAAACATACCTAGCTGAAAGTTTTGGCAGAACCAATTCAGCGTTGTTAGTTTCAAATGTCCATGCTATATAATAATATTATATAGTAATTAACTATCTATATATGTATATTAATAATTATTGATATAATTTATGTATATTATGTACTATATACTATATATAGGTATTGTATTATTATATATATTTTTTGTTTTTCAAACAATAGACATAATTATATTAAAAATAGGTAAACAAACCTAGTGTCTAGTTTAATATGCAAAATAATAAATGTTGTTAACGTATTATTAGGGTAAGATGGCAAGAACATTGGTATCCATGTTTTAGGACCAAGAATCTAGGTGGTTGTTTTGTGATTGAAGAGAATTTTAATTTAGTTTGTATTAAACTCCCACGCTATTAAGTTATAATTCTATAATATTAGGTAATATTTAACTATTATTCGTTATAATACAGATAAATAGTATTTGATAAAACATTTTAATTTACAAGATTATTATACTTTTCACAGTACTGACTTATTTCACAAATTGTACATAAATTTAAAATTATGTTAGACTAGAGTACGTCGCGATTGGTTATGGTTGAATTACGGACGCTTTTCAATCGGTGAATCCAGTCCTGCGACGCATCGTCTATATAATTTATTGACAGATTTATTTATTATTTTATAAGAATAAGATAAAATGTAGGAAGAAAACTTAACAACGTCTTAGGAACTACATAATATACTGTGCATACCAATGTGACTAAAGCTGCTATTAAATAATTATATGGGTACCTACCAGGAATTATATGTGTTTGCTATTTATACTGAGTGGTAGTAGCGTGATACACAGCGACGACGAGATGGAAATGTTAGCGTTTCGATTGGAACTGACAAAATTGTATTTTGCATTTAAATGCATGTTTTAATGGTTAAAGCACACACACTGTCAAATGTCAATAGTGCATATACTTTGCATATTTTATACACTCTTAGTAAATAATTGAATTATTTAACATCTCCGGGTTGAATACTTAATTACTTGGTAAGTAAAAATATTCAAAATAAATTTCTTCAAATTATACATATAGGAACTTTGTAGACTTACAAAATAGACATATTTGCTGGCACTGTAAGTCTGAGTGGGTAATAAATAATAATACATTAATACCCACTTATAAAAGTACCTATATTTGTACAAATGCCAATAATCAATGGTAAAATAAATAAATAACAGAAGTAATAATAATTTACTGTAAGTTGTAAAATTAATTTTATAACATAACCTGATTAAAAATACATATAAATACAGTAGAAACCGTTTATTAAGAACACTTTTGTAGCAAAGTGAAATGTGTCGATTAACCGATTGTTTCTAATAAGCAATTGGTTTTATTTGGATTATAAAAAAAAGAATTAAAAAAATGCATAATTTAAAAAAAGTATCTAGGTATTTTTTACACAATATTGCATATATTTATATCATATTGTACATTTGATGACATTTTATACATGTTATATATAAAATTATGTATCAATCGATATTTGTTTTTTGCGTATATATTACCTATATCGTTGAACGGATTTTAAGAACTCGTGCGATTTTTTAATTGTTTTTATTAGGTAGCGCGTGTATTTTTGACATTACACCTATGTCTCATGTATCATATATTCAACGCAGTTTTAGTGCGTTATTAGTGCATATTATAATTCCAGTCTTTATAATAATTATAATATAGATTCAGCGTTACTCTTCGTTATTATTATTATTATTAATATTTTCGTCATAGCGGGATGAATTATCCATGACCGAAGACGATATTATACGGACGATGGCGGCGAGGGCCCCGGATCGCCCGGCGGCATTTTAATGTACCTACACTGAAATACACGACGGCGATGGGTCCTAAAGATCAAAGGCCAAAGCATTCGCCCCCGCGATCCTTGACCCCATCACCACCCCGCGGACAAAGATAATGCCACGTGTGTGGTTTTTATGGGGTTGTCTCGAGTGCGTTTAGTTTTTAATTTTTACCTTTTTCATAATAGCACTTGTGCGTCCGTATCGACAAACTATATTGAATAGCCCAAGTACGTCGCCGTCGCGTCATCGGTTCGCTGCCAAAAATGTTCATGAGACAGAATACCGATGATTATTGATATTGATAGTATAGAAATGCACAATTATTATTATAATACTCACGCGTGGGTGATAACACGTGTTTTTAATATCAAAATTTTTTCAAAAATGTGAAGTTCAAATAAAGGTTATATGACAAAAAAGTATAATAAAAAATTAGTACACTCACCCAAACTTAAAATGAATAAGCCAAAATAATAAAATAAATAATAATAACCACCTCGCGGTGCACCCTGCAGAGTAACTCAAATCAACTGGGACGCATTCGAGCTAAGTCCAAAATATGATCTTTTTTTCTCGAGACGCACTCGTGGGCGATACCTTATTCCAGACTTACTAGTGACATTATAGGTATGGGTCATTTCGGGACGCACTCGTGAAACTCACGTTTTTATTCGACAAAAAATATAGTGACGAGCGAAATATTGCTCGCGTAATCTATAAAATATGTTATAATAATATATGAACGTGTAAACATCTGCAGACGTATCGCATGTGCACATATTAATTCTTTATTATCATCATTTATCGTTTTGTAAATATACATATTATACTATGTAAGTATAAGCGTACTTCTTTAATAAGCCCTTTTTGCATAATAATATATATAATAATATATATACCTAATATACATTGTACCTGTAGCTCAGACGTCAAGGAGCAGCAATCGAATGTGCCGATGCTTGTAATAATAATAATAATATATTGTGATAATATTGTTGTTATTTTTTTTTTTATTTCGGCGCACGTTTTAGAGCGCAGCCATATTTTACGATTACGGCCCATTAGCGACGACGAATCATGCTCAACCGATATTTTAACGCAATTCCATATATTGTATTTTATAATTTATCTGGAAACGACTTTGGGAGCAAAAAAATAATATGTCGGATTAAATATAATATAATATCATATCATAGCCCGTATAGCGAGGTATCTACATATAATAATAATATTATATAGCTGGCCGTCGCGTATTAAAGCCGTCTGAATATAAATCGCGATTATTATTTTATTTTTTTATTTTTTTCTGTATACCTACACGTGCTGCATCCGGCTTCTGCGAATTCTCCGATCGGAGGAATAATAATAAAAAAAAAACAATTTTTCTCGTGAATATCATTATGGACATACCGTTAAAATGACTACGCGGGATGTTTTCGCAATTAATTACATACTTATAAATTATTATTAGGTATGTATATGTCTAAAATACCGTATATACAGCGGGCTCGTCTAACAATACTTTAAGCAAAGTTGTAGAGAGTCCATATTGCATTGTTGTGATTTGCAAAACTTGAAATAAATCATAAACAGTCACGTGACCCTAGTGAATGATGTTTCATTCGTCGCACCAAATCTATCGACAGTCTATTAATCCAAAAAATAATAACCTAACCTTATCCTGTAAAATGATTATAACATATTGTTTTATTAGGGACTAATAAATAATATTCCTTTTAAAGATAAAAAAATTATCAATGGGTAAAAGCTGGAAAATTTAGTACACAGTTTCTCATCTTTTTTTATTATAGCCATTTGAAAATATTTTTAAATATATAGGCATGGATTTTTTTTATAAGAATTTAAAGTTCAAATTTTCATAAAATTCATTAAAATCGTTAAAATTTGCAATGTACAAGTTTATTTTTATAGCTTAGGATTGAAAATTAAATGCACGGTTCTTCAGAAGTAGTTCATATTGTAACAGAAAATCTAAAAAAAATTATATCCACAATTTTTTTTAAAGACATTTTAAGTTAAAACTTTTAAGAAATTAGATGTATATTAACGATTAACAAAGAGTATCGATTTAAGTTATTTTTTTGTGATTTAAAAATATTATTCATTGGTACATGTAACTTATTTAATGTAAAATAATATTATTATACTTTATACACACAACGAACATTTTAAACGAAATGTTTTTGAAAAAGTTAATTCAACCTATCGTATAGTGGCAGTCAAATGATATTGTCGGGAAAGGAAGGCTGATTTTTTAACATAGTATTACAGTATTTGATCATTTAAAATATTATTTATGATCACTGTCTTATAATATTTATAAATAAGTTTTTATATATATTGAAAAAAGGACATGGCGGAACTATTCTCCTCACCCCCCTTGTTTACCACCTTTTTACCTTATCACTAATTGTAAAATAACAATATAAATGAAATAGCATACAATATTCTTAGTAATAAAGGCTGACAACCCTTGTCCACTCAGAATCGTATTTCGTATGCAACGATTTATCATTGAATTTAAATTTAACACATCCACTATAGGTACAGTGACCCACTCAACACCTACAACTGTTATACAGCAACGCAGTCACCTACTTTCAGCCTTTTTACAGTGGAATACATAAAACATAGTATTCAGATTGTGTAATCAAAAACTACTTTTTCCAAAGCATTTTGAATACAATAAAAAAATTACAAATATTTTTTAAACTTATATGATAAGTCTCATAAGTTTTGTTTTATTATTTAAACATAATATTTTTAGAGTGTGATAGTAATTAGTAAATATTTAAACGTATATTTTTAATTGAAATCGCAAAACTCTTTTACTAAATTTATAATATAATTTATATCAAAAGTATAAACTTTAGCAATTCTAAAAATATCAAATTACTCTAAGCTGTTTGGTGAAGATTAACTTTCTGTAAAATAAATGATCTTTATAAAAGCAACTATTATCATTGTACTTAAGAAATTCACGAATAACAACATTACTGTCCATATTAAAACTTGACTTTTACAATTAACTGCACATTTTTTTAAGAATATACGTCAGATAAATTATGCAACATATATTTAAATTGTGTGTACATGTACAATAACGGTACCTGTTGAATATTATCAATAACGTTCATTTCATTAAAATAAATAATATGGTTTTTGAAAAATTGTTTATATTATATACATAATATATTTACAATATTATATACAAAACTGTACCCAAAGTCTTAAACAACTATAGATTAACTACCACCCAAATAATTGTTATATAGTTGTATAAGACCATCAGCCTTGTTAAGTATTTGAATAGCGTTGTGCTTAAATACTTTTTTTGTGTTTCAAATATTTTTCGAATACTTTTTCTTTGTATTTTATTCCGGAATACTAAATAGTTTTTTTTTATTTTTCCGTTGCATTTAAACGGCCAATATAATTGTTTCTTCTGTTACGGTTTCAAAAAAAAAAATATTATTTAATTCTTCTAAGAATTTATATGATTATTTCATCTATTATGCAAATGACACAATAGCTAAAATGTATATCTACCTAGCTGAAGTTTAACTTGACCTGATTAAAATATAATAGGTATAAGACATCTGCAATTCAAAATATAAAAAAGTACTTGTAAAAGAATTTGACTTTACTTTTAAGATGACGTATTTGTATTTATATTCAAATCATTTTGAAAGACAGTATTCGAATACGTATTTCAAATTCAAATGACACTGAGTATTCGAATTCTTATTCTGAATATATTTGAAAAGTATTTTTAATAAGACTGCAGAAGACCATTTAAATTATAATAATATTATATTATTCATGCTCATATAAATGCATGTACCTATATCGTTTATTTTATATTATTATAGAAGGGCTGATGCTTTCAATATGTCCACACACAAATTTCGACAAAAAGTATTGTGATAATTTTTTAGCTATCTTTTTTTTAACAATTTGAAAGACAATATACTTTTTTTATTTCATACTTTAAAACAGAATATTTTTCTGGGAATATCAAAGTATAAAATTCGAACTTAAAATATTACAACGAAAAACATTTGTACAGAAATGTTGTTTTCCAACTATGACTTTAAGCTATGTGAGAAAAATATTTCCAAAAACATTTTTTTCGATAATGAGATGGCGAGATGGTGTATGTTTACTTATGCGAGAATCGCTCTGTATGTAATATATAGTATATAATATCGTGTAGAACAAATTTTTAAATTAGTAAAGTTAAAATTTTGTGTAACACTGTTGTCGATTTTTTTTTTCCAATAACATGCACACAGCCACTTAATCGATGTAACATAAATACGATTATGGACCTATAATGTGACTACACGAACGTCGTGTTTGTTAACCATAATATATTATTGTATAATACATACCTATATAGGTGTTTATAAGCGGTCTCGGGTAGATGGATACATATAGATACG
Source organism: Neotoxoptera formosana (assembly GCA_022818045.1). Classification (NCBI taxonomy): domain Eukaryota; kingdom Metazoa; phylum Arthropoda; class Insecta; order Hemiptera; family Aphididae; genus Neotoxoptera; species Neotoxoptera formosana. The sequence continues at coordinate 1,966,893 of CM040631.1, read as the reverse complement.
GACACAGATGGTTTTTATAAACGTTTTATAACCGATAATATGTTTTAACAAAACAAAAAGAACAACACACGAGCTTTGAAACCAAATTAATTTGACACTAAAAACCGTGTTTTTTATTTTTCGCACACGGCGAGCAAATTGCGGACAATTTATTTCCAATCGATTTCCATGCACACACACACACACATACACATACACATATTATATGTATAAAATAATAATATATTATTATACGTAAACCGTGAACTAAGTGACGTGTTGGCAACACGTACAGCGTACACACGTGTATATTTTATATATTTTAGTTTGCAGCAGATCGTTTACGTCCTCTCCTTGCCGTGTACGGATTTCAATATTTAACGAATAAAATTAACAGATATCGACACCGATTTAAACACACATGCCTATTATCGTACATACGCACATTACAGATATTTGTGTGTACAGGGTGGCGATAATACCGATTAGAATATTTCATGGTACAGCGATTTTTTCAAAAATTGTAAGAGTCCCATTGTCGATATAATATTTTTATAAACGAGAACCACTCATTTTTTTTTTAAATCAAAATTCCAAACAACAGTTTCTGAGTTAAAAAACTTGATATAGTCGATGTACTGATTAGTAATTACGCTAAGAGTATATTATATAGATAGTCGTCCTCAATAATGGTTTATCTTTAAATCTTTACCTTCAAATTTAAATTTAGATACATCAATATTTAAAAAAAAAAGGTCATCTGCTGAATAATATAACGGTATAAACGGTGATTCTCTTAAAAAAATAAAAGTTTGTACTCTCATCACTGCTATTTAAATTGTATAAAAATACATAAAATATTAATTGAAAATCAGGTCTTTATAAAAGTGTTTAAAAATCAAAATTTGAATAAAGTCTCGAGCGAAGGGAAAAAACGAGGACAAATCGCTCTGTATACTTAGGTACGCGGTTTGTCGATTATATAATATAATATATACGAACGATATTCGTATTAAACTAACGCAGAAACGTGATTTCATACTCGAGTAAACAGCCGAATCCTTCATCGCGGAGTATTTTCGCATGCATTAATAACTGCGCCGTTTTTAATGCCCCGGTCGCGGGTGACTCGTGAATGCAGATCGATTCGGAAACGGTTTTAATTATAATAAACGTGTACCTATATAATATCTGATGTCAACTTTTGCGGGTCGGTACGTACATAATGGTAGGTAGGTAGGTAGGTAGGTAGGTAGGTAGGTAACGCCGCTATACTGATAACTGAAAAGTTTTTAATCGGAATAAATAATTTTTAATAAGCGTTTTAATAGTTGTACGGGGTTTTTAATTAAACATTTTTGTTTGTTTTCAAAATATATATTATACGACAGCAGTAATAATATTGGTCAATGTTTGCGCAGTAGGAAGGTAGGTATATACAAGAATTCGTCAAACGAGTGTAAAATAAAAAAGTACAGTCCGTGTATTCAATGCGCGTAGGTATATATATATATATAATACTATATTATACTTGTTGAACATATACTTTTAAATGATGATATTTTGTTTTCCACTATTGGTGGAAAACTTAGTGTACAGAAATAAAACTGTATGCAAAAAAAATAAATATGCAGAACACTTGAATCTAAATAAAACCCTTTACCAATACTCGACAGAAACACAGAAAAAACCAGGAGAGTTCGCACTGCTGCGTGATAGCCGGTAACAGTAAGTTTCGAGTGTACGCTTTGTTCATTGGGTAAGGTCACTGAATGTGTTGAATTTTAATTCAATGATAAATCATTGCGTACAAAAACGATTCTGAGCAGAGACTTTTCAGCCTCGATTTAAAATGATATTTATTATTCGTTTAATATAATATTATAGTTATATAACTTATAAGGTATGTTGAACCATAGTTTTGCCTAAAACCGCCGCATATATCACTTATTATTATTGTTATCAATTTACAAGTAAATACAACTTGAAATTTAGTCTAGATTATATTGTATTTGTTTCATTGTGTAAATAAAATAATAATATATGTAAAAGCAAAAGAGGCGCCAAAATATTTTGAAAATTGAATCATGTTTAGATAATATTTTAATACAAACAAGTATTTGGTAAACAATGTCAAATAACTACAGCTCTATCGCTTAAAGTTATTCATTTTTTAATTTAAAAAATAACAAAATCGATTAATCGGTATTTTTTTTAGTCTATCCCAATTTGCTATATGAAAAAAACTGGGATTCATTTTATTTTAACCACTCATAGTACCAACTAGATACAATTAGTTGCCTGCAGAAATGTATAAGTAATCATCCTAGTCGAAGATTTTACTGTTCTAAAAGGTAATGTAAAACACAAAAAAAAATCGCCCCACTTAAAATATAAAAAATATAACTATTACCATGGTCGTTGGACTTATAAAATAACAATAAAAAAAAAACTAGGGAAACTCACTTTCTTGTATATAGTAACAGTAGATTCGAGTGTACCTCATTGAGTGGGGCACTGAAAAGTATATAGGTACTATTAGTGAATTCAACCAAAACCGTTTTTCCGATTTATCCAGCTTGTATTTCATTTTTAAGATTAAAATCTTAAAATTTAAAATGTTATTAGTTTAATAAAATATGATCTGCAGTTATTTATAGGCTGATATTTTTAATCGAGGGAAAAAAAGTCAAAAATAGTGAGTGATATTCGTGAAGTGTAATAGTAGAACTAACAACTAACATACCGGTGTGTGGCTGTGCATTTTACAGCTGGTATATCTATATGTAGTATATAAGTATATTATGTACATACATGCAAGTCAAACATAATATATGATATACATATATATTGCTATAACATAACATACGATTCGACAAAAAATAAAACGTAAATTAACGATATTATCATAATATATGTGGTTACTCTTTACTCGTCAACCTCTTATAATAGGTACTCCCATAATTTTCCGTTTGCTAAACTTTTCCCGTGTCTCTGGCTTTAGTCGTTTCCCCGTCGCAAATTTTCGTAATCTAATCGTTTTAAGTTTCTGCGTTGCAAACTTACAATTATATAAACATAAATGATGTTATAATATTATATCAAATTATTATTACATATTATATTTTCCGTGAATAATAATATGAAATTATTAATGCTCGGGAAACTAACAACAATACATCATGAGTATTTATCGTACAGATAAAATAAAATAAAACCATTTTACACTATTTTACGGTTTTTATATATAGCAAACCAACCAATTTTGATATCATAATAATATTATCAAATACTGGCAGAGTTTACAGCTATAATTTATTGCTATTTATAACTTATAAGCTATATTATATAATATTGAGCATTTAATTTTTTGTTAAAAAACATTCTATTGAGTGATAGCTATTCAACTTTTATCAAGAAACTGTAATTTTTCGGAAAGTTCAAACATAAATAAATTATGCTCTAAATTATTAAACTAGGTAACAAGTAGTTAGTTACTTGTTCAAAATTCTATTTCTAAACATAGAATTTCCCAGATGAAAATCTGCTTTAAAGAAGGAAATTAAAAATGTATGTACTTAACGGTAAAAAATAAAAATTCTCAACAATTACTTTTTTTTTTTTTTTTTTTTTTTTATTAACATAAGACATTCCTAGCCTAAGGCTATCTAAATCTAGGGATATTTACAGTTTACAATAATAGTTTTAACATTATAACGTGATAATTAAAATGATTTTTATAAGTACTAAGGATAAATTACATAGGTAATAAAATATACATAAGTAGTTACTTACTACCTAGTTAGGTGCTTACATAAGATATTTACATATTTACAATAGTATAACTATAAGTAACAGTAGTCGTAGAGTGATCTGGAGGAAGTGCATGCGTGTAGGGTGAAGATTTGAGTGTTGTGAGGTGGCTTAGTGTAGAAGGTCGTGGGGACGACCTCTTTTTAAACGACGATGAGTTGGGTGGGTGAGGAGGTTGTAGTGAATTGCACCTGATGAATTAGGAAGAGAGCCGTGGAAATTATTTGCTAATGTTTTAATATGAGCTTTGATATCTTGCTCAACAATTACTAAAACTTACTAAAAAATTGGGTAAATTTTCCGAGAAAATGTTTAGCGATAAAATAATTTCGCTGTGATGAGTTTCGCAGGTCTAAGATTATAATATTATACTACTAAGAGCGGTTCGTATAATATTATATATTAGTACAGTCAGGGTTGGGCAAGATACTCAAAAAGTAGTATCGAGATACTAGATACAAGATACTTTGCTTTGGAGTATCGCGATACAAGATACTAGATACTTGGCTTTGGAGTATCGCGATACTAAATACTCGATACTTGGCTTTGGAGTATCGCGATACTAGGTACTCGATACTTGGCTTTGGAGTATCGCGATACTAGGTACTCGATACTAAATAGTAAATACTCAATACATTTTAACAAAATTAGTCACTGGTTTTTTAAAAAATATGTTTATTATTATGGGGATGACCACTTCGATAAATGTGGCAAATAAAATAATAAAAATTGACACTTATTAAGACAGTAATAATAAAACAAATCAATTACGACATTACGTAATCTCGTTGTCGTCAATGATGCAATAATAACCACAATACAATTACAGAACAATTAAATTATAATTATAATTATTTCAATAATAATTCTACATTAAAAATTATATAAATACATAATAAAAATAATTTTAGTAATAACATAATGTAAAATTACGGATTTCTAATAAGGTACAGACGTAAAATCCAATTCAATGTGCGTGTGTCACAGATATATATATATCACATACATAACTATATTTTATGATTTATCGGTACTGAAAAATAATTTCCAAGATACTAAAAAAGCAGTATCGAGATACTAGATACAAGGTACTTTGCTTTGAGTATCGAGATACAAGATACTCGATACTTCATATAATTGTATCGATATACAATATACAAGATACAATTGTATCGAAGATACGTATCTAAGATACTTGTATCAAAGATACTGCCCAGCCCCGAGTACAGTGATGCATTAGTGCGCTAGTTAACTTATTATTAGTTATATTACTTCTATTATAATCGTTTTTGTATATTACTTCGAGTTATTATTATATTACGCACCGCGTTTACAATCGAACCCGACCCCCACCCACCACCGATCGTATGCAGCTCACAGCTATTACGGAGCGTATCCAAAATCAAAATCAAAACCATATTATATTACATATTAATATTGACTGCAATGCACGCGATGCAATAGTTTGAATCTTAGAGTTATTTTAATACGTAGATACTTATATAGTAATAATATTTCTGCCGGACGACGGACTCTACCTATTTTCCTGTTATTCGTGTATTTTCACAGGCACCTATCTAATAATTATAATAATATTCACCACGTGTGTGTACCACCTGTACGAAAACCGCTCGGCCACACTTCACGGCACAGGGTTACAACAACAATATTATTTCCGTCTCTCTATGCCCCGCCGCCGTAAGTTTATTAAACGGGCACGTGCGTTTCATCACACACCCCTGTACACCACCCCCACAAGGTTTCCGTCGTTACAATTTATAACAACTTATAAGGGTGTAATAAATATACTACGACCCGCGTGTACGTACCTATTTTCGTTTAGAGTGCGGCGAAATTGCCCGGCACGCGGCGTTACGACCGACTTCTGATATTTTAACACAAAACACTCGACAGTAATATGATAATATTATTACAATAACGATATTATAAATCGCACTAAATTTTAATATTTTTTCTTCTAGACATTAAACGTTACAGTGAAATACGCTATAATAATATTCATGAGACTGGAGTGTGAAAAAGTAATGTTATATTTCTACATAATGTCAAACTATATATAATCTCTCACAAATAATTAAAATCAAAATATATTAACGATAAACAATAATGCAGTACAATATGCACAATTCAATTTATATACTATAGAGCAGTTGTCTTCAAACATTTTGATTCGCGACCCAATTTTCTTACCAAACATTTTTTGCGACCCATTTCAGCGTTGTTAGCCAAACAAAAGTTAAAATTTATTGCTTAATGTCTTAGTATGCCATTGTAGAAGTGCTTTTATAACTGAATAAATATAAAATTAAATTTTTCTAGGAAATATTTTCATTTTTTACTATATTATGTAATAGTATCAAAAAAATACATGTTGTGTACAGAAAAAAAAGTACACTTAATAATGCAATTCTTATCTTCTACAAATATAATATTATAGTACTGTTTACTCGAAAATTATTTTATCCGATTTCATATGAAATAATTTTTTTGTATCATATCTAACACGCATAATATACTATAATATTATAAAATATAATATATTTATAAATATGGATTTTTAAATTTTAAACAGTAGGCTTATCGAGACCCAATGTTAAAGCTTACCGCGACCCATAGTTTGAAGACCACTGCTATATCTATATCCATACTTTATACTCTAGTATAGTACTTACCTAAATAATACTGCAATGACTTGATGATTTTTTCGTTAGGCCATGACGAGTAGAATAATTTCATTGCATTGATCACAATTCACACAGTACACATAAGATAATAATATGCATAATATAATAATATTGTACGTATTTAGCGGGGCATAGCGGCGCCAAGTTTTCAAGGAAGCAACGACAAAACGATAACAATATTATTACAGTCAGTCAATATAATATGGACACACATAATATTATTAAATTATAATCTCTCTCGATCACTATCTTTCCCCATTAATTTTGATCTCCACGCCGATTATACATATAATATTAAACAGTTATGCGACGTTTATTATTTGACGATTATTCTTCAGTTTTCAAAATATTAACATCGAATAGCAATAATCGTTTGGATTTTGTGAAAAATAAAAAACGTCTACCCAAATGATTGAATATAATATTCTGTTTTCCCACAGTGGTGCTGAGCACCAGCTTTATTCAGCGGCCGACGAATGAGATTTTCTATATGGTTGCTCGCCGCTCGGGTACCCAATACAATAATAATATAATGCGCAGGTACCCGCGGCACGGCGTGTTATAACGACGCAAACCATTACTTAGCAACATTAAATCATAACCGTTGAAAAAAAAAAGATTATGAAAATTACTATTATTATCATTGAGCATACAATACGTATATAATAATATTATATATGTAGACTCAATGGCATAACTATGAATAGCAACACAACCTATAAAGTATAAATTCAGAGCGTTTAATATATAATATTTTTTTTCTAAATTATTGGTGTAACAAAAACATGAATTACATATAAAATTTAATACCGTCGGTAATAATATACATTATTTGTACGCGAGCGACTGCAGGACGTCTATAGACATCGGAAATTCTTTCATATACTACCTATTTATTTATTTTAAAAATGTAAACATAATATTATAACTGATCATACGCAGATTTCACATATATGAGAATATCATATAATATATTAAATGTACCTGCACATACTCGTTAAATTTAATTTTTGAAATTCAGAAATAATAATCCAGTATAGATACAAAACATAATATTATTAATCATTTTTTTTCTCCTGCGAGTTACACTACGTATAACATACCCTACTTGAAATTAATTCACTTTATATTTTTCATAACTTTGAAGTTCAAAGGTTTTTTTCTAAAATTACTATATCAACAAAATCCGCATCCAAATATAATTGGTCGGAATAAAGGACTTGAACTCTATGCTCGGATTTATCATGTATGCACAAAGGGCATTATGAAAGGAAAACGCTAGCGTCTCGTGTAACCACTACTTGGCCATCATCCCAAATGAGTGTAGCGACTTAAAAGCAAAAAATCGTCGACATTTTTTGTGACTTAAATAGTATATACAATCGTACTGAACTACGTCACAGTTTAAGAACACTATACTATGTACTATATACACGGCTGTGTGTTGTTTAATGATATTGTTGCTTACAACGAAGATATTATTATTATTATTATTATTATACAGTTTAACTTACTTTGCTGCAGTGAGAAAAAAAAAAAAATTTAAAAAGAGACGAAAAAATATCTGCCCACTCGGATAACATTATTTGATACAATGCATCATCAACTAAAACGCTAGAGTAAACATTATAATGATGGTTTAAATAAATAAAACATTAAAATAATTACGTAACTATTATATAGCGTTCAGTGGCCGAGTACACACATAGAAAAGGTTTTCTATATACTACCACGAAATACTGCAGCCGTTGCAACTCGTAATAATTATTTATTATTTTTTTTTTTCGATATATGACTATATTATTATAATAATATTATAACTGTTCGTCCGTCCGAACGACGACCGGCAATGAGAACGATATTTGGCTTTATTTCACATGGTTATCACGGTTAATATGGTTTTCGAACACGTACATATACATACGGTAGGCATACAAAATTCGCGCGTCGATTGAGTTTATATTGACAATAATTTGTTTTCATCTGACGAACGTATTATTATTTTATATTTTATACACATAATAATAATATTATACATTTACACCAAAACCGGGCTAGTATATTATGTAAATATACAATATAAATTGAATACGTTTTTTTCCTAAAAAAAAATGTGTGTACGTATATATTATATAAATTAACATACGTGTCGTTACGTATATTTATATAGTCACAATATAGGTAGGTACCTACAACATGACATAATTTATAGTAATATACAGGGTGATTCGTCCAATTGTGTTCACCACTATTTTTCTTATAAACAATACATTTTTCAAATCCCGATTTTTTTTTTTTTTAAACATTTTTAAGGACCGTCGTAATTTCAAATATTTAGATTTTTTCATTCCATTTAAAAAGTTTCCAGTGCCGATATAAACTTGTTTTTTTCAAACTATGATCACCCTTTTTTTTAAAACTCTTAAGCAAATTACTTTTTTCAAATATTGATGTTTTTAAATCGAAATTCTAAAGAGTAGTTTTTGAGTTATTTTCAACTTGTGTGCTAAGTATAATAGGTTTGGAAGATATAATGGGCCCCTATGGAGATTTTAAAATTATAGTTATTACTAATTAACATTAATATTTTAACATTTTATAATTTTTTTTAAACTTAGGTCAGTACCTGGGTACTAAATTAAATATTACAAGACGTATTTTAAACGATTGTCGTCGTAAAACATATTATATTATATCTTTAGAAAATAAACCAAAAAAATATAAACGATCTACAACCGTGATAATATGATGTGTTAGTATAATACAAAGGAGAAAAACCGAAAGTTACGAACGAATAACGTCGGTCCACGTGAGTGTCGAAAATCGAAATCAAAAATTTGATTGCCAACCGGGTGGAGGTGGGCGCGCGCGTGTGTGTGTGGGGGTGGGGGTCCGTCACGTCAACTCCACTCCCTCCGCCCCCCCCCACCACCAACCATCATACCCGTTCTTAGCGAAGTCCGCTGCTGCTGATCCGATGCGTCCGAGTACCTATATATATAGGAATAATAATTTCCACTCGCGCGGATCCAATAATAATAATATAATAATATTATATTATAGCGACGGCGCGGCGCCGAGTGCCAAACACACGAATAATAATTGGCGCGTGTTTAATGGTAATAAATACCGACATAGGAATTTACATATGTCATTTTTATTCTAATATGGGAACTTATATACACATCTCGTTTTTTATACATCCGCGTAGGAATTTACGAGTCGACTTTTTTCTTTCCGTTATTTTTTTTTTCTTACTGTGTGCGCTTTTATAACAGTATACTATACGTATATTGGTACCTGTGAGTTAACGTTGGTATACTCTATACACAGAACCGGGTTACCATTAGGTACCTACTACTACTACTACCAGTACTACCACTACTGTCTACTATACTACCACTACTGTCTACTACTACTACTACTACTACTACTGCTGCTACTATTACTACTACTATTACTATATATTATACTTAAATACGGCCAACGCGTATTATTTGTATACAGGCGACGACTTGAAATGCAACAAATCATCGCACAAGTCGTATAGAGGTGCGTTGTACTCAACTGATGTGTGTTGTAAATAATAAAATATAAAAAAAATAATGTAGGATAAAATACGAAATAACATGATTATATAATATTTTAGATGACCTTATAAGACAGTAATTATTATGTTTTTTGTAATAATTTACATTCGACAGAAAGATCCAGATGATTCGTGAGAAAATTAAAGGTTAAAGTTTAAACGTATAAGCGCGTAATGGCATATTATGATAATATAGGTACGTTGTTTCGAGAAATCAGTTTGAAACATTATTTTATGTCAAGAATATACTTGTACCTAAATATATAACGTCAGATTTCTAAAAAAAAAAAAACAAACAAAAAATAATTGGTCACCCTATTAATTATTTTTATGACGTAAAATTTTGAATAAAAAATTACTTTTCATTCCCAAGTTGTATTTAAAGCCGAAAACCCGATGAAATATTATACGTTTTTAAAGTATACGACAGATTCTTTTTCACAGAAAATGAATTTAGATAATATAGGTACACTATTTTATTTTACTATTTGGTCATCCTTGGGTTAAAATGAGTGTTTTCTTCCATAATATATATTGTTGACGTTTCGCGTAAAAGTAATTAATAAATATAAATTTACATTGGACAGGCTTATAGTAAATTATAAACGGCATAATATGGCTTGTTGGATACAAAAAAAAAAAATAGTTTTATAAAGTTGGTCTGTTCTACCCGAATGTTAATAAAAAAAATTGATGCTCTAGATAAATTATATTATTATTACCATCGTTACTCAGTGGGGAATATTTTAATCATAATTAATAAACCGAACGACGATAATCGTAGGTTTAAATATAATATGTGATTTTTATTATTCGAATTCATAAGCGATACTGCGTACGGTGTTCCCGTATGCATAATCTGACGGATAAAATCAACAACATATTACATACTATAGAACCTTTAATAATAATAATAATAATCAGATAATATATACGCGTGTTTAGAGTCTCATAAACCAGAAAAATAAAATTAATAGAATCGTTCTGTTAGGAAGACACGTTGAATTTCGTCTCTACAATGTATAAAATATTACCACATTAAAAAAAACTTAATCACGCCAAACAAAATGCATAATGCAAGGTTCACAATGCACACATTATAAAGTCAACAAAACTGGTTTATCATCAATCCTGAGATACCGCATGCGCGTTGAAATCCGTTGTCGCGACAAAAGATATTGAAAATATTTTATCACTACATAATATACTATAATATGGTTTATTGTATACCTTTAAAACATATTATCACATGATTCTCATAGTTAAATAATAATTTAATAATTGCATCTGTATCACTCGTTAATTAGCACACACCAAAGTCCTCGTTTGATAAACCTATTTAAAAATCGCCAGGCAAGAGTTTGGCCGAGATGATCGGATTTAGATTTGAAATCAAAAATCGTATAAATTATCATACCCGTTCGAAAAACAGTTGAAGATTTCAAATCATAAACAAAAACATTTTCAAGAGTTTTCTGGAAACCGCGATGATGCACACTTGAGTATATTTTTACAGTTGTTTGCGGTTTTTATTTCAAAATGTCTGATAAATTTGCGTGTTTAAAATACTAATTATAATACGTTTCCAATCTAAATAGAAGTCCAAAGTCAAATATTTTAAAGCTGATTCGTTGCCTTCGCATTAGTAAAAATTGAGTCCATTGGTTGTACTATCAATGGCTGTCATAGAATTATTAGGATTGAAAAAAGTTTAATTATTATATTTTTATATTTTAAATAATTTAATATCGCATACCCATGCGTATACTCTACATAGGATTCATAAGCGGTTTATCGACCATCGGCGTCGACGACAAAATACGAAAAAAATGCACACATATTATAATTTGATATGCCTTACTACAATGAATCTAAATATCGGTGTATTATTGTATGGTTAATAACAGCTGCCTTCTTTGAATCTATACACATTTGTGCCATATATGGAATAAGATACTATGGATATTGTGTCTATTGTAAAAAGATAAATAAAAATAATGGTATGACTCGTAGGTTCATTATAATATTATATTAATAATGAACATAATAATACAGGTACACGGGTAAAATTATTTAAACACAAAATAATTATACAACATTCTTTTGTCTTCCGTACTGAATTTCCGTCAGCGACATTCTTTAATGCTAGGTAGTAAAGTGTAAATATTAATAAAAAAATGTATATCGAAAGATGGTGGTTTCCGCATGAGGTGAATCCTGCACGTCATCTGGTTTAGACAACAATGTACACATAGGTACCATATACACAATAAAATATGTCAATAATATCGTAGAGGTCACCGTCGAGTGCAATCAAATTTGAACCGAAGGTCGTTGCTTGTTAAAACAACAAACTAGGTACCTACTGATATATATATATGAACGTAAATGGGCTACATGTGTTTTGTGCGGCCGGCCATTGTTGGGGAAGAGCTGGTGACCTAAAAACGAAAATGTGTTTTGTTTGCCTTCCAAATAGGATATAATTTATAGCTATAATGAAATCACGGGTCACCGTTGCAGTGGTGGCGGAGAATTAATATTACATGTGTACACGGGGCTTTGAGTTTCGTCTACAGAGAGATTCGAGAAGCGTGCTTTTATATAATTATGATTTTATTAAAGTTCTGATTTTTTAAATGTTTAGTATTGAGGACAATATTTTCATAGGTACTTAGATTTTTTTTTTATACTATTTAAGGAGTGCATTGTCATTTTTTCAAACGAGATCTACGATTTTTTATCGCGAATTGGGCCACACGAATACATGATTGATAATATGACAAAATGGCTATTACATTTGGCGAATAGGTAATTTCAAACAAAAACAAAATAGATATTGCTTTTAGGACTCATTAGCCATCACTTTTCATTAAATGTAAAACAAATAGCATTATTATTTGCAACGTCGATGACAATCGTAATGTAAGAAACAAACAGGTTGGTAGACATCCCAATTATATCGTAAAATACGTCTACTTTAAAATCGTGTAAATTATCCTCAAACTCCAATCATCAACGGAGAATAATAAATCAAGGGACTGAATTTTAAGACTGATAAATGCGACTATACGACGTGAAAATTCAGGTGATTGATCATTTTGTGATCTACAATGGCTGTATAAGACTAACAAAATATTAAATAGATATTTCCTCGATCGTCACAAGGTAGAAGAAGACTCTGCAATGAGAATCTACCTGGACCTGGGTAACTGGCTATAGTGGTATACCTATTATAGTGGGACTCTATAGTAGTGTGAAAATAATTACACGTATGCGTCTCTTTATTGAAACCCATTTTTTAATCATAAATACCTAGAACCACTTCGCAGGAGTGTTGACCAGTTGCCCTTAAAGCATTGGCATGTGATTCCATTAAATTTCAGCAGGCGCAAAACTATTATTGGTCCAATAATCTTAAAGATAATTAATTAAGTCATATTTAAAGTCAATCGCTTTGCTAGCGTGCACTAGGTATCTATTTGATTAGAATACAACACAAATAAAAATATCAAAATCTGTTTATTTGAACACTGCGTATGCCCGTATATAGTACCTATATATATAATACATTATACGTATAAAAATATAGTATTTATATGAAATGAAAAATGCTATTTTGGTAAGTTTAGTCCATAATATAATATGATAGTGACACGACTATCGGCTAAAATGAATCAGCGCTAATAAAATTATTATATAAGTTATAACGTTATTTTATTATTTGTACAATTATATGTTACCTTTTATAAAAAAAAAAAAATTAGACAAATTAATGAAATAGTATTGCATATTTGTTTTTAATAAGTATAAAGTTCAAAGTCTGCAGGTGCAAAAGCATATCTTTGCACCTGTTACATAATACCTGCAAGGGGTGCAAGTGCTGCACCTCCGTAATTACACTACTGCCTCAAAGGCTGTTTTCAGCATTTAAAAAATATACTAGTTTCCCTCAACCAAAAATACCAATATTGCTCTGCACGTAAAACAGTGCATTTGTAGTGCACTTGTAGTGCACTTGGTATTACATAGAAGACAATTATTTTACCGACATGGGTAATTTTAGACGTAACAATTTCGTTGTTGGCAAATAACAATGTATGCCGTTTGTTATTATCATTAAAAATGTTGTATTTATTCTTTAATTATAAACATTTATTTTTATTTTTATTATTTAATACTACTACTATAGCTGCGTCAACGACTTCGTGCCGCCACATTACTCGTATATTTACCTTCCCTATTTTACGTTATGTTTTGTGGTCGTATGTATAATATTTTTTTTTTTATTGAACTTGAAAAAACATCAACAACAAAGGTTATTAGTTTTGTGTTAAATTACAGAGTGGTTGGTTAGAATTATTACAATATTTATATGGTGTTAATTATATGCGATTTCTATTTACATTTATATTACAATTTTCATTAACAGTAGGTTTAAATTTTGGTGTATAAATCGGATTTTTTTGAGGAAGGCTAACACGTTCGATGTGTTTTCGATATTTGGTCCTAGAGCTTCGTACAAGTTGGGCGGGATGTTGTATTTTTTTAAATCTTCGGAGCATTGATAACACTCAGTTATTATATGCTTCACTGTTAGTGTAACCCCACAAACTGTGCATTGAGTGGGTTCTTCTTTGGCCACGAGGTGTTTGTGAGTCAGCCTTGTGTGGCCTATTCGGAGACGATTTATAAGAATTTTTTATCTTCTGTTGAGATTTGGGTTTTGCCAGCTTGGAATTGTATTTTTAATCTCGTTGAGTTTGGTCCGTTGTTTTGACCAATGCGTTTGCCATTTTATTAGTGATTTGTTTTTAATTTGCGTTTTGATGTCGTCATATGTTACGATGTCCAGAAACTGTATATTATGGTTGTTTGGTTGTGCCGCTTCCTTTGCTGCTTGGTCCGCCGTTTCGTTCCCCCTTATATTTGTGTGACCTGGTACCCAAATTAAAGTGATATTTATTCCCCTAAGCTTTAGTTCATTGGTTTTTTCTTGTATGTTCTCAGCAATGTCTGTTGGTTTTGTTGTATTTTCTAAGCTTCGTAGTGTGGTCAATGAATCAGTGAGTATCAGATTATTTGTTAACATTTTATCTTGTTTTTGTATGTATTCTAATGTTTGGAGGACAGCTATTGCTTCGGCAGAAGAAATAGAACATTCATTTGGTAATCTATATTTGATTGTTGTATCGGGGTGTACAATTGCAATACCAAATCCTTTTTCTATTTTTGAAGCATCTGTGAAGAACATGTTGCATAACATTATGTTGAGGGTTACTGGTATATTTTTCTCTAAGTAGTTTGTGAAGGGGGGGGGAGGAAGTTGGTATAAAAAAAGGTAATGTTGAGGGAAATTTATATATCACGCCCCTATTAATATCAAAACCGTCATGCTCATATATATTATATGAAAATGTGATCTCTTAACGATAATAATTAACAAAGTTAATCGTCACTATCATAAATCTATTATACGATTCACCATTAAACACGCCAACCGATGAGCGACTATGCCGATTTAGCATAGAAACTAAAAAAAAAATCGTGGGGAGTATCGTGCGTACGTATTATGATACGATACAGATTAAAGTAGATATCCCCTAACTAAATCCACAATACCATCGTCGATCTCGCATGATTATCCGTTTCACATGGTAATAGTATAAGTACTTAGCTACCGAGTGGTGTCGTTGTGGTGGATGCCTGTAGTTGTATTGTATATCAATCGCCGAATCGCACCGCACGTTTAATATTATTATACTCCTTTATAGTAAGCGAAATTCATAATAATTACATATTATGTACATCGTCACACCGTTTGTGATATAGGTACATACATATTTAGTTGTATTAAAGAGAATGGCAAAGGGTGAAGACGTTATATTAGACATACTTGTACACACTAAGATTCGTCCCATCCTAAGTGCGAGCCATTTAGAAACGACGTAGACTCGGCGCGGGTCCCTGCAGTATAATATATACACAGCTATAGATTTATTTCCAGAATATACTGTGTGCCTACCTATACGTAACAGATTTTGACCGAAGCTACTCGTTTAAAACCCACAAGCAGCAGAACGAGATTAATTTAAATGCACGCGCAATGACAAGACGCATATTATTAACTTTTTACAGGTACGTATAAAATAATAATTAGGTGGTTAAATAAGTATGAACTTTTTCTTTCTGTCGGTGGTCTGCAGGTGGTTCGAACAGCGTGCAATACAGTCCGAAAAGCACTTCAAACAACACCGATGAGGAGCTAGTAAAACAAAATACTAAAGGACGCCCATATTATATTATTATGTTCGATTAATTCTGAGCCTATAAATTGTTGGGATATCTTATATATAAAATTCTCATGTCACAATGTTAGTTAACATACTCCTCCGAAACGGTTTGACCGATTTTTATGAAAATTTATATGTATATTCAGTAGGTCTGAGAATCGGCTACTATCTAAGGTTGTATGCGGTGCGATAAGTGGTTCAGGAGTTATGGCGAGTTTAAGTTACTTTGAGATTTCCGATGGAAATATTTGTTTATCAATGGTTGCCATTGGTTACAACCTACTAACTTGGTTGTTGTTTCTTTTTTAATGTACCTAATTCTGATTTCAGTTACTTACGTATCTCACGGGCTCCACGATTGCCTACCTGATAATGTACTACTGCTCGCATATATTATCCATGACCCGATGCAGTGGATTGCTTACCTAGGTGGCTTAGATGTATGTAAATCACTTGAGGTTAATCTTAACATAATATATGGGCATATGATTCAGGCAACGCTGGAAGGGACAGCTAGGATAGGACAGCTAATATAGCTGACACTTCGTGTCATGAAGTGCACGGGATCAGCTAGTATAATATATATATATATCTTCTACTCAATAAAATATATCTTAAAACCACGTTATATCGTAGCTCGAATCACTAAATTCAAGTAATCTGTGATTGTGTTGTCTATACCTATCTATAGTGTATCGGTATCGATATAAAATATTTATACTAAAAATATCTGTATTTTTCTTATACTATTTTTTAGTGTCGCACTTTAAAATATATTTTGAATTCCGTATAATAATATAGTCATAAATGAAACAATATTTGTCAACACACGATAAAATAATATATGACATGACGTATTATGACGTTATACATGCCATACAAGTATACAATATGACATATGTTTTTATTTGCATTGTTCGTCAAAAAATCACTGATGAGTGATGAGTTTAAATGGAATCAAAGACTCTCGGGCCATTTAAATGGACAAAATAGACATGACCTATTTAATATACTTATGGTATCTCATTTTAATAACGAGTATATTTTTTTGTATCTATGTGTCAACATTTGAAACATTTCTGTGATACGGATAATCAAGAGAAATATAGTTAAGTTTGATTGGATAACATATTAGATATACCTATATCTTAAAATGGATCTTAACCCCTAAGCGAGCTATGCGAGTGGGTGTATTAATTATTGAGAAACTGAGAACTATGTTAGAACTTACACTAAAGTAATAAGCTAAAAAAAAACCACGATAAGTTGATCATGTTGAACATTTTAACACCGTATTACGTCTTTATATCTATATGTGATGGGACGAAAAACTGAAGACGTAAATTACTAGTAACATTAAAATATAGGAAATTATGGTTGTTAATAAAAATATATCATAATTTGGGAGGGCACTATAATGCATTATAGTTATTTTTAATAACGAAAAATAATAATATGTAGTATACAGTATCGTGTTACTAATGAATAATAATTAATAAGTTATAATTTTGTTTTCTTTATTAATTTGGAATACTATTTTAAAGTATTATAATTTATTATTAGGTACTTACTTACACAAAAATTGTGTACTAGACGCTTGGATATTAAATAAATTATAACGCATTTAAAATTTAAATTAATGAAAATGTTAGGTAAATAATGTGTTTACAGAAATAAAAAATAAATATTTTTAACGAAGGAAAATTTGTTGTACCTACATAAAATATTATAGTCATATAAAATTGAGGTATTTATTTGCATGTTAACATTTTTTAATAGTCGACTGATCAACAAAACTATACAAAATACATTTAATTTTTATCATAATATACTTATATATATATATTTATTATGTATATAATGTATGTTTTAATGCAATATAAAGGTTATTTTCATGTTAATATGAAAAGTAATAATTTAATTTGTCGGTGTAAAACTTCTTGAAATGTATTATATGTTTTTGAAACAATTCGTGCGGAATTACACTATTGAATTACTCATTTAATTTTTAATTTGTTTTTAAGAATGATATACATTTTTTGAAAAAAGTCTTTTTGAATGGTTAAAAAAAAAATAATATAAATAAAACAAAATACAATAATAGTTTGATACCAACTATACACGCCACGTGCAACATTATTCGTATATATAATAATATAATAATACAATTATTTTGTATTTACCAAAACAAAAAATTTAAATTTTAAAACGTTTTCCAAAAAACCTTCGGCACAGTTCGCGTCCAGTTTGTTCATAAATATATAAACCATAGTCATACTAACTATCTGGCGAAATCCAGCAGAGTCTTAATAGTTTGAGTACTAAAATAAAAATAATATAATAATGAGCATGGTTGGATTTTTTTGATTTTTTATTTAAAGTCGTGACTCATAAGACGTGATGGTGCTGTGTAAGTAGTATGTCTAAGACTCTATATATGGTTGAAAATCCTAGTCATTAATATTCCGATAATTGAGGCGTATAGGTAGAGTAGATTTCGGTCTTGGCAAATAATCGGACAACATAAAGTGTATTGTGGCGCGTGGTGGGCGGGTGCCCGCAATAATTCACAAACGTCGATAAACGAACGACCCCTGTAAGTCGATTTTCGAAATTCACTGACCGCGTCTAGACCAACATAATATTATATGTGCGTAGGTTGTTTTATCGGTTTACAAAATTCTATATCGCTTTTAATATAATAACCTGTAATATTATAATGACAGTAGGTCGATATATTAGTGATGTTTCGAGATGATTACCGAACGGAACGGGTAGACTCGATTCGAGTAAATAATAATAGTAATTTACATTGCGTTTGCATATTATACGTACAAGGTGATTTACCTGGCATTCTCACCCCCATTTTTTTCCATTCAAATTTTTCAAGAATGCTTAAGGACAATATTTTTTAATCGTTTAGAATTCTTATACTATAAAGTATTATAGGTACTATTCCGGGGCGATACAAACTTATCGTAGATACACCAGAGTTTTCAAAAAACTAATCTGATTAATAATTTACAGGAACGAAGGGTGATGATTCTCATTTGATAAACAGAAGTTGGTGTCGTACATGTCACGCTATCCTTGAATGGAACAAAAAAAATTAAAGTATTTGAATATACGGTCCCATTAAGCGTACTCATCAAGCACTTAAAAATTCCAAAAATCGAGATTTGAATAAATTTTGTATTAAAGGAACATTGGTGGGGGGGGCGTTCTATTCGTCAATCACCGTGTGCGCATACTTGTACTACGGCGTAACTATTCTCGACGGGCTTAATTTCTTTCGCTCGGTAAACCTATAACTAATAAAATATAACACATGTCACGACGTGCGACTCGTACGGCGTATAATAACAATCGTATAATAAATAATAGTACAATAATATAACGAGCCTGTTACAATATTATAATAACATTCTAGTAGACACATAATATAATATATACCTTGGTCGTAGTCAGTGCGCCACTGCCATTACCGTGGTGCATTAGTAGGTATAGTGACAATAAAGAGCTTTCGATTTAGCTTGCACATATATAATATTATAATGTAGCGTACTCGCGTGTGCTTAAAAGTATGGCTCGCGTGTCCTTTGTGCGAGTGCAATATTGAATAATAATAGTTCTCGTTCGTATTTTGATATGCGTTTCCGGACAAAAGGCGCGACGATATAATTGATTAGCTGCCGACGACGTGCAAAATGAATTAACACAAATCATCCCTATAGAACCCTCCGCCGCAATGATTTCACCTTACAATTCTTACACACTCATGTACTTACCTCGAATAATATATTATTGTTATTATTATATATTATTGATACCGACACAAATCTTATTCGGATTTCGTACCTACTGCAGCGAATAATCGATAATTATGTGAGTTGTGAATAAATTAAAACTTGACAAATTAATTGATCGATTAATTAATTAATAAATAAAAATAATCCGTAAAATACAATACTGTAGTGTCGCGGTGGTGCTCGTTACGCAGTAAAATAATTTAAACATATCTACGAAAGTCGTAAAAACACACTTTCTGTATTTTATTATATACAATTCGACATAATACGGTGATTTTTTTTTTTAATTGTCGTCTTTTATTTAAACATAATTATTATTATTGATTTACAACCGACGTAATAATTTTTAGTAAACATTTTTCCACCATTAATTTATTTTACACTATACGCGCTTATTGTTTTTTGTTTATAATGACTACGTTTCATTCAATGTTTATAATGATGTATTAAAAAAAAAAAAAAGCTTCTGTGTATTATAGTAGTTATGCACACATCAAAGCCGCATAATATAAATACTATTTTTAATTTTCTCGAGTGTTTAGAAAAGGATATTTTACACTGTTATTTCATCGGTTAAACTCTAGAAATCTTGAAACATGTATAATATTTGTCATAACGGGTGAACGGCTAATACTTAATAATATATTTTTTAAATGAAATATATTTCTAGTAAGAGGTCGGTAGGTAACCGTGAGTTTCACAAAGAAAGCGTTTCCGCTATGATTAATTTTGAGTTAAAATAGATAATATAATTGTTTGAAGTATAGTAAAATAATTGTATTCCTTTGAAGTTTGAACACAGGGCAAACATTATGACAAAATAAAATTCTCGTTTTGTATTGTATCATTCGGTTTTTTCAAATTTTATGTTTTGATAAGGAATATAGATTTTAATTTTAAATTTGCATCTCCTACTCGAAGACGATACGGTATTGTAACATTTTTTTTAAACCATTTTCGATAGAGTCATAATCATTCATTGATAAAGTATGTATTTAATTAGGTGTGTAAAAAAAGTCGTAACTAAGTTACAAATGAGAGTTCATTTAAAAAAAAAAAATGACCAATCAAAAAAACTTCAGACGCTGCTTTCACTGCATCGTCGGCTGTCCCCACAGTGTCACTTCAATGTAAATTTAGTAAAATTTATTGAAAACTCTAAACGCTATAACTCATAACTATATAAGCACCTGTACGCGTACGAAATTAATTCTCACAGAACGTCGTTCACGCGTGTTCGTCACGCATGTTGTTTTTTTTTTAAAAGTCGAATATCAAAAACGATATATCATCAAAAATATTTGTGGCTTACAGGGTTGGGCAAGATACTTAAAAATAAGTATCATGATACATGATACATACAATTAGTGTATCAAGATACAAGATACAAGATACATTGTGAATGTAGAAAAGATACAAGATACAAGATACATTGTGAATGTAGAAAAGATACAAGATACAAGATACATGTGTCAAAGATACATGATACTTTTATATTTCCAATCGAATTTTATTAATTATTAAACGTAAAACGTCTATACACAATTCACTATACTGTCTATACATAATAAATACATAATATTATTATTATACCTACATAACAATAGTATTTATAAATACTTATAAAGTCATAATTATATCAAATAATAGAATAAGGCAATAGGTACACATTATACATTTATAACTAATACATCACATATATAATATAAATACACCAAAATTAAGAAATTACATAACAATTACATCTTAATTTATACTTATAATAGGAATCAGAATCTCTACTGGATTCATGGTTACTACAATCATTAATAATTTGTTCTGTAGCATTTATACACAAATTCTGTATTATTTTTTTTTTTGGTGATCACTAATGTAATCTGGAATCCACAGACGACAGAACGAATAGTATGGTTTACCAACGTGAATAGTATACTGTAATTGCTTATCTTTACTTTTGATTTGATTTTCTATTTTATGTGGAAATACCTACACGGTTACACTCATATCTAGGCAGCGGATTCATATTTTATGAGAACGAAAATTTCGATTTAGTGCTTTTCTGTATGAGTATTGACTGCGTGTGGGCTACGGGCTACGGCCATACGGGCACCTTAATTTAATTTTATGTTTATCAGATTATCTTAAATTTATAAGATTGTGTGGTACATTTTTTCGTTATCGTTAATATTTAAACTGGATTGTAGCTGGACAATATTTTTCGTAAAAATACAATCCGCGACGAAATGATCTAATATCGTAAATCGAATGTTTTGGTACTATTCAGTACACATTTTTACAATAATAGTATCTTGTATCTTTTGGCAAAAAAAGATACATGATACTAGTATAAAATGTATCATGATACATGATACTTGATACATTAAAATTATGTATCATGATACAAAATACAAGATACAATTGTATCTTTGATGCATGTATCTTTGATACTGCCCAACCCTGGTGGCTTAAGAGTTCTAACAAAAATATACCAATCTCCATTTCGTATCAAAATATTAAATTATTTATCGTCGACCGTCGATTGTGTTGTAAAATGCAAAAACCAAATCTAATAATGTTGTGTGTAATTTACTTTAGTGACGAACAATAGAAATTAATAATAATAATAATAATATGTATACAATAATTATTATTACTATAGCTTAACTATCACGAGCACAATATTCGAATACCTACCTACGTTATTTCAATTTAAGCGCATCGCGAATCGTATGTCAATAATTATTGTATCATATTTTTTATTTGCGATATCTTCTATACACCTACTGTGTGTAAAGTGCAATAATAATATAATAGCGAGCAGGACAAAACAAAACTGTTAAGTACTCCAAAATCCAAATGACTCTAAAACGGAAAAGGAATATTATAGGTAATTAATACGTTTTTAACATAGGTACAAGTGCACGTATATAGCATACAACTTGTAGTCGTGATGTTTACTTTGTTCGTACACGTAACGCACGCTTTGTTCGTATAATAGAAGTTCACGCAAACTCGATCGATAGTTTGGTAAAATATTATTTAATATTATAATAACGGTTTTAATGATTATTGTGGTGCGTTTATTTTACTCGTCGTCACTGTGTTTTTCCTATAATCGAATATTATACGCTCAACGTCATAATAATAATTAGTCGAGAATATTATTGCAGTGATCAGTGCTGCAGTGCTCTGCGCTGTGGGCACACTAAAACATGTAATAATAATAATAATAATAATAATACTGACCACAGTGGTGCGGGTAAAGTGGTGTAAAAGTCATTAATAATAATAATAATATTATTATTATTATCGTATACGTCATAATATCGGCTGCGTTGTAAGTGTCATGCACACATACCGCGCGTTCACAGAGACGACGACACGACGTTTCTGTGGTCTCGAGAAAGAAAGAGAGATCCGAACGGTTGGAACGAAAATACGAAAACACGATTTCCTCGTGCTGTACATTATTTTAGTTTAGATAATAAGTCGTTTCAGTAAATATCCAGAGGGAGGAGAGAGCAATAAATAAAAAGAGCGACTGTATTTTTTTTTTTTCGTCGTCGTCGTCGTCGTCGCGATATATTATATTAAGACAAAAAGGAATTCGCGCCCCGCACACGACATATATTATATATATATTATTATATCTGCGCACACACGTAACACACGATAATACGGATAGGTTGGAAAACACAGTAGGTATACATATAATATTATAAGTAGTATAATATAATATAATATTGTATCAAGGTAATCGACCCAATGACACACGTCCGGCAATAATAATTATAATCGTACGATAATATTATACTAATATGATAAATGCGTTTTGTCGATCGCACGCGATCGCGCAGCGGCGGTCGTCGAGATATAGTCCAATTAAAAAAAATTAAAAATTAAAATTAATAAAACATAACATAAGATATATAACGTTATCGGCCCCGTCGGAGAGCGCCCTTGTATGACGACGGCGTGCATGCGTTGTATTCATAAATCCCGAAAGGTTCACACCGCCCCCGCTGCTATAATAATAATAACAATAATAATAATATTATCTATACCTCTCGAGACAGACTTATCGGCCGCCCAGTATGTACGTATGTACACAATATAGTATAAAAAATAATAACGATAGCAATAATAACAATTATCATACCGCAGAATAACCAGAAAAGACACGTGTATAGTACGAAATACTATGAATGAATAATAGTCATATTATTATAATATACGAACCTGTTTGAATGTTTCGTCCTGCAACACACATATTATGTTGATCTATATTACGGATGAACGACGAATGTCTATACAGAGTCTCACTCAGATTAACGATTGCGAGTGCGCGAGATGACTATTATTAAATAACAATACTTTTTGTGATTTTTGAGACAATATATCACGGAAAACGTAAAATGTTCTATACGCGCCGCCGGTGAATATTGAAAGTTTTCACACATGTTGTATACGAGTACACAATTTGTACGGCTCTATCCACAGTATGAGTTGCATGGTTTTACAGTTGCAAGTTCTTTCGACGAGTGGAGTAGATAATAATTTATTCGCCGTACTGATAAAACACATTAATAATATTACAATATAATGGAGCATAACTCACCAATGAAAATATCATCTTATAATGGTGAAGTTAAAGTACCTATAAATAAAATCGATATTTTTTATTTACGCTGTTTATAATTTGTACTATTGGAACTTTATCTAATAAGGTTGAGTCTGTACATGTGAAAAACCACGGCTTGATTTACTATGGTTCGGATAGTAGTGGAATATCTAAATTATGTTTGCCGACGTGTTTCAAAATATATCGGTTTTAAATGAATTTGCTACTGCACCTATAGCTGTGTCAAACCGGTGCCGCAGTTTAGAGATGATTCTTATATTATTCTATCTTTCTAGCGGCATTGAATTGAAAAAACAAAAACAAATGCCAATTCATACAGTGAAATGCGCAAAATCAGTGTCACCGCAGCTCGAGAGAAATTTCGATTCATCTTAATTCATAACCGATACGCGTATCGATTTATTATGACTCTATAGTTTTTTGATTTCTCGATTAAAGTGTCTCTTTTAGTGATTTGAGGGTAATTCGTACGCGTATACAGACGACGACAGCTAATAATATTATCATATAGGAAGTGTGACGGTGAACGTCGCGTGACGATCGAGAGAAAATAGATTTATAAACAATATGAAACGACGTGTTTGGCCAATGAGGCAAAGACCGGAGCACTACAGTTTTTTTTTTCACAAAATTCTTGATTTGTTTTTATTATGGTCACTGCGTGCGTTTAGCGATGCTATTCGACGTTTTGCAAATTCTTATACGTTCAAATAGTACGCACGCGAGAGCTTTAAAAAAAAAAAAATCATGTTTTTAATCGTACGAAATAAGACGGGGCGCGCGTACTCATTCGGCTCGCGGTTCGGATTTTGGGGGTCTGTGCGGATTTTTTTTCTTTTTATGAATTTCGTACGCGTAAGCGCGAACGACGGAGGAGGGTGTTTCCGGTCGCAGGCCCGTTGAATGGCAATAATCTTTGTGTTGAAAATATCGTATTATTATTATTATTATTATTATTATTATTATAGTCGTGTAGTGCTCGTGCAACGGCACCGCCACGCCGCGCCGGCCAGAAGGGGGGCGGACGACGACAAAAGCCAGAGAAATCATAGACATCGCGTGAGCCCACAAAGAACGTTCTTTGTTTTTAATTTTTTTTTTTTTTTTGTCTGTAACAATTAGGTATTGTCTGTTGCGCGTGTGTGTGTGTGTGTGTTGCAGGAACATAATGTATTTTCTATTTCTTTCTTTTTTTTCCGCTCCTGCGGGCTAAGTACCTACCCTCTGCCGTCGCCGCCGCCGCCGCGCAAAATGCAAATTCAACAATTGAAATAATAGGCGAATTACGGGCCACTGCAGCTCGGTGCTCAATACACAATGACACTAATAATAAGTGATAATACGAGTTGCATATTATGGATATAATATTATATTGCAGTATAAAATCATTGCAGTCCTATATATATATACGAAAATAAATATTTTGAAGAATTACAGAGGTTTGTCTGCGGTTGGTTGTAATATATAATATATTGTATATGCGAGAATATACGATAATTATTATTATACGTTTTTATAATAACATATTATACTGCAATATGCGTATTGAAGATTTTATTCGAGTAGGTAGGTATTTTTCGGCTATTCACAGCGGTAATTTGTGAAAAAAATAAAAAGTTAAGTCCTTCTTGACGCTAATGGTCTTCAAAAATAGTTATAATATATTGGTACCCACCTAAACACTGTTTTGTTTCACGGATACGACGTCTGACGGTGATAATAATAATTCAAAACGGCCTTAACGTTTTCATCTGAGCAACTCGCATATAACGTATAATAATAAAATAATTTTACGGTTACCTATATTATGCTGGATAAACATTTTTATTTTAAATATTTTTGCTCGCCAATTTCGTCGTAATGATAGTCGTTTTGCTATAATAATAAATAACCGGATACGTTTATACTATATCCCAATGCTGTGTTCATAATTAAAGGCCTGCGTATTTACTCAACGTCATCATTATAGGTACTTTATGGTACGAAGAAAAATGAATAAATAAATAATAATAATAATCGAAATAAACGACATTAGGTACAAACGATATTTTAGATGAATTACGATTATTATACCTACTGGTCGACTTCAATTGGGCTCCGCGAATATATTTATTAGGTACATAATTTCGATCATATTTTGAAGATAAAAATACTATAGGCTTTTTACAGTAAAAATGCTATAAAAATGTTCGGGATTTCCCACGCATGGACGTTTATTATGTTCATACAGTGACTTAAACGAAGACTGCTATTCGATATTATTGTAATACTATATTTTATTTTATAACGAAACGTCTACGGTGTTCTTTCAGAGCAGGAAAAAAAAATTTAAGCGAAACACATAAATAATACGTATTTAAACACCGGCCAGGTCGTTAAGCCATTTTTAAATGCAAAACACTCCACGCGCATAATGTATATCATGTCTCATTATGCAATAAAAAATATAAACAAATTTGTAATTTTTATTATCGATCTAAGACGGGCGTTTAAGGTAGTTTAATGTGACATACCATATATACTTGATGTATACAAAAATTAAAATATCAAAGACTATTTGGTATTTACATTGCCGGTTTAAAATTTAAATCGTTGTTGTACATTTCGCTTGTATACATTATTAACCAAACTAGATGTAAATTATAGTAAAAACATTTAAGTTTCCTCAAATTTATAACTCTACTGCATTTTCTAACATTTCCTAAACATAACATTAAGTGATACTTGTTCCCATAATATATGCGAGGTGAAGGACGATGTTGAGTGTTTATTTTATTTTATGTACCTATTTAATAATATGTTATGTAAATTATACAATTCTTTTTTTTTAATCGACTTAATGACAAATTTAACCTAATGCTTTACTATTCAATTATTTGTTGTATATACTTATGAGCTGTTCGTAGAAAGACAGCAAGTATTGTAATATTATAAATTACTTTTCAGCAAATAATACTTTTATTAGTTACCCAATAAATACATTTTATACCCGTGTGGCGTGTGTACCTATTTTACGTGCAATAAATGAACTGTGTACCTATACGTATAGATATACTTGAGGTTTTGAAATTTTGAATTTTGGAATACATCGCTCAATGTCATATAATGTTATTGTCATCTGATAAAACAAAATTAATACGTTATATTTAACGACTAATAAAGTATGTCAAACATTAATACTACTAAAATTAATTTAAAAAAAAAAAAGGTTTTCGGTTGCTCTTCGTTACGTTATTAAAGTCTTGATATAGGTACCAACCATAAATGTTACACTGGAATTTGTTTTATTTATAACAAAAAAAAAAAAAAATACCTATATGCCATAAATTGTTTGTCATAATATCGTTTGTGGTGAAAATAAGTTCAATTTTTCTAAATTCCAGTGTGTTAAATAAAAAATGTGATATAAAAATGTATTTTAAAATTGCTATTTGTTTAATATATATAACTTTAATAAACTGAACAATAATTGTAACTGTAGACATATTTAATATAATTTATTTACTATTAGGTATCGTTTTTATTACCTAGGTATAATATCTATCGCGTATCGTGTTGATTAAATGATAACTACATAATATAATATGCAGTGGAGTACACTAACGGTGGCCCGATGAGAAGATAACCTCCACGAAATACTTTGAACTTTTTTCTGAAATGCCTTATTTTTGGTTGGTAATAAAAAATCAACTAATTTTTCGATTTAATGCCCCTTCCCCCCCCACCTTGAACAAAAAAAAACGATTATAATATAAATTGAAGAAAATGGAATAACACCTATTATTTTAATTAATAATATGGGAGATCAATTTACAGGGAAATTATATATCGTTGTAATTTTACGACTGTTTCTCTCTGAGATAATATATATTGTTATACGAGCATTCAGTCGAAATCGTTTCACTGCCGCTGCTGTTGTCGTTTTGAATTATTTAACAACCCCGATGCCTTTACTTTATAATATGATCCGAATGTTTTATGAATCCATGCTACAGCAAACGCTACGTATATATATATTTGTTTAAGAAGAGGTGGGTATTACGTATATACAGGAAGTGAAAATAAAACAACAAAAAGTCTCCAAAGACCATGAATCATGACTAAATATGTATCACGGGACAAGGTAAAAATTCTACCGGAAGCCACCCGCAACTATACACTACTCGCCCCCCCCTTGAAAAAAAAAAAAGAACACCGACGGAAAGGTAAAATATTTGTTTTTATAAATCATCCAGTTTTACAGATTTTGGGTTCAATTCCGGCTCCCGAATAGCAAATTGCTATTAATTTATTTAACGGCGTAACTTTATACAATAAAGATGAGATAGTGAGGATATTAAAACTGCCCTATATACATCGTGTAACTACACCGTACAGTTATTATAATACACCTAATATGATGTGATATATTAAATATCATGTCAAAATGTTATGTAATTCTACGACGTAGAGTACCTATACAAATAAGACAAAACTTTGAAAAAATCATACGTTTTTAAATTCCCTGAATTTTTTCATTAATTTATTTTAATTTGTTGCTGTGCCTAATAGCAATTCCAAAAATCCATTTCTTTTTGTATCTGAACTAATGAATTAATAGGAAAATCATCTAAAATTATGAAATTTTATTTTATTTTAAATAACATTATCTAGGCATAATAATAATATCATAAAATCATGTTTTTGGTGCATATAAGCATTTAGCAGTTTATACTATTCAAATTGCCAACAGTTATGTATTAACATTATATTATTATGTATAAATGTATTAACAGTAATTTATAAAAATCCGTCATAATAATCTGTTACTACCTCAGACTTCAGCAAAGGCAAACTTAGTAATTATGACACATTGGTTGGAAATGTAAAATCGTAACTATTTTCTTTTTGAGATTATATTAATTGTTTAAAGCAATATTTTGATATCCATCAGGCGCTATGATGTTTACCTTTTAAATATACATTATTAACAATAAGTTTTAAATTTGAATAATATTTTGTTTTAATTGCTTGTTTAATAATTTGGTTACAATTCATAACTCAGATCACTGTGGGACTTTTGAAATTATTGTAAAAACGATTTCAAACGATGCCGAATTCGAAATAGAAATAAATAAATGCGGCGTGGTGTCGCGTAAAATATGGGAACCATCGAGTTTTAGTACAAAATCAACCGTCATTCATATATGGTGGCCTATGTGGGGCTTGTCTTATATAGACTGTGGCAGACGCTTTTAGAGGCGATCGAATTTGAAATATTATACTATAATGATAAATACCGATTAATAGAAGTAAATGGTTATTTTTTTTCAATTTAATCAAAACGAAATCCATTTAGGAACAAATGGCCAATGTAACATTTTGACAATTGTAACTGTTTATAACCGTTCAAATATATAAATGATGACCACTTTCGCTAAATGGACAAAACTTGTAACCGAATAGCAAATAATATAAAACATTTTCACATATATATAACCTGTCAAATATATATATATTATATAAATGATAAACGCTATGTCACCGTACAAAATATCACACATTCATATTATATATGTATATGCGTGTAACACTCTTATAAAATATGAGTGCACAGACATACTGCAATAGAGCGATTGCGATTTTCTCGAGGGGGGAGGTGAGATTAATAATATGTTTGGGGCTGCAAGGGAAGAAAAACTATCAGGTACATAATTATTATATAATGCACGGCGAAATATAATTACATTTTTTTTAAATTTAAAATAACTAATATAGTAATATTATAATATGTTAACCATATTATGTATATAGGTACCACTTGAAAAGACGTATTTTATTGGAAAGTCGGTGAGTTGCAGTGCATATTATACTAAATGTGTTTTATTCCAACGGCGTACACAGAAATGTCCAAAGATCGCGGAGCGGTTATACATATATTTAAAAAAACATTATACGTATAAATACATTTTATATTTTATCAACACATTTTCAAGTTTTTTTTAAATAAAATGAAAAGGAGTCAAGGGGTGGGATAAAATCCCTATTGTATACGGCACTGTACTACTCGTATTTATATAATATGATAATGACGTTCGGTTTATGTGATTAATAAAATATATATTACATTCATTTGACTTCACCAATAATTGTATTATTGATTATTATTATTGTTATTATTTGTTCTTGAGTATAATTTACAAGCAAACAAAGCTAACAGCTGATGTACCGGGACTTCGAATTATCACTGTATATTATTTGTACGATAAATATCATAATATATATTTTATACATGGTCTAATGGTTGAAGAAATCACTTTGAACAAAAAGGTTAACCGTAAGCTGTATTATTTTTTTTAATACATATTTATCTACATTTCGTGTAGGTATAACTGAAAACAATAAAACTAATCGGTTGAAAAATTATTTCAACATAATAATATATATTGATTAATATCAACTAATATTGATAATATTATATTGATTGATTAATGTATCCGTTCCTAGATTCTAGACGGAAAAAAATATCTTTTGTTAATGGAATAATACCCATGTTGTGTCGAATAAAACATAATCAAACCTATAATAATTCATAAGACATGCAATTCAGATATAAAAATGAATTAAGGATGAACTTAATAATATATGATATTATTGTAATACTCCGATTGTTAAAAAAAAACACGGTGATTTCATATTTTTTCATACTAAAAAAATATGTTTAAGGTATTAAACTTTAAATTTTAGGTGTTTTAGTGTAGGTACAAAAACCCTTAAAAACTTGAACCAGCAGAAAAACGAAAATAAATAAATTTGTAAAACAATTTTTCAAAAATAAATGTATGGTTCAGAGTCGTGTAAAATTCGACTTTATGCTCAGAACCATATACACATAACAAAGGTCGATTATGCAAAGTTTACCGCACGAATAGACGTGTTGAATAAAAGTTTGCAAACCGTATCCGGATCGATTTTTCCACTTACACTTACGGCAATTAAAATTTATAAAATAAATCAATACGTATATAATGTATTGAATTATTATGTAGGTCATTTATATTATTATTGTACACAGTGGTAATGAAAACCGAACAAAACTCGCTAAGATGAACACGAGATAGTACACAGAAAATTTAATTAAAAACCCTAGCGGTTCAATTAAAAAAAAAAAAAAAAAAATTGTAATTTATATGTATATATTTTGAGGTTGCTCTTCAATCCACTGTTTTTTGTTTTTTTTTTTTTTGTTTTTTTTTTAATTACGGTCGTTATATTTTTATACTTTTGAGTTGTATACAAAAACCAAAAAAAAATAAAAAATATATATTATCTGTGGTGTACACATTATATAAAGTCTCGTATATTATATATTCACCGATCATGTAAAATGTAAACTACACTCTATCTACCCATTTCCCGAGATACTCTCTACTCAGTACTTACTGTAAGATTGCGTATTTGCGTAGGTACATCAACTAAATACGATCGATTACCTATATACAATAATACATTAAAATATACAATAATATACACATTATATTATTTTGGTACGAGCATTATATAATAGTATAAATATAGAAGTAAAAAATATGAGACATTATTATAATATTAAAATAATCTGCAACGACTCCGAATTTCTCCACTAGGTATATAAATTATAAAGTGTCTCTTGAATATTATAATATGGTCATATTTCGACTAAGTTTATGAGGGTTAAGTGTATATACCTACTGCATAACTTTGTGTATAGTATGTACCAAAAGTCCCGTGTCACTGTAAGTAACTCTCCGAAACAGTGTTACATATAACTAATATATTTAAATGCAATGTTTCAATACAATATAATCTATAAAAAAAAACTCCAGTTTTATGGAATAAATTTCTTATAGATTTATGTTGAAACCCCGAATTTAGATGTTGTATTCATTTTCCAAGGAGATAATAATATTAGGGTGATAATACCGGACTTCTAGAACAGACTGTCGTATATACACGCGCACACACACATACTGAACCCCAATAAACACCATGTATATGCAATATTATCCACAAAAAGTACTTTATATTCATAAATTAATTAAGTATGAGGTGTTAACACTGACATTAAAAAAAAAGGAAACTATATAGAAAGTAATGTAGGTACATTTTTTGTAGAGTGAAACTTGTTATGTTTTTGAGTATCAATAAAATAAAACCCTAAGCCCACTCGTGGGTCGTGTATAATATATAAAATAAGAACTAATACTCAACAGCTTCGAAAGTTACAAGTGTGTCCTCTTCATTTTGTTTTTTTTTTGAATTTAGATTAAAGGGCGACTATATATTATCACCGCACTCAGACCACCCACTTGGATACGCGGACTACGACAGAGCAAAAACTGGTACCAACGAAAACCGATACTGTTGCAGTTATATCGGTGTGGGGCTGACTTCACGACCGTTTAACTTAATTCATAGACCATATTATTATAGTCATGTTTAAGGTAAATCTCGAATGATCCTCTAGAAGTTAAGAACATTATGGCACATATGTTTATAGTATTCAAATCTCATCTGAGACTATATTTTAGTATAGGCGAGCTATTGTCCTATACTTTCGTTATTTCCAATAAGACAACGGTGTACATTAACAATAATATTGATACCGCGTTAGACGATTTTGTTTTCAATTGACACTAAAAATGTATGATTTTCCAATTCACAATTTTTAAGTATTTTATAATAGGTACAGCACTCTGGTTGTGTTGAACTTTAATAATCAATAAGGTGAATAAAAAAAATATATATAAAAAAAATTTTTTTAACTACTTCCTAGTCTTAAAGTAATGGTATTTTAGTGTAGGTAATGGCATTTCAATTTTATTCGATATAACGAAAAATTAAGATGCGGCGTTCAGCACAATACGAATCTACTGTATTTTTAAATTTTTTTTATAAGCCTAAATAACATTTTTTTGGATTTTAAGAGCTTTTAACATTATTACTCACACACTATAATGCAGTTGCCAGTGACCCACCCTTTAGGGAAGTTAAGCCAGGAAACATTGCTCTAATGGTAAGAATAAAGTAAAATGAAAATATTGTCTTTAAAAAAAAAAAAAAATGTTTTGTATATTTTATGTTTAAAGGAAAAACGAGAAATATATTGGTTTTAAATAAGTACAAAAAAATAACGTTTTTATTTTCTACTACATTTCTTTAAAATACATTTTTAGGTAGGAGTGATAAAAAAGTTTTGATCTTACTAAATGTTTGAATGTTCATCGAACAATTTCTTTTCAGACTTCGCAATTTGTTTTCTTAAGAGTCTAGGGAAAAACTACTGCGGTACTATATCGAAAACTTTTAAAGAAATGGTAACAAGTGTGGTTTTAACAGACTTCAGGTCAGAATAGTTTTTTAAATGTGATGCGAAGAATTATCATTTTGCTTTCGAATTTAATATCATTGCACAGCACTATGTCTATGTCTAGGAAACGAAGAGACAACTGATATATACCAGGACTCTTTATTAACTATATTACCTTAACCTTTAAATGATCCTGTTTGTTTGTTTTTGTTACCATTATTCCAATTTTAGAAAACTATTTTTGCAATAATATTAAAAAAAAATTGAAGTGATAATATAATTATGTCGTACCCATTCGATACTATCCATATTAATTAGTAGGTAGAAATAAAATTGACTCGAGCGTGCAAAATAACAGAAAAGTTTTCATTTTAATCTCTACATATTTCGAAAATTCATCAGATACCATTTTAATTCTTCCAAAATAATAAATAACAGGTCAAACACCGCTATATAGTCGTATAATATACCTATAATCCAACTTACATTTTGCTGACTTAATGTCTAGCTGTACGTGGCGTATTATCATCGACTTAGATTTTAATTATAATATTTGACATTCTTTATAAGCCATAATATTATTAACTCCTATAATACTAATTAAATCAGTCACCGGAATTTAGAACTACCTACTATTATTTATATAATTACATACGTACAAACTACAAACGATTAAATATTTAGCGGAAACCCTGAATAGAATAAAATAATAATATAAGTACAGTGCGCAATAGGGTACGCTCTATATGAATATTCCTGCAATGTATTATATGATCGAACATTTTTTTTCGCCGCTAAGCAAATATAGGTGCCCATATATTATGTACCTAATATAATGTTTTTAATGAAGTCACTCTTGTGTTCTATGGAATCTACAAAAACTGACTACTCTTGTCGTATATGTCATCTAGTATATTATAAGCAACATAATATGTTTGACAATTCCGTTTTGGCATCACAATATAGATTTTGTTTTATTAAATCGACCAGTTCGATTTTTTTGCGAATATTTCCAAAAGTTTCTCTCGTTTTGCTATACCGCACATCTCACAGCGGCGTTTGATTTTATACTAACTATATTTGAATTTGGTTATAACTCACAAGTCTTAAACATTCAACACAACGTTCATCGTTAAAAATAAAATTGTCTATATTCACCTAAATTACTCATTTTGAATGACAGCGAATAACCACACGTTTGTCGAGCATTAAAGATATACTAATTGAATATACAATCATTACAAATTGTCAAAATTAGTATGTGAAAATGTGTAGAAAACTTTATCGAATGTTGATAGCATAAACAGCACTGATAAATAGGCGACTTAGTAGATATATATATATATATAATATGTGTATATTATAATGTATTCGACACGATGAGTACCTAAATGAAAAAAAAAATTACGAATAGAACTGCAATTTTAATTAATTGAGATTTAAGTCAATCAAGTATTATAATTTAAATTAAACCAATGCAATTGTTTTGAACATTATTTTTAATCAATAATAATCCTGCAATATAACCGTACAGCGTACATCAGCTATTATTTTCTACTGATATTTTTCGCCATTCTGTTTGGATGTTTAAACACAAGTCCTGAGAAAATATATAAAATCTATCTTTTTATATGTATGATATAATGTGACTTGTTCCTTTATTTGTGTATAGCACATCAACGCAGTGACTCGATGGAAAAAACCGAAGACGATAAATCAAAAACAACTTTGCTCCTATAATCTATATAATATAGGAATAGATCGTCGGAGGTGGGCGACGTGGTGGTGTATACAACTGTGGTGGAGGTGGCCGGTGAATAACAAAATGATAATAATGATATTATTGCCATTACTATTGGTCTGGCAGTGTACGATAAATAAAAAATATATTATACGAGTTTCTTAACAGAAATACGACGTAACGTAAGCGTAACGAATATAAAAACGCGGTAGTTCTTCCGAAAATAATATTATACGTTCTCATATTATTATTATTGTTGTGATAATAATAATATATTCTATTGGCCATTATTATTTTTGAGTGCCAGTTACGGTAGTCTTCCTTTATCGGTATGCTTGGGCGTTTCGTGTTGTAAATATTGTACTCACGTAATAGGGAAATACACTTTATCTAATGTATAAAAATCTCGTTGGAAAATGTGTGTCGCCAAACTCCTCCGAAACGGCTTGACCGATTTCGATAATTCTTTTTTTGTTGTATTTGTTATTGTCAGGAGAAGGTTCTTATCTAAGAAAAAACTAAGAAAATTGAGCAGAAATTAGAAAAATCGAATTATTGAATATCCTATGTCTTACCAATGGCGCCATCTATCTATAAATTTTAATACTGGAAAAACTGAAAATGCATTTTTCGATGGCATTTTTATGTATAATCTCTGTTTTATTATAGGGTTGCCATCAGTTTTATATTTTATTTTATTAAAATATTAAGTAACAAATTCAATAAAGTTTTAATCATATAAAATGTGCCATTTTTTACACGCAACAAACACTTCTAAAAAATGTCAATAAACTAAAAAATTGGACTTGTTTTTGGTCCATATAATTTAAAATCGTTTAAGAGATTAGCACAGCAATCAGAACCTCTTCGGAGGCACGATGATTCTACAGGCTGAGGATTTTCGCCAAACGCTGAAAGTCATTCCCAGATTAACAGCTAAAAATAAAATAAAAAGTGCATGGAATCGGCTAGCAAAATTTAGTATGAGAGTCGTGTTACAAAATGACAACTTTGCAGTGTTTTTCATGTACCTTCCTAATTATGATTTCACTCACTTACGCACCTCATGGGGTCCGCAATCCGCCACAGGTGAATTGATTATACCTGATAGTTTACTGCTCGCACATTGTCCTCGATCCAATGCAGTGGATTGCCCACTTAAGTGGCTTAGATGCATGTAAGTCACTTGAAGTTAAGTGGGTAAGACTTTGGGTTAATCTTGACTTAATATTTGGCTCAGGCTACGCTGGGCGGCACAGCTAGTTATATTATAATAATATAATCGCATCGGCTATTGACTTTGTTGTGTGCCCCCGAACGGCGGATGATGTGACAATATATATATAATATATATACATCATTATAAAGGTATGCGACTGGACAGACTTTCGACTTTATGACCACAAGATGTATCGCCATTAGTAGAATTTTGTGGGGGT
Organism: Neotoxoptera formosana; assembly: GCA_022818045.1. NCBI lineage: Eukaryota > Metazoa > Arthropoda > Insecta > Hemiptera > Aphididae > Neotoxoptera > Neotoxoptera formosana. Next base: position 1,929,555 of record CM040631.1, on the reverse strand, counting down.
CAAATGTTTATGTTTAACTGATCAAAACAATATTTTGTGTAACCACTTTAGATCGGTTGGGAAAAATCAAATCGCTACTGTTTAAAACAATTCTATATTATTAGGTTTTAGCTGGTATTCAGAAAAATATAATATTTATAATATTTTTATTTTATGTTTATTTAGCTTCAACGGCGAGGTTAAAGCTATAATTACTACTATATTATATATTTTTTTTTAAACATAAATTTGTTAATTTATAATATTATATTATTTGTCGATTTTATTTTGATATATATACTTATTTAAATAGTTATGGTTATTTTCCATGGATTGTAATTTTCTTTAATGAAACAAGTAGATAGTATTGTCACGCAAAATTACAGTAATGTCAGTTACAAAATTGTTTGACACAGACAAATTATGTTATTTCAATTTATTGAAACCCGAAAGAAAAAAACAATGATTCACCTTGGTCGGTGAAACTTTGTAAAATTAAATTTTTTAAGTGGTGTGCCGTTATCTAAAGACTAATTTTCTATATTCGTGTCACTTTTGTCTTTTGACTCACTGAATTCATTCACTACCCAATTTCCGTAACCGTTGTCAGCGGTAATAATATAATAATATATAATAATGATGCAGATCTTAATTATATTATAAGCGATCTGTGCTTGGAATCTAAACAACTATATTACATTGTAGTAAGCATATATTATATGTAAATTTTGTTGTTGCAGAGAGCATATTATATGTGCACATGAGTTAGATATCATATATATATTATGCATTTATGCATAGGTATGCGTATGTTCAAATTCAGATTCTTTTTACACAGTTACTTTTTTTTTCTTATAAGTATTAAAGTTTTGTTGATTTGTATAGAGTTGCACGCAAAGGGCCACGAAAAATAAGGGTACACTGCTCCTTTTCGTCAAAACAGTAAATACTTATAATCAACTACCCACTCGTTTTAAATATTGAATTTCTTTAAAAAAAAATAGTCTGCTAAAAAACATTTAATTCAAAATGTATGTTGTCAGTCAAAAAAAGTAAATAACATAAAAATGACAATAATTACAAAAACGTAGTAAGAAATATAATTTGTTTTTTAAATGTTGTTTTTTATAATGATTTTAAGTTATGTAAACAAATATTTCAAAAAACATTAAACCTTTTTAGAAAATAATCACCCTGTATATAAAATATTAATAATTATTTTTATTTATTCAGTCGGCCAAGTTAATGTGACAGTATTTATTTATTTTTTAACATTAAATGGCTTTGATCACCACTGGAGAAACCTCTTATTTGTGAATGGTGACACAGGAGAAACTAATCAGAAATCAATGATTCAAATAATATTGTATCAGATTGCTTATATTTGTATTAATGTAATATATAAGTATAAAACAATATGGTTAATATTATAACTTATTATAAAGATTTTTCTTAAGTCTACTGTGTTTTCAAAATGTCTTGCTTGTATTTACAACTGAGATAAAAACACTATTTTTTCAAATGTTTATATTCTTATGACAAATAAAACTTTTTATTATTAAAAGTGTACATATTTCATTTTTATTATTTACTAAATATTACACAATATCAATAATATACAAATTAAACCTCTTAAATTTTAGATTCAGATAACAAAATTACTATTTAAACGCTGTATAGATACTAGAAAAATATGTAAGTACGGAAAGCATTGGTTTTTTGCAAACCTCACTTGTTTAAATATACTATCTTATTGATCAACAAGATCTCAGTCGATTAATTTTAAAGCGGGTATATACACCATTAATTCAACCACTTTTTTATGGGTTATTTTGTTATCACTTTATTGTTATTTGGTTATTCTTACCTCTTTAAAGACCTTAATGTAAAAAATAATCTTTCTTAAGTCAAAAAAAAGCTATCAAAGACAACTAGATAACTTTTCATATCTAAAAAGATTTTTACAATTAACTTTTGGAGATGGCCGAGGTACCCGTTTCTTACCGATAAGTATATAGTCATCAATAGCATAATATTATATATACATTATACAACTATAAAACTAATACATTTTCGTTTAGCCCGGAATGACACATGAAGAATGCATACAGTATTTAAATAGTATTAAGCATGAACATGATTTAATCAAATATTGCAACGAGTACGGAAAGAGCGTAAATAACTTTACGATTTTGTTTTATTGAAAAAAAAACTTACCACGTTATTCGATACAACTCTTGAAGAAAGAATATGACTTTTAACTTTCAAGACGTAAAACTTATAACATAAACAAAATGATGAGAAGATTCAATATGAATTATATCCGATTTCTAAGCGGTTCTGACGAATAAATAAGAGTTTAATTTAGCTTTCTTTATTTAATACTTATAAATAAAAGTATCAATCTGTATTATTTTACCCACGCGCAGTGAAAAAGTCGCGATGAAAAATACATTGACGGAATAACGGCAAAAGATGGTTTTTTCTATCGATTTGTATAAACCATGTGACCCGCGCGGACCTAACCTACATAAGTCATACTAAAATTGGATTTACATTTTAAATTACAAAAAGTTTAAAAATTGTGTGCACAACGTATATACGTCATGTATATTATGTATTGTATGCGAACGTCTGAACAAATAACGTCTTGGAGCGAATTCTGTTTATTTCGAGTGACTTCGTGCTGACATACAACTAAACTTGTTTAAAGAATTCCACTAGCTGCCGCCGCCTGCCGTCTGTATCCACTTTGCCCCGGTGGTTTGTTTCGACATGTATTTGTCTACTTGTTTTATTTATCATTTATTTGACACCTCGGCAGTGACAACGATGAATGACAACTCGAAACCAACACGACTATTTTAATTAAAATTTAAACTAGATGAATATAATACTATAAGTTCCGCGTATGAGTACGAGGGTGAAATGATTTTGAAATAAATCACCGGGCGTGCTCTGTATGCGAACATTTTTCAAAGTATAAAACATGGAAATATTACGATCCTACAACTGTACAGCGTGCGATTGCTATAAAGTAATTTTTTAAAAACTCAAAGACCATTAGACGAATAATGATTTCACCTAGGTATGCTATACGTTTCAAATTAAATTTTATTCATTTTTTTTTTTTATGACTTGCTGCACGACTTTCAGTAATGATTTATACGTATATTTTTTCTGTACGTGACACGTGTGTATTTTTATAGTAAGTTATATATATATATATATATATCATTATATTATAAAAATATAATAATGGATAATAATATTGTGTCTAAAATGTGCACAGATTTGATAGAATAACATTTCAAGTGTTGTGGGATTATCTTATTTTAAACAAACTTTTTTATGATTATTTTTAATATAAAATAAAATAAATCTAGAGAACTCTGTGTGCTGCACAGTAATTTTTTAGTGTACTCCATCATTGGGTAGGTTCCTGTAGCACCAGGGACGGGTCCGATGGAGGACACCTTAAGACATATTTTATGACTATATGAGTGCCTCTACTGGTTACTATCATTGATTATAGTCTATAGGTAATGGTCATAAATACTTTAAATACTGTACCTTTTTTATAATCAATGCATATTTTATTTGTGTTGAAAACAAATTGTTGTATCCCTCTCCAGATCTATATACTCTGGATCCATGCACGTGTAACATGTTAAATTTGAATTTAATAACGAATAATTGTCAGCGAACAATTAATATTCTGAGCGAAGGATTAGCGTATTATATTATATCCGACGGTAGTTTATGTTAAACTATATTTTATTATTATATAAGTACCACGGTTAAACTTATTTTTACCAAAATCACTGTTATCGATGTCCAAATATTATCTTTTATCGATGTCGATAATATTAACGATATCGCCCTGGGTCGGGTACTAAAAGTCACGGGTCTCCAGTTCTATCTCAACGTCGGATCAGTGACAATGTCTGTCATTATCGCGTCAAAATAACGTAATAATTACCTCATTAGTAAAAAGTGTTTATTATGTATATTATTATTCAATATAATATACAGTAAACTACCTAATTATTTGTTCAAATTTTAAACTGAAGCCGAAACAATCAGTTACAAGTCAATAATTACTTATAAGTGAATTTGTACCTAATGATGACAAGTTTCCAGTTTCTACAGTTAATAATTTTTGTAGTTAAAAGTAGGTACAACTAAACAGGAAACTAAAATCGTTTTTAGGAAAAGTTGTTATTTTATGTTGGAATATCGAATTTTATCTACAAAAATGTAATCTTCAAACACTTATAAAAAAAAAAAACTGTGACTATATGTATTTTCGATATTTTTGAATTGCTGTAGAAACAATAATTTATGAGAACTTTTTGACCTAAAAACAAAAATTGTATTAACATAAATCCTACAAACCCTCTATGATTGACTTGGTATGAAACAAAACGATGGCAATATTTTTATATTAAATATTATATTCAGTTAAAATTATAGTGATATCGTGGTCGTGTATAACATCACATATTTGACATCAATAAAGCACAAATCCAAATTCATTGAATGTTTTCGTGGTTTTTTTTTTAATAAATTATTTTTTCTTTTATACCTATTTAAATTCTTGTCAGTTTTAAAGTTATTTTAACACTTTAATGGTAATTTTAGATTCCAAACAATTTAATGGATGTATTTATTTTCCAATAATGTTCATACTGTAACCAACTTGTAAACACAGTTTTTCATATATATTTTAAGTTCAAACTTGGACGAAATTAGGTATTTAAATTAAGAATAACGATTTTAGTTGTTTTGTTGTAATTTAAAAATATTTTTCGTGTTTACTTGAAACTTTTAAAATGTATTATTATATTATAATAATTATAGACAATGTCATTTTCAAATGTGATGTTTTCGGCAAAAATTAACTCGACCTACTGTAATATTGTAAAATAAATAAAATTGCTTTAATAGCAATAATATCATATTAAAATATACTTAGTTATAATATTTGCTGACGGATCGTCTTCGCTCAGAATCGTTTATCGCATATGCAATGGCTTATCATTGAATTCAATATGTTAACGCATACCTGTTACAGTAACCCACTCGACACCTGCAGGTACAACAGAATAGTACCCACACTAGCTTATACTATTTTATATAATAACATCGAAACAAATGTGCACAGTATTACTAAGTACTAAGTGTGAATACTGAGATAAGTACCTACTATAATATAGTATCCAAACTCGATACTTTCGAATAATAATATATGTTATAGCGCCGGCACGAGCTACTTTTGGAACGCCCGCGCCAACTTTTAGACTACCTATATAATATACAGTAATAGTTGTACTGTACGGTTCAGTTTCTCGCATTTTTATATTTCCACACGACGATGTGGTTACTGATAACTTTTCCCCTAACATCGCGTAGCGGCGGTCGTCCCGCGGGAAATAAAAACCAGACGAATGAGAATGTGTCAAAATCCACGACGCGCGCGCACATATACACAATACACACACACGCGTATATAATAATATGGTTGTATTATTGTTATATACATATATATATATATATATAGATACGTGTACGGAATATAGGTACGTGACCCTTTTTTTCCTCAAAGAGCTGCCGACAGAGAAGGTTAATGCGTGAAAGTAACTCGGACGGACGAAGGGAACTTTATAGCGACTAGGAAGTTTAAATTAATAGTGTACCGGATTTAGACGACTTTTCAAATTTATAGGTATGCGCTGCACATATGGCGTATGGGTACTGATAAAACGATCCAACGACCGCGCATACAATGTGATTATAATAGTTGTATGAGTTATAAATAGGTGTATAAAAGTATTACGCATAAATTACATAATATAATATATTGTATATATTTATATTTTTTATTTATTGCACCCGAGAATCGTGGAAAACATAATTAATAACATAATACAATAGAATTTAAATATATCAACTATTGATAACAAAGGCAAAACGTTAGATTAGTAGGTATTAGATACATAAACATTAAAAAATAAAGTAATAATTAGTACTTTTAATAGAAATATATATTAAACCACAACATCTGCAGCACATTCGTTCAGTTAGTGTTCTAGTCTAATTTCTAGGTTGGTCAGCCACTAAAATGCATCTGAACAACCTTTATGCATTTAGATAGCTGCTCATCAGTGCCACCAACAAATTTTATTGCAGGACACTCGCCTCGACTCTAATAATTGTTGGATAGACTGCATGTCACCTTCACAGGTGCATAGGAGGGGCCCGAGCATACCCCCAACAACTTGTTGCATCTATAGTCTGTTTCATCTTAATCTTGATTAAGAAGGTCCACTGAGCTCGAGGATAGTCAAATCGTCGTACCTTTATCTCTGGATTCGCTATTACTTATTAGTGCTGTGCAATTTTGGCATCCGGGTCCAACCACCTCCTTCTCTTCCAGGTTTCTTCTCCCCGTTCTTCAGTTATATTTCAAATTTCCATACATAATATTATAGCCCTTGGGACGGGTTTTCTTTAATATCTTTGATTAGAGGGAGATATTATTAAAATACTTCTATATTAGTCATGTTTATGTGTTATGTTAGTATAAGGCACAATATTGCAGGGGAAGCATTTATCGAGGTTTTCGTAACAAACACGTAAATATCTATATGCAAACTAATATAGGAAGTGATTGAGTTATGTCGATCGCATGCCTTGATACATATATGTTACTATGTCAGGTACATACGACAGCTTATGTAACGTCATACTTAGGTAGGTCGTAGGTATATGCAATAAGCTGATATATTGACCACAGTCGATTAATATTTCAACTCGTGTGGCGCATTTCAACCCTGTCTCAGTGTCTCACGTCTTCGCAATATAGATAAAAAAAATGTATCGGGAAAACGTGAAATTCAATTTAAACAGACAAAAAGTGGGCCTTCGACCATTTATTGTTATGATCGGGCCATCGACATAAAACCTCGTCTGAGTTGACATTACAGCAGAAGTAAGATTGGGTATTGTTATACTCTTAATATAAATTTAATATATTATATATATATACTATGGAAAACCGCAAAAGTTTTTTTCTAAATGAATCCAATAACTATGAAGTATATCTTAGCCATTTCAATGTGTTACTTAAAATGTATATTGATCCAACAAAAGTTTCTTAAATGTAAATCCTTCGAGCCAGTGTACTTTATTCTTTGAATGCTAAAAGTAGTGTGTATATAAAATAATATAGTGAATAGAGATTGAAACAGTTTCGAGGAAATTGTGATCTAGATATAAAACAAACTGCAGCGTAAATAATTAAACTTAATCAGATTTTATAATGTTGACACTACTAATAATTTAATCAGTTTTTTTTTATTATTATTTAATTATCACAACTTTGGTTTATTTGTAGTACTGAAACTTGAAAAATTCTTCAGAAAAAAAGTTATTTTTTAATCTATATTCAGTTTGATAATAGTCTAATAAATAATTTTAACTATCACAATATTTTTAATTAAGAAATTAATCTTACAACATAGTGGGTGAAAAATATAAAAAATGTATAATGTATTTATAAACTGTCATGATTTGACTTCTTGACTGAAAGAGTGAAATCCGTTTCATTTTCCTTCATTTTTTTTTTACCATTATCATCATTCAAGCTCCTAATAGATTTACTTCACGTTGAGTTGTTGATGGACGCATTACCATACGCTTTTAATATGGTTTGCCAAAATAACATTCACTCAACTTAGTGACGACTTTAAAAGCTTTAACCTATTTAAAAGTCTCGCAATAATAGCCATTTTGACTTTTACTTCAAATTGTATCTTGACGCTGAAACAAAATGCTTTTTAACTTATAACATTTCAAGAACATTTCACTTTGAACCATTTCGGCACTCGCGCAGTATACACATTACGGTTTATATAGAGAAATATTAGAGAAGTATAGAAATTATAATATTGCAGTTCACTTTATTAATAAAATTAACTCAAGTTATCGCTGGACGTTGGTCTTCTAAAGACTATTAGTTTCCATCACTGACTAAATGTCCTTTTGCAGTTGGATATACCTAAATGTACTATGTATATTATATTTATTGACACGTTATTAAACAAAATGTGATATTTACGTATGTGTATTCATTCTTTTGTGTCCCAATATTCCGAAATAAAAAAAGAACATTTGTTGAAAACTGATTTTTTATATTTTTAATATTACAAATATTACAATAATACAATAAATTATAGTAATTATTTAATATAATACAAAAAGAAAAACATGATATTATACCCTAATTATTTATAAAAATACATACGTATAAAGTATGTTTATATGTTTTTGATATTATTATATATATTTTTGATACTCAACTAGTAGTTTTTGTAAAGAAATTTGTTGAAAACAACGAGCTTTTTTACTCTTTAATAAAAGATTACTTTTATACACAATAAAAATATGTCCCAATATTATCCGGATTCGTGGCCCAGATAAGCGGTGAACGTTTACCCTATACGAGTATTAGTTTTCATAATTGAAGAATTGTCCCGATTAAGAGGTTGTCCTTATTAACCGGTGTCCCTCTAAAGAAGCGAAATCTACTGTATTAGTTGAACTTCAACTACATCCCTATAATATATTCAGTGGTATATTTTAAGGAGAAGTGGGTCCGTGATACTGCCCCTAACCAAAACAAAAAAAAAAATATAAGATTACTAAATATACTGTTTTGTATACACAGAGCCATTATGTAGATGGTAGATACAAAAAACACAATTTATACCCATGTTTAGCTACACGTACAAAAAAAAGTGTATGTATACAGTTTGTTATAGGCGTAAAGGAATAATACACGTATACACTTTACTATAAAACAATTTCGGACCCCCAGAAAATTGTTTACCTTTGCATATTTGAATATTTTATATATATATGTATACTAATTAGCATTTTTTTAAATAAAAATAGACTCCGTTAGAATAATTAGCAGATCCACTTGTAAAATTGTATTGGTACAGATATTAAAAAACAAACTTTATACAATATGTTCAAAAAATATTGGTGTCAGCAGACATTTTTTCTGCGAGGAGTGTGACTCAGCGAGGCATTTGAAAACTTCTAAAAACTCTTTTTGATACGATCATTAGAAGATGAAAAACCGTTTAGGTTGGATAACTTGAACATAGAAAATGATTAGAACAGCTGAACACGGTATTATTAAATTAATTTAGCAAACACAGAGTAGTAGTACACACTGTTGTACTCTAAAATGAAAAATATTGTCGTATAATATATATTATATTGTTATTGCTTATATCGTACGTGTGTTGTGTACTTGATTGCTTGAACTTTGTCTACGTCTTCTTAAAAATATGATCCGATTACGTAGACTTAATGGAGTCATTTTTCAGCCGAACATACTAGTTCGATAAAATAATATAATATGCTTATATTATATAGTTACGTTGGCAACAAACAAATTATGGTAACATCACATTATCGTTGTTTTCTCGTAGGTGCCTTTGTAAAAATATCAAATTTTTTTTTTTAAATGTAATTAATCACAGATGATTGTCAGCTTTATTGCACATAATATATATAGTTGACCCTGTACGGCTCATTTCTAAAATATGTAAAGCAACATTTTTAACATTGTATTGTCTGGGTTTATAAGGTCTAAAATGATATCTACTCGTAATAACTTTTTTATTTTATTTTACAAATAGCCATAAATAAAAAGTAATAGGTTTTCGCGAGTCAACTATATTCATCGTTCACGTGTTGATCAATAAAAATTAAATACTCAATAGTATATGACACAGCGGATCTTGCTTAATTTATTGACAAACAATTTTTAAAAATCAGTCGAAAACTGTGGATTTTTACCGGTGTCATCGGTTTTAGGCCTTTTATTTTATACATTTATTAATTATAGCCGACCCTTCGCATGGCATTACCGGTGAAAAATCAAATAATACTTATGGATTTAACACAAACATTGCCTTTTAATAATATAAATACCTAGATAAGTGTAGTTCATTGTCAACATTTTTCTCTCGAGATTTTAACCAGTGGATTGTATACGAACTATTACAGTAAGTATATATATTGCACACAATAAATGTCACGGACAAATAATTTATACAGAAATTACCATTCAAAACTTCTAGATCCTTTAATGTGTACCATTCATTTCCACTCCTATTAAACAAACCTATTTATTTAATGACCATTAAAGGTTCTTCAATTTTCCAACTAATAGGTTGTACGTTCTATTTACTAAGTTTATCGTCCATTCCATCTTCTGCAGTTTTTCTCCTTCGACCTTTTATTTTAGTGTTCTTTTTTAAAGTTAGTTTTTATCCGCGAGCCGAGTATTTCGAAACTTTTGAATTATACGTCTATTGTGACTTTTCTTTTCAACATGTTTCAGAGCACAACAACAGCGTTTTATTTCTATGATACTCCACAGCCGAAACATCTGAAATCCACAACTGTGGCGTACATGTATACAAAAAAGTATTGATTTTTAAAGTTTGGTACGCACTTGTCTATATATATGGCTCAAGTTTTTCGAGCAAAAGTCTATTCCCGCTGTTTTAATATTTCCATTTATGATAACGGTAATAGTGTTGATATTCTTGGAGCATTTCATGAGTTTTCTTCGGCACCACCAACGCCACTCGGTGTACATAATATATACGTATAATATAATATAAGCACAGTAAATAATAATATTATTCAGACGGATTTACTTCTATATATGGTTCATATTGATACTTCTATACTTATATCATTTAATAGATTTTATTTGCACAAAATATTAATCAAATATAATATGAAATGGAGAACATATTTTTTAAACAAACAAATTTCGATAACAGAGGAAAGAGCTCGAGACCAAGCATTATTTGAAATTCAACGATACACATTAAATGCGATCAATTCCAATTTCTTAACATTCAACTATATATTAAAGTTAAATATTTGTAATAACATAACATTTAAATTGAATAGTTAATGTAAATTGCTTATACGATGGATATAAATTACAAGTATGCAAAGTAGGCAGAGAACGTAAGTATATTATGTAAGATGCTTTATAAAGTAAACTTTTCAAAAAGTAGTATTCAATTAACAGTGTTTTATTTTTTTTTCATTTATTACATGAACCATTTTAATTGTATTTTTATAACTATGAATTGTTCTTCAATATTTAAATATACATGTAATAATACATAAATGTATAATATTACTTCACTAGAACTTGTGTATCATTATCATTTAAACTATTAGTTTATATCATTTTTAGAATTTATTTGCCAAACTTTGAACTTCAAATGCTTATGAAAAAAAATCGTGCAATGTATCTTTAATATTTTTGAGCCGCTAAAAAAAATAATTTATAGACGTTTAAAGAAAAAAACCAGAAAAAAATCGAAAATTTCTTATACTTACAAATAGCTCTAAAAGAAAAATGTTATCATGTAGGTACGGAAAATGCTTAGACATATTTTGGTGAAAATGTAATGTATTTACGGTGGTTATTCGTTTTTAAATTACTCCAATTACGATCTTATCAAAAACTGGTTTTAAACATTTATTTCCCCGATGCTTTTGAAAATAATTGGGAATTTTCTATTTTGACCTCTCAAAATTATCACTCACTCTCCCACCAGAAAAGATACTGAAGTAAAAATTGAATCATTGGTTCAACTGTTTGAAAATGTGGTCCTCAACTATACCTACTTCAACATTTTAAAAATCGGAATTCAAATTAATTAATTATTAACGGAAAACATGGGGATAAGCACGATTAGTGAACCATACTGTATACTGTGTAGTACTGTTGAAACTTTTTTAAATTTTCCGTGTACCATTATTATACTTTTGTTATCTATAATTTTTTAATTTGTAGTATAGTAAATAGTAAAAATACATTTAAAGAAACCACGGGAAACTTATCGTAAATTGCATAACAGAATAGATGCAATAAATATATATTATTATTTGTATTACAACTACGTCCAAGCCGTTTAAACAAAATTAATTCTCGTCATAAATAAACGAAATGAGAGCAATATTAGTTTAAGTTATTTTATTGCTAATTGGCATTTAAAAAAAAATACCTTTACATCTATTTTGTATGTATTTTAATTAGACTGTTCTCTGCAAAAATATGTTATATACACATTTATAATGATAAATACCTAACTAATATATCAAATGATTTTTAACAATAGTCGTGCAACCCTTTTAATGTAGCGTATTTTTTATTGCAATGTATTTATATTATACATAATAATTCTGTATTCGCTTCCCAATTAGATTATTAGACCGTAAATTGAAGATTCTAGAGTTTTTCAAATTATTGTACTCTCTTTGAACATAGTTATTTTACATTTCACACTGAAAAAACAACAACATTGATTTAAACCCAACAAACTGTTAACGAATATAACTAAACACTTAAAAATTAATTTATTATTATGAGTTATTTTACAAAAAACAATTATAGATAATACTAATTTAGTACTTTAATTACATAAAGTGTATGGTGATTTATAATGTTATTTTTTTCCCTTTAACTCTTTGCAAGTTTGCAACCATACTGCCATAATATTTTAAGCTGTTACAGTTCAATAGTATAACAAGTTTTAAATTTTTGTATATAAGAAAACGATGTGTGTTGGACTCATCGCATTTGATAATGAGTTCCTGCAAACAAACAAAATAAGTGAGCAAATGGTCCAGTTAATTCCTACATTCAGTTTTCGTGAGATTCACACTGCAGTTCTGCAATATCGACATTGTTCTGCGCTGTTATCCATCTATCAGTTACTAGATTACCAATTATATTGTAATTGCAGATATTTCGAAATATTATCTTTTCCATTGAAGTTTTGGTCTACTGAAGTTGTCAAATGTTAACATTTAAGAATTAAATTAATATATTTTTTTTAACAGCTAACAATTATGAATAACTACGGTGGTAATGTAACTAAAGAGTGGGGAAGCATGGATAAGCCCCAAAACGGGGCCCGATAAGGAATCTATAAGCTCCAAATGGGCCCACGAAAGGTTAAGAAAATATGTATTTTAATAAATTAATTCAAAATTTAAAAATAATTGTGAATCCTTTTGAGAAAATGTAAAACCCTCCTGTACACTCTGTATACTTTATCAATGTGCACAATGTATGGAGAGAATTTGAGGCTTGTGAAATAAAAATAACCGATATTAGAGTGCAAATTCATCCTAACAAAATGTATCACTTTAATCTTTAATATTACTTTGTTATAAATTCATAATCAATAGCCAATAAATGTATTAACGAAGTGAGTGGAATACGAATAACGATAAAACGTTGGGACGTTTGGTAGGTGCAATAAGCCCAATTATTATTAATTTATATTAAATCATTTACCAACAATTGTATTTTAAAATTGTTTATCGTATAACACCTATTTTAGTATTACACTAAAATAATATATTACCTAGTCATCATACACCGTAGATGGGTTACTGTGTTAAGTGAGTATAGTTTTTTAATTGGGAATCATTCAAATTAATTTTAAAAATGATTTAAATTTTAAATACGTTTTCATTACAATATTAATTTTTAAACGTTGAAAATTATTAGAATAAGTTATCTATATAATATATAAATATGTATATAAATTAAATAATGTAATTTTGGGAAACACATATTAAATTGAAAACCAAATGACCGATTAGTCTAATTTTTTTTTTTTTTTAATTTTCGTAATAGTCCGAATAAGGGTTTTACAGAAAAAAAAATTAAAAAGTTTCCCAGAAAATTGTAAAATTCTAGGAAAACTGAAGTGCTTTTTATGGGATTTATTTATTAATAGGGTTGCCATATTTTATTACTATTATAATTAGTATAAATATAGCATATCACACATTTTTTACAAATAAATTTATAAAAAAAATGATTGAAACGGGCGTGGGACAGCTAGTTTATTATATAAATAAGTAATAAGAGGAAAAATGTCAAATCGTGTTCTATCTTAACTGTTTGAATTGCATACAAATTGAAGAGGTTTTTTATTCTACCTTTCTTTGTTTATAATAATTTCACGATTAATTAAAAATCGGCGAATTTCAACTGCGCTAAAAAGGTATAGTGTTACACGAAGCTAAAATTGTATAGTGACCAATGATTTTATATAGATAACACCACTGGTGAAAACAATTCGTTTTTAAAATTCTAAAAAGAAATATCAGTAGAAAATAACCAGGTTATCACAGTGTGATTGCATCCCCCGTTATCCCGAGGATTCGAGGATACTATATTACATTGACCAGTGCGTACAAAAAATATATCATAGATATTATTACTTGTGCGATATCGAATCGAAAATCCATAAAACATAAGACATCTGTGTATATAATATCATATACCTAGTATTATTCTAATGCAGTATATAACACACATCACCGAACGCGCCGCCGTTCGACGTGACGTGCTGAACATTTGCTCTTATTATTATGTGCAATTTTTTCTTCTATAGTGTTGCATTGTATACAATTTGATTGTATGAAAATATTCTTCGACTGCAATATTCCCAGTAGCAATGTTTACCGTACAAAATGCAATTATATATGCGTCGTCATATTAAATATATATATATATTGCAGAATAACAAAGTGGAATATTTTCTTCGTCGTTTTCATCATTTTTTACATGCAAATTGTATAAGTTGCAATACTATAATATTATATACAATCAGGACTCCAGCTATATTCCCGCTACCACCTAATTATTCTTAATTTTGAAAATATTTTGACCTATAAAAAAAAAACTGAACGGAACACAATATTTTTTTGATCATTGAAATTTTAGAACCTTTAATACCGTACCCTGCAACGATTGCCAATAGACATAGATGATAAATATTGTATTCATACGTCAATATGAAATTTTTTAATTTTTTTGGTGTATAGAAATAATAATCTTAACACTTGGTGAAATTTTCAAGTGTTACCGTTTCCTACGGTTATTCCTTTTTGAATTACATCAAAAAAAGAAAATCGTTACCGGAGAAAACGGGTGAAATTTCAATGTCTAATTTCAAACTCTTAAAAAAAGTTAGTTTGACTTTTCAATAAACTTTGTCATTTTTAGAAAGGTTTAAAAACTTATAGAGAATCTTTTGTTGAATTTTCAAATCTTAGATTTAAAAAGAACACTTTTTATGAATTTCCTAATAAAAAAAAACTGCAAAATTTCGTGATTTTTACTTATTTTCTCAAAATTTTAACTTCAGATATGCTTATAAAAAACTGACGCTCAACTTTTTTTTCAATTTTCACTTACTTGCTCTATACAAATGCCAAAAGTTTTATAGGTCAAATATACTTGACATATAAAAAATACTGAGTTTTATAGGTGAATCATATTTGATCTATAAAATATTGGAGAGTTTTATAGGTCAAATTACAGTCGAGATTTTGTAGGTCAAGTCTTATAGGTCATGTTTTATAGGCCGTTTGCTGGTTGAAAAGCAGGTTATATATACCATCAAATCAAACATTTTTATCGGCAATAATAAAAATAAAAAAATACCCGAATATTGATTATACCTATAAATAGCTTAGAAAAGTAAAAAAATATAGAAAATTATTAAATAGACATTAGGTGAAAATGTCATGTATTTGAGGTCATTATTTCTCTTGTTACAATAAAAATAAAAATACATTTTATTAAAATAATATTTACAAATTCTGATTTTGTGGTTACAAATAATTACAAATAAGTTACTAATTTTCTAGTTTGGTTTGACTTCGAAATTTTAAATTCGGGATGCCAGGCTGACGGACCTACTATTTTTTACTTATCTGGTCTCAACACCGCTGCCAATGGGTACATTAACGTTGGTTTACTTAAAAAAAAAATTATATAGGCGGATTCACGACGCATAATTATATATAGGGGGGGTATCGTGCGGTCCCTGGCCTGGATCTTTGCAAGACCCCTCAAACAATATACACCAGCACCAAGACTGAGTGACGTTTAATAAATACCTACATATACTATAAATACATTTCCCCTGATATTGTCCTAAAGATGGTTACTCAAATACCTAGTCAGAGGACATTCAATCCCCCATTTCTTGGAATTTTAATTATTTTTTAATTAATTATCTTATTGCACAGCTCAGTTATACTATCGGTGTTTGCATGTCCTGCCGCAAATTCTGAGACTTTTGAATGCTGCAGTACTCATAGAACTGCTATATTATTTATATTTTTATTTCGTCGATAGAAATAATATGATACTGCGTAAATCAAGTATATGCTTGCAACGTTATTTGCAGGGGAAAACGGCACCACTTAGGATTGTATAATATTGTGTTGGTTTATTTTATTTATTAAATTTATAAAAATGATTATTATATTAATATACTACTTCATCATACACTCGTTGAGCGTAATTCTCGGCTAAGAAAAGTAATTTGTTATCATTAATATTATATTACGTTTCGTGGTGAAAAAAATGTACCGTTTTACCAAAAGTAATAATGTCTGTTTTATATCAAATCGTTATTAAGATGCCTTCACCTCAAAAATTTCCTCCGTTAAAATATATATAAATCACTACACATTTACATGTTTATATTATACGGCCCACAAAAAAAAAACAGTATAATGTGCACCTATATATTTCTAGGTACTATATTATATACGTCATAATACATATTATTATTATTATTATTATACTGCAGTGAAGTCGTAATTTATATTACACATTATTATATATACATTGTGGTTTCGTATTATTTTTTTAATGGAAAATTTAAATAAAAAATTCAAATGAAATTATACATCACGTGCGGAAAGTGCACTCATTAAAATATAATATTGAAATCGCGTAATGTCGTTAGCATTATTACAATAACAGCAGTATTCAGCGTAATGACTAATAATGTACAATTCGGCCAATTTTATCATGACATTGTATATTTGTACGGTTTATACTAGCTATATACTCGTTAGTCGATTATCTTTACACAGATCATGACTCGTATATTATAATATAAATGGTCGGCATTGATTTTGATCTATAATATGCGATATTTAAATGTTTATTTGTATGTACGAGGTGTGTTCAAAAAGTTCCCGAACTATCATTTTTAAAAATAGAAAAATTACATTATTGTAAATGTTATTAGATCAAAATAAAATATAGATAAGCAGCTATCTTTTCAATTAAATTCCAAATGTTTATTGCTATCTAACCATTAACTGCGCGCGTTCGAAGTAGACAAGTCGTGTGTATTGTGCGATTTTTAAGATTTTTAACCATCTGTCAAGAATTGTTAGATCGCGCAAACGATGATGACATGTTCATGAGGCAAATTATAACGGGTGATGATACACGGGTCTATGGCTATGATGTTGAGACAAAAGTCCAATCATCACAGCGGTTGGTAAATTTTCTCCAAGACCAAAAAAAGCTCGTCAGGTCAGATCAAATGTCAAAGTCATGCTAACGGTTTTTTTCGACAACCTGGGAGTTATTCATCACGAATTTCTACCTGCAGGACAAACTGTTAACCGATGGTACTATCTAGAAGTATTAAATCGTCTTCGAGAAAAAGTGCGAAGGAAAAGGTCTGAAGTGTGGAAGAAAAACTCATGGTTTCTTCATCACGACAATGCTCCGGCGCACACTTCCCTGTTAATTCGTGATTTCTGCGTGAAAAATCACATGACCGTGCTTCCTCATCCACCATATCCCTCATCCCGACTTGGCACCAGCAGACTTTTTTTATTTCCAAAACTAAAATATTCGTTAAAAGGACAAAGATTTTCTACCATAGATGAAATAAAAGAAAATTCGCTAACGGAGTTACGAGCAATTCCAGAAACTGCTTTCCAGGATTGCTTAAAACAGTGGAAACGTCGTTGGCAAAAGTGTATAAATACCAAGAGGGAGAATACTTCGAGGGTGATAAGTCTCAATAGCTTGTAGGTAAGCACCATAAATAAAAAATTGAAAAATTCGGGAACTTTTTGAACAAACCTCGTAACCTAACCTAACCTAACCTCGTATATGTATACATATTGCAGTATGACGTAATAACATTTTTGGTATAATAGTAACTTTTTTTACGGGGATGCGTTTCCGAGCAAATGCGCCAAAAGAAGCGTGCAATAATAAAAACCCGTCCACGCCGGTCCGGACGTCCGATGAAATTTTTTTTTTTACTCTAACGGTTTCCTAGAAGTTCATTTTTTCTCGCCCTTTATATACATTTCCGTCCGTAAAGATTCAGTCCCGCAGAGGGTCACAGGGCGAGGACATTTTTATTTCTCTGGTACATTACACATGAGCATCGATTGCCATCGCCATCACGACGTCCCTATCCTATATATACGTACGTATTATACACGCCATCATTCGATATTCAATACGATCGCGAGCATTCTTTGGTACTGCGTTTTTTTTTTTTCTTACATACCGTTTTTGACATCTACCACTAATAATAATATAGAAAATTCGACAAAGAATGTTAATGATTTGCCCTTGGGCTTCCGTGCGTGGTGGCCCCCGTTTTACGTCTCACATCGCGCGTATTATAATAATATGAACGACGACCCGAAAATTGAAAAAAAAAAAAAAAGTGGATTATAATAAATATTATAATCATGACATTCCACGGTTAACAATGGTCTATAATATTATACTCTTAGTATTATATTGTTTAGAACAGTGTGTATACTCATCTGCACACACACACACACACACACACACACCATGACTATAGTTTTTATTAGTTTATAATTATTATTTTATCCTTTATTACGAGAATTAATATAATAATATGTGAGTATTATAGTAGTAGGTTTATGAATGCCGTCAATGTTGAGTAAATGAATTATGCCTATATATTTAAATAATAAGTAAATAACCGTGTATAGTTTTAATCAAAATTATCGTGTATTGTTATGCGTTCAAATATATGGTTAATTAAAATCATTATAAAACTAACAAATCTAGTATAAAAAAAATAAAAAAATGTATAATAATATGTTAGGTATATGATTTCAAACCATAATATTATTAATGCTATAATTGTATAGAGCTCTATAGTTAGGGTGGATTACTTTCATATTTTATACACAGTATTGGCATTTAAAATAAACAACAACCCTGAACACTATGCTCTGCATTAATTACAGATTCATTTAAAACTATGTTTTTTATGTTTGATCTTTAATCGTTTAGCAGATCACGGAACTAATTTTTTTAATTCTATTAAGCGTCTCCCAGAAATGTTCAGTGTGGTTGGGTTAGCTACGAGGGTTAAGGTAGGAAGATAGTGGAATATTTAATAAATTGTATTTTAAGTTTAAATTCTGTTGGCATTTGAATTTTTTAGCATTACTCCAGAGTTGAAGGAATTGACTAATAGTTAAAGTTTTTACTTAGAAAGTTTTAAGCCTATATTATTTAGTATATTATGTTTGTTTAAAATCACTGCTTTAAAATACGGAGACTCGTGTTTTATGCGAGTCTCTTGATGTGATCTTGTAAGAAGAAAGTCAATAATTAGACCTAAATATTTAAACAATTGGGAAAGAGAAGTTTGAATATTATCCAGATATACCTGAGTACAAAAGGGAAGAAGTAGAGTGAATGCGGTATGTGAGGATTTTAGGATTTAGATTTATTTACTTTGAAGTATCATTTTGATTTTTTACCAGACCACCATAATAATATTATGAGCTCAAGGTGGATATGAAGATTTAATGAAGCTGTACAAGGGTCATTATAAATGACCCATTACGATGCCTTGTCATCCACAAACTTAGCTACTGATGTGTTTTGAGAGGTAATTTGGTCTGAAGCATATAAATTATATAAGACTGGAGGGCGAAGACGCCATGGGACTCCGTTAGTAATACCTGAAAAAGAAGAATCAGATCTCATTTGAATGTGATGGTTGAATGGTAGAGATGATTAAGAGGAAACACTGACCTAAAAAATATTTTATTAGTTGTAATTTGTATTCAAAATGGAGGACATTATAAATTAGGGAAAAAAAAGCTTTTTTGCTTTAGTGCTTACATTATATCACTTATTTATGCACAAACTACCAATTTCTTATATGTCCTGGAATGTGTTAATTATCGAAGATTTGTGTAATCTAATCAAATATTTAAGAGAAAAAGCTAGTGTGCAGTCTTAAAACTATGGTCAAGTATAAAAAATAAATTCTTAGGTATGTAACACAAAATGTGATTCAAATATAAGTATAGTTATATACATTATACCTATGTTTAAGGGTAAGGCCACTGGATGTCGCACTTGCAAAATGCGCCATTCAAGTTGTCCCAAGAAATTAACATGACATAGATTTATTTTATTCAGTATAGTTTGATGAATAATAATCAACTTGATTTTGTTCTGTAAAATAATTAGATTCTCTTTATTTTTAATGTGATATTTATAACAAGTGAATTAGTTATAATAAATTCAGGTAAAAAAAAAGAAAACAATTATTATTTATTTGTATGTATTTCTTTAATTTTTATGTATAAACCATACTACACAAGGATGTTTGTTTGTACTGTTAATATTACCCGTGAATACTTTGCATTACTCAAAGCTTAACATTAACCACCATCGTGGTAACTGGTAATATTTTACATAGTATACGCATGGGCGATGTCGATATTTTACCCGGACATTGAACATTTTCCCGTAATATAATATAATGTAATCGACATCTTTCTCCGCTAAATAAAATAAAATTAAACACAACATCAACAATATTATTTGAAATGCCTAGAAAATCCGAAGTTATTAGAACAAGACTCAGAATCGGTCACACTAAAACATCTCACAGTTTCTTAATGGCCAAGGAAGAACCCCCTGCAATATATGCACAGCCTGTGGGGTCCTGCAAGTCACCGCCTAACTCATACTTACCGAATGTCGAATATAGCTCGACACAAGAACAAGCTCCAATCTTGCAGAATCAATAGCCGAAATACTACGCAATCATCCTCAGTCAACCTCCAACAACATCTGCAAATTCATCACTATCGCCAAACTCCGATCTAAAATCTGAAAAACCCTTATGAAAAAAAATACATAATATATATCTAATGTATATTTAAATTCATAAGTGTATACAAATCCTGTGTACACCCAAGGCCCACGTGTTCAAGGGTCTTTTAAAATAAAAATTGTAATTAAATAATTATAATATTATATTACATATTATATACTAAACAGAAATAGATAATACTCGTCACATACATTGATCGATAGTATATATTATATCTACAATATAAAAGGAGCGTACGAAGTTCAAAAATCGAAGTGATATATAAGAGTTAAAACTGTGTACCTATCGGATAATATTATTATGATGAAAATAATGAAAAAAAATACGAAATTACGTATATTGGGATTTGGCATGCAAACGCAGCCAAACATTTATAGGTAATATATAAAATATACTCAGGTCAGTTGTATGTACCTATGATACAGCAATATACTTACTCGTACATCGAGTCCACATCACTTAATAAAAGTGCTATATAGGAACCCGCCATCAAAAGGGCTACATTATAATAATATGAATAATAATAATGGATCAGGAGCTGAAATGGTCTGAGCATATAAAATTTATCAAAAATAAAATCAGGAGATTAATTTCCCTATTTTATAAAATTCGCTTTCTTAATAAATCAGTTGTACGGCAAATTTATATGGCATTATGTAATTCACTCTTATTATATGGTATTACATGCTGGGGAGGCGCCAGCAGAACAGACATAAAATCGGTATATATTGCCCAGAAAATTATTATAAAAGTAGCCTACTCGTTACCGCCAACATACCCTTCAATAGATATTTTTAAAAATACTAACATACTATCAATCTATAAATTATACATTAAACAAACATTTATAAAAACAATTCAAATGCAGATACTCAATAATACAGATATAATAGACAGTAGAACAGGCAATAACATAAAATTACCTTATACATCATTATCCAGTACAAAAAGTGCTCCCGATTATATGGCCAGAACAATATTCAACAATTTAGGAAATGATGTAAAGAGTCTAATAAAGTATGAATGTGAAAATCAGTCTAATAAAACCAATGGAAAAAATATAATTAACAAAAATCGTATAAAAAATATAATTACTAAAATAGTAAATGACCTAGATGAGAATGTGTGTAAAAATCAATTATTAAAAAGCATCTATGTGTAAATATAAATAATTATCTATTATTATCGTTTAGTTATATAATTATGAGATAATGTTATTTAGAGAAGCAAAATACATCATTCTCAATTGTATAAGACACATTTTATTTTATTTCATTATATTATAAGTAATATGTATAGGAACTCCGTATACCAGAAACGAGCTTGCTCAGTTGGTATCAGCTCTTATCACTATTATTGTAATAATTTAACTTTTGTAATTTGATTATTGTATTGAAATAATGATATTGATTTTTGCTGAAATAAATAAATAAAATAAAATAAAATAAATATGAATTTTCTATAATACAGACAATAACACAGTAATTTGTAAGCTCCGTAATCCGTATAGATTATTTTATCGCAACTCGTGATGTACGATGTACCTATACATCAGTCATTAATAATTTATAAACATATTATAATACAATATTAAATATATAAATTAGTCGATTAGGAGGTCGTATAGCGCGAATAATAATAATAATAATAATGACGATAATATTGTAACAATAATCATATCACGACGACGACGACAATAATAATATTAGAATACGAACAGTACGTGTACGCATTAATTCATTGTACGCGCTTGCCACACCACATTCATATATTTTATATTATTATTGTGTATATATTATAATAATAATAATAATAATAATAATAATAAATAGTAATATCGCGGTGGTGCAGCAGGCCTTTCGTTTTAATAATATTATTATTTTGTCGTGTGCGTGCTCGACCATTAGACCGCTCGTTTATTAACGCAGTGCGTATAAACGCGTATACGCTGCATATGTATATAACTGCTACGGGAGGTTAAAAAAAAAAAACAATATAATTTTTTAAAAAAAAAATGCATCGCGCGCGAGCCACAGTCGGTCGTCTGCTAGCGTAAGCGCATCGTGCGTATATCATCATAATAATTTATGACGATAATATTATATTATGATGATAATTATTTAGACTGTGGCGATAGAGTGATGGTGGTGTTGTACAGGTATACCTATATTATATTATAGCGTTTATTATTTATAATACGCTACATAATAATATAAAATAACGGAGAGCTTCGTGCACGCATCACCTATATGTACAGGTACGCGGTGTCCGAGACAGTTGCGTGCCCGGCCCGGCCGACGACGGTGTACATATAACGAAAACAATAATTATTATTACCATTGAATATAATAATAATACGTATAGGTCCACCTAGTCTCGAAAAATAATATTTTAAAACAGGTGCGAACCGCGGATCACTGCTGGGACTCACTATGGTCCTCGGCGAAGCCGAGACACAGCTGCGGCGCCTAAATATTATAATCATATTTTATTATCTCACGTTATAATATTATAGGTAGGTCCACTCTGCTACCCATAGTTTCATCCGCGAAATATCCGATCAAAGTGGCTGAGTGCCTGTCCGACTTCTGCAGCGGCTGTAGCATAATGATTTTGTTTGTTTCTTTACTTAAGAAACACGTGAGAACCGACTATTTTTTTTTGATTTTTTTTTTTGTAAATCTCTGCGTTCTGTGATAAGACTGGGTCACCTCCACGCACGTCTTTTTAATCGTTCTGCAGATTTGTCAAACGTGATATTTTGCAGCAGAGGTACACGCACGTTGATGCGAAATCAATAAGAATATGGCTCCGTGTTTAAGCGCGAACGGATGGTTTTGAGTTTAAGATATTACATGGTATTTCACGATAAAATGATCAGGCTGTATATCTGAATTGGTTATCGAGTCGTCCTTACCACACTAACCGGATTAATTCCTGTTTGAAAAAGGCGTACGTTATTAAAGTGAGACGAATCGGTCCCCCGTTCAATTTCGTTAGCAGACTGAAATTAAATACAACATTTAAATTGTAATCAATTTTTTCACAACAAAATCATGATTACATCGGGCCAGATTTTATAGAAATATTGATAGGACGACAAATTGTTGCAAATCGTTCCATTAGAAACTAAATTAAGTACTTAAGACGCCCATCCTAATATATTTTATTTTATGAAGACTTTGAAGAGTATTCAAACATTTAATTGTACCAAGTTTTGCAGTGTTAATGCAAGAACACTAACTAGCAAACAAGAATTAAAAAACCTCTATACTCAGAAAAATGTATGACAGACAATCACACGAATACAATATTTAAAGAAATATGGCTTGAAATTTTCACATCAACAATCTTTAATTTTATTAATTATTATTAAAATAGCATTATTTTATAAAAATGATGAGACCGGTCGACTTTCACTTCAACGGTCGCTGACGCTGCACATATTTTTAACCATGCCTATACTTTACTTTTAAGTTGACAGTCCTAAGCCTGCACAAATGGGAAGGGAAATTACTAATGAGAGTACTTGACCATATTATTACTTATAAAAAGCGGGAACCGACTGGACCAGTATAGGGATACCAACGTTACAAATTTAAAAGGAAGCCAATTATTTATAGCTCAGCTTAATAAAACAATTTTTTCAGCGGAAAGCAATTCGAATACAGCGAATATAATCGTTCTGTATATACGATTGGTCGTGATGTACCTACCTATTATTCATTTACAGTGCCTATACATACGAACATATTATTTACTAAAACTGCCTAACTGCAAAATAATAATGTATGACTTTTCAGTTTTCTACAAACTGTATAATACTCATATCAACTATTATATAGGTACCCACAAAATGTATTAATTTTGATGATAAAACGTATCTACACATAATATATTTAATACACTTTATTTCAAAATTTATATTCCACACCTATATACTGAAATTATAGTATAAAATGTCCTTTTTTGTTTGGCCGATTCGTTTATTACTTGCAGGTTACTCAAAAGGCACGTTTCTGTGTAGGAACACTGCCAATAGAGCGAGACCGTTACGATTAAAACGTAAGAACCCATAAATAAATGCATTTGAATTTGAGCTGCGCTCGTGCAGGTAGAAATGTTTGCCATCAGACAATTCTTATCTATACGAGCGCGTGCTCATGGACACTGCAGGTCTACTATAGTGTTGTAGATAGTGCACACTTTACAGAGTCGAGAGTCGAAAGGACAGTGCAGTTAAACATTCACAGAGTTATTATATTCTCATGTGTTATAATATTACTATATATGATATTCTGTGGTACGGTTGAGCGATAGTAGGCAGAGGCGTGCCCGGGCCTACCATGATTTTGAACCCTTAAACATACCCAAAATATATATTTGTATATTATACAGTATACATGTTATTTTTTCAACCTGGCCTGTCCTGAATTTTGATCCTGGGCACGCCACTGCGCATACCCCACTTCATTTACTTAATAACGCGATTAAAGATAATATTATATACTTTATTTTATTGAAGACACTTACTAAAACGACTAACAAGCACGTTTTCCCAGACTACAGCATATAGGTCGTTTGGTAGTGGTGTGTGTGTGTGTGTGTGTGTGTGCATTTTAACGCGAGAGATATACGCGCGCGCGTTAAATAAAGGAATTATTATTGAAACGACCGCGGGTGGTTAGGGGGGGGGAGGTGCCTACTGCAGTGCCGGGGCGGGGGACTAATAATAATAAAAATAAAAAAAAAATAAGAGTGTATATAAACGTCAAATGTTTGGAAAATATTACCGCGGGTGCAATAAACGATTCGAATGCGAAACACGTTCGAACATTAGCGTTATCAGAACGAATAACTCGCGTATAATAATAACTGCGCTGCGGCGGCGGTGGAGGCATAATAATAATAATAATAATAATAATGTACGCGTTACGCGCGCGCGTCGCCTCGCTCGTGCAGCGTCTCGAGTGGTGTACATATAGTATTGCATATTATAATAATAATAATAATAATAATAATAATAATATAACAATATAATAATATTAATAGTATATATATGTGTATTGTATAATATGTGTAGATTATATTATAATATGCGCGCGACACAACGTATACGAGATAAACCGACTAATAAAAACCAACGGGCAAACGACTGCAAAATATGACAAATCGCTGTGCGCATAATATTCCCTCCTCCAACGATCGCATTGGATGTGCAGGTACAGCGTCGTAGAATATTATAATATATTATGACAATGATATTTTGTGTTGCATATAATCTCACACGAGAGCTTAATATAATAATACGCGTAACAGTTAAAAATGTCATAATGCGTTATATATGTTATAATATAGATAAATACGCCAATAAACCTATTAGATTTTTTGTAAATGAATAAAAAAATTTAAAATTGTTTCAGTTCCTCGTACCGATGATATTATTTCCTTGTATTATAGTCGCGTAGGTACCTTCTTGGATTTATGAATATTTAAAAAAGGTAAGAATTTGTGGCAAAAATCATCTCGAACGGTGTAACACGTTTTAGATTAGAAAAACAAAATCGAACTAAATCCACAATAACGAAAACGTATATATATACGACACACGAATAAATAAGGTTTATCGAAATTCGGTACGATTAAATATTAGCAGTGTAATGGAAAAAAAATATGAACGAAAACGCGGGCAATTTGCTTTCAATAATGGAAAACGGTTATAGTTTTTCCATACAAAGTACCTATATACAGTATGGTAAACGCACCACCAAGAACCAATGCGCAAAAAAATAAAATCTATTAACAAAATAATAAAAGAATACAAAGTACATTATTATTATTATTATTATTACGTATCGTGGGCATATCGCGGGTGAAAGAGAATGCGTCTCACGACTATATCATAATAAACGCACAACAATATTTTCGTAATACCGTTAGCGATAAAAAAAAAATAACAAAATAAAAACCATAAACGATACACCACGAATACAAGGAGAAAGACACGGCGTGGGGATCGACAATATCAATATTATTATATTATATATTTCTTACGATTGCCGAAACTTCAATATTGTCGTATACAGCTGCAGACTTCACGACAAACTCCACTAAAATAATAATGATCCACTTGTTGGCTAGCCTCGACGAGGCTCTATAGAAAATCCCACGTGGAGATCACGTCGAAACTAGTCCAGAGACTTCTTATTTAAAAGCGACGTCTTCGAGTTATAGGTGTCGCAGTATATAGGTACCCCTTCGTATTTTAAAATTGAACCATCATTGTTATCAAAATGTCTTTCTGTTCGTTAATCTACTGCTGCAGTAGAGATCTCTTTTCACTATTCTTATCCAGCAGTGTTACATAAAATATAATATATATAATATTATAATACAATTATTGTCTATAACTCTGCAGTTTCGGTACATTCAACCGTCAACACAACACGCCATTAGAACACTATAATTTATCAACAAACTATATTATAGTTCCAACAACGTGTTTTAAATAATTGGACTTCGACGTTATCGTAAGCTTATAAACAACGCGTGTCTCTTTTTAACGAAATATTTCTGTACTGCAGTGTGACGTCCGATTGAAATTGGGTTTTCGGAAGGAGCTACTCTGAAAATATCTATATTATACTAGATTCTGGGCGGAGCAAAGAATGTATTGATTTTACAATGATGAGTGTTTTTTTTCTGTCTGCACACACGATAAGTAGTCGAAATAATGCTTCGATTTTCTTCATCGGTATCTTCTCTGGTAAGAAAGTGAAACTAGTACTCAGTATTTTAAGGAGGTAACTTTGAAAAATTTTAAAAGTTTCGGAAAAAAACAAAAAAAAAAAATTAAGAAAAAACGCAATTTTTGGTCATTTTTAAGCTACTCTAGTTTTTGACAAAATCGATTTTGTGTTTTTTTTTTTTTTGGTGTTAATCAATCAATAAAAAAATGGAAAAATTTAGAACGATCTTTGAAAAATTCAATAATTCATTCAAATAATCATTCAAATTGAAACTATAACTAGTTGTCATTTCAGGTTAGTCCCCAAATGCCCCATTTCAACCTGAGGTCACTGGACATATATATTTCGTGTTAACTTCAAAAACGTACTGTATTATATTTTATAACCATAATAAGCGATGCTTGCACAAAACTTTGATAAACGATTTGAAACATACTAAAATCGTAACGTTTGTAAGTATTTTGTAGCATGTAGTTATTGTCGAGACAGTAATAATGCGTACTCACAAAGTCTAAATAGAAATTTAAAAAAGTTTGGTATCCATCCAACTGTAAGCAGCCTTTATTTTCATATCTTAAGCGTTTCAAAGCCTTGTAAACTTATATTATGTAAAAAGACTATATGTTTTTACCGTAATAAAATAATGTAAGCAGATAATAATAATACTAATAGAGATATGATCGTGCGAATATTGCGTGTAAATGTTTTTCTCCCGATGACGACGTCCGCCGCGAGTTACCAAACGAAAATCTCCACATATAATATGTATCGCGAGTGGATGACAATCGATATGGACACCATGTTAGACGTAGGTAAACTATCATACGGTGTGCAATGAATACTACTAAACAGTAAATAATATTATCGATTTTATTCGTATATTCCGTGACGGACGATATGTACTTCATGATATTATTATAATATTAGATTGTATAATATTAATATGCTTATTTTTGAATGTCATCAACATATATATATATATATAGTCCTGCAAAAGCCGTAAATCGGACACGAGTTTTTAGAAAGTTTTACAATAGGTACTGCAGATAATAATATGTTAATGGGCCTTGGCCAACATTGCGGTTCGGTTCGCCTTTTGTTGATTTTCGGAACGAGCAATATAATATAATAAAAATATATTTTATATACGTGCGTACCTATACGCTATAACCACAATCAATTCTTTTGTCTACGCGATCGCATTACGAGACTTGACAAGTCTAATGAAATACACACGTACATACCTATAGTAATATACGTACCTATGCAATATTATATACACTGTAGCCGTAAGACCGCCCGTTTCAAGTTGTGTAGGCACTTCATATACTTTATATATTTAATATGCAATATAGTACTCTGAAAGTAAAAAAAACCAAATGCATTTTTTCCTATTATTAAAATACGAATACTGGTTGTGTTATTGTAACTTGCAGTAAGAGCATTATTATATTTTTCTTCTAATCTGCTTGGACTTCAACAACTGTGTGGTTATTAGCCTACTTTAAAATTAATACAAGTTAAAAGTAAAAGATTTAAAAAAAAACTACATTAATCACAGTTCTATACAGTTTAAGTTAGCCTTTAGTTAAGTCTTCGTTAAGTCTGTATGCGAGTGCGATGTCGGGTAACTGGATTATTCAAGAATTTCCGTGTTTTGGTCATAATAAAAAAAAAACAATTTAGACTTTATAAAGTCTAAAATGACGTTATTTTATCTAACCTT
The DNA here is from genome assembly GCA_022818045.1 of Neotoxoptera formosana. Lineage (NCBI taxonomy): Eukaryota > Metazoa > Arthropoda > Insecta > Hemiptera > Aphididae > Neotoxoptera > Neotoxoptera formosana. Next base: position 1,900,003 of record CM040631.1, on the reverse strand, counting down.
TATTTATAAATAATTACAGTCACACACATTTGGTAATGTAATATCGACCTAAAAGAAAGGTGATCAAACTTGGAATCTATAATACTAGAAGCAATACTATCGACAACTTTGTATTGTATGCAAGATGCAACTGCACCGTCTATAGTGTACACTACACGTTTTTCGTTTCGTCCTCGTTTCGTTTCGTGCTTTCGACGATACTTTCATAAATATTTGATTTCAAATGAAAGTTTTCAGTTTCATAACTTATAAATTGGTACCAAAAACGTGCTTGGTTAAAACGTTTTTCTAAAACTGCAGTTGATGAATAGTCAGTAGTGACTGACTATACAGAGTGAATATTTATAAGTACTTACCTATAATAGTTATTAGAATTCACAAATATTATGTATTTTACGCAGCGACAAACAATATATAATATAAGAAACGAGATTGCACCGTAGATAATACGTATATATATGTTATAGGTAAAAGAAGAGATAATATTATGCTGATTTCTAATCTGGAATACTGCAGATAACGATAAAATAATAGAACCTATACAAATTTATTAGAATAATTGCGTTGGCATATGGGGTATCGATGAAATAATTATGTTGTTCGAGAATAAAACTGCGCAGACACAGCGTGTCTTGTAGTAGGTATAGTCGTGTATTGACTCGTAATTAAAAATTGTGTAAATTGAGTTTTACACGAGACCGCAGCGGCAGTAGTCTCCGGCATCTTATATGTATTGTGTTTTCCGTGTGTGCAGCGAACAAGTTTCTTGTGAAAAAGGATTGCAGCGTATACCTAAGAAGAATTCTAAAAATATTGCGTAAAACTCGACTACGTTTATAGAAAGAATGTAATTAGTTCTCATCGGCGCGGGATTGCAATAATGAATACAATTAAAATCTATTAAAGCGCTCAACGTTGTATAAAATTAAAACCAAAAATTATTCGTTGTTTACTCTTTGGAATTTTCAACACAAATCACCCATAAACTGGTTTGAGAACCGATCGATCGATTCCCAAGCTGTTTTTCTTTGCTTGCTCCTACTCGAGTTCCAGTAAAAAGTTAAAAGTGTAAATATATTATATATTATGCATTAAATAAAGGTAATATTATGATTATCTACGAATAAACAAATAACATATTATATACCTAGCTAATATTTCTGATCAAATTTTAAAGTGAAACTCATAGAACACAACACGACAAAATATCAACCTATATTTACAATGATATAATGTTTTTATATAAGTAGGTGTTTTTTTTATACATTTTTCACAAATATAAAATATACGGAATTAATTATAATAATCCTGCATACTATAACGTGTAATATAAAGTGTATATTGTATAATAAACTTTACTTTACTTACAACTCTACTTAATTCGTACACTCGTTTATAGCGAACGAGTTAAAATTTAAGTTATTTTAGTTCAAAAATGTGTGTGTTTAAGACTTAAAACTGACACGAGGCGTTTGATGAGATAAAAAATAATTGACAAGCACTCAAGGATTTCAAGCACAGTTGGATGTTTGGCGTATGCGTCAAAATTATTTTTTACTCATTATTACAAAATATTATGTACATGGTAAAAATAGTTACCTACATAATATTATATGACTTACCTACTTGATTACTTGATTTCACTACGATTACTTACTCGCCACCATATAGTTTTGATAAAAATCAACGTTTTAATATTGTTGAGCAACACTGTAATATTGGCCACAGTCTACGTACGGTCATATATACGAATATAATATTATTATAATTGCGTACATGTGTGTAGCACACGATTTACACAATGTGTGAACACAGCAGTGCACATACATATATAATATATATATATATATATGTCAATCGGTATATTTTCTATTGTTATTTAAAGTCATTGTTGCTCACAAGTCACAGGTCCCTATGCCGTTCGACCCAATCATTTGCATATTTTACCATACGACTAACTGGACGTCTGGTGGACTTGTGCGGCGGACGGCGGCGGTGGACTGCTGCGTGGGGCGGACTTATACGTTTGACTGAGCATTACCAATACGCGTATTATCGACTTTGAAAAATATGAATCTCGTGTGAAAATAATATATTAAACGTACATTCTATGGTATTATGTTCGACCGGAGTGCAAATAATAATATGTTTTACATAACAATAAAACCAAAAAAGCTGCTGATTGTGTGCTTATTATATACTAAACCTATACATGTATAGGTGCGTCGTGTGTATAATAATATGCTGTATTCGATTTTCGACAGATACTATGCATTTTCCTAATCGACTTGAAAAATATAAAACGACTATAATTTTTTTTCTTTAACTGGTCAGGTTACAATATATTACAAATCTCAATCCTAAAACCTGAGAAAAACAAGTTTGATATCACCAGCTACCGTCCAATATCCCTTACCTATACACTTTGCAAACTACTAGAAAAAATTATAAATAGACGACTAGTTTGGTATCTAGAAACATTACATAAATTTATCCCACAGCAATACGGCTTCCGCCGCAACCATTCCACGCAAGATGTCCTAGCCACCCTACACACCAACATAAGCGAATCTTTCAAAAAAAATCAACATACCATCCTTGTCGCTCTTGATTTGGAAAAAGCGTACGATATGGTCTGGAAAAACAGAGTCATTGATATTTTGTCCAGTTGGTCCATAGACGGCAACATGTTAACATTTCTACACAATTTTCTATCCGACCGAACAATTCAAGTTAAAGTTGAAAACATTCTATCTGATCACACATCTTTAGACAATGAATTACCGCAAGGATCGGTTATCAGCGTTACATTATTTCTAATCGCCATAAACGATATTTTCAACAACATTCAAAAACCTGTCATGTACACATTATTCGCTGACGATTGTAATATTTATTGTAGTGGCTCTGACACTAGGTCCACTGTAGCCCTCCTACAAAACGCTATCAATTCACTTGTACAATGGTCCTCATTTTCTGACTTCAAATTCTCTCCACATAAAACACAATGCATAATCTTCAACAAAAAGAAAAATAACACACTTCACCATATCTATATTAATAACATTCCAACAGTTTACACGGACAACATCCGCCTACTCGGAATGATATTCGATACTAAATTTCCATGGGCCCCCCATCTCAAAAAATTAAAAATAAGCTGCAACACCAAAATTAAGATCATTAAAATTCTTTCCCACCACATATGGGAGCAGATAAAAACAGCCTAATGTTAATTTACAAAGCACTGATTTTATCAAGAATAGATTATGGCTCCATTATATACAATTCAGCCAAACCAATCATACTAAACAAATTATCAACCCAATCCACAACCAAGCAATCAGACTAGCAATAGGCGCTTTTCGTACCAGCCCTATTGACAGCATTCTATGCATTTCAAGTGAACCCCCACTACAAATCAGAAGAAATAAAAATATACAAAAATTTGTTACTAAAAAACTTAGTTTCCCCAACCAAACAATATACAAATTATTCAAGTCACCTACCCAAATCTACACGCTCAAAGAACCAGCTACAATTTTGGAAACTTACACACGTATATGCAAAGAATCCAACGTCCATCTCAACTAAAAAAAGCTCTCATCATAAGCGACTCGCTCAGTGCCTTAACCTCCTTACTATCTTCTAATCCATTCAATGAAATCTCTCAACAAATAATCAACATTATAGCTAACTCAAAAAATACTATAGAGTTCATGTGGGTCCCGTCGCATACTGGTATCCAAGGCAACGAAGAAGTCGACCTATTAGCGAACCAAGCTACATCATCCACTGAATCAACCATTATAAATTCGCTACCATATAAAGACATATCAAGAACAATCAACCAAATCTCAAACAAACAGTGGCAATCTCAATGGGACCGCACCTCCGATAACAAATTAAAAAATATAAAAAAACCATACAGAAATGGCGATCCCCCATAAACACAACCCGTAAAGCAGATATCGTCACAACTAGAGCTAGAATTGGCCACACACATCTCACCCACTTTTTCCTTTTCAACCATGAAGAACATCCTACCTGCCATCAATGTGACCTACCACTGACAATCGAACATCTCACCCTCAGCTGTGCCAAGTACAACAATGAACGAAGCATCTTAAACTACCCCTCCAACATCGAAGAAGCACTCGGGGAAACCAACACAGATACTATCTTCAACTTTTTTAATGCCATCAAAGTATCCAACCTATTATAAAAAATCTGCAAATAATACTGTTTTTATTTATCTATTTATCATTACTATTTTATTTTATTTTATTTATCTATTTATTTTGTTTAATTACTATGTCACTATGTACATAAGACTGTATCATTATTTCTAAGCTTTATTCTACCATTGTAAACCTTTTCAGGCTAATGACCTCCGATGTCGAAGCCTTATTCTTAATAAAAAAAAAAAAATATATTACAACTGTCGTATTATATTTGAAATCGATTCAAAAACGGATTCATATAGTGGTGCATGCGATTTATCCCGAAAAAAAGGCCGTTTAAAGAACTAACGCGTAGGTACTATATAATATTCGTGTTATAGTTTCAATATTTAATCGCACCTCGTGCTTTTTTTTACCATAACGAAAAAAAGTTTCCAAAGTCTATCACTTATGTATACACAAACTATACAATGTAAAATAATAAGTGCAATGTACGCGTCTGATACTCATACACACACTCGTATGTATAATGCCTAAAACAATAGTATTATAAATTTTATAAAATTATTGGTCATCACTATTTTTGAAAAAAGACCGTTCGGAGGGAGGTACTCTATAGTGCTCTAATATTTAGATTGAAAATGTATGTGTCCTATTCGTTATAAATTATGTTTACTATAATATGTTTTGCGTATGTTATTCAGGTAAAGTGCTGCAGAGTATCATTCATCGTCAAAATATATTCAATTGTTGTATTTAAATATAATTTGTTTTAAATGATAGGTGTTATCGTCGTCAATTATTAGCTGGTAAAATATTCATTCGATACGATTGAAGAGATGTGTATTTAATATTATATTGTGATTGAGGCCATCACAACAAAGACGCGTATTAGTGTGTAAGATTAAAAATCTATATTGAAATTATTTAAGACTTCTAATAGAAGGATAGTTGCATATTCGATTTAAACATGACAATCAGTGCGGGTACATTGCACAGTTTCCGTGATTTTCCACCGTTAATGCCGACGACGACAACGTACACGCCGAATACGCGTACAGTGTATTATCATTGATATATGAAAAAATAATTATATTCTCGAAACGTGAATGCGCACCCATCACGGCATATCGCAATATATACACACGAATAGGATGTACAGGATAAATGACATATGTAACGGATTCGTAAGAAAAACGCCAAACATCGCAAGTCTATATGCTCTCGTTCTACTAAAATATAAGTAGGTATACTTAGTAGGTGTTGGTATCTGCAGTATATAATAATAATATGGGTAATATTATAATATCGTACAACATATTGTACATAGACGTACGCACAGAACGCGATTCTCTCAGACGGCCGCGGGGCGGGATGGCGTATTTTTGCAGCGCCCGTGCGGTGCAACGGTTTTTACGGTCTCAGCCACCCCCACCTCGCACACCCTTCTCGAACTCACTCCTCGCACCCCTCCACCGCCCCTTCCTCCAGATCGTAGTCGTGTACCGCGCCGCGTGTACTGAACTCGCCTCGGGGGGGGGGAGGCTATCGAAAATACGATTTCGGGCGCACAGTTTTCCACGACCTGCAGCGGCGGCGAGACAGCGCGCGTCATATCGTTCCCGTACGGCCGCCGCTGCTCTGACGCGGAAACGATCGGCGGCCGACGTGGCGTTCGCTGCTCTGAATAGGTTTTGTTTTTTTATATTCCGTCGTCGTCGTCGTTAAAATAATACGCAAAAACGTGACCGTTCAAACACTACACACACACACACACACACACACAAATCATGTATATAATATACTCGCGTTACTCTGCAGCGCGATGCCCCCGAGGCGGCTAAAATAAAATTGAAAAATAATAATAATAATAATAAAAACTCTTTTATATGGGTATATATATCGTATACGTGTAGTACATGTATATATTATATGGGTACAGAACATTATACGGAGGTGCCTATAACCTATAACCGACGACGACATAGAAAATTGACCCGTTTGTGCCGGGCCCTATAATACACACACACAACACAAGCACATTATAATAAATGTGATATATATAATATATATATAATACTATTACGCGTACCCAGTGTAGTTTTACATTATAATATGCAGCACGCGGGGCTCCTTTATTTCTCTCGTTCTTTTAATTCTCTCCTCGATAATAGTTATTATTATTATTATTATTACTGCCGAGGGGAAGACGACGAAAGGAGTACATAATAATAATAATAATATTATTATTGTAGTCTACGCCAACGCCATCGCCACCGCCGGCCCGGGTCATTGTGGTGAAAAAATTAACTCTCCGGTCGCCATAGCTGCAGCAGCGGTCTATCGTAGACTCATAGGCATGCGCAGGGGGGGTGCCGGGTGTGCCTGGGCACCACTCGGCATCTTGTGATCGGGGCCCTAACATTTGATTTCTAGAGCATAGGGATGAGGCCCGTATTTTAAATGACGTTACTAGCGTAAAATACAATTTTTTCTAAAATATGTGGTGAAAAATAAATCGTGTTTCGTGATAATAAAAAAATAATAAAACAAAAAATATTTTAATACCACGTGGAATAACTTGTTATATGATTATATCGGCTGGATGTTATTGACTGCAAAAGTACAAATAATAATTAATAAACATTGCAATTATCTTTATATATCTTAATATTATATAACTCGGAACTAATCATAATTATATACCACTGCAGATTAATAAAGGTATACATGTCTTGTTAAGAGTGGGCCAAAAATATTGCGTGCACCCCCCGAAATTCAGGTCTGCGCACGCCTGTCGTCGCGTAGTCCTCTGATATATTGCAGTATATATGCGAACGACGTAATAATATTATAGGTAGGTCGAAGGTATATACTCTGTGTAACCGCGAAAACGACGTCCGACAAAAAAAAGCAAAACACAATATGTCGTCGTCGGACCGTTTTGTTTTTAAACGTATCGTTATTATTATTGGTTTTTGGTTTATCGAGGGCCGACATGTTTTTTTTTCGGTTCAAGGGCAGTGTGGTGGTGACCTAATGGTGACATTTATTATGGCCGCGTGTATCGGTTATATTATACGTATATATACGCGATGTATAATTATTATATACTTATATGTATATATATATGCACACGACGACGGTCTGGATCTCATTTTCCCCTAAACCGGAACCGATTGAAAATTGATACGTACTTTATTATTATTATTATTATTATTTATATTCTCTGTTTCGAAATTAATCGCATCTGATATGTTTTCGAGTTTTGGTGTGTCCAGCAGTCGGGAAAAGAACAAAAACCGAGGAGAAAAAACTGTCGAATTTTGCACGGTCTACTGCTGACAAAGTCGACCGGTAATATTGGTCAGCGGGTCTCGTGAGCATCGCCGACGACGTATAATAATATTATATTATGTTTTAATGGTCTTGACTGCAGCTGTTGATATTATACTATTTATTGGGCGTTTTACATATTTTATAACAACGACGGATTTTAAACATTTACGAATACCACATTTTATTTTTTTATTAAAAATCTTTTTTTTTATAGATTATAACTGAGCCTCACTGTACTGAAATAACTCGTGTGGAAGCCCAGAATGTTTAAAATGAAAAAAAATCTCGCAAATTATTTAATCCAACCGGTCCAAAGCGTATTTATTATTTGACGAACGTGATAACTGTTAAAAATTCTTGACATATAGGTACATACAATAATTATTGGATAAGTGACTATATCATATATCGTGAGGCGTTTATATTAATAAATTGATATTATATGACTGTCTTGTACTACACACTGCTATACGTTCGTTATTTCGAAAGGAATCAGTAGGTACACTGAATTGTTGTTGGTCTTTGCTCCAATATATTATGTTGTGACGACTAACCGAGATTAAAACATTTATTTTTATTTTTTATTTATAACCACCGAATAATATTGCCCACAAAAATAATGATTTAAAACACGACAGACACTGCCAAACCGAGTGTTACTCGAGTTATGCGTAAATATCAGTATAATAATATTATCATCCCACACGGCTTGGCTGTATTAAAACCACCGATGTCCGTAATTCGGAAAAAATATCGACTGCCTACGCGTTATTATAATACTTAACAGAATAATTATTATTAACAAATCAATAATAATTTACATTTAAGAATTGTATTTTAAATCGCATAAATGCTGTAGGTAACATACGCGAGGAGTCTGAGCTGCATTATATACGTCGTGTTATACCAGTTAGGTATATGTTTGGCCGGGTACGTTACTACGGTCGTGGTATATACGAAATTATTTATTTACGCGACTGTTGTCGTTGAACCAAACTATTGTTGAGCACAGTTGTCAGTTAACACTAAGTAAACAATTACTTAATTATTCATCCCTAGCTGTGTGCGGTCAAATCGAATTTCACGTTAGAATTTCGTTGTTTGTAGTCGCTGTAGAGAATATTATTACTTTCGGAATAAGCTACGTCAAATATTTAATTGAAGCGTTTGCACAACAACGACAATTCTATGTTGGAAATGTTAAATTCGTAACAATTGTGTGTCTACGCATTTATAGCGTTGCAGAGAAACAAATGAAATTCCAAGAAAAATCAACACTTTTACTTATTGAATGAGTCGTCGTACAGATTTAAAAAAAATACCAAAATAAGTCAGTTGTTTTAATTAAAACGATAAAGTATTTCAATTATGTTTGTTAGGTAATAACATCAAGAGATTGACAAAATATAATATTATTATAAGACGTGGAATGTCACTCAGATTTAAACGTTAATTATACAAATGTACGATTCAATTTCATTTTATAAAGAACTTGAATTTGATTACTTTTATTCTCAGTTAAATGGATTTGAATTGTTTCGTGGATACATCCAGGCATGCTAATGTTACTCGATTTACCAGAAATGAAAATCGCTTTTGGAAATTATTATTTTTTCTGTACTATTCAATTATTATTATCCCAATAATATTGCATTATAACCTATTAAAATAAATCTCATCGACAAAGTATTAATTCATTTCCAATAATTACTTATTAAATAATATGAGTTGTGATAGTATAGTGACTATTAAAACAAATAGTATCCATACAGTTGGTTTTATTAATATATATAAATATACAAGTGCTATTTTTAACATAATATATTAGTAAGCTTATTTTTCTTCTATCTCCACTCTGCACAAAACCTTATGTTATACATTAGTAATATTTTACAATGTGTCATACATGTTGAATTATTTTGTATATTTTAACTCTTAGACGTATATAACGTATAGCGCACTTTGCCAATCCCTTCGTTGTTTACCCAGAAATTTAAATCAGTTTCATAACATTCCCTATTTGGTTAGCGAGAATTCGCAAACCGACTACCGATTCCCAGAATTCGCAAGTCAGTTTCCCGACACTCAGCCCTCCGCGACCCAGAAAGTCTAAGTCGGTCACAAAATATTCACGACAATACGAGCGAAGGTTTGGGAATCCGATCCGAAATTTTCATTCCCTCGGAAATTAAAAAAAAAATAATAATTTGAGATTCTTCGAACGAATTGCAATAATAATATTATTACAATTAGTTACGATAACCGATCAATAGCCAAACCATATTCGCACTATATTCCGCAGTCGTAACAAAAGTGCACCACGCTTGCAGCATATACGACGTCGTATAGCTGCTGCAGGTAGCTATAAAAGCAAATACGTCTTAAATTTGATTATTATTTTTTCGTCACGCACGAAATGCGTGCGCACCACAATATCAATATGTATAGCTATACTATAATAGTATAATATCATAATGCCATTATAATATGCTATCGTAATAATAATAATAATAATAATAAGATGTGCCGATCTACTTTTGTGAGGGTGATGTCATGCACCTATACGCGCGCGCGTGTGTACACAATACTACCTATTGTACGATTATTTTCTGCCACTGTCACCCGTCGCAATCGCCACCGGAACGAGTTCAAGGCCTTTTATTCCGTTTTCCTTTTATCAATCACACGACCGGAAAATCGTACGAGGAATATCCTATACGGATCTATGCGATGTACAGAGTGATTCGCCGAGCGTGGTCACCGCAGTTTTCTATTTCGTAATGAGTCCATTCAAATTCGGATTTTTGGAGTACCCGTTTAAGTAGACGTCTTTAGGACCATATTTTCAAATACTTAGATTTTTTATGCTATATTTTATGGAGTAGCATATGTGGCGATACCTATTTCGTTTTTTTTTTCAAACAAAATTCACATTTTTTACATTAGTAATTATTAGAAGGTATATATATTACATCTATTTTAAATGTTTGTAAGACATTTTTTAAGATTTTATAACATTAAAAATTGTATCAATTTTAAATGTTTACTATGAAATGTTTATTATCCTTATAGTAACCAAAAATGAATAACTAAAATTACTCATTCGAATTTTGATTTAGATTAAATAGATACATTATAATTTTCAAAAATCATCTGTTCGCAGTGAAAAAGACTATTTTTAATTTTAAATCATTATTGAAGTTTGTATAGCCACGGGGAAACTCCTTAAACGAGGGTTAAACAAATCTAAGTAGGTACAAATATGGTTCTAAGTATTGTATTGTATATTTCTATCCAAAATTGGAATTCGATTAAAATCATTATTGAATAAAATAATTGAAGTGAGCAATGCTTGGTGAACCACTCTGTATATTAGTATTGTAGCGTGCTGCAAAATGTATATGGGTAACGCGGTTATCGCCGATGATTTCGTTTTCTTTTATGTGTCAGAGCACATGACTTCGTTGACAATAATATTATTATTATAGCGCCAGCAGAGGCTGTATAATATGAACCTAATAATAATATTACCTCGTCAAATGCTATCATCGGCAGGCTGAAGACTCAGCAAAATCTCTGCGGGAAAATGCGGCTTTTCGAGGCCAATTTAAAATGTTTACACGTTTTTCTATATCATAAAACATCGAGTGGCAACCCTCAAACATTATATTCAAACATTGTCCGCCATTCAAATTCAAATAAAATGCAAATAATATAAATCGAATATTATTTTCACCGATATAACTTGGACGTCGTCGGTCGATACTTACATTATAATTGAATTTATCTATTCAACTTTTATTTAGGTTTTCATTTGGTAAGTACTTATAGTATTATATATTCTGTTTATTTGTCTGTTGTCTCTTTACAAATCTTTTCAAATGTTTAGGCACATAGTTAGTATTTAAATATAATGTAAAATTGTAATAATCTTTACATAGACACTGCTGAATTTCCAATTTCATTTTTCCTTATACGAATCTATTTGAAATTAATTCTAGTTTTGAAAACGGTCGAAACAAACGATACGTTAGGTCAGTGGTTCCCAAACTTTTACGACCATGCGACACCCTTAGGAAGTAGTTTTGTGGAACCCCTGCAATGTCTTTAACTCAAACTCAACCCCAATTTTTGCTGAACTTTTTTCCCCCGGTTTAATTTAAAATAATTTTCTCGATATTCACATACATCTGGCGGAACTCTTGAAATTGTCCAGCGGAACACCCTTTGGGAGTCGTTGCATTAGAATATTAAATAATAAAAAAGTACAATCAAAACATTAACTGAGTTAACCTATATACCTACATAATCCCTTTCACACATTGTATGAAAAGGTGTGGTTGCCTCAAAAAATGTAACTAAGAAAAAACCAAAGGATTAATAATGGAATATACTTAGAATATGGACAATCTGAATTTGAAATCTATAATAAATGACAATAAAATAATCGTCGCAATTATGAAAGCAATTTTACTTTGTGCAGTATAACACCATCTCCAAATGCAATATCGAACTGTTTAATAAATATATCCGTTTATATTTTGTATTTTTACCGATTTGTTGATGTCAAAAATGTTTCGTATGGAAAACAAAAAACCTATTAGTGAAGATTTAAAAAAAATCGACAAACTGATAAGCTAAATAATATTTGTTTTTTCTACACAATAAATTGGGAAGACTTCATAAGAAAGATGACGCACCTGTCAAATGATTTTTTTTTTATATTTTACTCAGTGAATTCTTTTCCGCCATTGTATTTGTATATGTATATAAGTGTGTATATGTACGAGACAATATAAAAAAGAACCTTTTGCGTTGATGAACAGAAAGTTTTGTGCCAGAAAAATACGACAGGACATCAAATCACAAATAAGTATATACCTATGTACCGTGTTTGTTTTAAAATTGTCTAGTCAACGTGTTTCGCCCCTAATCATGGTGATTTTTTCCCGACGATTCGCAAAGTCTTATGAATATTACATTCGAGTGTCCTTCAAACCTTCAAAACAGTGCGTATATTTGATATTGTTAATTTTCCCTGTTCGTATCACTGTTGACCTAATAATAATGTTTTTCTTCCAAACAATATAGTGTACACTGATAATAATCGAAGGCGTTCGGAGCGTTTTGTGTAAACAAAATTTAATTGATTTCCTGTAAGTTTTAATTACTTTAGCGGCAAAAAGTAATCTCAGTATTTAGTCTATACAACTTGTAGGGAGACTTTATGTATTTTTTTTTTTCAGTCATGTTCAATATAGTATGTACACGTTTAATGTTTATGAAACGACGGACCTATTCGAATCTCCGCCTGCACCCCAAGGCCTTTGGGGAAACAATCGATAAAAAGTAAAAACGTTGTAGGTATTGCACTGATCTGGTAGAACGTATTTTATTACGAGTACACTTACCTACCTAATTTACTACGACATTTGTAGGTATGTACTAAACTATTATATTATTATTATTATTATACAATATTGTGCGGTATTAACGATTTACATCGTGTCGGTACTGTTGTCTTTATACTCCACAGTGCTAATTTTATTTTTAAAGGCTCCCATTTTATAATACTCATCATAAACATGAGCTGTTTACAGATTGGAAAATCTCTTAGTGGAAACTGGCAATAATTTAATGTAAATCGAAGCTAATCGGAAAACCCAAAAAAAACGAGTGTGAACGTTTGAAATTGATTAATGTTATTTATTCATCGTGGCAATATTACATTGTTAATGTTTTATTATACTATACAGTCGGGTTACGCGTAATATATTCATAATATTTTCAGCTTACACAAAAATGATAAGTATAATATTATGTGTATTTATCAAACAATAATGGAATATTTTAGTACATTAAATCACTATTTAGTTTTTTTTTAAATAGAATTTCTAGTTTCTACCACTATGCGTGTCGTTATTTAATGTCTTGTCAAAAGCTAAACCATAAATAGTATATATGTAGAAACGAATTAACTTACGGATGGTACCTATTTAATTAGTAATATACTGGGTGTACTATAGGTCATAAAAATAATTTTTTTAAATTTTAACTAAAAATCAATTTAAATAAACTACTTTTTTAATAATATATGTGGGTAGGTATGTATATATAATATGACGTATATGTTTATGTATAATAGAATATTCGCTTAAAACGCAGTAGCAGTTGAATTTTTTTTTTTGTTTGGCATTTTCAATTTAGGCGTCGTTCGTATTTACAATATACCTACGTCCTACGTATTATATTATGCGCGCACAAGAGAGGCCAATAATAAATTACTTCCAAGTACGCCAACGCAACGGCAGCGGAATATTGGCATATGCCAAGCACTTTGGAAATGAACTCAACCCGTCCGTTTCACTTTCGTTTTACACGCCCTTAAATCGAAGCCGAATTTATATCCCTTCGATTGGGTTTATCTACCTGCGCGATCAACGGCTCTACCGTGGTCTTATACGCACACGAGCGTGTGTGTATGTGGGTAGGTGGGCGGTTAGGGGTGCATACGTTATATGCAGCGCTTACAAAAGAATGTGGGAAGAGTGTTCGTCCCAAAATCTTCGCCCGTCTGTCGGCTAGCTGACTATAAAAGAACGGACGGCCGTGCCTTTTCTTCTTCCTCGTGCAGTGTTTTCCACCCTACTGCAGTCGTAAAACACTTCAGTTAACCGCTAAACAACTATACATGCAAATTTATATATTATAATACGCAGTACGCATACAGAATGGGGTTCGATAAACAGTGAATTGTTGGTGCTGTGATGGCTATTGACATAATATACCTGATGTAAAACGTGAAGGACCTCAGAGCCATAATATGTACGATGTACGCATATAAATAATATTATAACTATGTACAGTCAAACAGTGCGATCACACGGTCCAGAAATTTAAATCAGCCGAGTAATTTTCAACATTTGAAGAGTGAAAAAAATATTTATTTAACCGTTTGACAGCTTTTCGTAAAATAATCCTTATCGACTATGTCCATATACCAGTTATTGTGTGCATTATTTACTATATTACTACCTATATGTATATTACTTACGAGTCACTGGGTAGGTACTACACTATAATCTAATTATTGAGACATTGATAGATTCCTGCAACTGATTTATTCGTTTTTAAAAATCGATAGTCAATTGTTCATCTCCGCAGGTTCCACAATAACTTATAATATTGTAAACCTTTCATACAAAATCTTTTAAAAATAAATCATTTAATAAAGTAGTTGAAGAGGGGTAACTATAATAATATTGTACAAATATTGTATGACATTGTTCAATACCTAATAAATTGTAGTTTACATGTACAGTTTAAATTGGTAGTTTTAGTCGTATCATAATAATTTACAAAGTCCATATTATATGAAATCATTTTTTTTAAATTTAGGTATAATCAATAATTATTATTTATTATAGTCTGACATTCGTAATTTTACATATTGTTATGAATAAACATTAAAATGTAATATTTAAAGGTATGGGATGTCTTACATTGTTATTGTATTTTGATAACGGATTTAGTTTCATACAAGAATTATATTGTTTTTGTGTCTTGCGGATCCTCAAAGAGTATTATTTATGCTATGGCGATTAGCAAGTTCACATACATATTGTATTTAAGCAGTGCTCTATATTGTGTGTTTGACTATGAGAACAGTTCAATAGTGTTATTGTAATATTAGTATATGTGATACACTCATACGTATAGAGTACCTATATATGGCTATATAGACGTATAGTATTAAATTCGGTGTGGTGTATTGCTAAAAATATTCGCGTGTATACGCCTTCTTGGCTCGGTTAGATCTTAGGTGTCAATAATATGACCTTAACATGCGAAATCAAAAAAAAAAAAATGTCTCGGTTCGCTCGAATACACCTGCAACCCTTATTACAACACTATCAGATTACAATTATACGAATATTTTTCAACAACTGACTCAATGAAAAACATAAAAACAATGAAACTAACGAAATATATTATGGCCTTTAAAACCAAAATATACAGAACGTTTTGTTTTTATCACCGTAAATTCTAATAGGTTTACGGGGCTGTTATACCCGCGTATCGTCGTTAATTTAGAGAGTATAAGCTAAAAAAAAAATAAACTAGAGAAGTGAGTATACGCCGTATACCCCCCCCCCCCCCCCAATACACTACATTAATAGGAAAAATACTAATATGCACAGTAAAATCTAATGAACCAGTGAAATGGACATTAGCCGGTTAATTCCACTGCACAATAGCGTAGAGCTGCTGCATCGCATTCGCTAATTTCTGCTCAAAGTAAAAAAAAAAAAATAAAACTAAACACAGCCTATACGCAACGTAGGTAGGTATACTTCTCGTTTTTGTTATGTCTGCAATGAGTACAATTTCTAAAGGACAATGTTTGAACTACTTACCGAGATCAAAGCAACACGATGTCATTCAACCTTCCCCGCGTTTTCCGTACTTCATAATAATAATAATATGCATCTATTTCGCGTAAAAAGAAAATACCCTAGTTACACTTTTACCCTCGACGAATTTCACTTTTCAATTGTTTCATAGTGCCTAGGAGCAGAAGTGTATGTAGTGCGCACTTTAATTCATCGTCGCCGTCGCAGTATATATACGCGAACAATGTGTTTACGAGCACATATGATAATTATGTTTACTATTATGATAGTAGTTGAATATTCACACTAGACAAATATATAATACCGGTTTATGTACAATAGAAAATTTAGCGCAGCCGAGTATATAATATTATATACCATCGTAGGTATATATAATATATAGTCATATATTATATACTCGTCAATTTTGACTAATTCACTGCGGGTCTGTTTTTGATTATTGGACGTGTCGAAATCACAATAATTTTGATACATTATAATATATCGGTATTAGCCTGCGCTGTATTAATATGTTGAAAGTTTTAGTTTTGATACTATGTGCTTCTTCGAGATTAGATTTTACGATTAATAATAATAAAATTAAACGTCGAGTTCCGGGGCATATTATAATAATACGCCGTTGTGCGACCAAATCGTATAAAAATATTTGGTTAGTTTTTTTTATGCGTGTTCTGTCAGTTTTTATAATCATAATATATATTATTTAAATACGATTTCATTCGGTATTAGATATACTTAAATACTTAGACAATCAGTATAACGTATAATAGGTACCTATTATAACGATATCGATATAAAACGCATATTTAAATAATATTTTATATATACCGCGTTCAGACCTCGTCTAAAGGCCTATAATAGCGCTTATGCTAATTTCGAATAAAATTTTATAGTGCTCGCCATTCTGTATAATATTATATACAATAGAAACGTCGTGAAATATTTCACTGCCGACGGATCGTATACATATAGTTAACCGCGACATAAAGTCCATTCAACTGCGCGCACAAAACTGACTATTCATTATGTCGAGCCTTAACTCGGCAGTATTTTAAAGACTATTTAATAACGGACAACACTTCTTATCTTGTAACAAGATGTTGTTTTTTTTATTTTACCTCGCCGGTTCTCGCCAGTCCTCCGAAAATATTTCACACACACATAATCCCGGATTTGTGTCCTTCTCGCGTGTACACGCCCGATGCCATATCTGTCTGGTCCAGCGGGCACTTTGTATTCCGTCGCCGTGACGGCGGCGGAGGCTAACCACGCGCCGCTTACGCGCACGGCATTCCTGCAATAAATTTATGCGATTGTCGAGCTGCCCGTCAACAGACCATTAGGCCCGACGCGGCAATTATTATTGCCAATAATGATAATAACATTATAATTTTTACTAGGTAGGTACTGCCAATTAAAAAAAAACGTTAAAGCGACGAGATTGAATTTTTTCGAGCTTTATTTCCACGCGGCCAAACTATACGGTTAAAAAACCCGATGGGCTTTTGCGACCACTTTGTAAACCGTATAATATACGAAGTTAAATAGTGTGCATAACATATGGATGATGTTTTTTTGGAAAACGGTACGCGGTGTGGTTTCGAACGTCTTATACATTATTATATATATAGGTACACTTATTTTATAACAAAATAAAACGAACCGACAATACGAACAATGTACACATAATATTGCAACACCTTGAAAAATCTAAACGTGATAGGTATAAGCCTCGATATTATTGTACAAACTATAATGATATACGCGGAATAACTAATGATACATATTATTATGATTATATTATATAAACACATAAAATAATATACGTTTAACATAATTTCAGGTAAATAACTAATATCATATACATATTTTTTTAATTTTGGACTATTGTTATATGCTCATTACATGGCATTTATTACATCACACATAAGTATAGTAAATAAACTCTTTGATATACAGTGCATTAATACGGTTCAGTTATTTGTTCGCTATTCAACAGCGTATACACGACTATAAACGCTGCACTAGTCGTATACAACTTATAATATTATCCATCTCGTTCATTAATACGATATGAGTAGTTTATATTATTGTGTGTACTGCGAACGACTGCAGACAGGAATATCTGAATATATTATAATATAATAATTATATCACACGACAATACCAGGTGATTCTTTTATCAAACAACAGTAACAACACTCATTATTTCAAAAAGTGTAATTATTTTTGAAAATTTTTTTTTACATAGTTTCAAGTAATTTACAAACCAACGTTTTTACTAAAAAATTATGTTTTTTAATATTTTTTATCCTTATGATTTTTTAAGTTTTTTACTTTTTTGAATGACAACATTTAGTTTTAATTTTATATTCCAAAACTTCATATTTTTCTAAGCATTTTGATACATAAAAATCGAAATTAGCACCATTAGTTTATGAGTTATAAGTATTTAAATTTAGATGAGTGGAGTAGTGGACAAACATTTTGCGGGGTAACCCCGTACCACTCCACTCTGCCCATCTAAACTTTAAATACTTATAACTCATAAACTAATAGTCCTAAATTCGATTTTTATGTATCAAAATTCTTAGAAAAATATGAAGTTTTGGAATATAAAATTAAAACTACATGTTGTCATTCAAAAAAGTAAAAAACTTAAAAAATCATAAGGATAAAAAATATAATTTTTTAGTAAAAAAGTTGTCTTGTAAATTACTTGAAACCATGTTAAAAAATATTTTCAAAAATATTTACACTTTTTGAAATAATGAGTGTTGTTTGATAAAAGAATCACCCTGTATAGTAGGTTTGTAATAACAATGAAATTATAGATTTGAAGACGTATAATATCGTTATTACTTGCAGATTATTACTAATATATCAAATACGCCTACTATACATTATAATATTAAATACAATATAACTACAAAAAGTGGGGGGGGGGGAAATGTATCGATCGTATCGAACGGATTAAAAATCGTCTGAACCCGCGTCGTGACATTTTATTTTATTTTTTTTCGTCCGACTGGCGGCCGAGGTGCCGAACGTTCTTAAATGTTTTCGTTCGATCAGATTAGATATTTTGTTATTCAATTAAGGTGTTGCGCTTAATTTATGGTCACTTTTTCGTTTTGTAGGCGCCCATATACATATACGAGTAAAACCACTTAGCCATATCCATCCGATATGGTGTATACCTACATACCTGCATTGTCGCGGACAAAATTTACAATTATTACGGAACTATCGGTGCGGGTTTCAGTTTTAATTACTACAATTACATATATTTTATGTACCTACCTACGTTTTATGGCGTTACGCACGAGCTCTACTATAGTAATGTTACTATATGCATTAAAAAAAAAAAATCCATATTTACGACAGCACGAAAATGGTTATATATTTGAAATAATAAAGTTATCAACGTATTTAAATCGCATTAAAAAGTTAATTTAGTACTCTGACTGGTCACTAAACTAGGTATTTTATTGTTTTAAGTGTTTACACTATTTTAAAATAACATTGTTTTTGGTAGGTAGGTTAGGTACTTACCTACTCTGGATTCTGATGTGTTCGAATAAAGTACAGTTACATTTTATAACATAGGTTTCGGTTACCTATACATGGTCACAGTATGTAATATAAATCTTCAAAACGTGATCAGATATATAAGTGCTGCATAATATATTATTGAAATATAGTATGCTTTTTATTTAAGATAAAGGTTCCTATATGCGTAGACAATTTCTAACGATAATTTTCAATTCAGAATGGGGACCACTGATTTGTATGGTAACTTATAATTATAGTTTCATAAAATAAAAGTCTGCGCACAATATTAGAAAGCTGATAATAATTATCCGCTATAATATGTTCAAAATGTATAGGCCATATATGATTAATATTAATCGAAATATTTTAACGTCTATAAATAATAAATGTCAAAATGTAAGATTAGGACATAGGTTTTTCTTACGAATAAATTATATACATTTTATAAATTAATAGTTTAATATTACCAGCTATATCTAAAATATACTCTATTAATTTACTTTAAATAGTCTAAAGTAGACTGTTCGACTAATTCTCACGATAGTATAATATGCTTCTAAATAATGAAATGTTTTTAGTCAAGTTCGTAACTTTGTTCATCTTTGATGTGATTACAAGAGCAGTTCTGAGAACCTCTTATAACAAGTAGAGTAGACTTAAAATTAATAATGCCTTATACAAAACAAAGAGGCTGAAAATACCGTACTAAAGATCGACACACGGTTTTTTATTCAAAATATAAATTATACATTCTAATATTTTTTTTATAAAATATGAGTGCCTTTGCGCTAACTAATGATAGAATATAATAATATATTATTACATAATATGCATATATGATATAATATAATAATAAATAATTGCAGTTAAATATTATGTAAAGTATTTTTTTTTTTAATTTTTGCAATTTGTAATTATTTTAATAGAACAATAAGCAATGTGATTATTAACAAGTAAACGGTATGAAAAAATACATGATTCACAGAACTAAGAAACCTCTCATTGGAAAAACTTCAAATTAACGAACTTGAGTATAATTTCTCTACCTTTAGATCAACATATATTACATGTAGTACCTACTCAAAATTTGTTCAATTTTGATATTATTAGTTTTGTCTTGTGTTTGTCCACCAATCCACGAAAATATAAATTTCTAAATAGAGCACACCGCAGAGAAATTGATTTTAAAAACAGAGACATAGATATTATAATATACGCACGCTCAGAATTCCAAGGCGATGGTTAATAATTTTCTTAAACTAGGTTTGGAGGACGTAATAGATTTTATTTCGTGGAAACACTGACTGCAGCCTGCGTATATACTTGAAAATTGTACAATCGTTAACCTAGTTCCATAACTATTATATACGTAACCGTGTGTTAGCTCTGGTCTTGTAGACATTATTATTATTATCGGTTCCTCCGGCACACGCCCGATCGTCAGGTCACTTCCGTGCGCAGTAACTTCGTCACAGGTCACGTTTGAGGAGTATAATAATAACATACATGTTTCGGGTAACACATACGCGATGCGAGGTGCATATTAAACATAATACACACTACACGCTTACAAAATTATATTATCACTGTAAACTCGATGAAATCGAAATCACCTATCCGCGGTGGCCCTTTCCCATACTACAGAGGACACGGCGAGAAATCGCGGAGAGGCCTCTCATTAACCACATCAGGACGTGTCACACGCTCGTCAATATATCTGCAAATAACCAATGAGAGGAACCAACTCTTAAAGCGTATGTGCTCCGGCACTTCCCTCGCAGCTGCACAAATGACGATAGCATACCGCATACGATGATAAGTACAGCACCTCGGCCGCTGGAACGGAGCAACGTATAATCGACCATAAAATACTGGATTTCTCAATATAATATAATAAACAATATAATGCCTTTTTCAACAAAATATAATGTAAGTACCTTACATCTGAGCCTTTATTACTATACAAAGATTTACTCGAGATATTCGTGTAAGACGTTACGTTCGACGGTCGCGTCTATATAAGATACAGCGGACAGTTTTTTAGAAATAATTCATAAAAATATAATATCGTATTATCGTGATGTTTTATTGTTTATGTCGATTGTCAGCAGGTAGCAGTAACGCAGTCGTCATAATATATAGACGTACAGTGTGGATGGCGTGCGATGGCGTGAGGGGTGCATAAAGATTCTTGTTTCATTTCGTACAATTTATATGCAGTGTCCCGCCGACACCGTTAAATCCTCGTGACTTATATGTTTATGCGTGCGCGCCGTATAAAGTTTTTAAATAATAATAAAAAAAAAAATCCCAAAATATTTTTTATTTGGCACTGGTCATAAACTATGTAATAACACCGAATCCCGAGTATTAACGGTTTACATATATATATATATACGCACAACATAACGTTACACCGTCAAAACTGCTGCAGAGTGTATAATATAGTTTCCACAATCCACATAAAAAATTATAGAAGAATCTCCCGTTAGAAACAACACATCACTTCGTCGTTATTATTATGTTTAAACGTCCGTTTTTCATGTGTATATATATTATTTAATATATGCAAATGACACGCTAATAATTCGTTCATTTTACACGTGTAATGCGTGTATAATATATATATTTTAATTAATATATAATACTTATATTATTATTATTTAACCGTGATGGTCGGTGTGCCCGTTGATAGAACAATTAAATAAACTCAGACACGTCCGGTCAATGTAATTAGAACTCTCCTCTTTCTTTCTCTATTAGCAGTGTACAACAATATATATATAGGTATTATAATAATGCTTCGAAAATAGTATATTTGGCGAGCTGAGCACACACACGCGTTGTCGGAAACAGGTGTTCGCTGTTAATGCGCTTAAAACTATATACGTCGCGGGACATGCACTGCCATTGTAGAAGTCGTTAAAACACATATAAATATATAAATATATTACGCCTGTCCGGACGCAGTTGATCGGTAAGTAGGTATATGCGTATGAGTTTGATTTAAAACGTACCTTAATAGACTTGGCTGGGTAATTAATTGTTTCCAAACCTTAAAATATACAAGACAAGACGTTAGTCCTAAAATCCTCGAATGAAAGCCATTCTATACCTCCCAACCTAGTATACATAATATAGTATGTTCCCATCGTCGGATATAATTTGATTAGACATAAACCACCGGTACCCACCGGCTTCGATCCAAAAATGTCCGGGAAAAATAATTAAATAGGAATATTTATAAGTAAGACTTTTAATAGTGACAAAGAAACAGTTGTTGTATATGTTTATTATTATTGAACATGGACATCATTTTACAAGTGCACAATATATACCTAGCTACATTTTATCAACTACGCAAACCTTCTGCACTAGAGGTTCTCTAACTTTTTTTTGCGTACCACACACGCGTGAATAATTACAGATTATCCAGTCGCGTACATCACTACCCGATGAAGATTAAATAAAAAATTAAAAAACTATAAAAAAAATGATAAATCAGTAAAATATTATAATCATTTATAATTTGTCTGTTATTTATTTATCAAAAAATGCATATTCATCGTTCCATTGCCGTGACTGATGCCCGCAAATGATAAACATTAATCAATTATATTTAAAAAATAAAAATTGCATTTATTTCCCGTGCCACTAAAATGTTACGCACACCACAGTTTGTGTGATCTTCTGTTCTACACGACATTCTTAGTTTGGCCTATAAAATAAATAAATGTTCAAACTTATTTTAACAGAGATCATTATATTGTCTATATCGAACTAAACTTAATATGACCAATAAGCCAACGCAGTTTCCTACGATAACGTTTTCACGAATCTAGAAGCACACTATGCTATTAATATTTTATAAAATTTACATAATTTACTTTTGACACTATAATAAAGCACTTCATAGTTAGATAATTATTAATGACTATCACGTAAGACCCATATCGCATACGCATTTGTTGTCGTTGTTTTATCACCACTATAAAGGCGTTAAGATACATTAATCACGACATTCTCGTTTGTATTTCGTTTATTTTTTATTTTCATCGTGGAAGCGAAGTTAAAACTATGCGCGTACACTGTATACGATGAGAAATATGGTAACCTATTTGTTATTGCGACGCGTAGTACAAATTATCCGAAGAGAACGAAACTACAGTAGCTAAATCAAACTGTAAAAACATGTCCCGTAATGGTCGTACAATGTTTTTTCCGTAAGAATCGGGTGAGCTTATTTATGTTTTGTCGGAACTCATCAGAACCTTTTACAATAATATTTATAATATATTATATGTTCCTACATTTTTTTTTTTTTTTTTATAATTGAAAATGATGGGATTTCTGTTTTTTAAATATAAATTTTAAGTTGTATTATATACAAAATATCATAAAAAATAAATCTCAAATAAAACATGTAAAAGTTTTTTTCTACATATAAAATCAAGAAAAATGATTCTTTGTCCAGAGTCAATACCAAAATGAAATATTTTTATATATCGTATTTTTTTATATGAAGTATAAAAACATGTTTTTAAAGAAATTGAATAAACAACCAAAAATATATTATAAGAAAACTGAACCACTTTTAAATTGTTGCATGTGTTATAACTTACGAAATATAATTATTAAACATTTTGCTTTGTCAAAATGTACTACATTGAACTTTTAAAATACGTTCCTGTTGCCGCACTATAAAAATTTAATTTAATTTCAAACTTAAATAAAACAACATTTATAAATGTTGTTTGAAGTTTCAGTGATTAGTTAACAATCTGACCGCAAACTTGTAAGTACTTAAAAAAATATTTTAGTTCATAAAAGAACATTTTTAAAAGGAATATTGCAACCATGATATTATTATTTAGTGATCGTCTATAACTCTGATTATAAATATTTAATGTATTTAAATATTAAAATTAACGTTTTAAAAATTACTGAGTAACAATCTCTGTGGAATGGATTATGAAATATTATTTACCGATACACTGGAGAAAAAAAATTATAGTTAATATAGGTGATTTATATATTATTATGTTCTACAAAATATGCTTTTATAATTATGTATGTAGGGGTGATAGGGGTTAACAAACTGTTAAACGAACAATACGAAAAAAGGAACGAATAAATAAAACCTGTTTTATGTACTCTCTTAAAAAAACAAAGACCGTATATTAAATTCATTAATAATAACAAACCATTTTTTTACACACACCACACAGTACATATACACAGATTAATATAGATACGTAGAAATGAAGAGAAAATCAGAAAATTAAATGGCATACAAAATAAATGCAGAAACCACAAACGAATTGTTTGCGTTCAAGCCGACCGTTTTGTTTTTTCAACAAACGTACAATTAATATAAACACTTCAAAGTTGAACAATTCAAACTTCAAAGAAAGACGATTGCTTATAACAAATTATAAAGGTGAACTCGAGGGCTAAAAATCACTGACCAATAACTATGTGTGCAACTGTAAATGTCAATTGACTCATAACATAGGTACCTATATACACTTCAACGAGTTTTGCTGGTCAATTTCAATTCGTATATAATATAATATTATAGGCTAGACAAAATCGTTTGTCGAGTGTAGACGTATAATAATGAATATGCTGATTTACACAATCATAATATGATTTATTCATGTATGTATATGCGTTAAAATTTAAAAAAAAAACATTCAATTTTTCAAAATAAATTAATAGTGTAATAATTATTATAGTTTATGGTAATTTATATTTTAATTGACCATGAAGTAGGTACCTACCTATGGACCAAGGCACTTACCTAATACACCAATATAACTAATTATACTATATTAATTATTATAAATATAATTAAGTTGAGATATTTCAAATAAATAATTAAGAACTACATTTGAAATAAAAATAACATTTTTACCATTCGGTGGTTAATGAATTAACGTCACCGGGAAGATGGGACTTTTACCGATTAAATGTTTGATTTAATTTGTATTAAATTTAATTTGATATATTATAATATGATATAGATTTAATTGGCTGCATATAGTTTTATAATACGACACATTCAATTTTTCAACCTAAAATCTCTTTCTAATTAAGTTTGGGTTAGTTACCAACTACTTCCTAACGTGATTATTATGTTCTGTAAAGAGTACTTAAAAAAATACGTCCGACGGACTTGAAAAAAAACCGGTTTATTTATAATAAAAAATTTAATTAAACAATTTAATTCACTATTATTTGTGTTTGTACGTACCTAAGTATATTATATAAATGATAAAGCCAAAAAAACGTGTGTATAGGTATATATTATATGACTAATATTTATTATTATTATTATTTTTTTTTATAATATAATACATTTTACCATACACAGAATACATAATATTTACGACGAGGTACTGAACAGAGCAAAAAAAAAAAAAGATGTCTGCATTTTTTTCCCCCTAACCCTATCCTTAATCATGTCTTGCACGTGCAGAAACAGAAGCCCCTTACCGCTGTGCTGCAGTGTTGTAGTGTCCTTGCGTTATGTCCTTTCGTCGTATATTTCGTGTGCATATAATACGCGTGTGCAGCAGTCCAACATATTGTAGTGCAGTATAGCTGTTGGGCAATAACAACTCGTCCCCCTCCCCGAAGTGGCCCAAGTTTAGGCCGCCATATTGTAAAAACTGCTAGACATTCTTGCCCACCCCTCCATTAACTCCATTCACGACTACACCCTACGTAAATATAATATCCTGTCGGTTGCCGTTACGCGGTGTGCTTCTTATAGAAATTACTTTTATATAACCAGACCTCTTCGGCTTGACCGACCCAAGAGTATACACAATACGATATTGTAACGATATGCACTCTACAAAAATAACCACACGAGTAATAAATATAAAAATGTAACGTATTATTATTATTTCTATATTACATATTATATTATATACCATATTAATAATTAAGGCTCGGAAGTTGATGCGTTTTGAATTTTTTCTTGAAACTTTTTAGACGATGCTCTCCTGGCCACAAATGTGCTTCATTAGTATGTGAATCTGAATAACTAATTTGCATTTTTCGGTGTTTATTACTTTTTAAATCATTTTTTGACATTTTTAGGTCATTTCCCCACATTTTTAGTCATTTTTATTGATTTCACACTAGTTCACTTCGTTCTTATCGTTTACCATTATGCCGAAATTTATAAAACAAATATTTGTCATTTTTTTAGGTAATTTTTTAATATTTTTAAGGTCATCAACTTCCAAGCCCAATTAATAATAGTTAATGTAATATAAATTATAAGCACATATTATAAGTTACGCTAAATTATTGTGATAAAACCTAATGTTGTGTTAGTAACAAGTTCACAAAGCAAAAATTAAATTGTCTACATGACAAATAAAAAATATTTTAATCCAATTGCAATTTAATTTTAATAATTCTATAAACATTAAGAGCACATGTTATATTTATTTTGTATTTAAGATTTATGTATATATATATAATTATATAATATAAATAAAGAGATTTATAAATAATTCATTTATGTGATTATGCTTCTGAGTAATTATTTTAATATTAAATTGGTAAACATAGTTGACATAATATTTAGCAAACTTATTTACAATATTAATAATGATTTGTTATAAATGTTAAACTGTATAGTAATTATGTGTTTATTATTGAATTTTATATTTAATTGGTCCGAAACAAGATTTTCCTCCTTCAATTTAAACTGTCTAAATATTTAAAATCCTATCAAAAAATGAAATGTACCTAATACAAATTATTATTTTAGTAAATTTAAACAGATTAAGGTATATTTGAAATTCCAGTATTTAATTATAATTAAGATGTCAAATATTTAATATTTACAAACTTCCCCAATGACGATGGACTCTAATATTAATTTAAATTATGTTCAACATGTAACATAATTGTCTTGTTTAGTAAATTAACTCTACTATTTATAATTAAAAAAAACTGCATATAAGATGATGTCAACAAAATTCGAAACGTAAAACGTTCGTTTTTTATGTGACGTTTTTAAAATATTTAATAAAAAGTAGTAAGTTAACTTCATAATATTATGTTATATCCCATTTATTATATTATATCTAATATCTATAAATTTTCATATTAGCTTTTAGAAACTATTGTAATTTTTTATGAATCGTTCTCAGTAATTAAAGAATACAAAAATTGGTCGTTGTGTATTGTACAGTACTATATTTATGCATATAAAAAATCATATAGTATTACAAACATTTGAAAACAATCAATCTTACGAGTATATTATATAATATGCGACTATTTGAAGAAGTAAGAAAATATTTTAAAATTTTAAATCGTTTTTTTTTCTACTCGTAAACTTTAATTGTATAAAAATGTCCAATAATATACCTATATTTATTACATCAGTAAAAAGTAGTTAAAAAATAGTTAGGTTGCAGTTATATGGTAGGATCTTAATATTTATATTATATATTATTTATGTTTATTAACACCACACGGGTTTTTTTTAAATGGATGTCATTTGAAATGGGTTTTAATAAATGAAAAAATGTATATACACACAATTTTAGGCATAATTCGACCAATTAATAGTTTGTAGATTAGCATATTTATTACTCTAATATAATATTATAATTTATAACTAAAATGGAATTAATTCTACAAATCTCATACTTGATTCCGGATGGTCTTTGTTCTTTTGCATAATAGGTACAATAATTAATATGTACTGTGAAAAATAAACGATGACTATATATTATAATAATGAGAAATCGCCGAGTATAAGTGCAGTATAAAACTATAAACGTATCAAACTTATATAGACCTTATCCGTAGGTACACAGATAAAATTAATATTCTCAAAATATTAAAATTAAAGAACAGACATTAAATAAAATAGTATGAGTATCTAATAATGTTTAACCTACATTTCCCACAGTGTTTACCAACTGAAATTCAATCTGAACATCACAAGAGCCCAATTCGTAAGCATAATATTATACTGTTGTATACTGCTGTATACAATACACGATAAAGGTTGATCTTCGAATGTAACAATTTTATTATTTATTTTGTTATTGTTGTAGTATTATTATTATTTTTTTTTTTTTTAAAGAATACTTATATTGACAGGGAGGCCTGTCTAGTTTTAGGTGTCCAATGAAGCGGTTCAAATGCATATCGATCGAATGGGACAAATAACTCAGAAGAAGAATATAATACGTACGCCACTGTTAGTCCTACAGCATAAAATAAACACCTGCTCATCAAAATATACATGAACTTCAAATGAAATAAAATATACGCACATTTTGCTTTTCGTAAAAAATATTGGTAAGATAAAATATTTAAACGATTCGATAAACAACGGTAATATAATTGTTGGATAAAAACAGCAGGACACAAAATTACAATAATTAAGTGGTCTTTTACAGTCTATGTACCTATATGTGTAATATTAAAGTTAATTTAACGTATTTTAAATTGATATAAAACCAAAAGATCTAGTACGTAAAACTGTTCGTTTAAAGAACGCGAAATCGTTATTAAAATATATAAATTAATCAGAGCCCAAAGGCATATGATTATTTTTCCAATAGGAGACTTTGGAACCATAATTCCACAAAATTAAAGGAAGTTATCCACTTGTTGCACTATCTAAGTATAATCCTAATGGAAAATTGGTCAAGAGGTTGAGATATAATCTTGATCGGAGACATTATTTCTGTTATGTTATGTATAATGTAATTGGCACGCATTGACGTGTTATGGACTGCAAAATACAACTTTTTTAGTAATTTTTTGAGTTGTACAACATATAACACGTAGTCATATACAATGAAGAATGATAGATTCAAAATATGTTAGTTATATCGGAAAAACTGCATTATAGTATAATACGCTATTTCTGTGTGTAATATTATATACTTCTAACTGCAGTAGTAATATAGTTGCTTAAATTCATAAATATAAGGAATGTGTATACCTCTCCTATAATAGTCATTCGATATCCGGTCAAGACACTTTATACTTCCTTTAAAATATATCTCTTTCTTCGAAAAATCGAACTATGCCCACTCGGATTTGCACAAACGTTTGTTACGATAATACAACCACGCTATATATGAGTAAATCTCAAGACGTCACACAGAGATACCAGCAGCTGAATAAACGGAGAGAATAATAAAAAACTATAATAGCCGGCAGTACGCTATTAAACTGTCATTATTTGTACAAGCGGCTCGCTCACACGTTATATGCATAATAATATTACATGCATTGATATAATCAACGTTCCATCTGACATATATATATATCGATAATAGTCAATAGATTTTTCCAAGTATGAATAACGTAATTATAAGTTAAGGATTACCGACACGTATAATATTATGTTCGTGCCACCCACACAACGACCCATTCTATGGATTCGTACCTATACAGTGATATAGTATTATCGCTCACACTCAGACTCGCGTATAATGATAAACTAATCATACAATTTGGAATACAAACAATATTCGATCAAACATGACGTATAATAATAATAATAATAATAATAATATTATAGTTGTTTCTTGTTATAGTAGGGAATAGAGAGAGAGAGAGTATGTACGATAATTAGTTCAACACAAAAATACTGCAGAGCATATTATTGTTATTTGGTGCACTGCACAACATTCGTATATACACTATATTATTATTATTATTGTTCACGTTTATTTGTTAATAATTTTACGACCGCGATCGCAATCGTCGTCGACGGTTTCCGAAAGCTGCGGATATATATTTTGTAGGCCAAGAGTACGCGTGCCTGTATATCTATGCCTATATATAATACGTATCATTTACCGTAGAACCGCGTAGTCGTAAATATTTATGTTTCGACATATTATCTGCATCGTACCCTATGTTACACGATACACTATATATATATGCATGTATGTATGTATGTATGTATATACTGTAATATACTAAATAGACGTCTGCCGCCGCCGCACTAGGTTGGCCTGTTGACCTCGGCCGGAAATGCAGAGCAAACCGGATATCGCTCGCACAGTCTAATAATTTGCTCGGCCGATGCGATTATTGGCATTAGCTGCATCATAACGTAACTGCACCGATATCATATAATAATATTATATCGCGATGATTTGTGTTTATTAATAATATTGTAAATAAACGATAATCATCGTTAACTGCATGCTCGTTGTATATAAGACATAAAACAAAAATATTGTCTTTTTACATTTCCGTAAAATAATGAAAACGGTATTCGGTAAACTAGCTTTAGGTATAATATTTTCTTAGAAATAGTCGAGTTTACCTACACATAATATTAATAACTAAATACATTTTCATTCCCCCGCAATTCTTAAGTGTATTGATTAAGTACTTATATAGAATATACAACAGTTGTATATAGATGCGTTTTATATACAGGGTGATTCAACACGTATATGTTACTCCAAATTTATTGAGTCAAAATAGAGAAAAATGTACGATACGAAAGTTTTTTGATTTAAAATCATCTAAAATGATTTTTACATTTTATATTTTTTACAATATTTTAGAGAGGTTTTGTGCGGTCGACTTCAGAAATTTATAAAATCTTTATATATCTCTCAACTCTCAAGACGTATAGAGTTTTCATTAATTAATGTTATACAAACTCTAAAATTTACTAAAAACAATGTCTTCATATTATGTTTGCAAAAAAAGTATAGGTAAGTTTCTAAATTTGACCCCCTAAAACCCCCTTAATATACTGTAAGAAATTATAAAATGTACTAATCATTTTAATAGTTTCTAAATTAAAACACTTTTGTATTATAATTTATAATACATTATTTTGTATTTTGAATATTTATGAGATAAAATGTGACATTAATTTTGAATCATTTTGTATTTATAACATAATTGTTTAACTATTTTAAATCACAGTTAAATAAATATCAACATATTATTAAACAATACATTCAAAAATTTGAACTGAAAACTAATAATTTTACAATGGGAAACTGTTCGACTATAAATGATAATAATATGTTATAAAATATAAAGACAAAGGAGTGTGCTTATACAACATAAAGAATTATTTAAATTTACTTACTGAAAATAACTATCGTCCGTTTAAAAATTTTAAATGATCTAGTTGAACGACATATTTTAATGTTACAATAGGTATATTCCAAATTTCCAATAGATATTTTACACTCCAGCACTACATAATATATTATTGTATTCATCCTTATTCTTATAGTGCATGCTGAAGTAGATTGGAGCAATCATAGCCTGCAAACATTTAAAATTAAATTAAATATTCTACAAATTTATATTTTGACATTTTGGTATAAATAAATTAACTATACTGACTTTTATCTGTCGTATGGATCCCGTTTATCCGTTCAAATATGAATATTCAATTTGTTTAAATCGTAATAGACAATCTCACTATTCAAATATTTCGATAAGTTTCTTTCAAAGGATAGCTTTTTATTTCATTGTCTATCTGGTGACAAAGTAGACAAACATAAAATGTTTAATTTCAAGCTTATATACAGTCACAATCTAAAACTTTTATCAAAATTGTTCATTCAAAAGTATTTCGTGTATTCTACCGTAATAAGCCTTTCATCTCCAACATACAAAAGCCAAACTTTTTAATTGACTAGTATATCTATTTTGAACTCAGTAAGATACTAAAATGTCTTCCTTGTGTTTAACCTATTTATTTTTAAATCATATAAAATGTTGTGCGCTTATAAACGCATCATAATTGAATTCTTAGTTCCTTAAAGTAAAATATATACATTTTGAAAGTATTTAAATAATACACATACATAGTATAAAATAATAAACCTATACAACTGATTATTACCAAAATATGTTACTTTACGGTTGAATATACCATATACAGGTTCAGCATTGAAATGAACATTATTGTTCGTTAAATATTATTATAATGCCTCATAAGTAGATAGCAATAAATGTGCATTTTAATATGTTATATTAGAGTAAAAAAAAATATACATATGAAACTGTAGGTGTGTGATAACAATTATTGTCAAAATAAGATTGATGAAAATACAATTTTAGCAAATGAAAATATAATTGTATAATATGTGAGTACGATAGACCAGAATTCTTTTTTAATGTTCAAAAGTGACATTTTGACGACCAAGCATTAAAACCGAATATAAATAAATTTGTCTCACGGCTAAACAACCGCCAACGATTATAATATGTAGTATCTTATGGTAAATCTACGTTCTGGAATTTATACAGGTACCTATACTGTCGAAATAAATGAATATTTCAAATGGACAACGTCCAAATGTGTTGATTCTAAATATTCTAATCCTTGTAATTATTGAGACATTATGATATGTTAGCAGACGTTTGAATGCTATATATTTGTATCGTTACTCGATAATTTATGTCTTTGGCAATTGGCTGTTCATGTCTCATTTTTTTTGGAATCAATTCGATTAGTTCGGTTTTTTTTTTATCCTTCTAGTCGACTATAAAAGTCATCGTTTGGCACGTATAGCTAAACAAATTTAACTATGATTTTGTTCGGTTTTAATTTGAACTCCGAAGCTCGTAAAAACAAATGGTTTCTACGACAGCGCTATAAAATAATACCTATTTTACCTAAAATCAAAATCTTAAATATTAGGTAAAAATACAAACCAGACGAGAATTTTAATTGCAAATAATTGTTATATAGCTTAAAACATATTTTAACGGATGATGCAGCACGACGTCAATAAAACTGTGAAATATACCTATAATAATGTCCCGACGTTTTAAATCGTGGTGATTTAAATTCCAACAATAAACTTAGATAATCAAAAGTTTTGAATGCCCGATTTGAAGTTAGACAGACCATGACTATATAATATACCTAGCTGCAAGTCGAGCAGCACATTATCAATTATTACTCGTTGAAACTACAATGGGCTCGAAAATTACAGCAGACGAGCTGACAATAGGCGTACAACTAGTTTTCGGTTACCAGTTACAGCATCAAGTCCTACGTCGACGAGAGATTCGACTTTACAAACGAGATCATTTACGCTTCCGGACGCTCGTAGGAATTTCATCAAAATCCTCTAGACCGAACTTAACTTTGCCGCGTGTCTCTATATTATTTTATCGGCCAACCAAACTATACCGCTGCAGCGATAGAAATCTATTTATCCGTACAAGTTCGATTCGATGTCGTGCAATATTGGTAATATATATATAGCAGGATACCTATAACTTGTAAATTATTATATAATTGAGGACAATTATTATCATCAATCCCTAACAATTCTATACATTTAATAAAATTTTGAATCGCGATAATAATAATAAATAGACTGCAGTTATCGTTTGTTTGGAAACATTTGAAATCTGACAAATTTTGTTCTATAATTGCAAAATTCGTCAATGTTGACCGAAATCGTTTGATAAATAAAGTGAAAAACTATAATATTTAGAATATACGAAATATTAATTGTCATTTAATAAGATAATTTCGGTAGATATATTGTATATACATAATATCCAGGTTATATATAATGGTTCAGGAAGATGTATCAAGTAAGTACAGGTATAATGTTTTTCGTCGAATAATGATATAATAATATAATATTTTAAAATCGTGGAGCTTAATTTTCATCGATACCACATCGTTCGGAAATTTTATCAGTTTATCTGAAATTTCCTCTTGTCGCGGCCTGCCCGAAACGTCCGTAAGATATAATAAGATCTCGAACGGGTCTCGAAAATCGGACGAAATGTACACTCGAATCCTTTATTTTGCGCGTAAGATTACCTACTTCATATAATATCCACCTGAAAGTCTTTCCTGTATAGGGCGAACGGAACTGTGTCGACGACTAAACGCACGAGACACTGTATTATATATAGGTAGGTACCTACCTACCTACCTACCTACCTACCTACCAGTAATAAGTTATAACTACCTACCTATATATAACTACCTACCTGTTTGCCTACTTGTTCGCTCACGCGTATAAAACGTACACTGCGTTGTATATTATATTATATAGATAGGTACCTATCTACCATTACACTACTACTGCGGCGGCGGCGTAATGTGTATATAATATAATATCATACGATTATTATAATGGGCAGAGTGTCGCGTGCGCGATAGATCGTTGACGTGCGAAATGCCCGTGTATATATTATGTAGGTATTATATAATAATATCGCGGGACGAGGATTGTCGATCGATTAGGTACCTACAGCCGGGCGAATCGATACGCGTATTATTTTAATATATTATATTATACGAGAAGAAGAAGAAGAAGAAGGGGTTAACAGCGACGGCGGCAAAGGACACGCGCCATCATTTACAAACGCATTACAAACGGGCGACAAAACGAATAGTCCGCAAGCCGATATATTATACACGGCCGAGCCGCGGCGACGACGACGACGTACGATTACGATTTATTATTATTTCGTAGCCTGCAGTAGGTATATTATATTATGCGTACGTATATAATAGTAATAATATGTATTGTATAATATACGTACGTTTTTCTATAACATATATTAGGTATGATGATGTCGGTTAACACACACCGCCGCAGCAGCCGTTCAGAATAAAAACGTATTTTCGCTCGAGACGAGTTGTTGTCGTTCTGTCGTCGAGTGGCGAGTGAAAGAGCTGAACCGGAGTCGGGGGCGGACGACAAACGACTGAGGTAATTACAATAATATTGTACCATTCGCAACTCGTCGATTGACGGAATACATAATAAAGGTGCCTTTACACTGAATCGTGTCGTCCATAATTTAGAACGTCGTGTTAAAATAACAGTGTATTGATTGGCTGAACATTGTGGTTACCTAATTAATATACCATGTTACTAAGCGTTACCTGAAAGTTGAAAAATATCCAACTTGTAGTCGTGCGGTAACAGTGGTTTAATTGTTAACCGCCATAAACCATGCTAATATGATAAGGTTACACGATACGCGGTTACATTCGTTAACCTAATAGATATCATACTACCAAGATCACGTGATAAAAAAAACAACATAATGGTCATATGGATGACACGTTACAGTGTAAAGGCGGGTTTCCACTACATACGTGTACGTGTACGTGCATAAAAATACTTTTCTATGATTGGTTGGTATGTATGGTAAGCTTTTGGTATACCAGAGTGTTTAAACGTTCTTACCGCACGTATAACCACGATACCATGTTGTTGGATCTAAAGGTGGATTTCCACTGGACCGTTCGCGAGTACGTGCACGTTTATTGTTTTAATATAATTTAATATTTTAATATATTTAATATTTTTAAATTAGTGATTGATGCTATTACCCAAAGTAGACCGTTCGGACGGAAGTAGTTGGATTAGATCCAACAACATGGTATCGTGGTTAAACGTGCGGTAAGAACGTTTAAACACTCTGGTATACCAAAAGCTTACCATACATACCAACCAATCATAGAAAAGTATTTTTATGCACGTACACGTACACGTATGTAGTGGAAACCCGCCTTTATCCAACTATTTCCGTCCAAACGGTCTACTTTGGGTAATAGCAGCAATCACTAATTTAAAATATTAAATATATTAAAATATTAAATTATATTAAAACAATAAACGTGCACGTACTCGCGAACGGTCCAGTGGAAACCCTGCACCTTAAAGGCACCTTAATAATCGTATTTATATCGGTCAACCTAAATACCCATACCGTGGTAATGTTTTGCAGTATACGGGTATTTACGAAATGATAATACTATCGCATATAATAGATATTATATTATATTCGCGACCGTTTCGTATACGGAGGAACCGCGGTGCACTCTGTATAATTCATCTCATGCTCATCATCATAATATACGCCGCGCTTATAATATGTTGTCGTGCCGCACTCGCGTACAATGGCTGCCATATTATAATAATATACCGACAACCGCGTTGTGTTTTATTGTACGATAAATCGCCCGACTACGACACCCGTTCGCATTGTATGCATATTAGACGCATCGGCGGCGGCGCGGCGGTGACTGCAGCCGTCACGCCGTGTCCGTCTGTCCGACTGCAGCAGCAGCAGCAGCAGCAGCAGCCCCGCGGTTGACAGATAACAGTCGTGTAAATTTGTCTAAACGTCGTCGCTCGTGTCGACGTTATATTATATTATTATAATATTATGTATTGTCTGCCGAGCGATTCGCACACGATCAAACGAACGGCAAGACGCCATGCCGCGAGGATCGAGCCCGGAATGCCCTTATTCCCTCGGGCGGGATACCCGTTGTGCGGGGAGAGGGGGTGGTCATATACCGTCGTCGTAGGCCTGAAACTATATAACATATAGGTATACGCCTAGTGGTCGTTGGCATTTTTTTTTTTTATAGGCTATTGCAACAAAAAACGACTTTTTTTTTATATGCATCGTGTTGTACGCAGGTCGTTTTAAATGCTCTCTGCAACCAAACCGCATATGTGATTTGTTTTTTTTTAAATACATTCTTTGCTGAAGTTCAAATTGTAGATACGCGTTTTAATGCATTATTCGGATAAATATTTATAATATACATTATACATACGCACGTGCAGTATACGTATAATAATAGGTATGTCGTATGTGTGTTGTGTATTATATACGTACATAATACAGATGAGTAGAATAAAGTAAATATTATTTTAGTGTAAACAGTTATTGACTACCTACGTGACAGATGTTAAGTGAGTTTTTAGAAATAAAACAGATTTCCCGTCTCATCACAAGAATGTTTCCTTGACAACGTCAAAAGCGTATTTTCTTACATAAATCTGTTTACCGCCGCGGTCAATTCTCTCGCAGCAATTTAAAACCCAACTTGTTTAATGCCTTTTCCTCAACCACTATATATACTTACACACATACAGATGCTTCACGAGCAAACCATTTCAAATCTCGGTCACATCATTTCGTAATAAACGAACGCAATTTCCTTAATATTACTCTATATACACTGAGATTTAAACCGTCTTCAAAATCTACGACATAATTGACAAGGGTGAAATTGGAATTCGAAATTATATTCGATCTAAATTGGAAAACGTCGAATTTCAACTCGTATCAACGAACATTCATAATGAGTACTTAAATGTTAAATAATATTTTTTATTTTTTTAATATCATATTATATTTGTTTTAAGAACGGACTAATATAGAACGGAAATATATCTGTAGAGAAAACATCAATTTCTATATTGTTATATGTCAATTACTAGGTATAGTAACTATTATAATAATTATTGTATACTAAATGAATAATAACATTTAAAATAAAATTTTACAATGCTATTATATTTCATTAAAGTTTATAAAGTAACAATCGATTAACTACCATTCAATGTCGGTGAGAGTAAGTCAAAATGCAGTCGTTCGTCAAACAGGAACCAATAACCCAATAAGCCCTAATACGAATGAAAACTTTCGG
The DNA here is from genome assembly GCA_022818045.1 of Neotoxoptera formosana. NCBI lineage: Eukaryota > Metazoa > Arthropoda > Insecta > Hemiptera > Aphididae > Neotoxoptera > Neotoxoptera formosana. The sequence goes on along the minus strand of CM040631.1, from coordinate 1,862,027 downwards.
TTTTACAAACAAATAATAAATAAATACTCTAAAGCAACTAAGTCGAATATAGAAGATAATAAAGTATAAGTAAGATTGTTAAATCACGTCGATTTAAATGCACTCAAAATGTACAAATAATCGAATATAAAAGAAACTGATAAGTAGGTACAGTTGATGTACAGTTTAACATTTATTGAGAATATATGCTTACTGAAAAAAAAAAGACAAAAATAAAATTTGAATAGAGAATACAAGATACACGGTAGGTAGGCACATAAAAGAAGTCATCCGCAGCAGTGACAGAATTGTTTTTATTAGTTTAATTTATATATCATCTATATTTATACATAGATGCTTTTTTTCTTAATGGAATTTAAGATCTCTTTACCAACGGCGGGAAGGATTTCTAGGGATAATGTCTAAGTCAACATTTTAAAATGTGGAATTGATGCGATCTAAGACTGTTATAGATTTTGTTGTTAGATAAGGACATAATATATTCTGAAAAAAAGTTAATGTAGCCGGAATGAAGTGTAAGATTTGAATCGTAAAGGAATGATTGCCTATAATTCAGAGTGATGGATTGAAAAGTTTAGAGTTTACGTATGTTGATGCTTTAGCGGCACCTAAAATGTCTTAAGCCCAAATCGGCATTAATAAAGATTTACACAGGACTAATTTTGACTTGGTATTTAGTTTTGAATTTTAATTTAGTAAAAATAAAAAGGCTTATCTTCTGTATTTAAGAAAAATCGCTTTTATTTTTGACGTGAATTTCCCACTTGATGTATTTATTGATCCAAGATAGGTATTTAGTACAAGATGAGGCATAAATAATTTGTTAATTTAAAAAGACTGAGAAGGATTTATTTTTACGAATAGTAAATTGCAATGTGGGAGAACTTCTCGTTATTAATTTGTGACAGGCCCAGTCAAAAGCTTGCAGACATCATGAAAAATGTCGGACTGTGGAGTTATTTTTTTTAGAAAGTACGATTAAGTGGTGGTTGTTCTATTGATTGATGAGTCAGTTATAAAGAGATTTTTCTAGAATGCCGAATCGAGTACCTATCAGGAATTATTTGTCTTTTTCAGTCGGAGTTATACGTTTTAAAATTGATTTTTCAGAGTTTAGAAAAAAGGGACAAGAAACTGAAGAAAAGTAAAAAAAAAATGTTAAGTCTAAACTTTTAATTAAAACGACGTCATTTTATACATTTTTCACCGAAAATCAGCAGACAAGCGCTACATTTGATTTATGAATAACGAGTTTAACCCATTTAGTTAAGCAAAATGCGATGCACTGCATATAGAATATTGAAAAAGCAAAGTGGTCCCGCGGGTATATAAAACAAAAATGTTCATAAAACACGTCTTATCTTCTGAGAACATCATTTAGTGTTTTAGTCAAGTGGTGGAGGAGGTGGGCTGAACAAAACACCCGAACATAAAAAATAAATAAAAAACGATATACCTCAAACAATTGAGGTTATGATTAGTATATTATTATAATGGGTATGTCAGTGTTGTACACATGATTCGTAAAACGTAAGCGCACTTCTTTAAAAAAAAAAAATCATCATCTATACAAAGTTTATAAGTACGCATTATTATAGAGTAGTAGACGCTTGCCTTTATTTTTTTAGTAAAAACGCAGACATCTAGTAAGTAAGCAATTTATGTAGTCCAAAATCGGAAGTGTACATTACTGATTTAAAAAGTGTGTGTCTAATAAAAAAGTAATCACAAATATTAGACATGGTTAAGTATTTTCCCTAAAACGACAATGGTTTCATACCATTAATTGTATTGGAGATGTTTTCCAGAAGCAAGTCGAAGCAAGAACAATAAGGATTGTCGAGTCTTATTATAGATCAGCAATTTTTGACATACACATCTCTTTTAGCCGAGGACCTATATATTCCGTCTGAAGAGCATAAGACTCTTTTTATCAGTTGCGCTATAATTGCTATGGAGACATCATCCGTCACTATGACAAACACGTAAATAATACTATATTAAAACTATTTTTAAAATTATTCCTTGCAATTCAAAAGAAAATATGTTATTCACGAGTTCACACAATCCAATGTCTTTTCCAACGGAGGATAGGTTTTTTTAAAAAATCAAAATGTATTCTAAATATTATGTTAATTGTTTTGTATTCCATAAGTATGTTTTATGTTTTGTGTAAAATAAACATAAAGTAACAACCAAACAGCAATATTTGATAAAAAAAAAAATGTAGTAAACTATTTTCTCGTTATAACGATATGGAAGTGGTACAATTGAGGGGAAAAGCCCCGCGTCATGTCTATACGATATCATCTCAACGTACAAAATAAATGTGGAGTTCGAATTTGTATTATTTTTAATATAGAATCTGGCCGCGATAGTCATAATATCCAATAATACAGAAAGTAAAACCCCACAAAATGTTTAATATATAATATATAAGTACATCGTTCGAGTTTCATTAATCCACCTAATATATATTTTTCGTTCTTGAAAAAAAAAAATTAAACAACTCGTCCTGGCAAAAGTTATATATTATATACTGCAGTCACGCGCTACCTCGTCGTCATCATGTAGGTTCGAGATACCAGCACATTATAATATATTATATACCTAGGTACATTATAATAAATATCAAACTAGGAATATATCATTATATAGGTTTTTGGAATACCGGTTTTGCGTGTATGAGTATATATATATATATATATAGGTATTATACATAATATTATTATTATACCGTACACGCGGTATTATAATATTATAATAAAATATAGTGTCTATCTGCAATATATATATATATAGGTAGGAATAGCTGGTACCACCAAAGAACGCGTATCATATATATATATATTATAAATAAATATATCGTTGGCGCTCGTTTTTCGTCCGCGGCGTGTTAATATAATAATAATAATAATAATATAAGATACGTACGCCCCCCGGACACACGATGAGAATATATCGTACGGACGAGCATATCGAATTTGGTCCACGTGCGGCGTGCGGCAATAAGTCAGGTCAAGATTTTCGCGCGCTCGCGTGTGCCGTTGCCAAGTATATATCGCATCCGCGGCGCTCGCGATCGTTATCGTCCCCGTTAGTTATATATATACGTACCACCTATACATGATATATATATAAGGCATAACATATTATATAGACAGATATATGTATCTGCGTTTGTAAACGTACACTCTGCAGTCGTATAGCAGCAGTATATATATACTTTTCGACTTTTGTTCCGTGTCATAATAATAATAATATATAATATGTATATATATACACGATGAGGTACCCCTCCCCCCCCCCGTAAGCGGATGGCGTCCCGCCGTATCGTACGACGACTTTTGGCACACTGAACGCACGACGTTTCCAGCAGTCGGTCGTATATAATAATACAGACGAGATATGAGCTCTGTTATTGGTAAACAATATACCTATATATCGTGCGTTATGCGTACGATATATCATATATACGTATATATATATTATATTAGGATAGTATATATATATATATATATTGTGAGAACGTCTATAGACCGCGATAATATAACGTAGTTACGTCGCCCATATGTACCTAGGTATGTGCAGTGGCGTAATTTGGTTCGAGCGCATTTAAGGTGTGGCAGCAAACTTTTCGATATATATATATGTTATAATCTATAATGATGGATTTTAAAATAAACCTCAAACACCGTGGCCTCAATCTTCCGGTACAGAAACGTGTGCATAAGGGTCGCCATATTTAAAAAAAAAATGTTCAACGAGATATTATGACGTATTGAACTCGAAGCAATAACTAATTCTGAATATAATATTAAACTGCTGCAGGCACACGCAGAACACATATTATGAATAAATAGATGCATAACAATATCAGCAAAAACAAAACTTATATTTAAAAGCTAATGGACTTGAATGCATTCAGTGTTGCTAAACAATATACTTTTGCAGCATCTAAAAATGTTTTGTTTTTCGAATGAAATAAAATGTGGGCTCGTGAAAGTATACAGGTAAAATGGTAAATATAGAACCAATAGTTTTAGTATACTACTTGACACCCACTATAGTAGAACACCTTTTACCTCGTACAAAAGTAATTTGAAATAAATAAAAGGAATAATTACAACAATATAATGCTGTAATTGATTTTAAAAAACAAATTTAAATACGAAAATCTATTAAATTATTTAAAAAATATACAATTTGTTTAGGGCGTCTCGATTACTGTCCTGCCGAAATATGCATCGATTGATTGTACAAGCGTCTAAGTTATGATCCATAATTATACAGCACCTGGAAAATAAAAATGTTTTAAAAATGAAATATTTAATTAACTCATTTCAACAACAAGTAGGTAGGTAGGTAGGTAGGTAGGTGTATGCATAAAATAAATCGTCGACAAATCGTTTCGCATTGGGTTAGATATCGGATAGGTACCTATTCACATTATCATAAAATGTATTAACAAGCAAACGTGTTTTTAATAGCTCAAACTATTTTCATAGAAATGAACATTGTAATATAAATATTACAACAGTAGTTCGTCTATAATTGATTCGCAGCCAAAAAAAAAAAAAAATACAAATACCTATCACTTATACACATAACGTTATATTTATATACCTAGTTTCTGCTTTTAACAAATTAAATAGGTAGGTACATACTTATTTTTGATATTTTATGACAAACGTGTTTTAATACGGTCCGGTGTCCGCATATACAGTTGATTTAATTAATTTAAAATTTAAATATTTATTCGCTGTATTATATTATTTTATACGAATTTCGTCTCCTTCTCTATAGACTATAGTTTATTCTAATACTGTTGCTTCGGTTGCCTACACGACACGTAATAATTTATTATAAGTAGTTATCGCTGCTATAATATAAGAAAGTATATAAAACGGCGCAAAGTCACAGAAGACAAAACCCGATTATTATAATATTATGTCATTCCTCAATCAAACCGCGAATGTAATGTCTACGCCAGCTAATTTAATATGATATACTTACTATATATAATAATATTATATACTGCAGATTGAAACTCTATCAAACGTTCGAAATTTTATGCGCACTTAATGCGTATTATATATATGATTGACGGACGATGGAAAAAAACAGAAATAATAATTTCGCGAAACTATTTTTTTTTTCATTTCTATATACGTAGTATTATACTTACGTGCCAGCAGCTGCGACCTGGACTTCTCGTCGTCGTCGTCGTCGTCTCCGTACAACAGTCACCGTATCGCGATATATATATACGTGTGTATATAAATCGCATATTATATATACCTATACCTACCACATAATATCATAGACGCGCGACTGCAGCGTTACCTATATATATATATAATTTGCAATCTTTCTTTTTCCTAAGAGTACCTATATAATAATATTATATTCAACTGTATAGTATACAACGTGATCCATTTAACGTAAGACACATTTAATATTTCAAAAAGTATTTACGTTTTTGATAATAGTTTTATTACATGGTATCGAGTCGTTACAAAACAACATTTTTTAACCTTATAATTTAAGGTATAGTGTAAGTTTTTTACTTTTTCGAATCACAACATACAGTTTTAATTTTATAATCCAAAGCAGAATAATTTTCTGAGTATTTTGATACACACAAATCGAAATTTGGACGAGTTGTTTTTGAGTTATAACCTTATAAGTATTTGAAGCTTAGATGAGCGGAGTTGTGGACCAACATTTTGCGGGGTACCCGCATACCATCCCACACTGCTCATCTAAACTTCAAATACTTATAACTCATAAACTACTCGTCCAAAATTCGATTTTTATGTATCGAAATACTCAGAAAAATATTCTGCTTTGGACAATAAAATTAAAACTGTATGTCGTGGTTCAAAAAGTAAAAAACTTTAAAAAAAATAAGGTTAAAAAATATTTTAAAAAGTAATTTTTTTTTTAAAAAAATGTAACAAAAATATTTCCAAAAACGTAAATACTTTTTTGAAATAATAATGAGTGTCTTACTCTAAACGGATCACCCTGTATAGGTAGTGCTGCACGCACTACAGCGTGAATACCGCGGATACCGTATACCGGGTATGATGTGTATAGGTATATATAATACGCGTGTTTAATATATAGGATTCTCGTATATCGTTTTGCTTTCGGACCACTCGCCGACGGATCCGTACTCGACGCACATCATTTTATATATTATACACATTATTACATATTACCTATATAGGTACGTGTATTATACGGAGTGGTGGTGGCGGCGGCGGCGGCGGCGTCGTCGTCGACGGTTGCTGCGATTTATTATAACCCGTGGACCGTATTATTGCACGGCATCCATATATATATATATATATTATATTGTACATATATATATATATTATATTGTACATATATATATATTATATCGTACACTTATTATATACCTACTGCAGCAGTCCTCCCGCGCGGAATTCCAATAGTTACTGCAGCAGCCGATCGCCGCCGCCGCCGCTGTCGTATCTAGTCGTTCAACTCGCGGAATGTAAGTAAACAGACAGTGCACAAGCATATACTACACACACACGCGCACACGCACACGTCAATCTTTATTTATATATATATCTGGTACGACGACGACGACGATAATACAACGACAAGAGGTCATCTCGATTTCTGAACCACGACCGGCCTTTTTTTTCTATATACTTTTCTCCGTCTCTCTTCCGTTTCACTGCGGCGAAATCTTGACATACGACCCCACGTCGACGGTCCGACGGACGTTATATTGTATAATATAATACTGCGAAAACTGTCCCCCGCGATACACAAAGGGTTTTTTTTCGGCCTGACGACGCTAATGCGGATTTATTATTGAAATCGATCCGGTTAAACCGACATCGAAAAATCGTTCGAGACGCGCGACGACACTTCTATATACATATACGTAACATCAATATAATATGCGACGAAGCGAATATAATATTATTATGGTTCCAATGCCCAGCCACATCGTCGTATATTCGTATCGGTGCGATGCTGTGCAGAACCGTCCTCGAGATTTGCGAGGCCTGCCGGGGGGGGGGGAATAATTGTGAAGCCCACAACACAAATCTATATATGTTTACAAGTGTCTTCACAATATTTTCACATTTTTTCACTGTTCATATTAACTGATTGAAAAATATTGAAAAACTATTCACAATAATTTATCGTCTTTCGGTGAAAACGGAAGAAAAAAAAAGTGTGGTCTTTGAATTGCACCAAAAAATGTCAAGGCAATTGGTACCGCATCATATCTACAAGAAACAAATTAAAAGCTTTGATCGCAGTGTATGAAAAGTAAAAGCTCTTGGGTTTTCCGAAAGTGTTATATTGTATAGCTTATATAGATTATTGTCCTATACCGTCAATTTTACCCGATTATCGTAATATATGCTTGACCGCGGCGACAGTTATTACTATATTATTATACGTAGCTACATAATATTATTGAATAGATAATCATATTAATTATATCTAATGCCCATGTTATTTTTCTATGAAACAAAAAATATAATCGCTTGAAATAATATCATTTTTAAATCAAATTTTCTTATATTCTTTTTCAAACGCGAGTCTGACGCCCCCCTCCTAAGGACTGCTTTGGTATTGTGATATCATGCTGATGGACTCCGAAAGTCAACCACGGTCCTGTATATAATATAGTATTATAGTGTTTACCAAGGAAGGAATAATCTGTCTTTAATTCGCAATAATTATTATGAATTATAATATACATCGTTTATTGCGTTACTCGATTACACTGCAGCGCCATCGCTTTACTCGTTATGGACGCATCGACGAGTCCGTTGACATCAATTATCTACAGCGCTTAAAATATAATTTATTATAAACTTAATAAATGTATCTGTGCATTTTATCTAGTATCTCTTTTTTTTTTTTACCCACACAGATTAAGATACATTTCCAAACAAGTTTTTTAATTCCCCTCGTGTAATAATTTCCATATGGCTGACTGATGGAATCATAAAACATGTATCGAAAGACGTTTAAAATCCAAGTTTAAAAGCTTCTGCGTTTTTCTAGCAAAATAAGCATAATATATCGTTGAACGCAGATAACGGTACCTATATACGTGTGTAGCCTGTATAGCGAGCATAGCTGATATAGGTTATGCTTTTATCATCCAGATTTTTGAATTCTGACAATGATTTATTATCGTTTATCACGTCATATCACGTTAATCACACTCGAAAAATGTCTATTTCCCACAATTGATTTTCTTAAAGATTTAAAAGGTAGTACTGCATCTTGACAATTGAGTTGTGGGCAAGATTTACAAACGGGGAATTTCAGTTCAAATATAAATTATTATCTATTATACTATGAAACACAAAAAAAGGGCCTTAACGGTAAGAACATCCAAAATTCTCTGGCTATTAGCTGCTGGTTATGGAAATAATTATTGGATTTGATTAAAATTATTAAAGATTACAAGTTTTTATTTTAAATTGTACTGTTATGTTTCCATGTTAGTATTCAATATCGGTATCTAATAACTTTACCAAGTTACAATAGATAATAAAAAATATAAAAGCACTTTAAATTATACCTATTTTATCTATTATATAATAATCATTTAAAAAAAAAGGATCTATTGCATCTTATAATATATTATGCTACGATAAATCTAGTATCTAGTAATCTGTATCTATAAAGTGTATAATATGTATATATGTATAGATGTATGTATTTGTATTTCCTTTAAGTTTTTTTACCCAGTTCCGGCCATCTGTTTATATGTCTATAATATATACATAGACGCGGCCGCCCGACAGTCGCATATAAAATCGCAACGATATAATATAGTATATATTATAGACGACAATTATTTACAGCATCACCATTTTGTCATATGAATATGGTGTGCGAAGTTAGCCCCTTCACTTCATCACACAATTTCCAAAATATGTAACCTAATTTTTTGATTTGTAACTATTTGTAACCAACTTTTTAGAACTTGTAACTCCATCGTTCACAAGTTGAAAGTGATTTGTCAACAAGGAGCCAACTTTACGGGAGCTTCCTCGATATTAACCAAATCAATTGAGATTACATTTATCGTTTTCCTTTTAATTCGTGACCAACTTTTTCAGATTTGTAACCTCGCTGTGCCCGAGTTATGACCATTTTCAAATGGTGGGTTGCCCGCAACCAACTTTAAATACTCGAAAACATTTGTAACTCATTAAGGTTAATTTGTATCCAACTTCACACACGTATATTTATATGAACCTGCACTCGGCAGTATACGTTAAATCGACAGTAATAGATTGCAATGAGATTAATAACAGACATGATGCCTATTGCCTATATAGTTACGGTCGAATAATTGTTTTTCTCGCGAAGGGCGTATTTTGCATTTTACCATTACACGGTGCTCGAGATAATATTCTTACGGCGGACATCCGCAGCAAAAAAAAAAAAAAAAACATTGCCTAGTGCGCTCAGAATTTAATAATTATTATTCTTATATATAACCACGCGCCAATATTATTTTTTTCGTTGCGACTGTATAATATATTATTATATTCATTGTGACACGTCTGTCGCATTACCCTGCACACGGGTGCGATGTTTATGGAATGATAATAATATTATGATGACGTATAGGTACGCCGCCGCCGTGAATGGGCGGCTGTGGCGATTATATATTTATATTACACCCACAATATTACGACGCCGCGTGTGCGTTGTGGGTATAATAATAATGTAAACGCTCGAGGCATTATAATATGCGTTAATATATGTATACGCGGTTATATACTTATATTATATAGTATATACCTATAATACCTATATACAATAGTATACATTTATAAATAATATTATATTCCGAAATACCTATACAGTCTTTATATATATATATATATGTATATATATGCGCATATAAACCGTAAGGTTTAACGCGAATTATTATTATTATTATTATACGATTCGCGAGTGAAAACCTATATCGTCTGTGCAACAAACCGTATATATGTATGTATTTACATGCGTTTTGTGTGTAATAATATCGCGCGGCGGCGTCTCTCTCCTCGTTTAACAATAATATTATACTGTGCTCTCTCGATCCTTTACTTTTTATATTTTTTTATTCACTCTGCCAACGCCGCCGCGTCGAGTACAGACGGCTTTCGATAAAACACCGCGTATCGCGTTATTTATTATCATCCTCGTCTGACGATCGCGCCGACAGCGTCTCTCGTATGCACAGTCATACAGATATTATATTATCTCCGTAATACACTTATATATGTATAAATATGTTGTGTAATGTGTGTGTGTGTGTGCATCGTACTGCAGTAAAGTGCTGCTGCAATGATATGCGCCGGTCGGATGACGCGAGTCCGAAGGCGGATGAGAATTTTGAATTTCATCGACGAATCTCGACCCATATAGGTACTTTTATTATTTTGCAACGATATATATATTGTGCATAATATTATATTATTAAAAACAGTCGCGGTATTTCAAACTTTTTTATTATACGCACTATCACTGCACGCGTTGAGTAGTGCTGTATGTGCTTATTTGTTTTTTTTTTTTGAAATGTCGACATCGACTTTTGATATATTACGTATTACATACACGTCACGTATATCGACCGTTATTTATCTTTAGCTAAAATAAACTAGCACTAAATTATAAACGCCCGATAGGAAGCCCGCGGTAGTGATGTTTACATTTCAAAGAACGCGTCAAAGATTATAACATTTATAACCATATTATATAAGTGGCGTTATTATATAAAAAGCTAGGAATTGACGTATAGGAAAAACCGATACGAATGAGGCAATATAGATAATATTATATAGGTAATATGATCAGACTATTAAATTATAAATGAGACTCTACGAGAGGTGGGCAAGTCGTTTGTCGTCTGTCACTGTTAAGGAGGCGTGCAGTAGTGACTATTGTGATGTGACAAGTATTGGACAATTTACTGCAGGTAGCACAAAAGTCAACGCGACACCGGCGTTATATGTTTGACGTAATATAAAATTAGTGTATAATATTTGAATATTTGAATAAGACTTTGTATGAGTACGAATCGTCGTCGCCCACGGGACGGATGATTTTAACGGTGACAGAGCTGATACTGCAGCAGATGTCGTAATAGGAGATGATCTTCGTAACAAAACGTGGGCACACGTAAGTAAACCGAGAAGAACACGTTCGTTTTTTTTTTACAACAAAGAAAATAAAAAAGATATGGCGTCAACTCGAGACAGTTGTTGTATCGGTCGTTTTCGATAAAAATTCACAAGTGCGGCGCAATCGTGTGCGATGTTGCGTACATACGAGACAGACTGGCCTTTGCCATCACCGCGATGCTCCGCGGCCCTCTCGTCCAGCCGGTCAATTCCCCGATCCTGTCTCATCCGTGACCGGGTATACGGTGCAGGGAGATTCGACCGAGTCGCACCCGAAATCGGTGAGGTATTATAATATTATGTCGGCACGAGCGTCATCGGCGGTATACACAGCTGCTACAGCTAGTGCTTGTATACTGCATAATATTATTTAGTATTTGCGACTGCAGCTGCGAACCGCATAGACGAATTTTTTCACGTCAATATTCGGTCAACCGACATTTTAAATATATAGTGGGCAATTATTATTAACAGCCAAGGAGTCAAGCATTCGAGCATCAATTGCTGCAAAGGAGGAATACACGAATAAGTACACTGCCGCGAAGTCACGCGAGAGAATGTTCCGTACCACGGGAGGCATTGCCCCCTCCTCCCCCCACCACATACTTCTTCTCAGTATAAATATAATTTAACCACCATACCTATAACATACCTTAAAATTTAAAATAGTTATAACAACACTGAAAAAAAAATATCATAATATTATAATATAGGTGGTACTAAAATTCTGGAGCTAATTTTTCATCTGGAAGATTTATCGAGTATCGACGCACTCACACGCCAAGCGGGCGGTCGCCGGAGAGATTTAGGACTACGCGGATTGCTGTTGGCACAATACACCTCGCGACAAAAATATATTATTTAATAAAAATACGAATTCTGTACGATAACAATTGACTTTATTTCAACAAATATATTATATTATATAATAAATGTATATATTTTACATAAATACTATAATATTCGTAGTAATTATACGTCATAATATATTATATTGTAATGAAAAAAAAAATGCTGACATATTGTTAATATAGAGTACCTATATATAATACACTAACGGTGGGCTCAAAACTTGTGGTGCGAGGAGATTTTTAAGGGAGGAGGAGAAGGGTAAAACACCGTTGACCCCTCACCATAATAATATACACTTCTAACGGGCGATGGAAAAATATGAAACGCGAACGGCACTACGCGGGGTTTCATCTTTTTTTGTTTTTTTTTTTTGGTTTTTTGTTTAACCTGACAACTGTTCGCCCTGCTGGCTGACACACAAATTACACACGCTACGCATTAACCCGCTGCAACGGCGATCGGTTGGACGACCCGCCCGTTATTATTATATATTATATTATTATTATCTATTATTACGATAGTTCGACCATATTATAATACACTTTATAGCCCGTCCGAATTCCATTAGTCCCACGAAATAATACGTTTTCTAAACGGTATATAGCTGTTATAAGCACACGTATACGGCCGGTCGTTATACATTTAGATATAGCTCTAGGAACGTTAGAACACTTAAAAGCAACAAACCCTTTTTAAGTTTTATTTTGTTTCTCGTATATAATATAATGTACTTAGCTGGTAACCACCGAGCCAACGTGACTCACACGCCAATAACAGTCGCGTCGTTCCCGTAAAATAAGATTTTTTCCCCTTTTTATTCTTTTTATCAAAATAAATTATTATAAGTACCCACACGGTTTTTACCAAAGGTAAATTCGAACGACTGGCGTGATATTATTATATAATATTATGTACGTCCGTATATAATATAATAATGTACAACCCACCTATGTCCTATATATATACACGCACATAAACACGCCTCGGGGTGAGCAATGATGAATATTTTATAGGAAATCCGATATGGGAGGAAATAATGGCTCGTTGACGATTTCTGACGAGTATTATGTAATATTCCAAAGAGACGACAATAATAATTTAGATATCAGATATTATGGGTAGGTCAACGCTGCAGCTGAGTATTGAAAACAAGGAAAAAATCGAGTCCAAAACAGATCGGGGTCGACGGCCCCGGACGAATGCCGCATCGTTCAAGCCGATAATATGCGCAGACGTCGCGTCGTGTACAAACTTTACACGTATATAATAGCTTTGAAGTAAGTATATATGTATAAAAAAAACACAACAATATTGTATTATATATATAATATGTGTGTTGTACATGAGCTGATGGGCGCGTTTCCGACTGAAAAAATCGCTACAGACGCCGATAGTCGCGTAATACCTACGTACACATATATATATATATAATATAATATAATATAATAACTATATATGTGTATACTAAAAATTATGTAGGTGAAATTTTTTTACGCGCACTCGGTACCCGGCGGAGAGGTGCCTTTATGCGCACAGGGTATTCACCGTCTGCAGCTCGACGCGATCTCACGTATACTGCTGCTCTGTATATATATATATATACACACACGTGAGTATATACTCGTATATATATACCTACGCGCGTTACAAAGAGCCGAGTTTGATTGGTTTTTTTTTTTTTTTTTTTTTCATACGCTTATTATATCGTCCCGTCGCGGTCGTCGCTGCGGCCGATATTATTGTTGTATAGTTATTATTATTATTATTATTTTCACTGTACGGTACGCTAAACGGCATTGTGTGTTTTGTGTGTCCTGCGAATTTTAATTACCGTCGAAAAAGTCGTCGTCGTCGATGACGGCGGCGGCGGTTTGAAAAGAAACCGCCGCCGTCATCATTCCTCCGTCCGCCGTCCGCCGCCGACGACCGACGGGACCTTGCAGCAGACGTATCGGTGCAGCAGCATAGTAGTCCACCGCGCGTCGTCGTCGTCGTCGGTGCCACAAGACGACGCGTATATAATTTATTAGCCTATTATACGAGATTAGTGTAAATATATAATATAATGACAATAATAATAATATTATATAGATTTTTTTGTTGAACCTCTTTTTTTTTATCCATACTCTCTTATTATACACACACACGCATATATATATATATATATATACATATATATTATATTATATATGATACGCGCACGGCCGTTCTATTCGTTATACATTTTTATAATGCTTTTTTGTTTGTTCATAAGCTTCGTGTAGCCGCACATATACACGCAAACAAACACACACACGCACACGATAAAAGAACTGGAATAAAGAAGAACAAAAGAATCCCGCGCGTTACTATAGAGAAGACTGCTGCTGCAGCAGGAAGGCAGGGCAGAGGGTTCGAATATATATATATATATATAATTCAATTTTTTTTATGCTCGGGTTTTTTTTCCCCCGCAGTGTACAAGTATATACGTATACGTATATATATTATTATACGTGGTAGAAAACGTTGCCGTCGTCGTCGTCGTCGTTGGCAGAAACGGGTATATGCGCGAACAGTAGAGTCTGGTGGCTGTGCGAGATTCCGCGGAAGGAAAGCAAAAAAAAAACAATATAATAATAATATTTCGTGTACCTACACTATGATATACATGGTAATATAATGACGTAATTAGTAATCGTGTACACGCATATATATATATATGTATAATAATATAATAATGCACGTATTAGGAAAAACATATTATAAAGACCAGGATGTTAATTAGCTCAATAACCGAAATAATAATAATAGTGCAGTACAAGACGTAGGTATATGACTATAATATATTGAGCACAGAATGTCGTCCTTCCCGTGTTATTATTATAATAATAAATAATATTTACCTATCGCCATATAATAATAATAATAATATTATCATTGTATATATTATATTGTAATAATGGCCGCACGCACGGTGTAGGTATATATTATTATGATTATAATATGCACGTGAAATCCATCTGCGACCCAATACAGGTGGATGCGATGGAAACCCACTCGCCGTCCGACTGTATAATAATATAATTCCGCAACGAATACACAAACTAATAAATCGGTCGCGTGTGTTGAACGAGTTAAGTTTTTTAAGTGCCGGGCTTAACCCTCTTTCGTATATATATACTGCACAGGCGTGTATATACATATATACACTGCTGGGTAGGTACATATTATTATTTTGTACTTAGCAACAATAATGTCGCGTCGGTCGTAATTTTTACTCTGTAAACTAATCGGTGTGCAGTATTCAAAGAGAAAAAAACAAACAAAATTTACTATACTTTAAATCTTTATCGGGGTCGGAGATCTTGTAAAAAAAAAAAACACATACAACTGAACGACAGACGAGTTCAAACCGTCTCTCCTCATCCCGTGTGTAGACACAACCCCATTCACTCATGATATCTGTTACCGATTTGTGTTATATTTTATAAACACAATATAGGCCCTATTATAATGTTGTAAACCGTTTATTCTGTGATTTATTTTAATACGATCCATCATCCATAATAATATATCGATATGAGATTGTCCGTGTTCCGAAACCCCATTTGTGTGTATGTATATATAGTAATAATATTATCATATTATATACGCTTTCACTCGGGTATATTTGTCGGTTTGTTTATAAAACACAGCACACGTCATCAATGATGATAAATAATTTAATAAAAACGTGTACAATTTAAGTGTATAAAAAAAAAATTAATGAAACATTATACTTAGGTTAATGGAAAAACGTAACCGCAGCAGTGTGAAATGGCAATAAACATAAAAACGATCATAAAAGCCTAACGCCAATAAAAATTATTATTATAAAATATAATAAATTAATCACTGTGTTTAAGAACTATATAATATGGCCAAGACACCTGTGATCGTTTATTTATCCTATTTACAAAGTTTACGAGCTTATACAATATACGACATGTATATATATTTGTGAAATAGAGCAGTAGTAGTAGTACATTACCTGCACAGAGCGTACTTCGGTAATTTATTAATTTTTACTTAGTGAAACCCAAAAACTGTCCAAAATCTGTGGAAAGTACTTCTTTACTGATAGTGGCAGGCATAATTTATTTTTTTTATTCATCCAGACAAGACGATATAAATATTATTTAAACCAAACGGCGAAATTATATAATATAAGATTATTTAAATGAGGTATATAATTGACAATAGAAAGCGTTAACTGTTAACAAATTTTCCAGAAACGATATTAAAATAATTTATGTAAAATATTTATAAATACACAATTTTTAAGTTTTATACTTCAATGTGAATATACGATCAAATAATTTCCATCATTCGTGTTTTTTTTTTTTGCTTATAAATTAATATTTGCAATCTGTGTTCAGTGATAAATAAACAGCACATAAAACGACATGCTAAAAGAGACTCTATCGACGCTATACTTAAAATACAAATACTCTTGGGCTACAAGTATACAACAAGTATGTCCTATTCATGAACATCAACTTCAACCACCCACTAAAAGCTATATTTCATTATTTAAGATGTACAAAATAGTAATAGACAGATTATTGTTAAGATACCAGTTTTTAATTTCAAAACCTAAGTAATAAAAATCTAATTTTAATCTAATAATGAATATAGGTAACAATTTATCATAGTTATTCTGGTTATTGACCTACAGATGAGATGGTAATTTAATACATAAAAATCGTGCAAACTTATAACATGTTGACGGTAATATATATCATGTTCATTGACACTATATTATGTATATACTGCTGATTATAGTGTTATTCTTAATGAAACATTTATCGTTATTTTTCCTGTGTATAGATAGATCAACAATCGAATCATTATACACTCTAGCGGTTTAATTTATGTACTATTTGTATGATAATATTATAATTTGATGAGTGCATTCTTTTTTTTATTAGGTACTGTTATTCGGTTGTATTGCGTAGACCTACACGCTGGCATATGCGCAAATAAGCAAATTGTGTATATAAATATGTGTGTGTGTGTGTGTGTGTGTGTGTGTGTGTGTGTGTAAATCGAAATAATATAAATAAAAACATTTCACCGGAAAAGCCATGAAACGAGTCGGAACGAAATTGGTAACAAACGTAAAACGACTACTTTGGGAGTCTCAAATGGAATGAAGCTTTTAGTACTTTTGTCAATACGACGGCGAGTGTTTCAATTGCAAAACGTATGATAATATTCGACGTAAATAAGGATAATAATATAATAAAAGAAAAAAAAACTACTGCTGCTGCCGACCTTTCACGTTTACGTATAAACAATCCAATCTAAAGTATAGACAGTAAATTGTCGAATGCTATAATAAGGGACGCGTCTATATCACACGGAACGCATTGACCTAAATTAAACGACGGTATGTATAATGCACAAACAATGTTATTTTTTTAAGAAGGTATTTTATCGTTCATAAAACTTTCATTTTTTTTTTTTTTTTATGGAACGGTAATAAAAGAATTCCACCATAAATTATTAATTGCACACAAGACTATAATAAACAATATTATGATAATGTGTGCGGATCATATATTCAGATATTTTATAAATTCAAGAAACTTAAACTGCAGGCTAAAATTATGAGCTATTGCATAACTTTTAAAATATTCGATATGCGTGTACAGAACTTATTAGGTAGGCACGAGGTTTAAGAGTGATACACACGCCCGTGCTGTATAATATAAGTATATACCTTTATATTCGATACCGAGGGATTTATCATTTATCATATCACACCGAACAAGAATATTGCCGAATGCATCAGGCTGTGCGCAGTGTAAATTAATTTCCACTGGTATATAATAGATCAAATTAAATTTAAGCATTTCGGCTGTCTAGACGAGAAATAAATTGATTTACCCGCATAATATACATCATAACACGAGTTATCATTACGGGGCAGTGTATTTTAATATGACGCTTTGAAGTAAATTGTTATTGACCGTCGTAAAAGTAGCTTAATATACCCCGTAGTGTAATTTATACATATTTTTATAGAATAAAAGCGATTTACCTACTAATTGAATATTTTTTATAATACAATATGATCATCATTATGAGCGTAATAAACGTGACTTTAATAATAATATGATTGTATAGCATTATACAAACACCTGTAGAAAATACGAGATAATTGCGAGAAATAATATTGTTGTCCTCCACTCACTATTTCGGACGTTAATTGTATGCTTTTCAATTTTTATTAATTTAAAATTAAAAACGCAAAGAACGTTATACATTTTAATATTATATTGTTTTATTATATAACTTCAACATTTTTCCCATCATCTTAATAATTATTGTTTTCGTTTAAACATACACGGAGTGTAGAACTAATACTAGGTAACTATAATAAAATATATCATCGTACACGATTTATACGCAGACATTATAATATGACGTAACACCTACCTATATAATAATAATAATTTTTTTTTTTTTTTCTAATGTTCATTGAAACGACCTCTCAAGGTCTTCGTCAATGCTTATCACAAGTGGGTAGTAGGGAGATCATGTGATCTATTTATCTATGTATATATCACTATATGCATGATACTACCCCCCTTCTCCAAGAGGAGACATGTGTGGTCTTCACTCCCAGTGGAGTGGGGCCTAGTTGAAAACCGGATGATGCAATCGGACGACAGCACGGGAAAATGGTGATTGCGTAGAATCACACAAATTTTTTGCACTTGCTATGAATCGAACCGATGACTGTGTGAGTCGCAGTCAACTGTGTGACCACTGCACCACTCCGGTCCCAATAATAATAATAATAATATATTTATTTTGCAAAGCAACGAGAGACACATATAAATACATAAATTAGTTATATATATACAGGGAAATGACTTAAAAAGTAAACACTCATTTTCAGAAAGTTATTGTCAATATTTTTTTTTAATAATTTCGAGAATGATTTTAGGTAAATTAAAAAAAAAATGGTTTTGTAATTTTCTTAAGTTTTTATTTTTCTAATGACAGCAATTAACAGGTACAGCAGCATACATTTTTATTTTCATACTCCGATGCAGAATATTTTTCTGAGAACTTTGATACGTATTAAAATCAAATATCGAACTAATTATAGTATTTAAAGCTTGGATGACCTAACCGATGTTTTGCGGGGTACCGATCATGTACAGCACCATTCCGTTTATCCAAGTTTGAAATGGTTACAACTTATATAGGTATTATAACAAATAAAATACTCGTTTAAAATTTGGTTTCAACCGATTCGACTAATAGTCTAAAAAAAATTATTTCTATTTAAGTTGTAACTTTTAGAGAGAAGGAGCAGGGCTTACCTTCACATGAAACATTCTGCAGCATATATTATATTATGCTTGCGCATACACGGACGATACGTCTTTCGGTTTAAATAAAATATATACCTACGTAGTTCAATATAATATATAACACACATTACACGCACATACGCCGATTGGCAATTACTACCTATACCTATTACCTACATATTTTTTTATTATTTTTCGAAATAGATAATATAGTATATACCTGTAATATTATGTGTATAATAATTTGTTTTCGAAAATGTACATGGTATATTATATTATAAATTATTATTATAGGTCGTAGGTCTAAATACCTATACCTGCAGAGTATAAATGTAGGTATAATATTATACTATGGTCACTGGTTATTATATTAGATATATTATATACTATCCCGTTTCCGTCGATAAAAACGTTATTCAATATCTTATTAAAAAAAAAAAAAACGCGTGTACCTACCTACACACACACTCAAACATATTATATAGGATATACGACGTACATATAAAACCGTTTTGTGGAGCCGTAGGTTTAATGTAAATATTTTAGAAACGATTATAATATATAATAATATATATATATATATGTATGCTGTACCTATACATACATCGATGTTCGATGTGCGTTAATCAACGGAAGCAAAAATCGATCGAGTTAATTATTGGTTTTTTAATCATCGGTGGTTCGTATTTATAACTAAATCGAACGTGTTCGGACGTAATCGTATACTGTAATTATTAAACGCGCTTGTATTATATTATATAGCTACCCAGTAGGAATAATAATAATAATAATAATAATAATAATAATAATAATAACGAAATACCTATATACTGCTATACGATGGCTTTAATATATATATAATAATTTTATTTCATCGGCTGCTGCTGCTGCTGCGTTGTTATTATTTATTAATTCGTTTTATTTTTTTCTGTTTAAAAAAATCAATACGCGTGTGTCGTATAATAATATTTTAAAATAATCGAAAACGACTCGAAACGCGTCTTTCCGGACTACGCGCGACATTTGTTCGTATATTTTTAATTTTATACGTTATATCGACGCGTATGTGAAAACTATACAACTATTATACCTGCAACCGTGTGATGGCTTTGTCATTTAAATGTTATACCTATTTTCGGGCTGGGTCGAGTCCGCGGGGACTTGTACAAAGACGGTGCGCTCGAATATAGGTAGGTAGGTACGCGTGTCGTGAGATGTGCCACCCGCGAATAACAATCGCACCACCGGCGGCACCGATAAATCTCATATACCCTTTTTTTGTTTCCTCTCCCCGCACAGGATTTGCGAAATCGATCGGCGGCACCGTTTTTCCGGACACGTATATAATATGACACGACGACTGCAACGACGGCAATAGTAATATTATAATAACAACAACAGCAATAATATTATATCGTTTTATACGCGAATAATATAATAATAATCATAATATTATATTACACACTGCGTGTCGTTTCCGAGCGCCGGGGTGGTTGCGGCGGCAAAAGTGTAATATTGAACTGCAGAGCTGCCGGGTATTATTAATTAACAGATTAAATCCGATCGATTAGCGTTTAATCGCCGAATAGGACGTTTTCGTTATTATTATTATTATTATTATCTTCATCACCATCACAATCAAACAATCGCCATCGCCGCCGTACGTGACTCAAACGGTATAATATCATCGTATTATATGCACCTGCCCGTGCACAGACATATATGACTATATAAACGAATCGCGTATTTGTTTGATTTTTGTATTATTATATAATGTTTTATACACTATACATAAATACACACGATCGATCGATCAGACGAGAAGCGTGTCTCGCGGACGAGCGTATAGTGTTAAAATATCGTTATGGCCATCGCTACGTTTTGGTTTTGAATTTAATATAGTCACCGCTGTCGTTATTCAGTTTCAACATTTAAGCTTCACGATACTTTGAAGTGCATTTGACCGTTGTTCAACCGATATACTATAATATATATATATTATAAACTATATAGATAGTACTGCGGCCCATAGGCGCGATGAACGATCAAACGTCGACCGGAAAAAAACAATCCATCACATACATAGCAAAATATTCTACATGCTGCACTATACCGTCTGCAGCAGAGCTTCTATATAATATGTTATACGCACTATACAATATGTCTATATATAGGCTATGCTGAATATTATTTATTCGCGACGTTTATTTCCGTAGGTACATCTCGTCGAGCGTCCAGGCGATATAATTTTATACGAGTGAATTCCAAAAGAAAAAAAAAAGGTGAATATACTGAAATTCGTATAAAAAAAAACTCACCAGAGGAATGTTGCCAAAGTTATTCCGGGTGGTGTCGTCTAGAAGAATATTTGACCTCAAACGAGAGACATTTCACGTGGGTATGCGCTATTGGCGTGGTTAGGTAAACTTACAAAAAAACGAAACAGAAATAATGTCAACGTCATAAGTATTTATAAAAATAAACGTTTGCGTGTATAAATAAAATAACGATTAATTAAATCAATCAATCCGCTGCCACCTGCTTGCAGTGCTGCTGTTTTAGATCATACAACGATATTATTATTTTTATATATATTCGGTTCGGTGTACAATACATAAAATTAATTGAAAATATTTTTTTTAAATTATTCTCCTTTTTACACCTTTGACCTTTCGCACTTCGATAATCCAAAATAAGGATCCTACATATTATTATAATATGACGTCGCACGAGTAATTTTCACAGACCAACCCGCTCACATTAGTATGCTACGCATAAAATAAGTCTCAAGTAACGCGTGGGCACGTGTGACTATGGAATTTAATACAGCGGTATGAACAAAAAAATAAATGTAAGTTCATATACTCGAATTTTGATATTTTCACGTCGACGTTCAAAAGCTATTATCATAAAACGGTTTATAATATATTATGTTTACTGGCATTATATGAGGAACATTTGCGAGCACTGCAGTGAATCAGTATACAATAGAAACAACCAGCGGCGGGTCCATGGATGAAATTTGGTGGGAAGGGGGTAGTAGGAGGCTTCTAAAAAACATACAACCTATACTGAGTAAAAAATTAAAAACTTATTTGTAAAAGTAAGCACAGAACATTTTTTTAAACATTTTATACATATAGTTACGTAATATTATTATATTATAGTCTAGATGAAATATTTTTCTGTTTAACATAATATAATATATTAATAATGATCAAATCATCGCCCACGGGTCGCCACGGGTTAGGTACATGCCACTTTTGCTCAAAAATACTGAACCGAATACTATACGTACCGATAACAACTGTATTCTGTATGATGTATTATATAAGGTTTTATTTAATTTATCGTATTTAGTATAGTCAGGTACCTAATAATATATTTAAAGCCATTATATAGTATTATACTAAGACGTTTTGCATAAAACAATATTATGTTGATTTGATGGAAAGTCGATGGTCCGGGGGACGGGCGAAGCCCCTGGCCCCCGTGAATCCACCACTGCGGGAAACAACTCGTGTTATACAGTCTCGTCTCCTGCAGATGCGATCTGATCTGATCGAGGCAAATGGGACGAGTAATTCGCACGTCGATCGCGAAATAATAACATAATATCTTTATGTCGGTGCAGTCGGTATACGATAATATAATTCGCGGATGCTTTTACCGATAGCCGATAGGCATCACGCCGTATACCATAATACGTCATGCAAAATAAACGGTTCGTATATGCGGCTTGTACCGAAAACGAAGAAAATCATATATAATATAGAAACGCGCGTCCAAACACCGTCGCCCTCGTCTTTAGCAGACTCGCGGCGCTGCGAGAGTTTAAAACATAATATAATATCATATTATGCTCTTATAACGACGTATATGCGCACGCGTAGGCTGCAGGTCACAGGTATCAGCGATCAGCCGGTAATCTTACCCACATAATATAATAATATTATAGGTATACATTATATAATGCGAGTAGGTATATTGTATTATTATATATACCTCTTTGCGTTCGCATATTACCCGCACACTGATATACATACACACGTCTATTCCCCTCGCGGACCGCGAGTATTATTATATAATATAATATATGAAGATGACGTAAATTTATCGGCCGACTTTGAAGGAAATATTGTAAAATCTCATGCCAATACATTTTTATGTCGTGACTGTTCGGTTTTATTACTATTATTATTATTTTATATAGGATGAGGTATATCTATTATATATATAGTATATACGGTATACACGACGCCGCCGCCTCAACATCGCAGTGACTGCATAGCAGTCTGCGGATATACCAAAGGTCCACGTACCTTGGTGTATGAATAACGTTGTCACAGAACGTCCTTGGAGAAAAAAAATACCGTCAGTCACCTGTGTATAATAGTAACAATATGCGGATAACCTCTGAACGTCTATCGTCTTTTACCGGCATAGTTTTCTTGGATATAAATATTATATCGTCGTGTGCCAACGTCAATAATGATCGTATATTTATCTTATCCGCAATAGAACAAAAAAATCGCTGCAGCACTGCACTGCACTGCTATATATATATATATATATAATAGTGCTTGATTCTTGCGGACGAGTAAAATATATTTAATAATTAATAAGAATATAAGATAATATTATATTATTCACCTATTAGGTACCTATATATGTATAGAATAACTTTCGAAATTCAAATATTTTTTATAATAATATAGATGTATGTAGAAGATTGTGATGTTTACGATGTAAGATAATTATTTTTAATTCTGTACAAAGCCTATACGTATATTGTATTAATTGAGCATGCTGGTAAACTATTATAATAGTGAGTGAGTTATAAATATTAACGTATTTTTTCAAACGAGCTATTAAATATAAAACACATAAATTGTGCGTGTACGTCTGATTTTTCAGCGAGTATACTCTATTATATTAATATCAGTAGTACCTATATTATATTATAGTATACGATCCAGAAGAAAATAATATCACATGTTATAATATTCTGATGAAATATTTAAACCAGTCCCACATAAAATAAAAAATAGACCGCTTTTTTTATATTATTCTTCTAATACGTATTTGAAAGACTTCAACACATGTGCGGCACACACACATATATATATATATATATATATATATATAAATTATATACGCATAAAAAAATTATACTATACTATACGTATACGTTATAATTGTGTATATATATATGAGCAATAAATGAGCACAATTTTTTTTTAAATTCATTGTCGTGTGCACTCGTACACCGCGACCGGCGTATGCGCATGTGTCACCTATAATAACCATGTGAACATTTTACATACCTATCTTAATGGAAACGAAATATTATAATGTATCGTTAAAAATAAACCGTTGAGACTCTGTGAAAAAATAGCATAAAACATTACCGTTATTGCGCGCAGTAAACGTTTCTCCTCATTACGGCGATCAATAAACAATATAATATAATATTGTAAAATGTATGGAATATACCTATTCGATATTTTATGTATTATTCCTATATATGAGCTCAAACGATAAAAAAAACTGTATAGTTTATATTGTACAGCGGCGCAGACGTTTTTAATATTTTTTGTATGTGATAAATTTGTAATTTATTGGCATCTGATCATATTGCTGTATATCGTAATATTTCGGAATACGCGAAAAGCTGAAAATGATAATATTTTAATAAGACATAAGTACCTATATAATATTATATTATATGCACGAATGCACAGCTATGTGACTATCACAATATTATATATATACAATACGCACACATATTATACATTGTAAAATATACGTCGCCGATTTGTTGTACGCGGTTGCTTATGACTTTACCTCTTTACAAGCGTAATGCATTTACATATGTAGGTTAACTCGAAATCCTCAAAACGCCCCTTAAAACGTGAACTTTATACAGTAAGAGATGGTCTGCATATGATAAAATAGGCCCCGGGAATACTCTACTATGTATATATATATATAATATATATGGTCTCGGGGCAACCGGTCGGGATTAGCCATGTATATACTTACTGCACTGCAGGCAGATAATCTGTGTTAAAATATATATACTTTATATAAAGGTACCACCGGAGATTTGTTCCGACTTGTATACGCGATTACACAAGCATATAATCAGGAATCTACCCAACCGTTATACTTAACTATTATACTCAAAGATTCCCAGAGCACGTTAATAATTTTCATCTTATTCTTCAATTTTTAGTTTATTAAAATTATGATTGAGGAATTGTATAATATATAGGATAATAGGTTTCGAAGATATGGGAGCTATATGGTTATACATAATAAGTACGACATAAACAGATGAAATATTTAGTAGAGTACCTGCTACTTATGGGTTGGTTATATTTATACTTGGATAATTTAAATGAATTTTAAAACACTAAAACAGTATAAACTAATATTAAATCTTAGAAACTACTCGTTCGAATTTCTATTTAGACGAGTATACATCAAGATTTGAAAAAATGAGTTTGTACAGCCTTAAGATTATATATACTCCTTATACAAATACCATAATTAATCGAGGTAGGTAGATGGACCTTCTTGAAAACAATGAAATATGGTCTTTGAGTTAAGTTAGTTTAGGTTAGATTTCTGGTCAGGTCCATACCTACTATAAAATGTACAACAATCGACATTTGAATAAATGCATGACTAAAATGTGGTGAGCTAAATATTCAGATAGTACGCTGAATCGCGCATTATTATAGTTCTCTGAGATACGATTGGAGGACATATTAATATTACGACGTTGCCTACGATTATTTTCAAGTGGGTATCTTTAATCAAAATAAGTTGATACCTACTTGAAAATAATAAAATAATATGGTCTTTGAGTTAAGTTAGTTTCGGTTAGGTTTTTGGTCAGGTCCATATATGCTATAAAAAGTACAACAATCGACATTTGCATAACTAAAATGTTGTGAGATAAATATTCAGATACTGAATCGCGCATTATAGGTCTCGCTGGGATACGATTGGACGGCATTAATAATATTAAGCTGCACACGTTTACAGGTCTCAGACATGGTCGCACATACACGTACTCGCTCAGTATCATTCGAGTATTTTGTTCGGTAATATGTGTTCGCGTTACTGCGGCGACCATTAAGTAGATTTACGCGTACTTCTTCTATCTACTACTATGATATTATTATTATTATTATTATTATTATATTATTGTGTACGATATAGGTAGGAAAGACACTATTATATACAAGTCCTGTGTGCGTGCTATGACACCGCGGCACGGACGGCGTATATAACAACCGCGAACCGTGATATAATATAATAGCGACGATCGCGAGACGACGACGGTGTGTAATTATTTAGGACGTATTTTTATTAAGTAGCCGCGCACCAAACCGGTTTTAAAGTTCAAACCGTGTAGGCACGACGATTCCAAATTCCTCGTGGTTAAACTATAATAATATATAATAATACGTCAATGGATTGTCTGGTGCTGCAGTTATCGGCCGTCTGATAAAAATATATAATATTATTATACAGTGCACAGGTGTCGTCTCGTCTTCGTATACCCTAGGGTACCTATAGGGGTATCGCCCTCGAACAGTCGTTTGGCTCCGAACGCAAACTTGCAGTAGTGTGCTCTGCAGAATTTCGCCGAAAAACCACCGACGCGTGCTATAAGGAAGAGGATGAGGACTGCAGCAGCTGGCTCTTAGCGCGGAAAACTGCCGACGTTTCGCGAATCAGACGCGAAACGGTGTTTGGCTTTTGAATGAGACTGCAGCACCGCGAAGTGAATGCGAGAGTCGAGAACCGAATCGTCGCGGAAAGCATTATTTTGTTCCCGCGGAATCCCGGAAACGATACCTAGTATATAAACGGGAAAACGGCGACGGCCGTGTTGACGACGACTACGACTATATGATCCCCGGAGAATTGAATATATTGAAAGCGTGTTTTTATTTTTATTTTTTGTTTCGTGCTGCTCGACGGTATAATTGGCTTTAACGACGTTTGCCTACTAAGCAAAAAATATACGATCGTCTTAATAACGTCGTAGCAATGTGTATTTGCGGCGGACTATACGGCCGCGGCGGCGGTGGCTGCTATATACAAGACAGCGGCGGATCCCCATAGTCGAATAAATATCGGGCTTAACGACCGCGGTTTGACAACCAAGTACCCGGTGTCTGTGCGATAGTATAGCGGCTCTCTGGGGGGTTAACACACGCGCACGAGAGAAGCACTTACTGACTAGAAAAGTTTTTTTTTCGTTTCGTCTCCCTCGCCCGTCCTCTTTCTCGCTCACTCGCACGCACACACACACACACACACCATGTCTTCCGTCTCGTAACGTCTTCGTAACCATATCGACAAAAACCTATGTCTTAGAACGGGTCGACGTCTTTCACTCTCTCTCTCTTGTTGTGCGTTTTCCTCTCGTCCCCATCAACACGAGCGAGGCGCGTGATATGTTATTTATATATATATGTATCGTCGTAGTCGTCGTCTTCGTCGTTTACATTACACACGTCGAAGCCACACGCCGGTCGTAAAACACAATATTTTCCCCTCGTCCGCGCATATAAAACGTATCCGTCCGACCGGCGTAAAATATCAATATATCAATTCGTATATTATATATAGACGCGCACCTACATAATAATATCTGCACGCAAGTCGTATAGGTACACCTATAACATGGTTAGTGGTTACGTAGCGGTGTATATATAGGTAATAATAATAATGTATAATATATAAACAACTCGCCCCCGCACGATTATATATAATAGAGCTTTCGCCGACACATTTTTCGGTGTTTTTTTGTTTTCCACTCGTTTAACGCTTTTCAATCCAAACTGCAGTACATATATGTATATATATAAATAATATATTATTATGTACTGCACACGCACTCGTGCGTGTACCGTCGTCGCATGCGGGGTCGGTGAAAACGTGTAATTTAAAAATCAAAAAACACCCTATACGAGTATGAAATCTCCTATATGCGCCGAAATAGAAAATATAATGTCAGTAACACTTAGTCATCCGGTGTTCGAGAGCGTTACTTTTCGACGAATCAAAAATATTTATATACAGCGCAGTGCATGCAGAAATATTATGCATACATACACAACACGTAGTGTACCAAGATGAAAGCATTTCGATCTGAGCATTTTTTGTCTCTGGAGCGCGAGTACCTAGATATACTCATACTTGTTAGTAGGTATATACTATAATTTTGAGCATTCGCGCAGTGACAATATATATGTTTATGCCACTGGACCAGTAAATATATACATAATACTATGTATATATGCAATATGTAATGGATATGAATATTGAATGACGTTTTCTCTTTAGCGTCGGGTCTTTGCGACTTGTTTATTATTATACTTAGTCTTCACATGGATATTATGGACATGTATTCATAAATAATATGACTTAAAAATAATCCAACATGCTCCTGTTAAATCTTTTATATATTCGATAACATCAACGGTGAAAGGCACGAATATACCGCATATTATATTGAACAATAATAAAATACTTTTTAAATATAATATAGTTGTCTATAATTCTTAAAACATTTGCGTACAATATATATGCACGATACTCAAATGATTATATACGTTTCAGCAGATATACATATAAATATTATTTAAATTGTATCCATATATATAGGTAGTTAATGCGGACGAATTGAATTATTAATCTATGTAATTGTTAAGTAGATAGTATAGTATTGTCAATTTATTGTCATAGTATCTTAAAATATTATCTAGGTAAGGTTAGGTACACCGTATAGGTATACACTGTATTATATATTCAAGGACGCGCATATTGCAGAAGCTTTTTGTACGGTAATCGACGACACAGTTCTTTTGGCGAACTGCGCATAATAATAGTTATGCGTTTGCGGTTTCCGCCGATCGAGCTTTATTTTAAATAATAACATATCCGCGGCGATAAAATAAAATAATAATAGTAATGATGGAATTACGAACCGCCGCGAAACTTTCGGGGATAGAAGAGAATATATTCCTATACACACAATCCCATCATAAACAGAACACATGCCTATGATGACGCAAATCGACGCAAAGCCCAAATCGTACCGTCGTACACTTATTGTATACATCGTATATATGATTTAGGCTGCATATAGCCATCGTGTTATATATAGGCACGAAACGCGCGAACGTGAAAAAAATATGCGATATCTGCGTGCGGGGAGGGTTAGGCCGTCGTCGTCGGTGGGTGCAGGTGTCTATCGGTGTAGATTTAATTTCGAAAAGTAGAGAAAATCGGTCGGCGACGGAGCTCGCCGGTCGGCCGATTTTACGCAGCACTCGTATGCACGTGCGCGGCCAAATCATAATAATACAATACAATATAATATGATCGAGGCGCGCGCGCACTGCACACACGATATAATCATAGTATTATTATATTACACGGAAGATATTATATACACACGCATGTGGAAGCTGCAGTATATATATATATATATATACATATATGTATAATATAATAGGTACGCGCAGAACTGGTCTTCTCCTCGTATAGTCCTCCCGTCGTCGTCGACGTGCTGCTCCTGCAGCAGTGTGCGTGTGGTGCGAGTTCGAAATAAATCGATTTTACCTAGCACGTACGTCGAGCTTACACGCTGCACACACATACAATAAACAATATCGCTAGATATGAAAAATATAATAATATTATTATACGTATTATAATATCTACTAGGAAATTGGTTTGGTCCACAACATACTGCGACGGCGTATATATAAATATAACATTACAACCCATCTGGGGGGGGGAGGTCAATCGACACGCCGCGACGTCTATCATATCATCATCGGACAGTTGGTTTTATTATTAGTTATTACGATCACTGTATATAATAATACATGCGCGGCTATTTAATAATATTATGGGTACGTCTCGTATATATTATAATATTATAATGTCGCGTCGGCCATCGAGCGATACGGTTTCCAGGAACCCGGAGGAAAACGGAAGTCGCGGTTATGTAGTGATGACCGTATAGCGCATATATAGTCTGATCCGGATGTATATAGGTATATAATATATGCCGTACGCGTTATTGTTTTATGTTTTTTAGCCGGTCGCCGCCGCGGAGACGTATTGTATATGCGCTCGCGTAGTTCGAGATTTCGAAAGTATACTCGCGTATGGAATACGTAATACACATGTACGACGCGTATGCAGTACGAGACTCGTCGTCGTGTCTGCAGCAGTCGACGTATATAGACACTGATGCAGCCGAGGTCGCCGACAGAAATGTTCCAGAAAATGCACACATAGATGATATATATCACTCATAAATTATATTATTCACTAGCGTTCACCTGCATACGGCAGCTGCAGCAGCAGTACGCGTTGCATCCCGAATCAGACCAAGTGCGACGACCGTGCGGTGCAGAATCGCGAGCATCGCGGAAAGTCAGCGCCTGCAGGGAGTCTATATGTATATTATAAAATATAAGCATTCAAAATATTGTACGATTCGGAAAAATCGAAACCATTTTCGGAGCTAAGCCGGTAGTCATGAAGTGTAACGTTTTCGGACCGCAGAAACCCGAAAGCCAAAAAGTTTAATCCCGTTTTGTTGTCTATTGTTTAAAACCACGTCATCCCAGATCTCTGCAAGTCTCTCCGACATTATCTGAAGTCTATATATATTTGTATATAATTATTATTATAGTATAAGGGTGTTCCTTATTTACAGATAATGTCTTAATAGTGTTTAAGATTCTTGTAATTCATAATATGGAGCATAAATCGACAACCTGCAGTTTTACATTAAACAATCGATTTGTAGTTTTTAGAAAAATATTATTTGCGAATACAGACTTATAATTTTGGCTTTTTAAATTTACGGAAGAACACTTATACGGGAAGTTGGGATGACAAGGTGCTCACAACTTTCCAAACATTTTCCAACAACCTCTACTCGGACTTGTTGGACAAGTTTAAAAAGCTAAAACACTTTGACATTTTTGTTACCAAACACATTATTAAGGATAGACATTTTGCTCCAGGTGATTTCACTAATTCTGTGTGGACCAATAACCTGTTGTCACTTGATTTCAACTGACTGCTGCAGTGGGGTTATTGTTAAATGCACGTTTAGATCTAATTGCCGAAAAACATCTCTAAATGGACCTGCAAAAATGTATAATAGTTAGTAAAAAATTTAAAATACCGGGTTTTATAATATCGCCTAAAATATTATCTATTGTTCACAAACAAAATTATAAATTATAATAAACCAGTTTTTCGTTAGAAGTTATTACTACATAGTATTTTTCTTTTACCTTTATAGATTGAAGGTATTCTATTGATTTTTTTTTTATAAATATTTTATGTGGTTTTGCGCTTGATTATTATAAAGTTTTTTTGTTACTGTGATTTACTTAAGAAATTGTGTGTTAAAAAATATAAAATATTGTTTACATTTTTATAAAAAGCTATTGCGTGGTTTCGATGTTTCAATGATTGGACATTTCTAAGTTTAATAAAGTTAACAAGTTCAATACAAAAAACATGAACAAAAGTTCAATATAAACTATTAAAATCTGATTTTTGTGATGAATATATAATTTTTCTTTCGAAAGCTATACCTACGATTTGCGTCATTACTCATTATATCACCAATGTGACTAACGTCAAAATATCACAAATAATCTGACACACGGGCACTAAAAAACCTAGTAACAATTCAATTATTCGGTTGATTGTTAACCGATTATACCGGATTCGTCTATTTAACTCGAGTCATCGAAACGACCGGAACGAATCCGTTCGTTCGGGATTAAGAGTACCTACCTATATTAATTGTCATTTATGTTTCTTATTTTATACACTATCGCACAGTCATCATTATTTTATTGAACCGATCTTACTCGTGAAGAATTACGAGTACCTATGTACATATGTAATATTAAGTTGCAGGTTATGCGTCTTACTATCATTGTTCAATTTCGGTTAAAAAATTATGCAATGCGAGTAATGTAAACGTAATATAGTGTTTTTGAGTACCTCAACATATTGTTTTAATGAGTTGTACTACTGCAACATTTGATTCGATGCATTGTGCTATTGCAGGGGATCAATAATATTGTCTGAAACGTACTATTGTTAACGAGTATAAATGTGTGTGAAAGGAATTATTTTATTAAAATAATGTATAATTTAAAACGTTTTGTGTATATATATTTTTAAGAATATACATATTATAGTCTTTATGCACAATAAGGGCACGTAACAATAAGGGGAAGAAAAACATAAAATCGAGTTACCTTATAAGGAATAGTTACTATAGTGAAACTTAGTGCTACTTAGCTTGGGATTAACTGCAAGTTCAAAGAAACATAAATCAAAAGATCACGACAATATTCTCTTTTGAGTCTGTGACGAGGATTCCAGAAAGTAATAAGAAGTAGGTTAGGTTAAGTTAAGATAATAATTATGTAAGCTATTTATAAGTAGATAGTGATGATTTTTTATTCTAGAAAAAAAAGGTTTACAAAAAGGTGCATTTTCTTCCTCGGTGGTTAATGTCAAGGTTTTTGAGAATAGTTATTAAGGTAGAAACAAACAGCGAAGTAGTGTTTGTGCTTTCGTAGATTGTGATATTTTGAAATTCTTGAATTTTTTCTAAGTGCGACTTTTTAGCGGACCCATATTAAGTCGTCTCCCTTAAATCCAAATTGACTTTAAAAGCGTCTTAAGAATCCATTAAAAGATTAGTTTTTATCGTGTTAGATTTGTATTTTGACTACATTATAACTTTCAGCGTTTATTAGCGTATACGGAGAAAAAGGGTAAAATATACTTAAATACGGAAAAGAGTATATTGTTTATACAATTAAACGCGTATATGCGATCTAAACGGTTAATCTGTTCGCTGTCGTATTGCAAGCGCTCCGGTTGTTCGAACTATATATCTATATGTGCTAACCTGCAATATATATATACCTACACGTACCTACCTCCAAAGTTTGGAAATCCCAAGCTTGTAGCTTTGAAGCACATGTCATTGTCGTTTACTCGGTGACACGTGCGCTGAATACAGATTGATTAGTATAAAATATATTTGTTCGCGACAAAATCGTTTGTCCTCTATGTATAGCGATAAATACATGCCGATATACTGCAGTGATGGTTGTTTGAGTACTGATCAGACGAGGAACCTCTTACAAGCCTTATATTATGTATTTATATATCTTAATCTCGATAGGTTAAAAGGCCGCCTACACGAAAGTGATGCTCTGCAGAAATAAGTTACCACAATTATTTTTAAATATCGAAAAGTGAGTATATATAGCAGGTACTTTCATGAAATTTGCAGAGATTGTACTACGGACATAAACTATATATTATAATTTATAATGCTCGACCTTAAGAGGATAAAGAACTTAACTCTGCCAGAAATCAGCGGTATACTATACCTATTATTATTATTA
The DNA here is from genome assembly GCA_022818045.1 of Neotoxoptera formosana. Classification (NCBI taxonomy): domain Eukaryota; kingdom Metazoa; phylum Arthropoda; class Insecta; order Hemiptera; family Aphididae; genus Neotoxoptera; species Neotoxoptera formosana. Next base: position 1,828,118 of record CM040631.1, on the reverse strand, counting down.
TTAGAAACCTTTCCTAGAAAATAGTGTGATATAACAACACTGCACTAACAACACGACCGCGTTACGGTTAAGTCTCATAAAACATAATTATTAATTATACTGTACAAACAGAGTGATTCGCCAATCATGGTTGACGCCATTCTATCCTCTCTCAATAACTCTGAAAGATATAGAAACTTCGAATTTTGATTTACATGTACCAACATTTTCACAAAAATCATCCCCTTAAAAATTTACAAAAAGGTTAGGGTGGTTCTCGTATGCGAAATGAGAAGTTTAATCGCAAAGGACGATTAGGTTTATATCACCGAAGGACACTGTATCCTCTCAGAATCGCATAAAGCTTATTATAATATAAGGTGGTGGTGGCGAGTGGCGACCGATGTCACGGGTAGCTTAAGTTACAACTGCTTTCCGTGTCTATCGTGTCCGGGACACCGTTGTTTCTGTTCTAAAAAATAACATTCATTTGAAACAATACATCGAAGTATATTTACTTAAATAAATATGGGTCTTTAGTTGACTATAGTCGAGTAACTTTAAAGAATACTAACATTTTTATTTTATTTTAATTATTTATAAAAGCTCCTACTTATATGGTGAATGATGATTCATATTGTTCATAATTGAAGAAAAAAAAACGGAGTTAATTAATATGCTCGGTGAATCACTCTGTATAGCCTATATACATAATATGCAAATATCTACACCCCGTTAAATCGCTGTTGTCACTATATTATTAACTACCTATATACATAATATTATTCAATCGTTGCGTGTTAATTGTTATCCGCAATTATATTATATATTAGCATAAAGATATTATTAGACTTATATCCTGCACAGTGGTAGTAAATATATATATTCACCATACGTATTTATAGGGTTTCCGAGCTTTCAACACGCACTGCGTATAATATAATATATAATGTAAAATATAAGTGTGTGTGTAGTGTGTACGCTCGCATTTGTTGCGAATATTATATTTCGAGTAAGTACATAAAAAAAACCTTGTCTAGACGAAAGCTAGGATTACTGCACCTTTGTTTTGCCGGATTTTTTTTTTATAAATGTGGCTTTTTTTTAACAGCAGCCTTACACAAGCGTCTGAACACTACCGTCACTACCCCCCCGCAGATCTGTTTAAAACCCACTCATTTTGGTATTGTCGACTTAATTTTTGCTATGCAATTTTAAAAATGCCTATTATTATGATTAATATAAACCGACTTAAAAAATAGTTACTATATAGTGTTATAAACTCATAACTGTGTCGAATGATATAATTTATATTATGTAAACATATATTTCTATTACACTAAAAAAAAAAAATATCTAGCCTCTCTTCAATCTCTTCCATCCTACGGTTACATCTACGGCTGTTCATTTGCAACGGCGTGTGTTGATATCGATAGGTAGTTAAACATTATATTATGAGTATTCGAAAAACAAAACTTTTATACTTGAATAAGTTTCGTGTACCGCGTACTGCCCCGTCATAGAGTCGTGATTACAAAACGACGACGACGGTCAACTATACGTATACGCGCACGCGCGGGTGACCCAACGCAAGACGAACATTTTCCGTTTTATAATAATCCCGTCGTGTCGTTTTAGTAGCACAGCACAAATCATGACGTATATATATACACATAGGTATAATAATAATATATCGCACTCGTATTACAATAATTATTATTATAACGACATTATTACTTTGTAGTTGGCCATTGTTTAATTTTAATCTCGACCATAACGCGAATAATTGCCTCATATAAACATGCGTGCGCGTGTGTGCGTGTGTGAGAGAGTGTGTGAGAGAGTGCGTGTGTGCGCTCGCGCGCTCGTACACGCACTTGGTCGGGGAGTCGTCGCGTGTTGATGATGGGGACCGGCTGTGGCGGCGATTACGAAATTACATTTTACAATCGCAGCGCTCGCGCGTTTTTAATTAAACTGTCACGGGATAACACACACGCCGCCGCCGCTCGTTCAAAATCCAAAAGGGTTGTGACAATAAAACTCGCGGCCAATATAATATAATAATACTCGTATATATACCACACACCACACACGCGTGCGCTCTCGTATATATATTTTAACTAACTCGGGCCCGGGTCCTATATATCGCCATCGCATCGATTCCGATATTATAATAATATAATGCAATTATTATATTCGAATCGCAGCGGAAGCGGTCGAAAAAATAATATATTATAATACATCATCCAGTGGAAATCCAGAGATCCGATCGGACGTACACCCAGTATACCGACGCAGAGGTCGGACGAGAAAAAAGGACGATCTGCGATTAGCGTATATTTTAATATAATATTAATATTATCCGCAGCCACAGATCTATAATATCCATAATATCATGCTGTGTTCGAGCACCTGTATTATAATAGGTAAGTGGTAACGACTGTGGTCGGCCTTTGTACGCATGTACTCGGGGTGGTCGGAGATAGAAGCCGATTCTCGTTTGTGACAACTGCAGTGCTGCATAGCTGCAGCTGCACTAAGTGCACTATATATAATATTGAGATGTATTATAAATTACGGTCATCGATACTGATGAATAGATGTATATATAGTAATATGATTATATAGACTAAATCACTGCTGTAGTGCTGTACGTTTGACCGGTCACTTCGCAGTAAACAGCTATCCAATAAACAACGCCGGTCAATTAGCTTAAGGTCCTATGATGTTCCTGCAAACAAACCGTCAATACTAATAATATAGACCCCGCACCGAATTACGTCACCACAATAAGAAACTGCAATTGCAGATGCACTGCTGCAGTGGTCGGCCGCCCGTTCGTATTTATTATGCGTTACGGCGGAAATGTGATCGCGCAAAACCTCGGCGAATATTGAGTTGACTTCGGCACTTCAGGGGTTCGTCGATTACGACTGTTTGGAAATTCAGAGACAAATAATACATCGATCGATACAGCGGCGTCATATATCGATGCGATGGTATCGGTTCCGAAAGTTTTGGACAAAGTCGCGTGGTGATCCCGTTGCAGGCTTTACTCGGTTGTATATAGATATCTATCGTCGTATAATATATACCTGTGTAATAATTATTATATACATAAGTACACACCGAAAAGTTGGCTTGCGATTTTTCACCCGATTATTCTATTGATATAATATATATTTTACTAGGTAGCCAAAATTCGTACTATAGCGCCAATTCCCGCGCTCAACTCGCGAGACAGAGTTTTGCAATACGAGATAATAATATCATTATAATATTATGATAAATGTGGGTCGACTCGACGGACGCGTTATCGGCGTTACAATAATAATAATAATAAATTATCTAGGTATACCGTTCTAGCCGAAACCTCGGGCCACCCAACAATGCAATATATCGGTGACATCGACTCTCGATACCGGCGTACATAGTAACAGTCGTATACCGCGGTATTAATAATAAATACCGTCGAAATCCAGTTTCGGTATATAAATTACGACTACGTACAACGGTTTAAATGGACTTTCATTCGTCCCCGCGTCGCCGTTCCGCCCCCGTCAAAAAATTAAGTTTATGCGTACGTCAGATCCCCTGCAAATATTAAGATAGGACATTAATTGGTCCCCGGGAGGCGGGAATATTAGTATATAGGACGTTCGGTCCTTTATTTGATTTTGATATATATACCTATAGCTATCTGAAATCCCCGGTTTTTGGCATTTAATGTAATAATAAACATTTTACATTTATAATTAAAATTTAGCGTACACACCGGCTGTAAACGAATAATTAAGTCCCAATAAAACCTTTCAGAACGAATTGAGTAGTAGAGTAGGTGGTTTTAAAGTAAATACTAATTATATTGAGTCCCGTGAAATTTAAGATTTAATACTTATTGATTCCATGTTTAAATACTATAATTGAGTCCCATTAAACTTTAAAAAAAAACCATCTTCCTACCGATTTCACAGTCCTGCGTAGTCTGTCATAAAAAATTCTACAGGCGTGGTTAAAAATGTTTTTCAGTTTGTTTATCTTGTACAATTTGATAAATGTATACGTAATATAATATGTATATAATTCAATTGTTACTTGCTGATAAATAAATATAGATTATGATTAAATTCAAATTCTTATTTAGGTATAAATGTATGAGATAAACTTTGTATAAATTCAAATCGTATGGTTGATTTTATATTTAACTCTAAATAATCCTAGGACTCAATTAGCAACTATATATAATTTGTGTTTCCCAATCGCGGACTCAATCGGTTTATTTTTTTTGGTTTGTACCCGGGACTCAATTAGTATATTATTTTTTCCCCGTTCTGGTGTGGGGGACTCAATTAGTATGTACCGCACATGGCTGTCTTCCTGCCTACTCCATCACGTCAAATCTTTATTATATTAGTGCATTTTTTTAAACATTGTATTTTTGAATTATATTATAATATTTTGAGTTATTAATTATTATGAACTCTTAATTATTATTAATTGTAATTATATTGTAAGTATTAGTAATATTGTAATTTTCATTAGAGAAAAAAAAATTTAAAAACTAACTTGGCCAAGAAATAATGAACTAATATTGAACTAATTTCCAAACTTGATATTATTTTCTCACTATATTTAGATGTTATACTGAACAAATTAATGAAGAATAATTATTTTAAAAAACCGGAGACCAAATTCCTATGGCTAATAATAATTAGTGATGACGACTTACTCTAGGAGACAAATTAGTTATAATTTTTTACCAATTTATTTATTTATCGTAATATTTATACAGGGAACTCATTCTTTTAACGGAACGTCCTATAGATCCGTGTACAAATGCAGTCTTCTCGAGTCGTCAGTGGACGGCATTTGGCGCTCAGCTGTGGAATCGCGTATGAATACGAATTATAATATTATTATAGATTATCGTGGTTCTCACGTTTCGTCGGCACCGAACGTTTGTCATGTTGCACCCGCGGTAATCACGATGAAGATTCGACGTCGTTATATTATTATAGCAGCAGTACACGACACGCCGGCACATCATCATCATATAATAATAGTCTTATATTAAATAATATTACGATGACGATAACAATATTACTATAATGATATCACGAGAACTCCTGTATATTATCCTCATCTACCGCACTATCGGTATATTATAATAATAATTATTGTGTGAACTGCAGTCCGACCGAACGTATATTATAATATCGTGTGCGATTTTGTTCGATAGCGATATAGTGGATAATTAATAATATCTCATCTTATCGACGGTGCCGCCTCCGCCTCCGCCGCCGTTTCGCCTCGTTCGCGCCAAACCGCGGTTATTATTGCGTACATTATTATTTTCAATTTTCAATCGCACACAAATAAAACTCTCTGTCCTGCAGCGCATTACACGAAAGCCTCGTCACATCGTTCTAGTAAACAACGGTAGGAAACCGTAGAATTTAGATCATAATGACAAACGTACAGACATACAGTGCACTAAGGGTATAAAACGTCTTCCGTCTATACGGTCCATACTGCTCCTCTGGTGTCACGGCCTCACCTATATATTAGGTATACTATTGGTACTCTACCTACGGCGGCGGCGCAGTCCAGAAGTCTCAACGTATATGCGATTATCTGTATATTATATAATATTGTGTTCACTGTTCGTGGTTTCTATATTATCACAGTCATAAAATAGCAGATGATTATTTATCAAATCGGTCGTCGAATAATATTATTATATAATGTTCCGAATCATATAATATTATTCTTAACGAACTTAAACCGAACTTATAGCCATTATATTAACCGTATATTTTACGTCCGTCTTACGAATTATTGTTATACAATCGACCGTGTCCATTCTGCAATTATAATAATATCTCGACATTAATTTACTTTTTATAGTATATCGATATTATAACGATGCCATTTTCCATCGTGATGATCAACTCTATCATATAATTATCATCATTATATTTTGTATTATTATTATTTTTGTCGAGCATAAATATATTGCTTTTAGCAGAAAGCTATATAAATAATAATAAAAATGAAATTGTGTATGATATTATTTTTATTATTGGACTCTTTTAAAACTAAACATTTAACAATTAATAATGATATTGTATTGGGATAAAATGTATCCATGCGTCATTTAGAACGGAAAAAAGAAAATTAGTTCGTATATAGACATTCTTAACGAGATATCTGAGACGACAAATAAAACACCATTATTAGTATCTTGTCAAGTACTCTTATATCATATTATATAAGAAGTGTATACTCTCTTATTCAAATACTTTTCCAAACATTAAAACGCATAAAGTTACTACAAGAGGCACACTATATAGTAAGTATACCGTAGACGGTTTCAACATTTTTCATAATGTACATTATATAATATGTGTATATATTATTAACGCACAGTAGTCCTTAATATAAATCAGTTCGTTTAACAATATAATCTCGTGTATAATCTTACTGGCTCCCGTCTTTGTTGATTGAAAACGTCTTCTTAATAATGAATACAAATTTCCGGCCGGATGCTGAGTAAAGCGGCGCGATTGCGGTTTTATCGACGTGGCGTATAGTTTTTTTTCTTTTTTCAACCCTTTTTAGAGCATCGGAGCGGTAAAATTTCCATAAGCACAATGTGCAACGAAGGAAATTTAAACGTATACCTATATATTTACTTTTCAAAATATTGCTTGAAAATATTTCTATTTTCATTGTTCAATTCAATACTATATTGTATTATTATTCTGCCTTTCGGTCGTCGTATATATTAGCTGAGGTACAGACTATAATAGTCCACAACATATCGGTTAAACGTCTGTCGATTTATTGACGTCGGCCCCTATAATAAGTCACATTCTAGTCATATTTTTTTGGATAACACTCAAATATTATACACGCCACAGTACGGTAAAAATGGTATAAAAAATGATTTATTACCAATAATGAACTTGATAGTGGACTACCTATTGCCGAAGTCGAAAAACAGTGTAATATATCCCCTCTGAGTAATAAACGCAATGATTGTTTATTTATATACAATAGCTATTAAATGGAACCGTTAACTGCCCTGAGCTTTTGAGTCTGATTGGCATTAGAGCCCTTCCGGTTAATACTAGACATAACACCCTATTTCATATTGCACCAAGATAGACGTAATAATTTTGTTATTCATATAGACCCATTAATAGAATTGTACACTATAGTAACGAACATCTTCCAACTTTGATTTTTTCTTTGATGATAGTTTAAGTCAAAACAATTATGATTGTTTCATTAATTCTAGATTGTATGAAATGAATTTCTTAAATATATCCCTCTTTTGTTGATGGACGAGAGTTTCAATTAAAATACTATGATAAAATTAAAATCTAAGAAACTCACAAATAATAAGACATAAACTAAATACAAACAAGAAAAATAATATTGAGTGAACAATTATTACTGTTATGAATAACATTCAATTTACATATTGTGTTCTATATAGATCAACATGAAAATAAATAATTTATCATAAAAAAAAAACAATATTATAGACGTTTATTCAAATTTTAATACGAGCGGTAGTCTGCAGTCTTACTGCAACTGAGTGAATACCCACTAAACCATTTACGTTATTATAGAGTCAGCTTATATGCCGAATCATTATATACTGTGTGCCCATACATAATATATAATTAAACCTGAATATTGGACGTGTAAATGTATAATACAAAACGAATATGCGGAGCACAATAATTTCAACTATGTTTTCGTTCTCGTCCTCCGGCGTCGAGACTACACACTTAACCGAGACGGTCGTAAATTTAAGTAGAAACCGGTGTCTTCTATAAACATTACGACAAACTCGACTGCACCGCGCGGCGCATAATATAGGTATATTGCATGCGCTGCAGCTGACGACGACGACGTGATGTGGCGAAAAGGTTTTATAAATGTATAAATTCTGTTCCCGTATAATATTATTATAATAATAATAATAATACACACACACACACACAATAATATGCGGCTTAATGCAAATGGGCCGAATATAGGACTCGCGCCGACAAACGCGACGGATCACGTGCCGTGACGGCGCGGCGTCAGCGGCGGGCGGCGGCGGCGGCGGCTGCGTCTAAATTAATTTCCGAAAACGGGGTGACTCTCGATGGAAATCGGTCGATCCGGATCGGATAAGTCTTTAAAACACAAGTATTCCATTATTGGCGGAAAAGGTCTCTGGCGACAAAAACAACGGTTAGGTGCGTTTCCGGTCTCTCGCGCGCGCGACAGCTGTTGCAGATTGAATAATCCTCTGACGTTACGACGTTATGACGGCGACGACTGGTCCCCTCCGTCCATCGCCCACCACCCCCCGCAGCACAAAAATATGGAAAAAATAAAACCATATATATATATACTTGGCCGGCGTGCGGGCGAGAAAAAAATATGAAAACAGAAAAACCATAACACGCCGTATATATGCGCCGGCGTCCCCTCCCGCGCGGCGCACATCACACCCATCCACGGCTCCGGCGGTGTACCACCCCGCCCCCTCCCCACCGGGCCCGCGCGCCGGTCGAGTGACTGGTCCCTTCGACCCGAACAGCCGGATGACGATCGGACGTCAGCGGCCCTGTCATCGGCACGTGATGCTCGCACGGCTTTTCTCCGACCCTCCCCATACGCGCGTATAATATTATTATTATTACAATAAGTTCTCTCCGCGTGCGCCTCCTCGGTTGCACCCCGACAGCTGTAACGGTCGACACTGGCGAGGCGAAATGCACTTATCCGCCGCGGCCTTTTGATCGCTGCTATATGGCCGGGTCCCGTAGGTGCTGCGGAGATGATATGGCGAATGCAAATCGTCGGCACTACAGTCGCGCACCTAGCCCGAATAATATATAATATATATACGTGTATATGAACAACAAGGCTATAATATGTATATAGAACGGTTCGAAAAACAAAGGCAGGACCGGAAATTTGACTATATAGGTCATCAATCGGATGTATATAATATTATATTATGTAAGTACACGTGGCCGCGTTACGAACATAAAAGGTTATCGTGATGCAGGGGATATCGTCGGCAAAAGTCGGTTGAAAGACTGACAGGCGACAGCCCGCTTTCGTGTGTGTGTGTGTGTGTGTGTGTGTGTGTGTGTGTGTGTGTGTACAGTTATTTCGACTTTTACAAATATAATATATTTTATACGCGTTTAACGTATACTTTCGACGTGCCTTTGACGTCAACATTTTCGATTGACTTTCACTCCATAACATGCTACAGCGGCAGCAGATTATAGCAGATACGCCGTTGCGGCTCGATGAACAAGGATTCCGATGCAAAATAATATTGTACACGATATTAAAATAATTTTAATATTGTTAATGCGCCTTAATGGTCACTTCGGTCAGATGATTTAGCGTGGCTGCATGACTTTGACAGACATTATTTTAAAACTAGCGGTCTCCAAAAATGATTACTGCGAGGGGTGGTTTGGTTGGACATTATACCTTATATATTAAATAGGTACAACAGTACGCACAATGGTCCAGAATAATAGTAAACACTAAACCGACGGAATATATTATTATTATTATTATTATTATTCCACGAAAACGCTTTGAAAATAACTTTTACGGAAATTCTCTTCTAACGATCAAACTGCGACTTGGGTGATCCCTATAATATAGCGTGCTACGTATATGTATACTTCATTTCGTTCTTCTTAATCTATTCTCGCAACAAGAACAGAACTCTTTTATTATTATTGAGTTTTTTTGAAAAACACATCCATCAAACACAATACTCGTATAATTATTTTCGACTTTGCGGAATGTGAGAAAACTTAACGATTTGACGACAGACGTATAATATAATATCCAAAGCCGACAGACATTGTTGAAATGATGCTGCAGCTGCACACTGCACAGTTAAAATACATAATTGTCGTTTCGACAATGGAGTATTGGAGTATTTGTTCTATTATACTTGTATATTATATAGTTGAACTTAAAATAATTAATACTTTTACTCGGAAATAATCTAAATTAAATTGAAATGATAAATATTAATTACATTATTGCTATCAAAATATCTTAATAAAACACATTTCTGAATAAACAGACAATAAGAGCCATAAGAAAACTTATCCGAGAGATTTTAAATTTAAATACAATATCAATCCACATCCGAATTGAATGTTGTTATATTCGTCGTCATCATTGTAGATATGATAAAACAACAGTACATTGTATAATATGAAATAATGTTTTTACTTTGTTTATTAAACATAACATAATATAATATATTTGCTCAAACTACATTAGTATTATTATTATTTACATTATTATGAAACTCCAAACTACTATCCATATTATTAAATTATACTACCAATCTGTTTTCAATTTTGTTAAAAAAAAAAAAAAAACGTCGTGAACGTATTTTATAACCATCATCATGAGTAGTTTATTTAAATATTTTTTAAATAAAATAAAAAGCGTAAAACACAAAGTATAATAATATGTTTCAAAATTATTATAGTAGGTAATAAAACATATAGGCTAACGATAATATGATGGCCAAGGATTAAGGACAGTTCACTGTATAGGAGAGAAAAACATTATAAAACGATGACGATGCTGTAATTATATGCCCTACACGGTGCACTGCAGAGTAATTCGAATAAAATAATATTATATTTTATACACTGCGCGCGGTGTTGTACACATTTCTTTTATTTTTGTTATAATAAGTGTGAACGGCGGGAACATTAATAATATTAACGATCATAAAGTATATAACATATATATACGAAAGGAAAAAAAGTACTTTACAAAAAATATCACGAAGGTCATATTATTATATTATATCCGAAACAACATTTTCACCGATCCAATAAAATATAATTTTGTGCTCGTATATACTATTTTTATTATTATCACCGACGTGGACGTGCATAAATTGAAAAAATAATATAATATACATGTTATTATATTGTAGAAAAATGTACGATTATTCGCAATAATATACAAAATTAAAAAAAAAAAATGGCTTATTAATTCTCCTGTACATTAACATAATATTTATTATCACGTATAAAATACAGGGTGTCTCGTCGTGATTGTCCTCTATTTTTCCGCCCACCCGCCCCCGTCCACCTCTTATCCGCCGCCGATCGCTATAATTGACTTGCAATACTATTTATTGTATATATAATAATAATAATATGTAAGTAATATACAGCTCGGTGGGAATTAATAAAATTGGCCTTTGTAATAATATTGTTTAAATGAGAGCTATAAATCAACCGGTAAACACTTTTCATATATTTTTTATTTGCGTTCGGTGTTTTGGTAAATCGTTATCCATAAAGCGCAGTATAAATATTATATATTATTGTGGTAGTACTTTTATAATAATTTTCCTAAATCGTATTTAATTTATTGGCTGAGACCAACACCGCAGTGAGACATCAGCTATTTTAAAAGGGGTACGAATGTTATAAGTTATAACGAAAAAATCGTATTCTTGCGTTTACCTGCGGGCGCTAATTAATCGTAATAATAATAATATATCATTAATAAAGTGTTATTTTAAGGGGAATTTTTAAATGTATGTAACATCTCGACGTATATCGCTCCATGATTGCGGTGATAATGCTTTCATTACATGGTAAATTGTTGTCAATCAGCTCAATCATTTTAAGTTTAATTATTTCCTTATAATACGATACTATATTGAAAATCATACAGCAAAGAATAATATAGAAAACACAATTAGTTTTAATTTAAACATTTTTTTTTCTGTGACGGTAAGAAATCAATAAACGAAAGAACAAAAAAGCTTAAATTAGGAATACGACTCCCCCCCACCACCTCCACCTCCGTGGTCCCTCCACCGGCGCTGCGCCTGTATTATATAAAGCAAATTGGTAGCAATTTGGTAAACGCGCGGGCGTAACGTCGGTGTGAAACATGAATATATTGGGATTTTCGGATTTCGTATAACGAAGCGAGTTGCGTTTCGATTTCGGGAACCGACACGAAACGATGTGAAACGGCGGCTGCGGCAGCGGTGGCGACGACGACGACGGTGTACGTCGTTATTCACATCGATTTATTCCGCTCGTCAGCACTCGGCGCGCCACAGAGACAAGGATTAATAAATTAAAAAAGCGCGACGTCGGCGAAAATATTAGCTCTGTAATAACATTATATAAACGGCAGAGTGACACGCGGTGTCAATACGTCTTGTACGCCAGCAGCAGTGAAAGTATTATAGTATAGGTTACCTATACAGTGAAATAATAATAATTATTATTGTAGGTAGTCATCGCGGAAAACTCAATTAATACCGTCGTAATAATAATAATTAATGGGAATCGTCGTCGGTTTCGCGATCCGAAATCCAAACGCTCTTCGCCCGCGACGGACGGACGAGTCCGAATCTCGACGAGTCGCCGACACGACCGCAAACGGCGGCGACGACAAAACGGCTTAACATTAAAATTTTAATACCTATATAGCTAAGACACGCGTCGTCGTCGTGCATATAATGGCGAGTGCTCGAAACGGCCGCTAAAATGTCTTACTATAATATTTCCCCCAGTGTTGTACTGATATGATTTTATCCGTTTATTATATTATATTATTATTATTATTATTATTATTACACGTAAATCCGTCATATTTTAAAAGTGGTTTTTTGATAAATAAAATATTAAATAGTTTCCATAGTTGGAAAATTAAAAATAATAACTAATTTAATAATACGTAATTCACTTGGTTTGTGCCGTTTGTGGTTATACCTATAACTATACGATTTGTATCATGCATAGACCTTATACTTAGTATAATGTGCATCAAGTATAGTACTGTATTATTTTATGCTATCGCGGATTAGATAAACCAACTTTAAAACCGATATCATTAAATATCTAAGATTACAGACCTTTTAGGTGGGTATACTATTTATCGCTGTTTTTCGTATATATTAAGTCGTAATACAAGTTTAATTTATTTATCAGTGTTGGTGAGTTGCGGCCCGATCCCTAAATGAAGTATATGAGGCCCGTGTTTATGAAACGACGTACGAGTCAGGAGACACCACGAGGTAGTTGGCTGAGTCGTCTCCAAAAAATGAATTTTTATTATAATTAATTATTCTTTTTACTGGTGAATTGGTAAAATTAATTTTTTGAGATTGTTGGTTGAGCAAAAACTTAAAACTTAATGATTTAACGAAATCAGCAGTTTGCTCTATTTCTTTTTGTGCTAGATATATGTCATCTGCATAAATACCTACTTCTTTTTCACATGTTTTCTTCGTTTTTATTCCATTGCTTCGACATTTTATATACCTACGTCTCAGATTGAACTTCTAGTAACACATCAATAAAATTATAGATATTAGAATGGCTAGAGTAGAATGAAAAATTTAGTTTTAACGAAAACTTTCACAGGTGTTAGTATGGTATGCCGTATGCGGACGTATGGTTGCAGCTAGCAGAAAATGGTGCCCAAATATTTGGGGGAAACATGGCGTTGGTGAATTTTACAATCCGATTATCTTTAGAGGAGGTATAGTATTGCTAAAAAGTCATCAGTGAAACAGTCAATGACGTTGTCAAAATCCAAAAATCACGATCCAAAAAAAAATTTTACGTACCACAATTCATTTGAGGCCTCCTACATCGCAAATGACATGCCGGGCCGCAAACTCACCTATTATAGCCCAATTTATTGTTGATATTCCTTATCTGAATATTAAATTCATATATTCGTATGTTATGCATTATCGACATTTTTAAATTGTAAAGGTAAATTGTTAAAAACTTGAATATTTTTTTTTTTAATGTGTGTATAATATATATTGTGAAATTAGTTGTTTTTTTTGGAATTTGTTAAAACTTAATAGGCTTTGTCTAAAATAGCTTAATGTACTTAATATACTTTATAATAACTTCATGATGCAAATATAAAGGCCGTTGGACACTTGGGCGTATACCACACAAATAAGTAACAACTATAAAAAGTTTAAAATTTAAAGTTTGTTATTTTATTAAGTAATTAACCCAAAACTAAATAATACATTTTTCATTAGAGAATTTTTCCCTTTCTTATTACATAGTTTTATCTTTTTTTTTTAGAATTTGTAATTAATCAAAAACTCGTTTATTGTACAAATTCATTCTTATAAAAAAAAAAAAACACAAGGAACCAAGCAAATTTGGTATACATACGGAAAACCAAAAGTGCCAAACACTGAGTAATCGTCCTGCACTTAGTCGGGGTGGGCAATGGGTGTCGGATTATACCCTATTAATTCATCGAAAATAGTCCCGGACTAATATATTTATCTATATATACACTGCAGGTAAATGGTAATAATAACGTTGTGTTTAGACGCGTAAACACGCTCGCCGGGTCGAACGAAAGCTGTCGGTTTCCATTTAAAAAAGTCGTTGGAAATTCGATGCTATATAGTATATACTGCAATATAATAATATGTATATTACAATATATAATAAAGACGCGTCCTGTGTAATAGTTCGTGTCGTAGCTGCAGCAGTGCGACCTCGTCGTCACCTTTTTAACGCGCTTACACATATTATTATTATTATTATTATTAGGTAGTGTACCTATATATATCGTGCATTTAAATATTATTATGTATAGTTTAGCGCGGACAACACGTGCACATTCCGAGATTACACCGCGCCCGCGCGTTATTATATTATTATTATTATTATTATTATTATTATTATTACGTGTGTGTGTTCACTTAACGTGTGTACACCTCTTCTCTATATTATACGCACCGCATACTATGACGTTCCGACGATTTACGATCTACCTCTGTACAAACACCGTGTTTCGCAGTCGGGGTCGTCGGTCAGCAGCAGCGACGTACCATAATAATATAATAATACGCATACTGCTGCATATAAGTGTATATACCAATATTATATAACGTACCTGTATACCTATATCGCGGTCGATACCTATAACCTATAACGCGGTTAGGTGTACGTTATATAATGTCGTCTTCTATACATATAATAATATGTCGCCGTAACATATTATATTATATATTATTGTCCACTCCGGGAGTGGTATATACAGCACCACGTCTTGTTATGCTCATCCTAGCCGTCAACGAGAAATTATTATATTATTTATAGGTACGTCACGGATAAAATAATATCTCCGCCCGAGGAGCTCGTCAAATATTATTGCACACACCTATCGGAGGATTTGTCTATATAGGTAACGTCATATTATTATAAACGCACGCGAATGATGATGTCGTTACGTCTGTCCGGACGTATTATTTTATCGCGGGACGCGTGTATAATATAATAATTATAAATAAAACGTGTGTGTGGCGTCGTTTATTATTATTATTATTATATCGTACTCTCGTGTCTCGAAATCTGCTGCTGCTGCTGCTGCTGCCGCCGCGGAGAGGAGGTGGTGAAAAATAGTGTAATCAATTTGGGAAAACGCGTAATCCGCGGGCTTCGACCCGTGCGCGTGCGTTCTAGGGGTGCTGCCGGTGGGTGTGGAGGCGGTGGCGGCAAGTGTCGAGGGGGGGGGGGGGGTGGCGGCGAGGGGAGAGGACGTGGCCCTATATCCGCAACACGCTCGCCGCCGAATTGCATAATAAAATATTTATGCCCCCTGCGCGCGACATGCGTCGTGTATACGACCGTGTACATTATACATGTGCAGCGTAGTACAAGCCCCCGAACGCCGTGTGTATTATTTCGGTATTAAATCTGCGAATTCAATTTCGCCCGTTTAATAATTCTCGTCATATATATGTAATATGTATATATATATATATATATATATACAAATATTCGTATGGTACAGCAGTATTATAGTACCTACCTATATATAATAATGTTGTTAGCCGTCGTCGCCGTCGTTGAATTAATCAGTTAGGAATATTCTTCGGGGACGACGTCGTCCCTGCGCGTGGTTTAATTCGGGAGCGTACCCTGCATATGTATATGTATGTATATATGCGCGCGAACGATAGTCGACATCACTCGCGTAATTATTCTCGATAAAACGGCGGTAAACGCGGTTACTGTTTTTACGGTGTATACCATACCTATTACGCGCCCTATATTGCAACGCATCGTGGCTCGTGGCCGCAGCTATATATAGGGTTAGGAACCGCGTAATGATTTTATGGATTTCTATTCGTCAGAATATCAAATCGAGGGCATTTTGTTTCGTTATACCACCGCCTATTTCAAGACTTGGAAAAAACATGATAAACTGATAACTGATTATACTATCTAAAATGTAGTATATGAATATTAAAATATATAACTATTACTACAGTCATTAGAGGTCCTTTTCTACGATCGAAAGAAAATTGAAACATCTGTAAACATCTATATACGTATTTATTGTTAATGTACACTTATTTAATTTTTGGTGGTAGAAATGAAAATGTATTAATACTTAATAGGTTATATTACCTAATATACTTATTATTACATGTTGTTTTATTATAGGTATCGGTACTACCTGGACTAAAATAGTGCGTAAACCGTCATAATTTTTATTAATATTTATTTAGAAGCAGAATCGATCGGAATAAAAACCCTTTTTTTTTAAATTATAGGATTTACTAAAACTAAAAAATAATCTGTGAGAACCGAAAACCCCTACATCGGTGGTTCTGGTGAGGTTTCGGTTCCGTGATTTCCGTCTCCCATACCGGTTCTTTTTGGTACTGGATGGATGGTTCAAGGGACACGGACAAGGCGTCGACCAGTCGCCCCTGTACTTATATAATATACGAAGTAAATTTCGTATATATTACGAGAATCGAATTCCGATTATATTGGGCACCTAACCAGTATTTTAAGTGGCCGAAATAAACCCCAAACACTCGTCTCCACACGGTATTTTGTGTTCGGCGCCGCCGTCAAACTGGACGATATAATAATCGGTAACAAACGTTCTTAAATCGATTAGCGTATATAATAGGTACTGTAAATTATGGGAAAAACTCGATTTCTGT
This sequence comes from Neotoxoptera formosana, assembly GCA_022818045.1. Taxonomy (NCBI): domain Eukaryota; kingdom Metazoa; phylum Arthropoda; class Insecta; order Hemiptera; family Aphididae; genus Neotoxoptera; species Neotoxoptera formosana. The sequence continues at coordinate 1,811,080 of CM040631.1, read as the reverse complement.
TGTACCGACGACGTCGAATTCAAAAAACGAGTCTCGTATGAAATATAAACCTATGGTACAGTGTATATAACATGTATATTATACACACACACACACACACACACACACGTAAAAAGGACGATGGCAACGCGCTATACATCAGCAGCATATTGGACGCTCAGCATATTATAATCTTCCGGTTCAATCGATTTAAATAATTTTCTAATAATAGCAGCATTCTTTTAATTCAATAACACGTAGATATATTAATTCAAATTTGCATTTACTGTCACGTTATTAACGTTTATTATTTTCTAGGATTTTCCAACTCGTTTTACAGGTTTTTTTTTATTCCCAATATTTCGTACTTATTTTGAAATTCTACGAAATTGTTAAATTTAATATGTCGTAAAGTACGTTTCTGTCAATGCAATTGTAATTTTTCGTTCCTCGCGGATGTTAAAACATAATTTCTCAATTTATTTGTGTAATCTTGCAGAATATAGACGACGACGGCTGTGTTATGTATACAGCAGCGTATAATAGGTATAGGTAGGTAGGTAGGTAGTAGGTACGTACCCATATTTTTTACTCGCCGAGATTATTAATGTATGGTTTTGCCGTATCATTCAGGCATCTTTAAATAAATCCGTCTGCGGAAAACGTGTAAATCGAGCCGAGGAAGTATGAAATTGTTTTAAAGTTAATAAGATGGAAAATTATTGTGCGCGGAGGCTGCCATACGATGTACGTTTTTCAAAATGTCTTTGTTGTTCATAAGCGATTTCGCCAAAACCGTTACTATACTTACTCGCTATACAGTAATATAGCGAGGCGTGAGCGTGTAATAAAATATAATATGAACAGAATAATAATATAATACATGTGTTTTAATCTCGTCTGTTGAACATCACATTTCAAAAAAAATAAAATTATGTTTCCGCACATTATATTATTGCTGTAACGGTGAAATATTATATACATATTATAGTGGGTGGGCACAAAATGTATTCGCTCGTCCTCTATATATATATAGCAGCGCACGTACAACACTGCTGTAATATTATTATTATAACGATGTTTTATGTCGGACTCGCTGTAACTATATATATATATATATACATACGGTTTATTATGCTGACATATTATACGGAACAATCACGTCATGATACGAGACTTGATGAGTGGAATACGAAAACACTACATAGTAATAATATTATGTACCGACTACATATTGCAGTAGTGTTTACTGTATATGATACAGCGATGTAAATATTATAATATACTATTGTAGCAATTACGTATAATAATTCTGTAAACACACGCGCATCGTATGAATATTAATCGGTAGCGCGCGTTGTTTAGATTATTATAAATTGTCGTGTCAAACTTTGCATTTGAAAATATGTAAAAAAAAAAAAAATATAGCTCAATTATTATTATTGATATTTGTGTCGTTGTATTTAATAATAATAACATTAATTAACTGTCGTTTAATATGTAATCGTATATTATTATACGCCCTATAGGTACGAGCGTAATCGTTAACATCGTTAGCTAAAATATTGTTTAAACAAATTATTATTAAAGTGCGCTTAGCGTTGATAACCTTTGCCCGATTAATCCGCGTTACCCGGTATCCCGATCCATTATATAATGTTACATATTATTATCCAATATCCGTGTACTTGGAATCATTTATTTTACGTGCAACTATAACATTATAGTTATACGATTTAATAACGTATATATAATATAGTAATATTACTAATTAGTAACCCACCCATATACCGATTGATGATGGAAAAATATGTAATGCAACAAGGTAACCTAGTGAAGCAGTTAAGATAATATTATTTGCACCGAAAAATAATCTAGAAAATAAGTTAAAACGTGATAATTGATAGTATTTTAATAATATAAATGTTACCCGCAATATTACCATTATGGAAAATGTATATACGAAATACCTAATACATATTTTACGCGTGAAACTTTATTATGCATTCTATATAACTTATACCATATTATTATACCTTTATGAGTAAATGATTATCAATTATTATTATTATTATACTATGATATATATTATGCTTTCACGATTTAATTGGACGAACAGACGGACATTTTCAACGGTTTTTTTATTTATTATAATTTTATTGTTTCATGGGAAACGTCGCTATGTGTATTATAATAATATAGTCAAAGAGAATACGCGGCGGCCGCGCCGCCGTCAAGTAAACACACTAATAGAGCATGCAGCCTCTATTATTTCAGTGAATGTGTTTAGACTCCCCCGAGCGGAACTTTCTAGAAACGAAAATTATTATTCCACGTGCAAAATGCAACGGTTGTACGGGTAGATAGGTAGGTAGGCAGGTAGGTGGACGGACGGGCGTATGGCTGTAGGTATAGAGGTATATAATATACCTTCGGGTTATTTATGTACAGGCGCCAAGCCAATCTGCCGTAGGCTTTGCTCCGCGAGACGTTTACGACATATTATTTTCATGAGAAATTCCGTTTTACATGGGCGAAATGGGGGCAAAATGCACCTAACCGGCGCGGCGCTCACCGTTTCTCGTGTTTTCGTGTCGGAAAAAAAGAATACCGTCGAAAGCGGTCTCCGCGCAGCGGTGAATCGATAAGGCTGATGTATATTATTATATAAAATATACGCGTGGTATGCGATAGTAAATAAAAGCTGCAGTGCCGTTATAAATAATTTCGGGTAATGTTCGTGTTTATTAGAACATAATTTGACATTTTCTGTGCAACGTATACATCCGGCGATATAAATAAATAATATTGGTCCGCGGGGGTATAACCGCCACTTTTCCGACGACCCGGCGAAAGCGAATATCGTATAATATCCTCGGTGCCGCGCCATAATGAGAAAATGCCGCTCGACGTCGAATTTAATAATAATAATCATAATAATAACAATGATAATAAAAACCATTCTTTTCGCCGACGCCTCCTCGGGGACGCGAGCGAATAACTTTTTTCGTCTCGTACACGCGGTGGCCCGCACAAGAGACTGGCAAGTATTGTAACGCTGCAGAAAAAAGGCTGTTGCGGGACCATATCTAGTCCGATTAAATTTAAACGGGCTGGCACTATCGCGAAACGTTTGTCGTAATAAAGGGTGTTCTGTAAGAAGACGTACACTGGATACATTATTGATACCATAAACTTATCAGTATTACACTTAAACCTATTAACTGGAATCGGTGCCCTTATATTATACGTACATGAAATGTCAGGGATTGGCAACAATTTTTTTATTTTATTTTTTCAACACCACTATAAGTACCTAATCCTCTCCCGTTTTGTCCATTTATTTCAAGTCACAGCTACATATCGCTCTCAAACCGCAGATTCCATATCAGCAAGAGGGTGCACGGATTCTATAGTATTTTATTATATAGATTACATATTTATAGCTATACAGAGTAAGCTACGATTAATTTGTTTTATATGCATCAAAAATTCCAAGTATAAATCTTAATATGTTTGACTGATATTTTTCAAGTGTTGGTGATATTTTTGCTAACAGTAAACAAATTGTTTGAGTATAAAAAAAATATTTTATGTTATTCATAATCATAAATAATAGTTTAACAAGTGAAGAACCGAAGGAGTTAAGTAGTAAAAAATAATATGACAAATATACCAGCTACAGATAGCTAACGACTTGTGAACATATCTAAGATATATGTGGTTCCCCATGGTTCTCAACCGGTGAGTGGCGATAGTATCGTGATGCGTGTGACGTCAGCAAAATTGTTTTCATAAATTTACTATTTTACTAGTATTTCATTTAAAAAAAGTAAATTTAGTTAAATTTCTGAGCGGAGCGAAGAATGTATATTGATTTTACAATGTTATGTGTTTTTTTTGTTTTTTGCCATCATGTTTTGGGGCAGTAAAAACGATTCGATTTACTCCAACGGCATCTCATCTCTCATCTGACAGGAGAGTGAATATAGTCGGTATTACGAGGAGAAAAAAATTGCGAATAGTTTTCAAACGAGTTGAGAATAAAAATTAAGAAAAAAACTGGAATTTTTAACAAAATCTATTTTGTTTTTTGGTGTAACACAAAAAATAATAACCGTAGGTACATTCAATTTTTACTAAATATTTATATTAACATTTTCTATACACCGTATAAAATGTTCAATAAATGTTGATAAAACAAAAGTTTGTATTTTGACCAAAATTCATCAAAATGTCGAACATTTGAAAATTATTCTGTTGTTAAAATTCATAAAATGTTCAATTTGTATAGCTAGGGATTGAAAATGTAAATCAAGGTTTTTTGTCAGTAGTTATAAGTGTAACAAAAAAATCTAAAAAATGTGATAACATGGTTTATAATTTTAAGTTCAAATTTGGACGAAATTAGATATTTAAATAAATAATAATGATGTTAGTTTTTTCGTTGTAATTTTAAAATATTGGATGCTTGAAACTTTTAAAGTATATTATTATATTTAATATAGGTACACAATAATATTTTCAAGTGCAATGTGTTCGGAAATAAAATGATTAAACCTACTGTATTATTAATAGTAAAATAAATTATTTTAATAGGATAAATATGTTAAAATACACTTATATAGTTATGTAGGCTGACAGACCGTCTTCGCTCAGAATCGTTTTTCGTACATACGACGATTTCATATCGCTGAATTCAAATAATTTAACACATCCATAACAGAAGTGACCCTCTGCGACACCTATTGCTATATAAGTATATAACGGAGCAGTACCCACTTACCGACCTTTTTTTTTTTTATTAAATCGTTTCCCTTTCAAAAACTTAATTTATTGTTTTAAATTTGTAGCCATTTATTTGAATTCAAGTTACAGTGTAATCATAAAAAAAAATATGGTTTGAGTACTATTGATACAAGTTTTTGTGAGTAGAAATAAAAAATTTTCATAAAACATTTTCTTCGGTTACTGAAGTTCTTATACAACAAAAAGTCACAACACATATACATTTATACGAACTTTGTGCTATTATATGCGTAATAGTATGTATAATAATGCTTATTTTATAAAAATACTAATTTTACTAGTATTTAAGTCCGTTTATTAATCGCAATTATTTTTAAAATCCGTAACCGTTTGACCCCTTAACGTCCGACATCGGACTGTTCAGTGCGTATATACACACTCACGTGTAATCTTAAATCGGTTTACGGTTTACTGTATACACCTATTTGATCTTTTCGACCCTGCTAAAACCGTATCGGACCGTATCACCCCATCCGCCCGGAGCACGCTGATAGATAGGTATACGATCCAGTGAAATATATTGCGCACGAACCGAACGACTGGTACGTGATTTCGCGCGATACAAATTGGCGCGGCGGCGGCGGCGGATAACAAATCGACGACGTTGCGCGCTCGCTGGGACGACGGACGAACGGGGGCCTTTGGGCGTCGCGAGTGGTCGGGGGGTCGGAGTCCGCGACCTTTGCAGGCACTTCTATCAATCGTTTCGCCTTTCAAATATATATATATACCTACGCAACTGCAACACTGCGTGCAGTATACGCGTGATAATATTATACTATACGTACAACCCTCATCGTCATAGTCCGTCCGCGAAGCTTTTCTTTTCCGATCTTTTCGGCGGGGGTGCACTCCACCCCTCGTCGTCGTCGTCGTCGTCGTCCGAACGCCCGGGTGTTGCGCTTAAGAAATCTTTAATTTAAAAACCCCGATGAAGTTTTAATAGCCCTCCCGCCGCTTGCATCCTCTCTCCGGAAATCCTATGGAGCTCCACCATGCTCCTTTACCCGCGTACAGTCTTTCGAGCAACCTCGCAACGCTCTATTCATATACCATCGATCCCACGATAAATCGTGACAAAACGATTCACGATGCTGTCTGTTAACGGCCCCTCATCCTCGCTCCACCCGTGACACAATCTCGTTTCGTTTCAGAAGAACGCGGTCGTGTACCGCTACAACAGCAGCAGGGTAAAGGTATCTATACATTGTTTTCTCTGTCGCTACTCTGCAGTTATAGCTGGTTAGGTTACTCTGGTATAGTATATTATATACGCACAAACGCGCTCACTCCGAAAACGAGTGTACGCGTCGTTGACTCGACTTGTCGGCGATAACGGATCTGCCGTGTACGAGTTTAATTATTATTATTATTATTATTATTCCACTCGGCCGCATATATACTTTATGACAATACAATATTTTTGTCCTAGTCCGAAAACCGAACAATATCTGACACGCTAAATCTGCGCGATAAAAAAAAACAAACACATTATAATATTTTATACTATTCGGTACGTCTAAACGATTTCATATGTGATAAAAACGACTCTGGAATCTGGTTTGAGAACAACCATTATGAGTGTCATTGATATTATACGCGCGGACGTTTCTAACAAAAGAACAATATTAACTATTTTTGACCGAAAACAATATAAATCGTAAATTCGTTTGATCCTATATACATTATATACCTATACCCATAAGGTATATAATATGTAATACGTATGCACAGTTGGCAACTGGCAGTACCTATATACTGGACTAACCCATAATAACTTAACCGTCGTCGTCGGCTGTGGTCCGTGCATATTATTCTATAATAGACCATTTAGATTATTCGCGCGATAGGTACGAATTCTTTCTAGGTTTGATGTCTCGCCAGTCGGTAAGCATCGCCGCAAACGGTAAAATACAATTCTATATATGAACAGTATAGAAACAGTATAAACAGTGGAAATGAATCGCTTCGCGCGCGTTTGAAAACCCGTATACTCTGTATACTCTAAATAACTAACGACGAAAACCATTTTTTCCCTTTTATGGACGACGGCGTTGCCCGACGTAAGAAACGGTTTTTTTTTTATACACGTAGGTATATAATATCATGGTAGGTATAGCGTTCTTATAGCCAAACATCCTCTCTCCGGTGTCATTTCGTCGTTTCGAGTAACACTATACGGAATATATTATTATAATACAGCGCTGCGGCGGAGATCTCATAGATAAGACTATGATTAACCGTCTCATTACTCAGAATAAACATTGATGGGAACTCGAGTAGGTACATACGTCATCATAAGCGTACATATATACATTCCTTCCTTTTACGCGCGCTTGACTTCGTGTCACTGCAGGTCCACGGAAAATCTTTAAAAAAAAAAAAAAAATAAGACTTTGAAAATCCACAATAATTAATTCAAAATTAAACTCCGCAGACTTCAACGCGACACACTGAATATTATAATATGTGGAAAAGTCGAGGCTTTAAAAAAATGCTCGTAATATATTATGACGTATATGATGCTCGTTCAACAGACTCGAAGGCTCTATTTTGTGAGACGTGACAACGAAAATATAGGGTTTTAAATTTGAGTGCGTGTGGGCTTCAGTTTGATCCAATATATTAGTGAAACAGTGCAATGCACTATATAGTTGATAATAACATATATTTTTAGTAACAAATTACCTATATAATATCGTACGATATATTATACATTATTTTACAACCATATATATACTTATAAGTTATAGTATTTACAGTAAACGAATATGGTCGACGGGCTTCGTCAAGTTTATAATATGGTCGTAATATAATATTAACGTATTCAGTGCCACGTCGTACGGCGACATGGGCCGATAGCAAAGATGCTGACCAACGTCTATATAATATAGTAAACTGTATATATCACCACAGTGCAGTGGCGTCATTTGTCTGATTTTAAAAGCCGCCCAATAGGGGCCGGTGACGTTTATTATTATTATTTTTATTTTATTAGAGCAAAAACATGTTTATTTTTATATTATTTTCTTAAAATATTATAATGTGTACTAGGAAATTCAAAATGATAAATAAATACCAATTATTGGTAGTTAATTGTTGGATTATATTTATATTTAGACGCATGCGGGAACGAGTATGTATATTATATGTGTTTGTTTGTGTGAGTGTTTTGTGAAGGAAAACCAACATAATATTATTGTTGTACGTACTGCAAGAATATTAAATTACTGCAACAATAATAATAATAACTAATATCATAATTCCATTTATTTTTATTTCTAAAATCTAAAATCAATACAAATTCTAAAAACAACAACCTGTTGGTACTCTTATTTATCATTGATTTCAGACTTCAGTAGTTCGACGAACTTGTGACGGTCGTGTACGGTGTTATATTATTCTCTATTGTGTAATGCGTGTTTAGAATATTATAATTTAATTTTCTCGGCGAGATGGGAATGGTAATTTGATAAAAATATAAGTAGATATCTGTAGATACTAGATACGATAGTAGATACTGCGTTTACGAGCGTTGTTTTTTTGTAAGGGTACATCTGGGCTGGTCAAAACTTTTGCCCCTTCTATTGAAAACTGAAATGACGCCACTGTAACACCATCGGTATTTACACTCTGTACAGTAAAATAATTAATAACGATCTCATTTTTTGTAATTATTAAAAAAATGGTTTGGTCTTCGCCGTCCTGTAAACGTTTTTATTTATTTCCGTAATATTTTTGTGTGTAGGTTTGAACCCTGCTATTATCTACGGTAGCAGCACAGGTGACAGTAATAAATGACACTGCACATATATATATATATATAACACGTAGGTATATAACATGTACATACAAAAGTAACTATATCCTACCGCCACTATATACACAACATATACACATACATATATTGTTTCATTTTAACGTAAACGTTTTACGAGTCGTCGTAGATAGCAGGCATACGAGAGACGCGATGAGACAGTCCTCGAAACTGTGTTGCAGTAATAACACGCGTTCCTTATATGAATATCATACAAAACATATATCCAACCGACTTTTCCGTTCTAATGTAGTGCGTAATGTCGTCATTGTGCATATTATATTTTGAATAAAGGTCCCGGAGATTATATTATTATATTATTATTGTGTAGACGGTGCGTAATATTTACGTTGCGCAATATAATCACTATTATATTATTATCTTTGAAAGCAATAAATTAGGCGAACGCCACTCGCGCGTATACCGCCGTATAGGTACAGTATATAATACGCGTATGATATTATATATTATGGAGGTAAACTACGACGAATGACAACAACACCGACGACGACGACAACAATAATATTACACGAGCACGTAATATTTAAACTAGCGTATTATTGTCAATTAAAACGAACGTGTTTGCGACTTTGCCCGGACCGATTTCGTTATATGATATTAATTAAATCGTACACCGCCGCGCGGTATTGTGTAGGTATATACCGCGTATACCCTGCATAATAACCATACGTCGTGTAGCATGCCGCCGCCGGCCTTTCGCACTGCACTTGCACTGCGGTGCAGCGTTATTTATAATTTATCGATCCGCGGACCGCATAATCGTTGAAGGTACCAGCCAGCCTATATATTATTATAATACGCGTATAATATAATTTTGTAATAAAATATCATGAAAACTACGACACGACTGCTGCAGGCAGCCGCCGTCGGGCGTGTCAAGACGTCTCGAAAACGGTCGCCGCGTGTACCGCACAATGACACGACGAACGACGTCGCACATAATATAATAAGGTGGAAATGTTTTCGCGCAAAACAGGCGCTCGTCGATCGGTCGGCCGTGTAATATAAATGCGCCGATTAATATTCATCGCGACGCACATATTATTATACACATTACAATATGCGAGTGCTGCGTTGCGCCACTCGTGCGACTCGCGATTCGCGAAGATCTGAAGAATCTGCGACGCAGACCGTCCCCGGCGGCGATAAATAATTAAACGCAATTATGTGTGTGTGTGTGTGTGTGTAATGTATGTAAACGTTGTCACGGCGACGGACAACCTGCCTGCCGGAGAAACGGTAATATTTCAATGTCATAAAATATTATACTGTGAGGGATATATTGGTATACTGCAGCGGCAGCATATCTTCTGAATTCGGTTGCAGTAGCGAAATCGTCATCAGCCTCGTCATACTATAATGATGCTTACCATAGCCGTATCATACTTATAATATTGTTACACCAGCTATAGGTTCGAGACGACGCACCGACATTGAGTAGACTCAGACAGACCAGTTCTTAAATATTATAGTATTTTAAGTTGAACCAGAGCTCAAAACTTGCATGCATTTTAAACTTGCCACCTTTTAATACTATTTGCTATATTGAAAATACGCATAAAGGTTTTCAAGTTTTTAGTAGAAATGTTTAACTTACAGTAACCGTCGTAAGACGTCATATCGCTCACCGTGCACGTGAACACTGCGTTGATAATATATTACTCACACTAATTCAGCGGACATAACATAATAAATTATTGTAGACAATAACACGTTCATAAAAATAAAAAAAAATTCAAGTTCTTTGAATTATTAAATATTTTTTTATTTTTAAATATAAAGTACTATAGACTATAATATTGAAATAATAAAAACAGTGTGCACCGCGGGCGAGCGCACCCTCCGATTCCTCTTGGTTATGTTACCGATTAAAGGTAGGTACCACTGTCATCTACTAGTAGATAACCATGGTAGCAGTACCGACTTGACACTGTGCCAAAGTCAACCTAATAATTAGGTTGTATCATTAATTATTATTGTGACTAGAAATACAAATCTCAGTCGGAAATACGCGCAAGTACAAAATGTCAAGATCTGAAGACAATATACACGGCTTGAACACAAATTGAAAGTATAATCTATCAGTAAATTAATATTATATGTGTTTTTGTCTGTTCCTCCGACGATTAAACAGAATCCCATTTTTATTCGTTTTATCAATTTCTGCAACATTTTATTTTTTCGTTATTTATTACTACTCGCACTGTGACATATATTATATTATGTATCATACAGAGACCGAGTTATTTACCAGACAACTTTTACAGCTCTTTTATATAAATAATAATATATATATATATGTCTTTAATAGCCCCGGGAGAATTATATTGATATAGTATATGACGCTTTCAATTAATGACCATTTCCGATGTCAATATAAAAACAAATTGTTTTATTGAACCAATATATAGTCATAGACGGCTTGTTATAATAATATAACAGCACACAAGATATTTTAGTACCTATATGCAGTGTGTACACGTTTATTATATAGTTTATCACACATCCCTATATCGCGTATGGCGAGCTTAAAAATATTTTGATTCGAAAATAATTTGAATTCAATACCAAAAAAAAAAAATTAACATTTTCACCGTTTCTCGTCCATGTTTGTAATTATTTATGTATGAATAATACGCGTATTCATAATAATATGTGTTTGTGTTAATCGTGTTATTTTAACGAGTAGGGTCGTTAATAGAATAACAAATCTAAATATATCATACCGTGATAACGTTAAATTATTTATTTACTTTATGAAAGCATACATTAATTATCCTGTCACAATAATCTATAGCTAGGGACAACCCGTTGCGCGTGGTTCTAAACCATTATACACCCTAAAAAAATATTGTTTTTTACCCAGACAAATAATAATTACCAAACATCGAAATATGTACATCAATTTAGCTGTTGTTCAACACACAACGCAATAGTAAAAAATCGTAATTTACTATATTAAAAAAAAAATCTTGTTTTACTTATAGTATTATACCGATGCGTCTTCTCAGTCCCCTCATCACCCGACAGTCGGTTAAAATTCTTCTGGCGTCCCCGATGTCCTGATTTTCGTTGATGACGTGTAAACAGTTTTGGACTGTACAAATTGGTCCCTCTCGGTCTGCTAAAATAGCTCATTACGTGTAAAATATGTGCGTTTACGTGACGTCTGACATCATTCAAACGTACGTACATAAGTACTCGTAAATTATACGGTTTGGACAAAAAACTAATTTGCCAAAACATATTATATACCTATATAGTGTAATACAAAAAGGAAAATAATGACTTATTCCCGAGCGACGAACCACCGCAGCAGTCGTCCATCACGCGGGTGACAAAACGTTTTCGCTGTACACATAATATAATAATAATAATAATAGTATAAAAACCATCTGCGACGTCGTCCTGCACATAAAACACCCTGTACAACGTTCGCTGGTATGCAGTGTACTATGTATATATGAGAAGCACACACGTGTGCACTGTGCAGAGGGTTGGTTCTATCTTTAATTTTTGTTTACTTTACGGTCAGAAACCAAACGACAACACGGGATTACGAAATGACAAAAACCGTTTTGCCTCGTAAAATAATACTCGTTCTATTTTTATACCTCGTGTTCATCCCCCGACGCGATAACGCGTCTTCGGTCGGCCATAATTAATTGTCAACCCGGCGCAGCTCGTCGTGTGTGCGTGCGTGTGTGTGTGTGTGTGTGTGGGTGGGTGGGTTTCGGTTAGGTTAGGTCGGGAAGGGCGGTGAGAGGACGGAGGACCGACGACAGAGCAATTATATATACCGCAACGACGACGCGACGACCGTAATATTATTTAATGGGTCTGATGCACTATAATACCACAACAGCTACGACAAAAAAAAAAAAAATCCCTTCCGACAATATTTTGACGTTTTTTTTTTCTTATTTTCTACTCTTTCATTTCGATTACTACCGATGTGTGTGTGTGTGTGTGTGTGTGTGTGCCGGAAGATTATCAGGGGTCTTTTGGATTTCTTTCTATATCGTCGGTCGACACGACCCTTGTCATTATTTTACGACCCGAGAATCGTGTCTTAAAATACATATAAATACACTGCATTATTGAGCAGTTATTGTTGTTGCTTATTATAATATCATATGAGATAGCGATATCGATGAATTATTGTATATTATAAACCTACATAATACTATAGTTTATCGCTTTTCGAAAATAACACTAAACGCAAACATTCGTATATAATACATAATAATTCTATAATAATATATGTGATGTGTATAATAAAAATAATAAAAATCCCAATGCTGTCACGAACGTGTTATTATTACTATAGGGATAATCGCCACAGTATTATTCTTTAGATTTACACTGAGTTCATGATGGGGTAGACGGGTTGTTTTATTGTCTCGCGCCTCAAACCAAAACCTCTCGTGCCTCCACCGATTATATAGATCTTTAAATATAATAATAAAACACCCTATTTAATTGGGTTTTTCTAAACGTTTAATTTCGATATCAAAACGGTTTGGTATAGAGTTCTCATCGAATTTAAATCACCGACAAAGACGACGAGTTGTCTGAATTGATCTTTTGTTCAAAGTAAATTATAAACTATGCTTGGACTGACATTTATTGTCTGTAAATATTTTATGCCCCTAAAATTCACATCAGTTTTATAACAACGTTTTAATATTTAATGTAAGTCAATTAGTTAAATATTCTAAACTAGTATTTTCAATTAAATACATACATTTCCATTTAAACAAGTTAAACAGTTATTTTAAACAAACCGTCGAATATGGCAGAAAAGTTAATATTAAATTACAGTGACTTAACAGTTTTGACAGGCCCTCACTTCAGATTAAAGTAAATTGTGTGTAACTAAACCTATAGGTATGTAAGTAAATAGCAATACACTGTTGTATTATTTACGCACCCCTTCAATCATAATATTATCTACAACTTTTTTTTAAGTGATGTAAATAACAATTTTAGTAGTTAGAGTATAGAGTACTTATAAAGTATTATTGCAATAGTCGAGATAGTTCAATATAAAAATAAAATCCAAAAGTCTTCGTTCTTAATTGTATTATGTATTATTAAATAATATAAGTAAAAGGTATACTTTTTATGTTTTATTATTTTTTAATACTCTTTCATACGCCATATAGAAGTTTATTGATATTATTCTTTGTAACATTGTATTCACCCTCATAACTATGACGAATTACTCTTCAAATAGTTTTCGTTTGATGGTTTAATGCTGAAATAAATGTTTCGCTTTTTTCACGGGTCTTGTTAAAAATCCGGCACAATCCTAAATAGTTTGATATCGTCATGTCATACAACAATATTATTATTATCATTGATTTTTACCTATTGACTATAGGTGCGCCTATACTAATATATACCTAAACTCGTTTCATTACGAAGGAAAAACGATTCATCGCCGTTAATATCAACGACTGCAGATTATAATAATATGCAGCAATGCGATTAACCGATATCATATTATTGTACAGGTATCGTTGCAGGTGTGCATTTACGATTGAAATACAACAATAATAATATTATAAATTTATGAAATTGATATCGAGGAACAACTGTAGCCCAATAGGTTTTGGGATTAAGTTACTATAATATGTATACAACCAGACACCAGCTGTAAATGGCAACTGCACCGTTTGGAACATTTTCAACTATATAACGTACCTTTTATATGTATACCTATATATTTTATGTATATGTATTAGTTATACTTTCCAGTAGAAAATCGTATTGCGCATTATGTTGGGTGGCCTAACACTGCGGGCTGCTGCCGCTGCAGCTACATGGCGGTGCGCATAACGGTTACCATAAATAATTGCGTTTCTGCTTTCTTTATTTCCTTTTAGGTTTATAGCGTAAAAATGTCAAGTTGGTGGGCTCGTGGAGAGAGTGCGTATAGTTACCCAAAAATATGTTTACGCGTTAGAACGTGCTGCAGTACATAACCGTGCTGGAATATCGTTTGCATTGTTATTTTGAAAACCCTAAAAGTGTAACATAAAAGACGACCACGCGCCGTTGACACGCTTAACTCACTTTCTCCCCGAACAACGTCGATTAGTCTTGTCGAAGCCTTTTCACACACAAACCGTATCGAATACGAGTGTATGTACCTACTACAATTGTATACATTCGACGACAAAAGGACTGATTTTACGACTTTGACCTCATCGGGCCCAGCGGGTCTACCAATAGCCCCACTGACCCAATTACGAACATTTTTTTTTTCATAATTTCGTCACGGATTTTGGCCGTTTTGTGCGCCGAGAATCAAGGACGCACGAGCCTCGGTGTAGATGTTTCTTTTCTCCTGTTGTACGATATGGTACCCATTGCGGGGTATCCGACCGACGCGGTCGTTACCGCACTATGGTATAAGACACTTATTAAACAGACACACACAAATGTGTACTCCCCCCAGACGACACGTTAAATGCATTAAGTCGTCAGTTCGGTAAATCGTAGACAATTAATAAAAACCACGGGGTTGGGTTGACAGCAGGGACCACCCCCGTGGACACTCCGGACCATATCGTTTACTTTATTGTGTACAGGATGGTCGTTCGCCGCAAACACTATTCCACCGCATTTTATAATATATTTATTTCTTTATTTCTTTCTTTCATTTTTTTTTTTTTTTTACGTTATCCCGGGTCACGGTGATGGCATTGGATAATGATTTAACTCTTTTCAAACGCGCGCGCAACAAACGAAACCAAAACGAAATGGTTTTTCCGAGGCCTACGTCGTAAAACCGAGAAACGCCCGATTTATATAGGAATAAATTAGTCTAGAACCACAATAAATTGCATATTATGTCTGTAGTTATTATATTATATTGAAGTGCGTACAGCGATCGTATTATATTATAATATATATGACGAGCGAGTATATGTGTAAACGATTACAATAATATAAAGTAGAAAGGGGCTAAAATGAAAACCATATTAGTCCATCCTCGCTGTACGCATATAAATTATACACTTCAAACATCACACGCGTCGTTCAAGACATCTCGCGTGATAATAATATAATTATTGTGTATAATATAATAAATTATAATGTTTGGTTTGTGTACCCTTTTTTCGGGTCGATATATAGCCTCAACGTCAAATACGAACGACGGTTGAGGAGACCGCGGTATATTGAAAAACGAACGTTCGAAAAATCTTTGTCCGTCCGAAAATCCACACACCGATGCGTATACCATAAATTGTGGCAAACGACTTGTACGTATATTAAATGACGTTTTATGATATATTATATTATTACGAACGCCCTCTGTAAACGATCAGCCCTGTGCCGATCCACCAAATGCGGTACGACTGTATACTATAACAGCAGTGTATATACTATGCAGGACTTATATTTTACTATATATTATATTATACATACATACATATATTATTGTATATAATCGGAGTGAATCGTTTTTGTACCGATTAAACTCGCGTGTGTGTACACATGTGATTGGATCAATTAAAACAATAATTAATGGACAAAACTAATAATTCCGAAACGTCCGGGGTACAAACGATGACTGCTCCGCGGCTCGCAAACCTGAATCGCCGTGCGTGCAGTACACATTGCTGCTGCTGGTTTCCATCCATCGAAGAAAGTGCGTGCTATTATAAAAAATATAATATTCAAGTAAGTATAGATACCTACTTTAAGACTAACGCGAGTCAAAAATATTATTTTTGTTGGAAAAATTTGTTCGGGTTCATATTTTTCTGCAACCCTATATAATAAATGAGGAGGAGGAGGAATCCAACCACTATATAAACGCTGGGCAGGGGAAATGTGTGTAAGGAGATGCGCTAACATCCTCCCGGCTTAGAAAAAAAAATGAACTATAAAGAAAATAATTTATTTTACTGAGGTAATATTATAAACGACGAGTTCTCATATAAAAACTTATTTTTTAAATAATAATTTAGCCGCCTAGGTTTGTGTCCAAATTTCTCAGTTATTACATTTTCAATAGATTTGATACTTTTCTCTTTTTAGCCTTTTTCTATGAACACTCGTCAGTCATCGCACGCACAGTCTGGACAACCGATCTTCTCCCATATATAGTGGTCTCTTATTCGATGTATTGACTCACCTCGACGTACTATAAATGAGCTGCTTTCAATACTTCATGTATTCAAAAATCGTTTGACCGTTCGGTCAAATCAGAGTACTCGATAATCGATATTGTAATCTAATGGTTCTGTGTCGTTTTCCTACATTTCGCATGCTATACGCTGTGACTTTAGATACAAAATTTGGTGTACGTATTCATTAAATATATTTCGAATAAATAGAAATCAGTTTGCACTATATGCATTGCAAGCATATGTTATAATATCCTGGTGCCACTGGCACACACACACACACACACACACATCATTGATAATATTAATAATTAATTATCTCCATCAAGAATATACCGTTTGAACCAACGGAAAGTTTTTCTCGTCGTCAGAATTATTATAAAACTTCTTTCGCAGACAGACTCGCGTAACTATGTAAGTCTATAGTCGTAGTTTCTACGAAAGCGATGTCGTTTTCTGTATCGATAATGTTGGTAACTCTTAAACCATTAAAAGTTTGTACTCGACAAATCGTTTTTTATAAAGTAAAATATTTACAAGTCCTCTTCTACGTAAAGTTTGCTTATGCAAACTTGATCAGTTGACCACATCATAAACACATAAACGTCATAAACGTACCTATATTATTTTATATACTGACGGTCGTTGTTCGATGTATACTGTTTTTAAATCAAAGTATTATACAAACATTTTGAAAATACATTTTTTTTGCATAGCATTCCAATTTCTATTTAGCTCAACGCTGTTGCGACATGGCCTCGTTATTAATGATTTAGGCCACTTTTTGTCAATATTAAACGTGTACTCATGCTTAAGACAAACGATAAGACGCGTATAAATATGTCTTTTTCAATCGCAATCCGTATTATTTGCTCTACCTCTTTGAGGTTTTCCTTTTTTCATCGCTCGTGATTGAAAACCCGACTAGTGAAAACTTGTAAAAACTGTAATAATTTTAGTCACGTACAAACGAAAATCGAGGGAAATAAAACAAACATTGTTTCTAAATTTAATATGTATACACCATTAAAAACAGAATTTTATTTACTTAAATCTCTAGAAATATTGATTTAACAACAACGCAATTTGCACTATTCGCTAAGAACGAATTAACTGGTACATAATTTTATTTTAAATGACGTTGTGTCACGTCGAGTCAAAATAAATGTCAGCAAGAAACACAATGAGATTTCCACGGAACATGTACATAATTGACACTCAGTATTCGAAACATAATAATTGAGTAAATACTCGAACTTGGCCCGAGCACTCAGTCAAAACTGTTCGTTTTTATGTGCCGTTGATATAAATGAGATTATATAATATAAAGGACAATTCTACGTAGAACTCGAAAAGGTACGATGTCCTATCGAACAGACTTAGAGCCTGTACAGTCTATTGAATTTCGAACATTTTTTTTAAAATCATTTTTTCGTTTAATATTATCACGAAATATTATATCGAATAAAGTAAATAATAGTCACTAGGTATAGATTGTATATAAATAATGGAATAATTACTTAAAATTGAAAATCTTATGATAATATTCATCGCAATAGGTCTGTGTTAAAAAATATGATTATTGGTTGAAAGATCGTTGTTTAACAAGTTGTTTCTATTAAATGTTATTAGTGTCGTTTTTCTTTAATACTGAAATCAACTAATAAACTTATAATAATTAATATAAATATTTTTTTTTAATTAAAAAAAATAATACAACTTTATACATTTATATATCTTATTACACATACATATGTTAAAATATTATATTATTATGTAAATTTAAAAACGTTTTCATTACTATTAACTTAAAATAATGTCAGCGACCTAAGAATATATATTGGTCATTTTTGCTGTAAAATTATATCTTAATTTTTTACGAAAGAAAAAAACTACACTTAGTATTTTGGCCCGAAAATAATTTGATATTTATGAATGTTTATTACATATCTTAACAATTTAATTTATGTATATAATTTACTAAGCTAGCGCGCTACTGCCGTCTACCAATTCACTAATCCCAAATGTTTCACTGCGTAAAAAAAAATATGATTCGTCGTTTACGAAACTACTATTTAATTGATGACGTTCTTTTGACATTGTGCTGGTAAATATCAAGTATACATGCCAACGTCGCAACAATAATGTAATATACGCCATAGCAGCGCATACGCCTTAAATTTAAACTTAAATATGAGGTTGTTAAAACATAATAATATAACAGATTATGACGTATATACGCACCGTATAATATAATATAATAAAACGCAATGACATATTATATACATTAATTAAGTGTAGTTAATTATTAGTTGAAATTGTCGTTTTTTATAAGTAATGCCTATACGTGTGTATATAGATGTGAACGGAAAAAAAATAATAGAGATGTAGATATAAACATTGCGAACACGTATATAAAAAGTAAACTAATGTCACGACTATAAGGGGCGGTAAGTATATTATATAGGTACCTAAATATCGCTCTGATATTGTATACTTGACCTAAATAATTTGCATACTCGTGGGGTGATATTATGTACTTTAAAGATATCGAGTAAAAATATTTGTGTGAAAATGCGTAATTCTCTCGGGAACGTGAATACTAATTAACGTTTTTTGACAAATGGTTCTGTGAAACTATATATAAGGTTGAACTTTATCGTTTAACTTTAGGAACTCTTGGCTGGGTGTGAAGTTAACTTAAACGAATAATGGTTAATAAAAAAAAAAGGTAGATTTTCTCATAAAAAAAATATTATTAAGAAAGTTACTTGATGGTTAATAAACATTTTTTTTCGACGAACCGACGCTTAAGGTACCTAATCAATACTTCTAGGCCGATTGTTTCTTTTTTTTTTTGTTTCTTGTATATACATAGACGTTTTCCTCGTGACGAAGATTAATATTGGAACAAAGAAAATACTGCACATTATCGATACAGACATAACAATAACCCACAGACAATATCATAATATTATTATTATATACGAGTACGCATATTAAACAAATACATACATATTACAACAAATTATGACGTGTAATTTGGGGGACGAATGCATATTTTTTTGTTGTTGGTTATTTCCATATTATTATATTTTATACTACTAAAATGTAGAATCAATCAATTATAGTTTTAAATTACAAAACAAATATATATTTTATACCTTTATGGCTTTATTATAGTTTATTTATTATTCACCGGACACCGCGGTTTTTTATTATTATTATTGTTGTTGTTCGTTGTTGTTATGAATGACCTTTTTTTCGACGAGAATACGATAATAATTTATATTATTTATACCAATAACTGTGTTTTGCCAGAGGCAAAACTTCTATAGTCGAGTTGATTGCACGCAGTGGCTATTTGATGTTACAAGTTATATTATACAAGAAAGTACGGATTTGGAAAAATTAATATATAGATATATAATATGATTGCAGTGTTATAAGGATACTAATATTTACACATAACGATTCACGAAGAATGTTCGTCCCCAGTTTTCTTTTAAAAGTATTTATTCAAAATATTCTGATTTATTTTAATCTTAACTTAAAAAACCGTGGTTTCAAATACTTGGATATTTTTATTAATTTTTGGGTGTGTTTAGTAACGATACAAAATTATTCATTTCGAATGAGAACCACAGTTTTTTACTACAAATTATTATAAGCAGATGAAATTTTTAAAAATGTTGATCTGTCTTGAACGAAATCTAAACGAATATACTTCGAGTCATACATTTGAATACTGAAAATTATGTGATATCCTAAAATTACATAGGTACCTATCTAAATTCTTGAATATTAAATGTACTTTTATTTATGTATCAAGTATGAAAAATATAGGTATATATATTATTTTATCTGATTCCAACTAAAATTCAAAATTGTATTTTATTATTTTAATTGTTTTGTTGTATTGATATGGTGAAATTCAATATTCTTCAATCTCTCAAGCTGATTTTTATCCAGAATCCACCACTGAATGTGCTCTGCTGTGTCTATAGGTAATAACGAACACACACACACATATTGTTACCGATAGCTTTGCCGGGCCAACGAATAAGCTGAAATGAAAAACCATTTTTTTTTTTTCAAAACTGTTCTGTAACAATATCGGCGACAGCGGCGGCGCCATGTTATGGTATATTAGCATAATAAGAATATAGTTTGCCCCGAGCACGACGCGACACGACAAGGCTGCAGCGGTGTCCGAACGTGTCGTCGAGCGAAGCAACAGACTTGCAAACCATAAACCGTTCAAAGTTCCAACAGAGATGTAAAATCTTTTTTTCTCGTAGAAAAAATCATCGGAACGACCGCATTAAAAAATGTTTGCGTGCGCGAGTTCATTATTTTAATTTAGCAACATGTATCTAAATTTTGAGTTATTATATTTTAGGTCATATTGTTTTGATGATGCCGATGATGAAGACGATGCGATGATGATTCTGGAGATAGCAAGGCATCTTATGGGAGACGTAGCTTTAGTCTGCGGTTTTTAGTTCTTTTCCTAATTTTGAAATGAAATGCACATTCTATCGTGTTTAGTTTTGAATGAAATTTGTGGGTATGGTAGTCCAGTGTCGTTTCGGAGTTATGTGTTTCGCATGTACCACGGGGCTTTAAGAGCTATTCTCAGAAATTTGTTTTGTATCGTTTGTAATTTTGTAATTTTTGTTTGGGGGAGCGGCTGCCCATATTGTGCACGCATATGTTATTAATGATATTATTATTGATGTGTATACTAGAAGTGAGCATATTTTAATCTGAAGTGTAGAGCTGTAATTTATTAGGGGGTATACGATTTTCAATCGTGTGTAGGCTTGGTTTAATTTTTGATTTAAATGAATTGTCCATGTTAATTTTTCGTCAAGGTAAATTCCGAGATATTAAATTGATTGAAATAAAATTCATAATAATAAGTACATTTTGGGTTTTGTTAATAGGATGCGAGCCACATACGACTATATGACAAGAGCCGCAAGTTGGTCACCCATGATATATTTATATATATATATATTATCAGTACTCGCGTAGAGGGTGGGAAGTATTTCGTCCTCGTGATGATAATAAAAACATTATTGCATCGTACGTGTGTTGTGTTAAGTCGTTTTGAGGCCGAGTGAAAAATGAGCATTTTCTTCAAACAACGACTGCGACGATGAAAATATCCATTTTTCGTTCGTCTACACACTTATATATCTACTGCATAATACAGTTGCGACAGTAATATCACCATCGATGTCACATGTATAGGTATTAGGTTAGGTTTTCCTCCAAAAATGAATTTAAACCGTATTCCTCCACTGTTGATTTTCCACTTTTACCGCGAAATGAGAAATGATCACTCCCTCTTATTAATTTGAATAGATAACTATCATTTACTTGCCGAGAATAAAGAAAACAACTATGATATAACTCCAACAAACCAAAATATTTTATATACAAATTATAGTCAATGTTCTTTTTATTACCTATCTGTGATTAATCTTAGGAGTGTTATAAATACTATATGTATATATAAGAATACAAATCAAATAATTTGTGCCAAGTATTAATCATAAAATAAATAATTATATAATTTTATAATGTTTATAGTGAAATGATGCGATTCTAGTTCAAAAAAAACGTGTGGATGGAAAGTACCTTTACATTTATTTATTCATTTTTTTTTTTTTGATGAAAATGAACAGTGGACGAAAAAGGTATCTAATTTTTTGAGGAAAACGGTCCCGCCCATAACATTAGGTAGGTATATATATGTTATGGTAATGTTACGGCGGATAGGTACCCGCCGCGTGAGACGCGGGAGTTTATTTTTTTTTTTAATATAATATACCTTCCTACTCTGAAACCATTTTTCGAGCGCATAATATAACATCGTGAGTGTGTGTATGTGACGATAAGTCGAAGAAAGATATTATTATTATTATTATTATTATTATTATTATTGTTGTAGGTATATATAATAATATGTGTGTGTGTGTGTGTATGTATATATATATCTTAGAAATGCGTATACGCGTGTGTAATAAATCGTTTCGAAACGCACACACAAGACCGACGGTTATACGATGTATATATGTATATTTATAATAATATATTATATGTGTATATACATTATATAATAATAATAATAATAATAATATAATACGCGAGCGCATATATCATATATTATATGTATGGTATGTATGTATATGTAAATATGCGGAATCGGTGGCACCTCCTCTCTCTCGTACAGCACCGCGTGATCGTCCTACGCGCGATAAATCAATTTCGGTTTTTATTTTATACATATTATTTTGTCCGACTATATCTTTATGTTTTATTATTATTATTATTTGCGCCGCTGCCGTCGCCGTCGTCACCGACAATTAAAACTTGCATTTAAACGCGTATATATAATATAATATATATAAATATATATATAGCCATATTATATAGGTTTAGCCGTACACGTCGTCGTCGTCGTGCGTACATACATAATAATAATAATAATAATAGTAATGCAACAACCGTGTTGTGGCGCACACCGGCACACACACTGCAGGTGTATTATCCGATTGTGGTGGCGTAGGTACATTGCAATATTATAATATAATAATAATAATATAACGCGTGTAGATATACCCGTGTAGTATACGTATATATATATAATAATACGCGTATTATACCTGTATAGAGTAGGTAATAATAATATGATAATAATAATAATATAATAATATAATATAATGCGCCGCCACCGTCGTCATCGTCGAGCGGTGAAAGGACGAAGGTTATCCGCGCCTGCAGCGGAACGAGCACGACTGTCGATGATATTATACTTAATCGGTATCTACGCCGCCGCCGCCGCGTGATAGCACCTGACGAGCGTACTGTGCAAGAGGTACCAGGCCGAGTATAAATTATGCGGTGATACTATAAACCGGGTATATGGGTAGGTATATAATTACACTATTATATATACCAGGTACCTGGTGGCTGGTACACTACACAATCGCGGGTGGCGGATCGCTGTAAATTTCAGCGTCCCGTTTTAAATTTTTTATGTAAATTGAGGCCCGGGTATATATTTTATACATAAGTAAATTGCGGCCTAGGTATATATTTTTTATATCTAAAGCGTAAGCTTTTGAAAAATCAGTATTTTCCTATTCCCATTTTACAGACTTAGGACTGGCAATTTAATTGTATGTTGATATTGGTACGATTAAAAATATTTGTTTTTCTGTTTTTTGTTTATATCTGAAAAATATATTATTAACAGTTAGTAATAATGTGTCTGTAAAATGTTGTGTAATTAAAAATGTATTAAACATTTTATTTATTTGTTTTAACATTTTTACTTATACAATTTTTAATTAGGTACGCCAAATTGTACACAGTTTGCACATTATTACTAATATTGTTAATAATATATTGTTTAAAAGTACACAGGCTGCAATTTACAGAGAAATGATTTCGTATGAACGATCTTAAACCGTGGGTTTCTATGCAATTGCCGAAGAAAAAATGTCTATCATATAAAGAGTACCTATATTATCGCCACAAAATATCACTCCCGAAATACGAGGTTCGTGAAGTTTGTGCATTACACGCGAAGCACAAAATTTAAAAAAAATGTAATGAGCAAATCGGAGGTGCAGGAATATGTACAGGAACCAATTAATATAAACTCTCCCAGAAATAATTTTTTCAATCAAATTATATCAATTTATGAGATTATTAACCGTGACGTCGATTTTAAAATGCTATGACTATAATATAGTGACCACGAAAGTAGAAGTGTAGATGATATTAACGGTATACTACACAGTACACACAGCTGTGGAGACGACTCGTGATTATGACTTTATATATGGACGAACGGCTTATCAGCTAATAGGTAACTTATAACAAAGTTAAGGAAAAAAATTTAATTAAGTTAGGAATGCTACATCTATCTTGCAACCGTGTTTATCTTAAATATATAAGTTCAGCACGTTTTGTTTCGTTAAATTTAATAAGATAAAAGTGAATCTTTGTGAAATATTATAAAAACATTATATCCGTGTTCATTTAGAGCAGTGGTTCTTAACCTTTTTTAGTTCAGCGCTCCCTTTATCGTAATAACTAACTGCTAACGCCCCCCCCCCCCCCGTCACGCAAAATCAAATTTTCTTCTTATATATATATATTTATTTATTTATTCATCAGTATATTATAACATTATTAATTAAAGTAAAAACTCTTATTTTTAGATAGTAATGGTTATATTTTACACCACTTAACAAAACAATTTTACTTTACTACACAAAAAGATTTACTTAACAATGAAAAAAAAAAAATTATAAAATATAAAAATTATACCTATCAATGACTGCCCTGAACCTGATGAGTAGCTGCTAATGTGGTCTGTGTCTGGTTCGATATTGGTCAAAACTAAACTCAATCACCTTTGTTGAAAATGTCCAACCTATTTCTTTGTTTCGTCAAAAGCCGAACAACAACTCTGAATCATTTTTCAACCAGATACGTTGACGGGAAAGAGAGAAGCAACAATTTAACTTGTTGCCATAGTTGTGGATAAGTGTCTTTAAGCTTGATCTAGGCAAGCTATTTATATATTATTAATAAATTGTATTATTTTTAATTTCCTAGTTTGAAAAATCTCACCGCCCCCTCAACGCCCCCTTCAAAACTATAGCCCCCCGGAGAGACCAAAATATTACCGCCCCCGTTAAGAACCACTGATTTAGAGCCTTTTTTTATACTTTAGTTTTAAAGTGACTAACTATGATTATGAGTAAATATTTTTTTATTTTTTTTTTTAAAACTTATAATTTGGTTGTAAGTAAAAATATTGAAAAAAAAGGAAGAGAACCAAGATAATATTATAATCATGTTTAAATTGTATAATGGATAGATTGATTTATTAAAAATAGAACAAAACGAAACTGCTGAACTGCTTAAATTTGCTATATGAGGTTTAACGAATGCGAGTGGCATATTTAGGTTTTCTCTGCCTACGAGTGACATTTTTACATCCCTTCTAAAATTATTTTTTTTATATGTTTGAATGTACAATTTGCTATATTAATATTATCTTCCATTCAAATAAATGCATTAATGATTTAATTAACATTTTCTACTTAAAAAATGAGTACAATTTTATTTCATCAAATCAAAAATATTTGCTGTCATTTTGTAAAAAAAAGATATTAAAATTTTCCACCCCCAAAATGTCACTGCGTTATAGTCACGTGTCTACAGGGCCTGTGCCTATAAATACTTCTCCGAGTGTATCAATTTAAATTTATAAATATGAAAATTATTTTTTATTATTTAAAAAAATTTAATTTTTTTATAAATTATAAAGAAACTTTATAAACTCAGGTAGTGAGGCCCATATACTAAGTATAAGTGTATAACTAAGGTGTATAATGCTCCGCCTCCAGGGTAACATAATTATATTCTAATTTATATAATGTCCACAATATTCTGATGGTATATTCATGTTGGATATTTGAAAACGGCCACTAAGGAATGGTATAATTTTCCTCTATGAATATAATGTATAGTTTGCACAATAATAATTATCGTACACTACGTGACCCCCTCTGAAAATAAATCCTCGTTGCACCGCATTGGCGTGTTAGAACCCAATATTTTTATATTCAACTTTGAAATTTCTAATGCCGATTTCATGGCTTTAGCATTACATTTATGTCGGAATGTATAATATAATATAAAAACTGTCTAAAAATGCCCAACAAGTCTGTATGTGCGAATATTGTTGGATATTTTTCACAGGGTTCTATAACATATATGCATAGTTGTAAAACCAGCCGTGAAATTGGCTTTATAACTCTTAATGTTTAATAATAACGAGTTTTGTCACTCGCTCGAGATGAGCGCAATACGTGAACAGCGAAAACAAACAAATTTAGGTAATTACCTCGTTTTTCGTACTTATGTGCGAGTGGCGAAACACACGTGTTAGATTTCGCGAGAACTGCAGCTGTGGACGACGATTATAAATAAAGTAAGCGTCGAGAGTCCGCCCAGATCTACCACCGCTTTGCCAAATAGAATTTAATATGTTTAGGTACTTATCACTATTGCGCTACTGCAGCAGCACATGTTGGTCCATCGTCATATTATTATTATTATAATGTTATTCGCTCGTTCCTGCAGCAGCAGAGGATAGAAATTATATTTTATTGGATCGAATAGGGCGAGGGTTATCGTGGGAAACGCGCGTAGCTCGGGGGAGTCGCTAATTAATTGTTTTTTCTCGTCTTCGGATAAACGAAAATTAAACACGTTTGCAATAATAATTGCGTTTTCGACTCCAACGAGCAATACAATATATGTCGTCAAACGATTAAGTGTATAAACGTATCGGAATAGTTGTTGATTAAAACTCTGACGATATATAATCGTAATATCGCGTGATTACTGTACAAAATATTATAATATTGGTATATATATATACACGCTGTAGATACATCACATGTATGACGAACGGCGTAATAAAGCCGCGACTTTCGAGCGTATATACCGATATAATTGAATTGCCCCTCTAATAATATTTTATAAGTTTTTTGATGTATATTATTATTATTTATTCCCCTGCCCTCGCAATATATATATATGCGGTATATACCGCAGCGCACCACATTATACCACGTTGCCGCCGTCTCTCTGCGCAGCAGTCCCTTCAAATGCAATTATTTGTAAACGCGTTTATATTTTAAAAAGGACGAATATTATTGAACGACGCTCGCCGGAAATAATAATTATTGTCATCGCACAACCGAAATAATATAATAACACCCAGTTTTGAATACGCGTATACAAATTAATATGCTTGTTATTACAATACAATATGATACAGCAGTACTCTTTATTACCGTTTCATTGTACGATTTTTGATCCACAAAACCTATTCGAGTTTTCCCGTTTACTGTGTAAAAAAAATCGTTGTCGTTACCCAACGTTTACTTGTAGCAGTATTATATTATATTATTTGATCAGTAAGTATCTGCAGGCCTATATATGTTATATAAATACAACAGATTAAAATGTAATAATTCAAATTTTGCTCACTTGCTATCTATTTTTTTTTTGCATTGAATAGTATAATTGCACAAATACAGATGACAAATTCGTGTATAATAAAATACAATTCAAATCGAGCTTATTTCTTTTTACCCGATTTTCAATGCACGCTCGCAAACCGACTTGTTTCTAGTTAAATATTTAAATATAATACACTTATACCTATACGACATTATACGTATATTAATATAAACCGTATTGAGTATAATATTTCAATATCGCACTTGAGTACTTGACGACTCGTTTCATCGCGACGTGCTATCGTTATATACTTTTTATAAACATTATTATATACATCCTAATCACTAAACAACTGTATACGGTTTAAGAGGGTGTTGCACCACTAAATTTACAGTCAGTTGTCTATTGTGCGCTGCACATGACAGAAGTGTAGTACAACGCGTACCAATACTTGCCTTCAATACATTATATTACCAACAGCTATAATACAATATACTTTCCATTTGGAATTAGACAAAAAAAAAAAATAATAATAATAATAATAATAAGCATAACAATACAACCACGCTACTATAATATAAGTTAAAAATAAAGCTGAATACGCTAAAGCAAGAAAGGTTTAACACATAAATTATTTTCAATAATGACATGTTGTATACATCACGGACTAATAGAATGATATTTTCTCTCTTGTTTGCATTATATATATTATAATATGTACAAATTGTTCGTCTATACGACTATATCGATCTATATCTGAAGGATATATTTTAGAAACACTGACGCGAGTTTTGTAACGTTACGCCGTGTATATAGTATAATATAGGATACATAGACAATATAAAAATGACAGTCGACGTGGGTGCGCGTGTAGCCCTTTCAAAAACGAAAAACGGTTACCAATTATCAAACTTATATATATATATATATATATGCGGCGTGCATAATAAAACATATTGTGTGCGATGTAATATATACTGCTATCATAATATATTATATCTTTCAGCTACAGTCATCATCACTCATCGCCGTAATAAACTTCAGACGGTGTCTCAATATATACGATCGAAATAATAATATTAATAATAATTTGGATCTGATATTTTCGCTATCGTCTCGATACGATTTATAATATTGATATTTACGATATTCACTCGTGGTGGTGGTGGCTGTTGCAACCGTGCTTCAGTATGCCAGTGGCGGCCAAACAGTCGATTGCGATCGATCACCGGGCCGATCTCAGACGATTTTTGAAAGTCGATCAGTAATTTAATGTGAATTTTACTGTGGACGGTAATTTTTATAGATAACTTTACATGCTTTCAAAATAATTTTATTACGTCAGTCAATCCTCAAAGAAAAAATGTCTTCTCGGTAGATCTCGATCGAGTAAAGTTTGGCCACTCCTTAGCCCGGTGTATGCGATAAAGGGGCGAGAGCGTGTGTGTGACGTCGAAATCTCTCTCCGCGCCTATGATATATGTATATAATATACACGTGCAGAATATTATATATATGCACACGCGTAGACACTTACACTTAGCGGGTCTCCGACACTCCGACCGACTGTCGTTTTGAAATATTTGTAGGTAGGTATAATATAATATTATAATAGTGCGTTATAACTTATCAATGCGTATATAATATATACCGCGAGGGAGAAACGGCCGCGCACAGCTTTAGGCAAACGCCGGTGCAGCCGTCGACAGTCGGAGGAGACTATATTATATTTTATGAGTATATTATAATATTATATTATAAAATACTCGCTCAAATGCTCGCCACGACAAGTGCGAAACTTGTTATTTTCCGTGTACAACAATATTATTATTATATATGATAATATACCTACGTATATATCGTCGACCCGATAAGGAACAATTGACGATGGTCGTCGAGAAAATAACGGTCAAACCTCGTGTATATCCATAAAATATATTGTGTAACCTACATATAATATTATATATAAATATAGTATTAAAGTTACGTGTATTATGCGTTGTATGCATTATAATTCATATATGTACGAGTACAATATTGAAAGTGTGCGCAGTGTGTTCATATATTATATAGCTGTATAATGTATATAGATAGTATTCAGCAGAGTATATTATATTATTATATAGGTACATGACGTCCGAGGAATAAATTTCACGCACGACGGTACATATAGTGCGTATATACATACAACGGGGTTATACGCAGGGAAGTAATTCGACATGATGGTGGTGTCATGAATTTTTACTGGAGTTTAATAATATTTAATATAACATAATACACAATATAATATATAGGAGAATTACAGACACGCGTGGAATGGTATATATATAGTCGAAGGCGTTTAGTGTGTTTGTCCGGGCACCGCCAGTTGCGGTTTTTGCAGGCGGTTTTTGGTCTTTCCCACCCCACTCGAGGAAAATTTAATTTGTAAACCGTTAGCAGTACAAATTTCGGAATCGCTTGCTAAATATATATTTGCAAAAATGATGTGAAAATTGAAATGGACGGAGAAAGCGACGTTCGTCATCGTTGTTTATGCGGTGCAGCCGAAAATCGCATTCGACTCGTCGGACTTTTGATGATATGTAATAGTGGGGATTTATTGATTCCGCCGAAACTATACCTGCTTAGAAAAAAGAGGTTTATATTGTTTTCGCCGGCTACTGTTTATAAATATCACCATTAAACGTAAAATTCTTGATCCATGCCAGGAAAACTGGACCAGTGTCCCCCTCACAAATAAATTAAGGAACATCAAGCCATCCATCAGAAAATGGAATTTCCCCCGCAACATAAAAAGAAGATACGAAGTTATTATAAGCCGACTAGCCGAGCAAGAAAATAGGCCACACACATCTCACTCATTCCTTCCTCATCACTGAAGATAGCTTGCCCCAGTTTGTGACACGTGCAAGTAGAGCATCTCACTATCGACCACATCGTCACTATAGATGCCCAAAATACGCCGAAGCACGGACAATTTTCAATAACCAAACATCACACAGCCTCGCTCTCGGCGAAGAAAACACCGTATAGCGTATGCCGTATTCATTTTTTCATCACATATACAGTTGAGCCGTATAAACTGCAAATAAATTGTAAATATCTGTAAATACTACCTATATACATGCGTATTTATCTCATTTTTGTATCTATCGTAGGCAGCTAATAACCGCATAAGACGCCAAAGCCTTAAATAAAAAAAAAACAAACAATAATTTTCCGTTTAGAAAAAATGTCGCAGATCAGAGGGTCGCGATGTGATATTCTTCTATTGACATTATACTTATACCTACCTACCAACGGTATATATATATAGGGTTTCCTGCAAAATAGAAAATATTCGTTCGAACGCGTACAATAATAATAAAATATATTATTCCTCTTCATCTGCACAGTCGCGCCCGTATTATACGCGCCCGCCAGCGTGTTACAGCAGCAGCAGCAGCAGCAGTATATATATTGTGTCGCCGTATATATATATACCTATATACGTATATCATTGTATATGTTATATATATATATATATGTATTTCCGGGGTCGCAGATTTCTTTTCGTTTCGCCGGAGTCGATTTTGGCAAAGCGCGTATGGTAATAGTCACACGCTTTTTATATATATATATGTTCATGATATAAATATATATATATATATATATGATGTCTATTCCGCTCTATCGATTTTCTTTATTCGTTCGTTCGTTGCAGACGAGCTTGGAATTTTGATTCACTCTCGATATTTTCGTGCACGCGCTCCCGAGACGAAGTCTATTGTGAAGAAAACAATAATATGTGTTTATATTATCACGATATATGTGTATATATATACCGCTACTATTACCGCGCGAGGAGACGAAAAAAATTTGTAAACTTTCGTCTGCACTTGACGAGTATTTTCTATATACTACCTATATCTTACGACCACCAACCGCATCTCACTCGTCGTTTGTATTATATTATATTATTGTACACGAACGCCGTTCTTTACTTTGATATTTTTATTCGAACGACGGCCAAATCAAATTCGAACGACTTTTCATCTCGTAACACTATACGTCATAATGTAATGTTTTTTTATTCCGCCTATAACGGTTCTCGTATATTACCTATACTATTATTATGCGCACGTGGTGTTTCGCGCGATATAATCGTTACCGCGCGTACATATGATTTGCAGTGACATTTTTTTTTTTCATAACTGTCCGTCCGTCCGTCGTATTTTTATGCAGCGAATTTACCGCGAGCACTCGTGAAACGAGCCAGCTTGACCCGCGCGTACCGCGATTGTGATCTGTTATATTGTCATATTAATTATTTGCTCATCGAACCGTGCGCGGACGCGTATTTATCGTTATTGGATTTGACTTTTTATTAGTTTATATATTATAATAACCCAAATTAATTACGCAAAGTCTACCGAGCGTTAGCTCACACTTGGGAGGCGTGTACAAAAATGTAACATTGAAAATAATATACAGTCGATTAATCGTCAATGCGATGGCGATCAGCTGCGTCGATCGAATGATCGATACGGAGGCCCAGATAATTTCTTTAAAATGGTCGCTTTGATTTTGATCTTTAGACTTGCCTATATTTATTATGTATATAGCAACCATACTATTATGCATTATTCATCATATACTTAGGTAAAATCCAAATTTAATAGTACCTACTTACTTTTAACTTTATTGAAATACCGTTCGCTTAAATTTCGGTTTTAAAAAAAAACATACCGATTATAATATTTGCATTTACGTGTGCGCGTAAACATTCATCGTAATCGATACGATCGGATAATGCTCGGCAGACACTTGTAAACTCGTAAAGCATACACATTAGGTAGTTGTTATGTTAAATATTCAGGTTCTGAATATTACGACCAGTTTATCCTATATAATGCATTGCCTACATAAAACATATTATTATTATTTTATGTTTTGTTATATTTTATCGAGAATATTAAATATCATAAACGCTATAAGCAATTTAATGTTTACGTTTTTATTATTATTTTACGATGGCAACTCAGCCGCGCTGACGGATTTTTTTCCGTCAAAATCAATTTAATATCAATATATCGTTAAAATATATAATATGCTAGAAACACCCATGAAGAACGTCACATAAAACGATCAATACAATGTTATTATAATAATATTATGTATTCCGCAGATGCAGGTTTGATACCTTGATCCCGGATCATGAGATTAAAACTATATGTCTATGGAAAAAAAAATGACAAATTATTTAACTCGATATTTATAACTTTTGCTAACCCTTTTTTTCTTTTTTAATTTCAAACAATCAACTATATGGTATCTCCTGTTTATCAACGCATTAAACGATAATATATATGCACTGCAAATTTATATTTACTGAAATAATCCTCGGTTCGGTGTAATGCCATGTGTTACGATGACGGTATACAATGAGGAAAATCCAAATTTACGGTACACGAGTTTATACATACTAAATACTATAGTGTTTATTTCAAATATATACCGCATCATCGTGTGCCGAAGCGTGACGTAAACCAGAATAAATAATTTCGGGAGGATTTATAATATATAATTTCATTCCATCTCCCTATAACAACGAATCTCGCAGTCTCCTATAGATTATGTTCATATAATATTATAGTTAAAATTTTTTTTTAATTTAAAATTGTTTGGTTTGTTGTGTAATTGCAGTGTCTTTTTCTTTTTATTAAAAACAAATATTAATTTACTAATTAAAAAAAAAAATTGTTTGTCTATTTTAGAAATCAAAAAAACACACTCAGTATTTCTAGATATAATACCTTATATAAAATTATACCATTTTGCAAAAAAAATGTATATTTTGCATAATTATTATTTATGCACTGTAGGTACGTATAACAGTTCTATTTTTCAAAGTATTTTTGTACAGTACATGGCAATCTGTGAACCGCCAACCAATTTCTTATTCCAAACCTGGAGCGGACATTCGATCACACATATTGAATCAACGTGTCTTTTCGGAACAATATAATAACAGTTTATATCGACGGGGGGGGGGGGGCATTCGAAACGTTTCCTGCGTCGGTGTCGATCGCCGGCACGCAATTCTGTACACTTTTCCTTTTCGTTGTTTCCCGGATTCCGCGTATATGCCGCGTTGAATATTTCAAAGCAAATCGCCATCGCATATATACCTGCAGCAGTGCGGTTTACATATTATTATATTATAGTAATACGTTTTCCGACACCGCGACAGTCATCGCGCATATATCACGACGACTGCAGCAACTACACCTGCGCAGTGACGGTGCAATAATAATAATAATAATAATAATACGCGTAACGCATTAATGCGCGCATATAAATACGCGTAGGCGTCGTCGTCGGAAAGCGCAAGTACGCGATGCCGGCCGACGACGCGCGGGTCGGACGTGCGGAGAGAATTAAACGCGGACGGTTGCGCGTTTACGTCTTTAAAGACCGGCCGGCGGCATTAACTGCAAATTTTTACGGCCCGATCGCTCGCAGTAGGTATATAATAATAATAGCCGGAAGTCCGTTGGTGGCAATTAAGCGCCCGCATATATATATATATATATATATATAGTATTATATAAACTGCGGTGTACGCAGTCGGTTTGTGACTTTGGCTGGCCCACAGAAATACCCGTTCGGGTATATATGTGTATTATATAGGTATATATGCCGAGTGGTTCTTCTGTGTGTATTAACCTTAATAGGCCATTCGGTCGGAGATAAGCCGCCGCCGCCGCCGGTGTTTTAGACGAAGAAATCCATTTCTCCCTCGGGGGCCTCGGCATATACTGGCTGCGCAAGGGATGACGAGGGGCGAGTAGTGTAGTAGCCGCCCTTCCCGGTCCGCGAACGATGACGGGGCCGATCTAGATAGAAACCGAAAACTTTTGTACAATATAATTATATACGACCCGCGCACACACAACGTCTTGCACTCTCCGCGAATAGAGATTCGTCGTAAATCGTCGTCCCTGCAGTTCGCTCAGCAATAACGCCGCATCGACTCGCGTGTACCTATATAATATGTATAGTGAAGTTTCACACGCGCAAGCTGCTAGTAGCATGCCTGAATAGGGGGGGGGGCCATCATAAGAATTTGCCTAGTTTTTATTTATTCGTATTTATTTTGCAATGATTTTTAATGGTTTTAAAGTGAAGTATTTAATAATTTTCCACCCTCCCCTCACGAATACTCCACTGCATACTGCATGAAGGGTGTATATACTGTATGCGCTGCCCGGCTGCCCATATGACCATATATATGTACATACATTATGTATAACTTACAAATATGTTGCCGTTAAGTATAAGGTAGGTACCTACCTATCTTCCGCGCGAGTACGTTTCGTTGTACGTTATTATCGTTATGCGACATGAATATAAAAAATAAAAATGCATGCAGGTCGGCGAGCCTCTAGCCCAGTGGTTTTCAACATTTTTAACAACTTAGCACACTTCTTCTCCTACAACATTTTCGCGGCACTCCAATTCATATAATACCTAGCGTATACATATTTATATTTACAAAATTAAATTACAATTTTTGCGGCACACTTCAAGGGCGTTCGCGGCACACCGGTTGAAAACCACTGCTGCAGTCTAGCCCAACAAATATTGTAGAGCAAATAATTATTATGCCACTTCCTCCTCGTCGTGCAGTGCACTGTTGTGCACACGCAATTTTGTCAACGTCATAATATTTAAAACGACCGCGTATTGAAATATATAAAATATGTATTGTTTTCGTAAAATAATTATGTTATAAAGATTAAATCAAACGCAACTGACCTACTTATATGTAGACCAGGATAGCCCTATATGTGGCTTATAGATTTATATAAATCGTCTAAACACGGTATACTATAATATAATATTTGCAGGTGAACAAAAATAATAAATTTTTTGCGTTCACGCGGCGGAAGACAATCGATGCAAGTATATATATCGTGATAAAACGCGACGCCGCGCCGTGTGTATAGCGTGTTAGTGCGCTTTGTGAATTTTTTTTCCGATTGTAATATCGCGCTGTTTAAATTGCTCGCAACGCGTACGCGCGGGATTCTTCGTCGTCGTGTGTTCAAAAGAACAATATCGTTTTACGCGCACAATCGGCCGTAAACGATTCTCTTCTTTTTTGCAGGAAATCGAAAATATAGGAACTATATAGACATCAGCTATTATATATGTATATAGAAGCGCGCACATATAGTGTTATAGTATGCGCATTTTCAATCGCCGGTAGATTGTTTCCAACGCCATGGAAACGGTTAAGACACGCGGCGTACGGGATCTGGTTGTGTGTGTGTGTGGGGGGGGGGGCAATGGGGAATAAAAAAATTACATTATAAACTTCACACTTCTTAAAGTTAAAAATTTTGAAGTGTGGTTTTTCCATTCTATTATTGCGTTGCACTACTATTATAATGTATACACGATACGCGTGAACTATTGTATTATAATATATACGATTCATAGAATAATATAATATTGTAATATATAGAGCCCGACAACAATATATATCATGTCTAAAAGCAATATAAATTATGGTTATATACGTATACCTATAATACATATTAATCACAAGACATAAAATATATAGATGTTACGATCAGCGCAGTATTTAGTCAAATAGTTTAAAACTTGCAAGTTGAATTTTTTCAAATTATGCTTCATATTTTGTTTACCTATATTATTATAGGTTCCCAGTTATAAACACGTATATATTAAAGTCAACTATAATTACATATATTAACATATAATATTATGCTTGATATAGGTATGCTTTTTCGTTATTAACTTTGTTTCTATATACATACCTTGCGAGTCGCTAGCAAGCAACTATAAAACTACGCTCATTTAAATTTACAATTTTTATCATATATTTACGCCTAACTACGACCACGGATACGTACAACCGTTGACGACGCCGTCCCAATGATTTTCATCGATAAATCACGGTCATTATTGGTACTATTGTACTATATTTAGATATTATAAAAAATGTAAAATGTATTCATATTTTTGATTTTTCTTTTCTAATTCTTTTCTGCGCAGGCTTGAACTTTTGCAGGTTTCTGTGATAAAAAAATGTTATCCTAAAAAACTGACATGAGTACCTACAATGATTTGTCTTCGTCGAATTTACTTAGGTATACAATATACATGGTGATTCCCCAAGCATGCTCACCCCCATTTTTCATTTAATTATCAATTTTTTTAAATTCTGATTTTTGGGAGTTTTAAATATACTTGAAGATTAAATTTGCAGGGTGTGCATGCTTGGTGATCCTCCTGTATATAAAATACACACGAATGAAAGAAATACGTCTTATTTAAATAATTTTATTTTTACAAACTTGTGTTGTTTTCTTTTCACGAGGAGCCTATTGGAATTATCTTGTTCACGCATATAGACTGCAGTGACCACAAAACCTTATAAAAGTTTATTCATTAAATTAAATTTTATTATTAGGTAGATATATTAATTTAGTTGATTTATTATTAGAACATTTTACATGATTGCCCTAATTGAGTAACTTTTGTAATCTTCTTAAACTTTAGTAATCCGTGAAAATTTCAATTTTCTAGAATATTATATCTAAAAAGTTGTAAAATAGTAAATAATGCACAAAGTTATTCATCCTCTGACTTTCATCGAGTTTATCGCGATACTTTTTCACAATTTTCGTTAAACTCCAAAACATATTATATAATATATTATAGGTAAGTACCTACCTGTCTAAGGTACATGCAGATTTTGTCCAATTTTAAATCCACGGTGGAGTCAAAACGAAACTTTTTTTGACCATTTATTATACCTACCATACGACTTGAGTATACGAGCTATGGAAAAAATTTTATTTCTTATTTTTTTCTTAAAACATATGAGCTTACAGTTCACAAAATATGGATTTTCTGACGTAGTTCTATAATATTAAAACAATGCCATGCTCTTGTTGATGAATTAAATCACGATGGAATACATTATTATGATGCTATAAATAAAGTTTTGAAAAATTATTATTATAGGATGTTGCATTTAAAAATCATACATGTAGACAATATTATTATTTTACCCTCTATTTTAATCCACGTGTTTGACATTTTAATAAAAAATGATACCAATCAATTTGTATAATAAATTACAGTCGCGTTCGTAATAGATATACTGAAAAAACCGTTTATTTGCAACAAAAAAATAACAATATCATAATACAATAACATTGGGGTCAGCATAAAATGATATTACATACAATAATATAAGCACACAATATAATATTATAAAATACAATAATAATGAATTCGATTATTCGCAATAAAACAATTTCTACCCACGAACGAAACCACATAATGTCGTACTTAAGGTGGTGCGCGACCCCTAAAACGATTTCCTTTTTCTTTTCTTTTTTCGAAAGTCAAAGTCCCAAGTATAATATTTTTTTTGTGATAATTAGAATGATATTTTAACTAGGTATTGGGATTTATTATTTTATTGTTCATCGGTGATGGGTGGGCGCCACTGTGAAAATAATATTCTGATGATTTTTTTTCAATTTTCCGGCGAACCGCACCGTAGCCGATATAAGTTCACACACTCATAAATGAACATTGAAATGGAATATTTAATCATTTAAAACGTGTATCTAGTCGCTACGACGGCGGCGATCGGATCTAATAATATTATAATTATTATTTTCATTTGAATTTCACCGGCAGAACAGTTTTAGCCGCCGTACGCGCCTTTCTCGGGGCGCGTATATAATATAATAATAAAATATAATATAATATTAAGAACAATGGTCACCGACGATGGATTTCAAAAGTACCGTTTCTCTATAAATTGTATTATTGCGTTGAATACGAACATATTATAATATTATATACAGGGTGTCTCGCCGTATTTGTCCCAGCAAATAACTAGCGAATCGATGAATTTTATATAGTTATACAACCTAGTGTGTTTTTTTCCAATGGCCAAGGTGATTGATATTAATTTTTTTGGTTAAAAAGGATCCGAATATTAGTGATCCGTTCACCTCGTTCTCGCACACCGTTTCCGCAAATCGGATATACACGTATTTTTTTGAATTTTCTCACGTTTTCATATAACGCGTTATTAAGGAAGACGCATCAGAAATGCTTTAATATAAGAAGAGTGCACCTATACCTGTTTTTCCTATAATAGTTTAGGAAATTTGATTTTAATTTAAAACGTAGGTGTCAATATTCTAGATACTAATTTCTTATAATATTTAATTGATACGAGCATTGATTAATATTGGAGATTCTATATGCGTATTTGGAATAATTCGAAATATTAATTTTTTCCCCATTATGTGCTATTAAGGGTATGACAGAAATCAAAATCGTTTTTTACATGACGAATTGACTTTTCGGTATTTAATATAATATAGATTCTGAGCGGAGGGATAAATGAATTTGAAATGCGATTTTGAAAAACATTTAAGGCTTTATTTATGATCCACATAAGTCACAACCATTATTAAATTGATAAAATTGTTAGATTTACCTCTAAGTAATAAAATCAAGGTTGTTGTAGCCGCGTTTTTTTAATAGTTATATAAAAGCATCCGTTTCTCTAGGCTTAATTTATACAAGTATTTTAAAAGTCGAACTACAAGTTTTCAGTAAACGACGCCCGCGTCTCTTCGTCTTAAAAGTGCGGTAACATAACAAATTTGGCTTGAGTAGTTCA
The DNA here is from genome assembly GCA_022818045.1 of Neotoxoptera formosana. Taxonomy (NCBI): domain Eukaryota; kingdom Metazoa; phylum Arthropoda; class Insecta; order Hemiptera; family Aphididae; genus Neotoxoptera; species Neotoxoptera formosana. The sequence goes on along the minus strand of CM040631.1, from coordinate 1,771,512 downwards.
CGTTTAGTTTTAAATCTTTTAATACTAGAATTAATTGACCTTATTAACTACCAAACTTAAAGGTATAACAACATTGCCTGTGTTTTGTTGGGCAAGTTTTATCAATATTTTAATTTTGAACCAATAAATATTAAACTATAATGTTTAAAAAATATATATTTGCTATAATATAATATGTTACGCGCTTGTGAGATAGAGACGAAAACAAATTCGGTACCTATTATAGTGGCTTCTTTAAACATAGATGAGTACGCGTAAACGTGTCGTCCACAGTCGTGTACGTTTTAAAGTCGAAACAAGATGAGTGCGAAAAGAGTGTGTATGTATATACTTGCTCAGTTGACGGGTAGGGGAGAGGAGCACACATTGAGACAATCGGGATTGGACTAGATGGACACCGGTAGGTTGCTGATTTTTGATTAAATGGGGTCGCATTGTATTTAATTTTGACCACCTCAGCCTTTGGAAAAATATGCAGCCGATTGGTAACACAGATTTCTATATTATAATTTAAAATATTTAAAATTAAAACGACCAGATCAGTGGCGTGCTCAGCTTTTTTGAAAGGGGGGGGGGATATTCATTTTGTTCAAACAATATTCCATTTGAAAATACGCTATATACATACAAGTATAATATATTAATTTAAATATACAATAAATTAATTTGTTTTTAACTAAATGAGAATATCTAGCTTTACTATATTATTCGAATATTGTTTTTTTACTCAAATAATGTTTGAAAATTATTCGAATAATTTCTTACTCGAATAATAATGTTTGAATATTATTCGATTTTTTACTCAAATAATAAAGCTAAGACTATGTACTATGTAGTACTGAAACTGGACTATTTACTAAGTACAATAATAACGTCTTCAATATTGATAAATAAAGTAATAATAAACAATAGTTACTACTGAGGTACATACTATATACATATAGAGTGTAGACATACTAGAAGAACTATAATCATTCTATAAAAGGTACATATTTTATTCAAGTATAATTATGTTTGAAAATTATTTAAATACATTTTTATTCAAAATAATATTATAAAAAAAATAATTCGAATAATTATAAAAAGAATGATTCGAATAATTTTTTATTCGAATAATAATATTTTAAAATTATTCAAAAAATGTTTTAATTGAATACATATTTATTTGATTATTATCTAGATAAAATTTTGCCCATTTTTGCCGCCCGGTCGACTATGGGTCGACATCGGCCACCGTCACTCTGCTTTATTATTTTTATAATTAGACATGCATTCGAGTATTCGACTATAATATTAATATATTATATCATGCTATAAACATGTATATCATTGTAGAACCTATTCATATATTTGCTTATAATTTATAAATAATATTTTAATTGAAAACTTCTATATTTAATTTAGTATAATTTATTAGACGATAATAAGCAAATTAATGCAAATGCAATATAAATATGTTATAAATACTAATAGTAATAAAATCAGCTCCGTCTCAACATTTCGGGAAAAATTGAAATAACAATTAACAGGACGTTTATTTTTAGAACATCATATTGATACGGGGGGCCTTATGAGTTATGCTGAGTGCGGAGACAATAAACATGACGCACTTGAATATCGAATTTATAATATAAGAACGCGATCTAATCTACAACCAAAATCTTGAATTTTAAACCTACATTTTTTTTTCATGTAGATAATAAATCATTACAAAAAAATCCAATGGGGGGATATGACACCCTGACCCCCCCCCCCCCCCGTGAGCACGCCACTGGACCAGATGGATAGAAAATATTATGTGTACATAATAATCTCACAATTTTAGCTACAATATTATATAACCATTAAACAATTAAACAATTTAAAGTAGTGCGTTCAAAATTGTAAGAAAAGTGTATAGACTTTATAGTCACTTATACATTTTTTCATATTTTATGCCATAAAAACGTTATGATTACACGTACCGACACCAAGTTGACTATAGTTTTTGTTTTTATTTTAATTTTTAAAAACTAAAACCATTTTAATAGGTATTTAATCTAAATATTTGAAGTCATATCTATACCTATAGGGCTTAAATGGGTATGAACTTTTTGCTAGCAAGTGGCTACTTGCAAGTACTGAAGTACAAAGTTTTAAAAGTATATTAAAAAATGTATAACTATTATAAGTCGTTTTTGAATTAAGTACGGAGACAAATGTTTAGTTAATAAAAATTAGGATTACTTATATGAAGTTTCGATTGAAATAATTTTGCCCAGGTCGTGGTATATAGAGTCAGTTCAACCCTAGGGACAAGTGGACAACGAGACACCCTGTATATGCAGCGTACCTATAAATAAAGGTACTTATATACGATAATAATATAATAATATAATTATGTATTATACATTTATACTTTATATAGTATTGTGAGCGGTGGTAAACCGATATTAAATGTAAACATTTCGACGAAACATGCGTCGTATAACAGAATAATAATTCGAGTATATATATATTACTATATTATTATAATATTTGTTAAATAAAATAATATTGTAATATCATTCAACTTCAGTGCTCAACTCGACGTTTGCAAAAAAAAAAATGAAATTTCTTATTACCATGCTCTCGCATTATAGCTTAAAACCGAACAGTATTTAAACGTATAATATGTTATACGGATAGTTTTGCGTATAAACGATTGCAATCGGTTCAACAGTATATTATATTATAATAATTATACTGCGACAGTATGGCTGAGTTTATATATCGACTGGTGAGCGCTGCTGAAGCTGTATTACAAACATTTAAACCATTACCGCGTTTGATATCGACGCTGAAGTCGTTAACCGAAGTTGTTTCGTGCATCGCATTGTCGCATATATCATAATTGAACATATTATATTTTGAAAACGTCCACAGTCTGATTTGTCATTTTAACAAAATAAAATATATTATAATCGAGTATAAATATTTATAATAGTATTCAAGCCGTTTTAGAGAAACGACATATTATATTATATGCGATGAACATTATAAATTATATATTATAATATTATATCGTGCATCTTGACTTTAATTTTTTTATTTGGTTTCTCGTCGCGCGTTTTATTAGTAATTGTAGCAAATTGGCCCAAAAGTGCTTTACTATCGATTGACATTATTTTTTCAGCCGGTACTTGAGATAAATGATTTTTTCTCGTTGTGGTTTCCTTAAGCGGCAAGGAAATACGGTACCGAAAAAAATAGTCCGAGTCCTCGGTCTTTTCTATTTTTAAACGATTGTATATCAAAAATTTCTATTTCTTTTCGTTCGGTTGAATTATCTGTTTATATCCAAACCATATTGTTTTCCGACGGTGTAAATAAATTTAAACAACTTTTATTAACGTCAATACAACGTCTTATAAGTGCTATAAACGTTTACTCGAAAAATTGTTCGATACAAAATTCATTGCGTTCCATTAGATAGGTTCGTCGATTCGGACTTAAATATATTATTATTATATTGCGTTGTAATAAATTACAATCAGAGTGCAGTGTACAGGTACAATGTGGCTGCAAATGGTAGGTATACCTATAGTATATTGGTAGTCGTGTAAAAACAAAATACCTGTCCATTTGTGTTATGATCAAAATAATAGCATTTCTTGAATACAAATTTCGGTCGTAATTTCCTCGTGGTTAATGGGACACGTCTCGGATGCGTCGCGGAGACAGTAAAGGTCCTGTTAAATGCAATATCGTGTTCGACGTAAAAGGTTCGGTACTATTCATTGAAAACGTGTTTTTCAACTTAATTATTTAAATGGTTTTGGAAAAAAAAATGCAAATGAGCAGCGGTGCGCACACCGGCGACACTGTGTATATAATATGTTAAGTGGACGCGGTCTCCCGCTCTTCGGTCGGTCTCTTAATCTGGTTTTCGGGCACACGGGTTGTAAAATATGTGTCGTCAAAAAGTATATTAAAAGACAAAATTATTAACAAAAAATAAAATATATTATGGTAATAAAACTTTATCGTGCAACCAGTGCATTTGTTTTGAAATTATTGCACTGTTAGATCTCGGACGATAAACGTATGTGTATAATAATTTTTGTAATTAATTAAATTTATTGATAATAAATAACGCCGCTTATAACAACTAATAAGTTGTAACTGCATAAAATGTTAATCAGTTTTGAAGCATCAATATAAATTATCACAAAATAATAATATTTTACTTTTTACGGTCCGTCGAAGTGATTCGTGGTGGCCAACACAATGTACATTATATAGGTCGAGAGAAGAATTATATTTTAAAATCACTGATTCCAGGTTTAAAAAGCCAAATTAATGTATCGGCTTCTATAATAAACCCACCCAAGTGATTTAACTAAAACGCAATTCCCATGAAACTGAATTCCGGCAGAAGTCGAGCGAGACGATTACTCAATGTCGGATTTATTGTCTAACTATTTAATTCATTTTTTTTTTTCAAAAATCGAAATTTTTAATTTCATTGCGTAGAAAATGTATCTATACATTTCATTTTATTCATATTTTATTGACTGTGCTAAATTTATTTGAAATTATAATATATAGTTGTTAATTAAATCTATAGACTTTGATAATTGTATACTCACTACACGCACAGCTCAGAAAAAAAAAAGATTAGGTACAATATAAGAACAAAGCGATAAGCGTCTTAACTACGTGTGTTATTTTAATTTAACGATTTTGAATTGGCAATTAGAGATTTTAAATGTTCCAGAGGAGATATTATATTATTCTAAATTGTATACAAAATATACTCGGCTGGAAGCCATTGATCATGACAATATGATCAGTATGAGGAATCTATTAAAAAAAAAGTTAACGCGTCGTATTAATTAAGACTTATTAAATAATATACAATTGAACACGATTTCGATTATCATTTTTATAATTATGACACATGACATATTACAATATGCATAAATATTATGCATTGTTGTATTCGATTATGATATTTTTATACTTACCTACAATGTATATTATGTTCAACGAAGTTGAAGCTTTATTTCCTGCAGTGGTCACAATATATATAGGACACACACAATATGTACGACGAATAGCGACGACGTATGATTTTATTATTGTTTTGTTTTAAGCCGTGCGCTGCCTTTATGATAATGAAAACCGATACATTAAACATTCGTTGTATAAATAAATAAGAATGGAGAATGGTGTGCGTTTTTTGTTGTTTACAAAATTAATTCAATGCGCCCGCGTATATATATATTATATTATAATATACGAAAATTAAATTTAAATTACGACTATTACAAAATGTAAATTCTACCGTGGATTAATTAATTAGGCATGTGACCGTTGCTAACATACTGCAGGCATCCAGTATAATAATAATATTATTATATCTACTCGCCGTATGAGTATATAATATATATAATATCTCCCGCGGTGTTTGGTAGCCGGATAACTATGCTATATATGGCTATATATGGCTATTATAATATTATACACACACACACACACACTAAACGTACACAATATTGTGTATAGATGTACGGCAGGTAAACATAATATAATATATTATTGTGACCACTAGTCGTGTGGACTCATAAGCATATAATAATATATAAGTACGAATATATGTTCGACGCAGACTATTATAGTGCTGGCTGACCGTTTCGAATCAGTAGTGTGCGACTGTGTGTGGTAGCGAGCCGAGCAGCGGGATTCGCCAACACTCGGTTATTTTTTATTTTATCGGATTCGCTTTAATTATTACGACCGAACAAAAAAAATACAGAAACGCATATTGAAAATGCATCGAGACGTGACTCACTCGACATAATACTATACAGTGACAAGACTCGATAATAGTAAATACGAGTATATTATGTAATATTAATATATTGTGTATATAGCAGGGGCGACCAAACACGGTCGATCTCGGACGATTTCAAAGTCGACCCCCCCCCCTTGTTGGAACTATTAATATTTAGCAGATACGCGGGTTTAAATGCATATTTCGGATAGGTAAATCTGTTTGTGTGACATGCCATTTTCTCACATGGTGCGATAGTTGTAAAAACTGAATGCCGAGGTACAATTTTTTACGATCATTTTTATAGCAGCGTCTTCGTTTAACAGTAAGAACTAATAGAGACTATATTATTATTCCCCCAATATTAATCAACTGACCAACGATGATATTCAATATGAAACGCTTCTACTCCGACATTATAAATATTTATAATGTTAATTTATTTTGATACACTGCAGTATAGTATATTATATTATACTATATATAGTCTATATTATATACAGGTATACAGCTGCGTTGCGTTATATATTATAGTCAACAAATCACTGATCAAATCTTTTAGATTCACTAAAAACATTACATAAGCCGTTAAGATATATAGTTGTATATAAATTTTAATAATTCAAGCAAAATTATTAACATTTTTTTGATACGTCCATATGTATGATGGGTGAGGACTTCCACCCGAGAGAGTACTCTCTCTATCTCTTAAAACTTATCAGACTTTCATGTAAGACTTACATATTTAGTTGTTAGAGTAATAATATTATCACGTATTTATACTCTAGTCAACGTTACATAATTATGCATATTATAATATATACAATATATATTATGTACCTATAAGTTATTTATGGATTTTGTACCCACATATTACCTACATACCGTACACTTTTAGTTCATAATACTATGTAATTACCTATGTATAATATTTTTAATCATTAAGTATAATAATTATTACTATTAAAACGATACGATTCGGACAAATACAGGTGTATTGATTTTCGTATAGGAATAGTTAGAAATGTATAATATTATCTGATATCAGTTTCATATCGTCTAATGTCATGTATTCTGAAACACAAAGAGCAGTTACTTCATTTTATTACAAAAATGTCTATATATTTTGTTCGCATAATGTCATAACAGGTGTGTGTGTATGTATTAGTGCGTGCGCACCTACGTGTTTTTCACACATTTTTTTTTTATTTCAGTTTTCCTTTTTTTGCTTATGAATTTATCGTGTCCAAACTAAATATTTTAGTTCGGGCGCGTGTAAAAAACTTTCGCCATTTCGACAATCCTCGAACTTTGCCTCGACTCTCGTTTGTCATTAAATTGAACATTTTTCCTGAACCTCCTCCACCGCCTAATATATAAGTCCTTGTTTTTCTTTATGTACACCAATGTTTCGTAATTTTGAAATCCCAACACAGAATCTAAAAAAAAAGTTTGCCGGTAATTCTGACAAAGGGCCAGGGGAAAACTTAATAACCCCTCGACGCGCGCAGACGAAAAGAATTCTTTTTTTAGATACTTTTTTGCTTTTTTTTGGGAATGGAACTTAGTGACGGATCGACAAAACAAAACTAATTCTAGCCGCAAATTGAACTGAAAGAAAACGGTGGGGGCAAACTTTCTGAACCTACTACCCCCGTGGGGCGGGGGTAACTCCCCTGCTGCATTCTGGTTGTATTCATTACTGATACAATCGCAACGGGCGACGTCTAATAGAATTATTATGAAAAATGTACACTTTTTTTCCGAAGAAAGTTCTTAAGTAATTTAAAGCACTTTGTTGTCGTCGTATAGGCCATAATAATGCGTCTTTTCAAGAACACACAAATTTCAGATAAGTCGATAAATAATATTAATGAAATAATTTAACATAAAACACAAATAAGACATACCCACTATCCAATTTCTACAGGTACATCTCCTGCAATATTTAAAAAAATAATTTTCATTCTTAGAGCACCGAACATAATTATTTATGTATACCTACCATTTATATTTACATAATAATCTTTATTTTATTTTAAACCATTAATGACAGGACAGTTATCCTAATATTTTGTAAAAACCAATAATCATTATTGGTAGGTAGGCATCCATTTGTTTGAACGTCAGAATGCAGCACACTATATAAAGTAACACGTGAACGGGAAAGGAATAGTTTGAAGTTATATAGGTGACCGTAGTTCGGAACTAAAAAAATAAATAGTTAACACTGATTGTATACGTACGTGTATCACTATAGGTACTGCAATATGTAATTACGTATATATATAGTTGGACGTTAACTATAATACATGTAGTACGTCGACACTACTTTTTTTTTACTTTTAAAAATTAAACTAGTCTCATTAATTCATATAACAAAATATTTAGGTTAGGTTTGTGTTTGTTTGATTAAATTAAATTAAATTAATTTATACTATAGCTCAAACGCCTCAAACATTAAATAATAATATAAGTTGAGTCTAGAATAAATCGTGTTTCGTAAAAAATTAAAAAGTACAACTATCCGTTTTAATTGTCAAAATTAATTCAACACTTCCTGTTTTGTCACATTACAATAACTATAATATGGTAATATTATCATATATCTACTTATAAAACCTTGTGTATTTTTTTCTTTCTGGTACACAGGGGAAATATAACGAATCAATTATGTTGATTTAAAATGTTTATTTTACGTATTTATTCATTATTGTTTCAGTTTTTGTTTTTTTTACTTTTTAATTATAACTGAATCCTATTATATTGGACATCGTTTCGTGTTTGTCACCACATGAACGTATCCGTCAACCACGACGACAATGTGTTCTTAAAATTAAATCTGTGTTAATATACATATATACGCAGTACATAAGGTTTGTATAAGACAGTATTGTTGTCCCAACCCATAATATTTACGTTGAATATCGCAGCGGCTCACTATTATACTGCTTAGATACCTCTAATATTATATGATATACAATATATACGAAAATTCGATAATAATTTTGTTATACGACATGCAGTTTTCTATAATACGAACAAGAGTTGTAAAAACGTACGAAATCCAAATGCACTTTTAATAACCATTGTATATGTAATGTTAGAACTGGAAACACACTTCGGTGGCGTTTCGAGAGCACCTCGATGCATTATATTATTATTGTAATAAATTTGCCCAAAGAAACGGGCGTTAGTTCGTGTACAACGACATAACGCGTGTACAATTTTTTAGGTATATTACCTATATTATATGTATATAATATGTGCAGTGTATATAATAAATACTTATAAATCCACGTATATAATATGTATACGGTCGAAGTGGGTATATAGAAAGGGCAGAAGTACAGGATACGAGCGGGAGAAAAACGTACCGTCGGCGGAGCGTCAATAAATCTCGTATATAGGTATACCCAAAAACAACGAGTTTATATATTATAAACCCCATAAACAGGAAGGTCAATTATATGCACTCGGAACGTTCGTTTCCGAGTCGCAGTAAATTACGTGATTTATTTAGTCGTATGTACCCACCGCCAGCCATATATATATATATATATATATAAAGTAAGTATATAATATACGGTATATACGCGCTATAGCAGACCCGGGCGCGTTAAATAGCAAATTGTGTATCGACGGTCCTGCAATACTACCCAGCTACATTATGTGGGATTCGAAATCGGCGTTGTGTTTATAATAATGTGTATAAATAATATTAAAATATAACACCTAATTATATATACGAAATACGCTCGTTGATTACGGAAAAGAGCGGATAAAAAACGTGCGTTAAATAAAACGTGGTGCGTATTACAATATACAGCACTGCTGCTGCAGCTGTATACCGCGGTATAGAATCATCGCGTAGATCTATAACCAAGATAATAAAAATAAGAAATTCCTTCTCCGAGCATCAGACATAGCGTACGCGCGTATATAGAAGGTACGCACTGCAATAATATCGTAAAACCCATTCATTCGTATCCGTTTACGTATGGTTTCCACTTTGATCGGAATTATTTCGATCGAACGAACGCCCCGACATCGTATTATGTAGGCAGGTACACCCGTGTATAATATTATGTATTATAATACAGATCCGTGGCAAATAGGTCAAAGGATATCACCTCCCTTCGCCGGTGGTGGTTCAAGAATATTTATAGAAGTCTTTCGTGTAGCAGCGCTAGACATACCGACGAACCACGACCGGAAGATATATTTAAGGTAGGTAATATTATAGGTACACTGCAATATGACTGCGCGCAGGACGTATGTGGGTTAGGACGTCTTTGGACATTAACCATTCACAAATACGAATAGAATATGCGAAAAAAATACCCTATTATGAGGGTCGTGTGTGCTATACATATAGCTATGTATAATAAAATGCGCTGTGCGGGACGACCACGCGAGGACGACCCTTTGTCGTGGTGAACTCGTTCTTAGGTAAAGGAGGCGCGGCGGCCGCGGCAGTTAATGATAAATGATATAATATAATGTCAATACTATCAAACTGTCGCGAGTGGCGAGTTAAACCGATGAAAAATCGTTTAAGGAAAAATGTGTCTCACATTAATGTCCGTTTATAAGTATTATTAGTGTACAGCTGAACAATAGCGAGACGCGAACCGAACGTGACAGTCCAAGAATTAGTCATCACGGCAGATGTTGCTGGAGTCTGAAAAGAACTCGGAGATTTCTATGTAAGTAATTTATTTTATTTCTGTGAGGAATGAAAAAAAAAACGTATAAAAATATAATATCCTGTAAACAAAATTCAATCGGGTTAAAAATGTTTTTGAAAACACACCGAGATATTATGTACTACGGGTAAATATTTCGGATGGCGAGAAGGACGAGAGCCGAACGGTATGGAGGCCGCGCGTTAGGGCTGCAGAGGCCTTACACCGCAGATAATACCGTATAAAAATATTAAACCGTATAATTAATATTATATAATATTTCATTAATCAAACATGCGATGGATTTGTATTTTATTTTACGTTAAAAAGGAAAGCTCAAAATGACCTACATAGGATCGCATCGCCCATGTACGCCGCGGTTTATGTATATGATATATGTATATAGGTACCTACATATATACATACACGTGGACGGTGGACACTTAAAAAGAAGGTTATTCTCGTACGCCGTCTGGACAAACGATAAGCCATATAGATATATAAACAGTACGTGGGATTAGTAGTCATAATAATAAAGTTTATAATATAAATAATTTAAAAAATGACACTTGGTTCTTTTTTCATATCTATACATGAACGTAAATGATCAATCAATTGACAACAGAGCTGAAAAACGTCCATATATATTATTATAATATTGTGGAAAAGGAAAAAACAAATCTACATGCTATATATAGACGTCACGTTCTCGAGGAAGCTGAAATATGTGCTCACATATATACCTACTTACGCGTTATTACCGTGTAATAAATAGTTTTAGACGTACGCACAATATGTTTATATACACTGTTCATTAAGAAGAAACAGTAGTAATAATTTTCGGTCATTCGTGACTGGTCTGTTTTGAGAATGTTAACTTGTCGGATAAATAATATAGGGAAAAAAATGTTTTTATTTTTGAGTAATAAACTATTGGATCACAAAGCAATATATAGTACACGAATATAAATATGAACTGAACCAATTAAAATATTATATTTATATTAACATTACTAACTGAATAAACTATTATAGTAGTTCCGACATTTTACTGATCATACCGATGGAGGATACATAGGGCGGAGGTGCGATCGCCTCCCTTCCAGACCATAATTAATTGTATTATAGGTAAATAATACCAATAATTACCCTTCAATACAGGCTAAAAAAAGGTTATTAAATTTTTTTTTAAATCCGCCCCTCCCCCTTGGGTGACCTCTGAATTCATTACTGAGTCATACGAATTCACAGTGAAGATATAACACAACTCGAGAACTAAACAATGAATATTATGCACTGAAAAAAATTCAAAAAAAATATTAGATACAAAACGTTATAGCGAATAATTAATTACAAAATATTAAACGTAGGTATCAGAAATATTCAGAAAGCGGTTATTTCGTATGAAAGCACATTGTTTAAGCATTATAATGTTTGTTTAACATTTACAAAAAGAAACTCTGTGGTTATGATTAAACTAGTCCAAAATAATACGGAAAGTTCTAAAACATATCCATTATAGTCTGTGTGTTAAAAAGAGTATCCAACTATGTACGTTTATTTCTTTTGTAATGATTAAACAAGAACAGTCGGGAGATTATGCATCAGCTTGTGTTAAATGTAATGAAAAAAACAACATTAAATTATTTAAGTGAACTGAGACATTTTTAGGATTGTAGTATCGTATGGAACAAAATTGGAAATGTTAAAAACACATAAAAAAATAAAGAATCTAGGTAAAAAAGTCCTTTATCAACAAACACTAAACATTCAATGATTATATAGGTATGCTCTAAATATTCCAAATTTTCAACTGTTTTATGAATTATCAGAATTATGGATATTATTTATTAATCAATTATTATACCTATATGTAACACTTTTTTTTAACATGATGTATACCTTATTCATATAACTTAAAATGAGTTTAGTATCATTTTTCATTTTTTTTTTTCATATTATTTAAGAATAATAGGTAAATACACTAAACATTATTTTTCATTAATCATAAAATATATTTATGTAATTGTATATTATGTAATTAAAGCTTTTGAAGACCATATAAATTATAAATGAAAATATGAGAATACAGACAATATTTATTATATTCAAATTATAGTAGGAGGTACCTATGTTAAAAATCATATAACTATATAGGCTTCACCTATAATTGCTCCTAATTTATCTTATACTTACTATATGTAGGTATTTTATTAATTAATTAGAAAGAAAAAAATTACATTTAATATGATTAAATAATTAAAAAAATTAAGTTCGTTAAAGTACGCTCAGTTAAAGAATTTGAAACTTAAGCCATTCAATTAAAATTGACTTACAAATGACTGTAAAAAAAACAACATTTAAATATATTGATTAAAGGTAATTTTTTCCGTAGCTTTATTTTCCTATGGTCAGGGATTTATTACCGTATATTTATTTCATAGGGATTTTTTTCCTGTGCTTTTTTTCCAATTACCAAAATAAAATATATATTATAATAAAGTTCATTAATTTAAAATAGAACTCTTATCATAGTTATACAAACAATACAATTTATTTTCAGAAAACTATATTATATTAAAATTATTAAAATTAATATTTTATAAAATAATTTTAATCAATGAATTATTTATATTAATCAATTATTCTCGACTCGAGTAATGGCAAATTAATAACTAAACGTCAAGATTAAAAATTAAATTAATATTGCAATTTTATTATCAGTGCCTGTAGTCTGTAGAAAAAAGATAAAACAAAATAATATTACATTTTACTTCATATAATAAATTCTATTGGCAATGACATTATAATTGTCATAAATTGTTCAAATCGATCAAAAAAATGGTTGTTTGTTAAACTTTTATCCATAGTTTTAGGCTATTAATTATAAAAATAAAATGTATAAACAGTATAAAGTCTAAATCTTAAGACGGTTAAAATACCTATGATTCACATATTTTGTAATGTTTTTGTTTCATATATTTTAAGAAAAACGAAAATATCACATAGGTATTATTGAATTGTATTTCAATTTGATGACCTCTTCGGAGAAGACAAATGATTTAAACAACATAAAAGAAACAGCAGTTCTTCAAAACAGAAAAATACAATTTATCTGCGTATAACTTATTAGTTCCTACCTGCAGTAACTTCTATTTATTTATTTTTTTGTAACAATAAATTAGTTTTTATTATTTGCCAAACAAATTTTTAAAATTTAATACTGAATAATGACTTTTGTTTTATTTTTACATTTCAATATTTCATAAGGGATGAAATTATAAAAATCGCTTACATTTTAGACTTAAGTAGGTATTTTTGATTTTATTAATTTGAATTACCAACTTTATATTTTTGTAGGTATATAATATCATTGATAAATATTTTATTTACAACACAAACATAATATACAACAGAATTATAAAATGTACCTATAGTATGTAGAATAACCATAGACCTTATACTAAGACCTTAGTATAAGGTCTATGAGAATAACTAATAGAACCAAACTAATACTTTTAATTTTAATTTTCACAATTACAAACTAATTACTTTCATATACTTACACAGTTACACTACTGAATACTATATTTTATTATTTAATAAGTACTCGATGTATTATTAAAATAAAAGTGTATATATTTTTTTTTGACTTTAATAGTATAATTGATAATTGTACATAATAAGTTTCCTTAAATTTATGTCGTAATGTATAAGCCAATATATTTTTTCTTTGTAGACGCTTTGTGCTTTGTTTATGCTCCATGAGGAAAGCCCTAAATAAGTACCGAATTTAAATATAATATATATAATGTAGCATCCTTATATTATTTACCAATAATTATTACTTATGCAGCTATGCCGTATAGACATAATAAAAAACAATAAATGATCGGTTAAAATACGTAAAATAATAATGGCAGCAGTCAGCAGATGCGTTCGAAATTAGTTGGAAACCATTTTGCACTTGCCTGACGTATAGACAACTTTAGCCATGTCACGATCAGTAAAGACGATTTTTTTTTTTGGTAATAAATTTTTAACCGTTTGGAGACAATAATCGCACATGATACGACGCGACACCTCTTCCAAACGAACAGACACGTTTATAGGTTAGGTTTTTTTTTATTTCGCAACAAATTTGTGAGGGTTGGACACATTGTTTTCTTGATAGCTATTATCTGTCAAAGCTTGCGTTAGACAATAAACAACTGCAGCATTTTTGCGGACGGACTGCTCTTTTGCAAATTAAACTATGTATAATATTATACAAACAATACACATCGATATTATTATACCCAAGTATGTCGGAAGAGACAACATGAAACACCACCGATGTTTATAATAATTTTATTTTACGGTTAATCGGCTTTCGGGAAACAAATGCGAATTATGCTAAACGAATAAACGCTGCAGGTACATACGCGATTAAAAAGTACGGTTCAACAGTTTCGAATCAGTATTACGAAAGTTTCGGATATAATTTATTAATAACTTTGTCTTGTACCTATATGTGTTTAAACCGTGAAGACCGTCCCACACAGCTACGCATGTCCATTCACGATTGTGAGCATTTTTTTTTTCAATGTTTGTAAATTTTTGTATTTTACATTTTATTGTCAGACGATTTACTCGTGACGCAAGACGACGACGTAGTTTGTTAATTTATTATTCGTCTGAAAATGAAAACATTTATTTGATTTATAATATTGAACGTTATAGGTCAAGTACTACAATATTCGTTATACTCTTGTACTCATTACTCATTAGTTATTATAATTATTCATAACAATATTATACGGGGCATTGCCGCATTGGTCATTATCGGTCTGGACAACCTTGAACTATAATTTTTTGAAATGTCACCAAATAACAATTATTTTGATAATTACATATTAATATCAACGAATTTATACACCCGAATAGTAAAATCTATACTTCTATTAATGCAGTATTATAGAGGTATTATCAAATAAACGATTAAGATTATAATATTTTATTTTTGCATACTGGATGCGGATAATATGCACGGCGGCTCAGGCGTCCATCGTATGATGAGAAGATAGTATAGTTAGATATTACCCCATTTTTATGCTGAGTATATAATATTATGATACCTGTTATATTATTATTATTTTATATTATGTAGGTACGACGACACAGAATTCCGAGTGACATAATCGAGATTGGAAAATCCGTATCAATCCGTCGTATAAAGTACCTAATAATAATATTGTATGTAGGTACCATGTTTAGCCGTCTAGGTGTCCATGTACACTGTACAGTCTAATTAATTACGATTAATACGAAGTTTTATTTATACGCGGGAACGTGCGCTGGGTATAAAGGTGATGTTGGTGATAATAATAATAATAACTGACATTAGGTAATCGGTATGGGTTATTAATTATAATATGTTTTTATGATATTCTGCGTACTGCGTATAATAATAATAATAATAGACGCGTTACCCCGGTAGAGGTAAACCTGCGACAAGTATACACCACTGCGGTGACCCGTCGTTCGGTTAGCGGTTAGTCTGCGTTGCCGCCGCCGCCGCCGCCGACTCGTTGGAGCCCGTCCGACGATTGCCGGCACCTCGCCACTCGCCAGTTCAGTTTGGTGTGCCGACGCGTACGTTTCGTCGCCGTCGTTCCGTTCAGTCGAAACTCCGCCGACATCGTCGCCATCGTGCCGTGCCGTGTGTTTAATAATAATATTATTGTGTTTCATTTTGTCACTAATTGTTCTTATTAAGCCCACCGTTATCGTTTATCTCGATCGATTTGATTTTCCGCCAAAAAATCATAATATTTAGTGTTATATTAAAAAAATATATATATTTAACACACCACTGGTGTTCGTGCGTTTTCAATTAGTTGTTATTGTTTTAATACACTTTTTTTTTTTAAATTTATTTTCTAAAATCGCGAACCAAAAGAATCGAAGAAAAAATAGTTTATCAAACCGGTTTTTTCCGTTGCCGGTCGAGTAGTCGAAAAGTCGTCGGACTTAGCGGGGATTAGTATTTTATTATTACCGTTGTTATTGTTGTTGTTGTCGGTTCCACGCGAAGCCACAGCGACGTAGCCGTTTGCCGAACACACGACGAGCGAATTTAGAGGTGAGTTTCGTTTCCAAAATATCATGATAATGAGATTAGCGTAAATGTAAAATATTATTATACAATAACACATTATTATACCTGCACAAACGTGAGATGTTTAAACCTCTGCCACAACGGCACGTGCACGCCTACCACCACCACCACCGAATCCTCGCGGCTCTTGACCCTTCACCCCACCTGTGTGCAAGTCGCCGAAACGGCTTTTTGCCTCTATTTTTAAAAAGAGGCCGGTGTTTAAGGTTTTCGAAAACATTTTCGCTCACACAAGCTGCATTTGGGTTTTTTGAATAATCTTTCCCAGTACTGCGCTAATTGCCCTCCTATACCACACCTGGACTATAAATCGTGCCTACTATAATATTATATTATTAGTATATTAGTATATTACATAACCGGCGTGTGTTGATGCGTTTTCAATTGCTGTTTAATAATGCGCTGTTTTGCGATCGCCGCATTTCCCTCTAACCAGCTTTTGCGTAGCGTAGGCATAGCACAGTGTATAGACGGTGGCGGCGGTGAAAGCACACAGTCCCTTCACCTCCGCCGCCGTCTCTGGACGATTTCGAAATTTTCCCCGCAGACGTGCACTTGACGACGTGACTACTCATTGAGCTGCTCTGTGTGGGCCCACTCGAAAACGCACGTAGACGATTTTTTTTCTTGCCCTCCGACGAGAGACAATCTCGTCATTAATAAAATAAAAAAACCAACAACCTATCTATAATAATATATTTATTAATATAATATAGGTATATTATATTAGAGGTTCGATCTGTGTATGATGAAGTTCTTTTTTTTCGTTTTTTCGAGACTAGGACACCCGGTACTCGCGTAATAATTGTAGATACGATTATGATTTTGAATGAAAAGGAAAATATTAGTAGCCTCCTAACTTATTCAACCCCTGTTATTAATTTTTTTTTTTTAAATAAGTCATTTTACTCTTTTTTGGAACTCTTTAAACGAGTATCGATTTTCTACAACATTCCTTCTCCGCCATAGTCATGTATGTACCTACGGGCCCTACTGGAAACTTATTTACTCGCGTATTTGAAATAATTTCTCGGAAACCACATTTTTCAGTAGTTACTGGTAATAGTAACCGGGGTTTACGGATTTTTCATTAAATGAAATTCACATCTCGTGAAATTACATACACCTAAAGAACAGTTTTTCATCGGTTGTGTTGGTTTTAACGCTCCCGTTGAAGGAGAAGGAAATATTTGGAATTTTTAAATAGGTAGGTTCTTTAAATACCATTTATTACGTAAACGTGTAAGGTGTTGGTGAGGTATTGCATAAAAATTTGTTGAATTTTTTACCCGATTTTATTCTTAAACTGTAGATAGTTATTCTATTACTTTAGGTGAATAAGTTTATTATCGTCTTGGACGCTGGGCAGGTGTTGATTTAATGTTAATTCAATAATTATATACGTTACTAATCAAACAATAAATGGGAATTCTACAAAATTAAAAATTATAAAATTCTTTCAGGTGTCTATTCTGATTGTTTAAATTTAATTAAATCTCGTTAAAATATGTTGTTTATGTTAAATTAAATATTAAATTTTTTATATTTGTGTGAAGTGTACCATCTGAATCTGCGTAAAGTGTATCTATCTTTGTTTTAACCTTTATTTTATCATACCTTTATGTTTTTTATATCTTAGGATGTACTTTGATGTAAACATGAGATTATGATTTAATAAGAACTTTAATTTATTAAGTAGCGAATTGTATATAGCAAAATACATATTTTATTGTTTTGTCAACTTCTTAGTAAAATTGATTATTTCAATATTTTTCGTATAATAACATTAGATGACATAATGACATATAACTTTTAAATTTTTGAAGTTCTAAATCAGATTAACTATTGCGATACAGTACTTTCACACATTTAACGGATCTTCCAAAAATTTGATATTTTTTAACTCCATTAATTCCCTCGAAATAAACTTGTAGTCTTTTTGCGATATGTAAATATTCGTCCCGCATGGTATTTGATTTCAATGATATTTATTATATGATTCGTATGTGTGTATGCATGTATGTATTTTAATTTTTAATGTAAGTATTTTTTAAATTTAAGTATAACTTATTTTGCTGCTGTTTACCCAGAGGCCGTAGATAAAAATAGGTGTACTCTAAAGCTAGCTGTAAAAACGAAATTGCACACAAACATTGTACGATAACCTATACGCTTCACACGGAGGTCATCCGACAGTATTATATTTGAGTGCGTCATTTTATAAAATTTGTATTAACATTATAATAATACTAGGTATTATGTATGAGAAAAAAAATAAAGAGAAAAACGGTTTGAGCACGACAAAATAATACGGTGTGTCAGTGTCGGTGTGCCTCTGACATGAAATATTATCGGTCCCACCGCCACGGACAGAAACCGTCGGACACAACGCCGCCGCTGCGCACTTTACCCTCAATTATTATTTATTATAATACACGCCGAGCGCCGGTAAACCGTCCATTATATAAATAGGTATTTATAATTTTATTATTATATTTCTCGATGTATGTTTGTATCTCCTCTTTATGTACATATACGATTGGTCGCCGCGGGCTAAGGTCGGTCGGTCGTCGCCTCCACCACCGCCGCCTCCTCCACAACCATGGAATGCAATAAACAGCACCCTTGTAAGTCTGTTCCTCGAAATAATACAGATAGGGCCAGACGAAAGTCATTCGAAATCCGCATATTTTTGTGTATCGGATATCATTTTCCATGTTACTCGCTTACCTTTTATACCTCACCCCTACAGTGGAAAAAAATATAATACTTTTAATCTAACACTCCATCGTTATAAGAAATAATTACCTACCTAACCAGTAACCATTAATACTGAATGTCCGGATGTAAAATATGGTTCATTTGTTTAAAAAAAAAACTGTATAATATTATTATCACGTGTTGGTGAATCGTTGTTTTGATGGGTTTGTGTCGTGATTTTTTGGTTCAAATCATGTGAAAAAAATATCTACGAAATGGAATAAATAATAATATTATTCAATATTTATACAAGACAGAATACATGATCGGTTGAATGACAGTCATCTAATTTATATCAACGTTATGGTTCTATATTCAGTTGACAGTGTCATTTTGAATATCAAATATTTATTAGAATTTTTATTTTGAGTCTTGAAGTGTTTATCCTTGGTTATTATGTAGTGATTTTAAATTGACAGTACACATCATCAAATTTAAAACTGTTTCGGTTTGTCATTACGCGTTTTAACTTATTACCTATGTATGCTTATGACAAATATATTTTTTTCCTGCCCAAACGGCAAACGCACAAACTAATTGTAAAATTGATAGTTATTACTATATTTTGTCTACTGTAATTGTCGACAGTATTAGGCAGCCAATAACAGTCATTTTAATCTAAAAAAATTTATGGTAGACGGTAGTAATGATTAATAAAAAATAAATTGTATTTTTAAATGTGGTATCTGAAAGATTTATATCTCTAATAAATTATGTTCTGTATTGTATTTCCATAGTTTTATTACTTACCTACACCACCATTAGATTCATTATTGTAAGTTATTATGGGTCATTTTAAAAAATCTTCTACGAGTCCGCGACCAATTTTGATATTTTGAATTCCAAAATCGTAATATATTATAAAAAAAGAACAGTTATTATTTACAATCGTATTGTAATAAAATAAATTATACTTAATTCGTACATACATACATACTTACATACATACATAAATACATACATACATTTATATATAAACAAAAATATAAAAGTAGTTGCTTTTTTTCTTTTTGGAGCAATTTTATGTTAGTTTTTCAAGACATTCGTATACATAAGTTGTTAAAGAAAATATTATATCTTGGGTCCACGGCACGACGGACGGTTTATGAACGATTTATGATCATCAGTCTTGCAGAAACTAAATCGTGCATAAAAGTAAAATGAAAACAAAACAACCATGAGTATTTCTTATAAAAACAATAAAATACATAAATAATACTCATATTTCCAGTCCCACCGGCCACCGTTATTACGTTCAATCGATTGGTATGACACACAATAATAAAAATAATATATTGTCGTTCGTCTCCATTGATCACAGACGTACATATCCGTCGTCGAAGTTACCGAAAAACAGTAAAATAATATAAAAAAAAGGGTTTAGGGGTTAAATGCACTTTTGGAGAAGACTATCATGACACGCATGGGCGTATTTCTATCGTCGCCGTCGTCGGTTGTGAGAAAGAATTGGGCGTAAAAAAAACCTCGTCATCATCATCCGACGTGGATAACAATGGTTTACAAATTACGAGTTTTCGGTCACAAAAATATGTCCGCCGCCGACGCATTGTTCTATCACTACCGCTGTCGGCGTACAGAAGGATCTGTCACATGCACGGTCGTGGTTCATCAGTCCTGCGGGCAAAGCACCTGCACCTAGGGTGTGTATCCTGTGTATAATTATTTCGTTTTACCGATTTCCTCGGGGTGAACATCACACCACGAGGATGGTCCGATAAACAAGAATAATGCTTAGTGGTGTGGTACAGATATGTTGTCAGCATTACATTTTTGAGTGTGGCGGTCGCTGAGTAAAATTGTTCTTAATTGTGTTCCTTATAGTTGTCTAGTGTAGAGTAAGAACGATTTAAACTGGTTTTCGCGATAAATATTTCAAGCAACGCGTAATGAAATAAACAGAAGGTTTTTTTCAAGGAAATTCGGGTTACTTGTGTTTTATTTTTTGATTAAGGAATAAGGATTAAAATATGCTTCAAGTAACAAGTTCATACATGGTTCGTCATTATTTAGTCTAGGGAATATACACCTAAATATTATTAACATTATTGTATTCGATAATGTATTATGAGATTGTGGCTCTGAGAATCGATAGTGGGTTAGTTATATTGAAATTCTGCGAATCATTGCATGTCGGTCCCCTATAGGGTTTGTGTACAATGCTATTGAGAAGGAAGGAAATATGGGTTTCGGTGACAACTCGGAGTTAGTGTGAGAAAGGCAAACATTCTTTTACGGTACGTTTCGTTTTGTTATAAATGTATTATTATTGTATTTTAATGAATGACGGAAGTCGATCGATATTGCATTTTGCACGTACAAGAAGAATGCCGCTTTGTAAAGGAATCAAATCTTTTCGCGGGTTTTATTTTGTCAAACGATTTTTATTGCTTGCTGGTGACATTAAATCGTTAGTAAATACTTTTTGGTGTAGTTGGACAATCGATTTGCGGTTCACGAATATAATATTATATGTATAATTTATTTTTTGAAAAAAATTATACGTAAGAGTGCAAGACGACGGGAGTAAGGAATTGTACACGACTTACACGTACACAATACACCTAATGGTCGATCGAAGAGTAATGGTCGTCTATGTGTATTTTTCCATTTATTAATGGTCCAAGGATAATCCGAAAAGACAGTAATACAAGTCGCTGACGTCATGTTGGGGTTTATCAGTTGCATGTGAACTTTTTTATCTTCTGTTCTGAAATATTCTTTTTGAACCAAAAATAAATTGTTAAGTTAAACTTGCATTACTGTTGTGATGTGTATGCGGTGTGCCACAGATAATATAATTGCGCTGTGTAAATACAGTTAGGAATTTTGGTTTGAGCGCTTGGTAATAATTATGGGCGGAAAAGTAGGACGCGGGCGGGTTTTCACGCTACTGTTGGTGGCTCACATAATAAATTATACAGTTGAAAACGGCTGTAGGCTCCTCTTATGTTTCCATTGCTGAATTAAAAGAAAACAAAATTATTTTCTCTGCTGTAGAGATATCTCCAAGGTTGACTTCCTCCCTTAATTTAGAGTAATTTTTTTATACAACACAATAAACTGTTAAAAATCCTCGCTGTTGCCTATTTTACTGCCTATTTAATCTCTGTCACGTTTAATTGAACTGGCCAATAAAAATTAATACTAAAAATGTATCGAAAACTAATCATAACTATTCATCTAACTTTTTAACCGATGTATCTATCTAATATAGTAATATCATAATATATATATAAAATATACATGTATTCTCTTATAAAAAAATAACTTTGGAATAATATTTTTGGCATTGAAATGATAGTTTGTCTAAATGTCTATAATAATAGTTATTTTGATATATGTTTTTAAGAAATACGTCAGTGTACAAGTATTAAGTCAACGTACTAAAACCTCAAATAATTTGCTATACAATTTTTAATTGGAGTTTTGCAGCATTATATTTTCTTATTTGACATTTTGGTAATTCGGGTCAAAAATGTCATTTTGTCAGTTGATTACAAGTTAATACAATTTCAAAACTTATAAGAATTTGCTAATGATATACCTATATTAAAGGCGTTAGTAAGTGTTCGTGACGCAGTTTCTAATCATCCGAACAACGACGTTGGGATCATCGTTGTTATATTACGATCATAAAAATGTGCAAAGGGCATCGTAGAATACCGACAAAGTACATATATCTTCTAACAGTAGTATAGTCTGTGAGAAAGGAAGGTGTACGATATCGAGGACACGAGGAGAGTCTTTAAAAAATATGTGCGCAGAGATTTCCAGCGATTTTTTTCAAAGTGCTTATTTTGTGTGTGAGTGTGTGAATTACTAATACAAAAACATTTTGCTAATGTCACGACAAGTCAGTAAATTAAGTATAGCGGGGCCCTCGCCTTGATTTATTCACGCGACTATCTCGAATGTTTTTTTTTACCCGTTTCATTATTTTCTAGTATCTCACAATTTCCACCGACCAACTACAAAAGTCTACAAATAAAACAATTTTTTTAGAAAATAATATAGTATATTAAGTATTGACAGGCTTTGTTGTATCCCGCCCGGCGTTTATATCTCATTATAATATGTATAATATGTAAAAATAATAAATGGGGATGAGACACCGTGGAAGAGTGAGAGGGGGGGGGGGGGTAGAAACGTTTTTATTTCAAGCACAGTATTACAATAATATATTTAAGAAACCGGCCCCAATAATTCATAGTATAATTGGCTGAACATTACAGGCTAATTGCTATTACAGCATATCGGAATCGACGC
Source organism: Neotoxoptera formosana (assembly GCA_022818045.1). Lineage (NCBI taxonomy): Eukaryota > Metazoa > Arthropoda > Insecta > Hemiptera > Aphididae > Neotoxoptera > Neotoxoptera formosana. The sequence goes on along the minus strand of CM040631.1, from coordinate 1,747,820 downwards.
ACATACGGGGCACGCACGACCCACGGTTTAATCATCGAGTTGATATACATCGATGTTGGTATAAACGTGTATAATATATATATACATATTATATAGGTAACCTTCTAACCTAACAGGTGGGTCATCTATTAATCATATTAATATCGGGAATTCGAAAATATCGACAATAATATTCCCGGATATATTGATCGTTTTATAACATACAAAACGTTTAAACATTTATCTCTCTTCTCTCTGTACCTCGCTCTTACTCTCAGTATTGTAAAATATACAGACAATATATTTTAATATAATATATTATACACGAAACTCTGTCCCTCCTATTAAGTGGTAAAAAAAATACCCTATACATACCTAATATATATTTATTATATTCTTTTCTTCCCTCTAATTACACAATAGAATGCGTCTGGTGGTAAATCATCGGCTGCAGGGGAAATTGCTGCCCACCCCTACTGGGCACGACATAATATAATTGGCAGGCAATTCGCCGGCAGCCATGTTCTCTATACGCGTTTCCTTTTTCTTTTACGTCGTCAACCCGCTCAAAAACAATGGCGTACTATGGGTGTGAGCGTGTGTGTATAATATGTGTGGTGCGTGTATGTATTTTTGTAAAAAATAAAAGGCTAGACGAGTTTTGGACGTGCACGTATCGCATGATAAGCAGTGATGGTAACCTGATATGACGGGTTTGCCGAGATATTCTATTACCGAGTAATGTAAAAAAAAAAATACGTAAATAAATGATAATAATAATAAATTGTGGAGAGTTAAAAGATAAATTAAACGAATTTTTTTCGATATTGCCAACTGCGTGACGTATGCAGCAGCCGCCTCCACCCCCGTGGTAAACGAACCGCGAAACGGACAATCAGTTAATTTGCGAAATATTCGGGGGATGCTGCTCTAGGGGTGTTAATCTAGGGGTATTGGGGTGTTGGGAGTACAAAATATCGTCGTGTCCCAAAATTCAATTTCAGCCCGCACACATCATAGTAAATCTAGCACAAAAGTAACACAAGCATTGTTCGACTTCATGTCAGTTCTCGATTCAAATTATTGAGCTCAACGTGATGTTTTGTAGTATAAAGTATCAATATGGAATATTGCAGATATATATTTTTATACTTATAATTCTAATTTATTTGTGTTCCTGAAAGAAACGTATAAATAATGTGCTACATATTAAACAGATTATCTATTGAATTAAATTAATGATTTGGAAAATAAATATAATTTTATTGCCTATTAAAACATTTCAGATTTTAATTTTAAGAAGCTATTTTTTTTTAATTTTAATAATTTTTCTATTATTTATTATCTATGGTTGTAACATTATCTTATAATATTCTGGAGTTGATATTTAAAATAAAAAGTTAGTCATTTTCTATAATATCTATAATAAATATAATATAATATTTTATTTAGATATAGGTACTAGCTATATTGTGTTATCCGCTAAGCGAGTGTGCTAGAGAATACTGTAAAACAGGTACCTGTATGTACTTTATGCAAACTCAAAACATATTTCGAAGTCAGATAATTGATAATATTCATAGAAAAACGAAGGCAATAAAACGATGATTAGTCCTTTCAAAAGAACGATCAGCTTTACATTTCAATCGACTGAGAGACTTTTTTATGAATGTTAATGAGAAGAAAGTTAAATAGATATTCTGTTCACAAAGCCCAATAATAATTGTTGTGCGGTTACTCAATAACCTCAAGTCACGATCTCTTGTAATAAAAAACTATGACAGTAATAGCAGCAACTACCGCCGCAATATAATTTCTTCACATTGTGTATAATAGTAATATGTGAATAACGTTTTATTAATTCTGTAGCACTAAATAAAACTTAAACAATACAAAACTGCAAATAGGAATTTGAAAATAAATTGACCTATAATTCACATATTTGACCGAAAGTGGACCCATCCGAAAGTTAGATATAAAAAAAAAGGATAAAAAAGAATATCCTCTCTCTCTGTCTTTCTCTCACTTGTATAGGTTAGAAGAGCCAAGGGAAATCGGCTTTCGCGAATCCCGGATTATCCCCTCCCCGCGTTTACTCAGAGCAATAAAAACCCAAAGACGGTATAAAATACAGTGTACGCAAAAACAGGGTAAGGGTCCACTGTAGCGAGTTAACAGCGTTATAAATCGCATCTCTTTCCCCTACTCCCACCAACGTCGCCGTCCGTAGGCATATATACCCTTACCCGGTCGTAGCTGCCGGGTTTAATATCGTTTTCCCGACAAATATAACACACTGCCATTGCGAGGGTAGGTATAGTTGGAAGGGGATGGCCTCTGTAATTAATTATCCTTATTTATGCGACCGATGAATTTTAGGTGTTTAATTTGGAGAGCGGTTGCTGCCCGGGGGATTCGAAGATAAAAAAAATAAAAAAAATAGAGAAAGTAGAAAATGGCCACCGCAGGGCTACGTAATTGGGTTTCTGGCATTTTTTTTCATGAGAATTTAGGGGTCTGCAAAACGTCACGGGCTCATGGACGCTTGTCTGAGTTAACACTTGGGCTTGTTTGTGTAGTCTAATCGATGTTGGTTTTTTCATCCACACGTGTTTTTCTCCTCTCGCCCACGATTTTAAATAACATTTCAAAAATCGTTTTGTTTTATGTCACAGTGTTGTTAGTAATATTTACGAAATAACTTAGGAACAAAATAAACAGTATAGAAACTCTTCAACAAATATAAGACTTATTCGTTGTATCAGATGTAGTGCTTTCAAATTATAATAATATAAACACGTGTAAAAAAGATGTAATTTCCGACAATATAAATGAAAAAAAACTTTCTTCCGTTGATACGATTATTATTTGTATGAACATTGTATATTGTGTATGTTACAATATATTTTAAGCAATTTTTTTCCAGACAAAAATAATAACAAATAACCACAATCCTCATTAGTACTGCACTCTATTCAGAGGGATCAATTTAACGTAAGGCACTCAAAATAATGAGTTTACTCATAAAGTCTGCACAGTTGTTTTCGTAGGTCTCATATTTAAATTATTGTTAATTTTATTAGCTGGTAACAATAATTACAATTTAATAAAAATAAAAATATTCTAATATTCTAAATTATACTTAGTTCTGTGGCAATCAGATAATAATTTATCATTTGTATATAGGTACAACCTATGTTTAAAAACTGCGAGTAATTCAATGAACCTTTCATGGATACTATTTTGACTGCAGATTACATTGTTTAAATTCCATAGATGATACATTTTTAAGTTGGTACTTGGCAACATATTATGTAGGCTACATTTAATATTTTTAAGTTTATCTATACGGAATAGCTTAAATAAATATCAATTTAAATCACTGGTAACACAAATAGCAAATGGGCGTTAAAAATGTATCTAATACTATATTATCTAAATGGTCCGGAAGTTTGTAAAGCGATTTTTGTTTACATATTTATTTAATATAATTATACGTTTATGACTTATGAGTGAGTTATATACTGATACATTTCTAGCGACAACGTGTCGTACGAAAATATACCTAATACCTACACTGAAGACCGGTTGGTTATTTTTATTTCTGAATACACAATAATGTAGTGGTCGGTGTTTTCTTTATCTCGTCCACGTCTATCGGTGTAACATGGCTGCTAAGAATAACATTATCGCCGGTGACTTTGACAAATTACAATAAGAGATGAATAAGAAAGAAAAAAAATCGCTTCCTACGCCAGATTAACTCTTCTAGGCACTTAAAATTATGTACGACCGGGTTGGATTGGAATCAAGTTCGGGAGGAGGGGTGAGGGTGACAAAAAAGGAACGCCCACCTGATGATTTCATATTTTTTTCTTTTGTGATTAACATTAAATTCCATAATTGACACAGATTGTGTCTCGATTATGTTATATTAGCACACATTTTTCAAAGTATATCTACCTAATCATAACTTTTTTCATGTATTTGTGGTATTTTCAAACAATTGTCGAAAACTGAAAGTACTTATAAAAATTCTTTGAAGTACCTATATTTTTTATCACAAAAAAAAACTTTGTTGAGAATGAAAAACTAATCAATTTTAGTAGCCTCCATAAATGTGCCTTTCTCTCCCTTACAATGGAAGCAACAAAACAAAAAACGATTCTTCATACCTCGCGTCGCTTAAACTTTCATACATATTTAAACACGTATCTATTATCTCTGTATAATATTTATGTAGAAGATTTGTACATATTAATTGAATGAAAAATCAAGCAGACGTAAAAAGTTATTTACATTCGGAACTCCAAGGTAATATAAGTCGAATTAAAAGTTTTTCGGGTACCTACTATTATTGTCCGGGGAATTAAAAACTAATTCCTTTTTTACATGTTATATTTTATTTATTTATCTTTAGTATCCAATTAAATTAGAAATTGTGTACTTAAATTATTTAAGATGTTGGTTTATCAGTTTAAAAATATTTTTTAAGTATGATATTTGGTGTGTATACCACCTATACCTAAAACAAAATCGATTGTACAATTTGTTATGCTTGTTCTATCGCGGAGTTTTGAACGGTCAATAGTCATAGAAGTAATGTATGTTTTTTTCCAACCTTAACACAGCATTTTAAAAAAAAATTCTCGACAAAAAAATAAATAAAAATAAAATCCATGCAATATTGCGATATTTTTATGTGTCCATGACAAAATGTATAGTTGAACAATGATCATATTATTATATTTTAAATACTTTTAAAAATCTTAACGTCAATACATCTGCAGGTACATTCAAATATGTATGTATATAATAACACCAGTATAAATTAATAATATATATGACCTAGATATGAGTACCCATACTACTCGTATAATCGCGTTATTTATAATATTATATAAATGTACATTAATTCAATACTATATTAGTATTAATCTTAAGCTCCAATGATATCTTGATTAAATTATTAACGCTTAACGGTATGCGGATATCAAAATATATAAATGATCGATCATAATTGCCAACAGTTTAAATTGCGTTTAATATCTTTAAAGTTCAATGGCTTTAATTTTGACTACTCAATACTTTTCGGTACATATTAGGTACCTTCGTGTCATATATTTATACGTCTTATACTATAAATGATTAAAGAATTAAAGACTAAACCAAACCTTAGATATATATTCATTTACATTTTTCGTTATTTAATCACAAAACTAAACATGGGAATTATAATAATATGTACTAAAATATATTTTTTACGTCGTATCGAAAAATAAAATAAGTACTTAATTCCTAACCCATACAATATGTATTTAAATATAAATTCAAATTTTCGTAAATAAAAAAAAAAACAACTTTAAAGTCCATGCAAGTACTATATTATACGAATCGTAAATATGATTCCGAATATTATCATCATTACCCCACATCACCATATTACCACCCCGTATCTGTGTTCCACTGGCACTGTCACGTGTTTTGTTGCCCCGACCATTTTTGGAATCTATAATATTATAATGTGTTCATTTATTTTCTGCATAACGGCGGTCGGCATGGTTTTTAATTCGGCGTGGTTTTTGGACATTCTGTCAACCTTGTGATTTTGTTTCAATACTCGTGTGCGTCCGAACACAATGTAAGTACATATACAAACCCCGCGGGATCTCGTGTGGCCGTGTACATTATTATGTGTGAATCAAAATGTATACAATCTATGAAATGATTCGATTGTCGTCTGTCGACCACTGTGGCTTACCTATATGTATATGTGCCTGAGAGCGGTCGTATTATATAGGTTGTTACTTGTATATAATATATATGCTGTCAAACTGTAGACAAAGTAATACTTATAGTAGTTATAATGCATGCGCTATTGTGTCTCAGTTGACACTACCAAACAAACACACGAGAGTACGATGAGACGGATGTAGAACGAATGCAAACCACCGGCGACAGCGGGTACATAACCTTTCCCCTGCTCTGTAATATATCATATCTAAACGTCCATCGTTGTCGTGCAACGTATTATGTATGTATATTAGGTACAAATATTATGCGTTATAAGCAATATTTCGAATTCGGTTCGTGTTTTCGTGATAAGAGGAGGTCGCATAGAACACATCCGCGCCTTTTATTTATTTTATTTTTGTATACGTCATACGATAGGTCTTAGATCTGACGCTCTATATGTTTAGGCCAATTTCTCCCCTCTGCCATCTCATGCTGACTGAAAAACTTTTATCTGTTACATTGTTGTTGGCGGTGGCAGTGCGATAACACTCGATAACATATGGTGATGGTGTTCTTGTTGGTGGGGCGCCAAAACGATAGTGGGGCATGAGGGGCATAAATATAAGATTTTTTTTGTACAATACGTCGGAGTTATTGCTTATTATTGTATCCAATATAGTTAGATTTGAATATAGATTTTATTATCATATACCAATATATTATAATATGCTATGATTTTATGAACTAAATAATCAATCGGTGTGTGACGGTTTCCGTGTTCGTTGCCGTTGACCGTTGTACCTAATAGAATATTACCTATAGTATATTATATTACCATTACATTTTATTAGCTATAGGTGGAGGACTATAACGGCTCGACAATTAAATTATTATTAAATATATTATAATAGGCAATTTGGTGTTTTTGTGCTGCATAAATACACACACGTGTTTTCGGCTCACACGATTTAATACCTTATTTATTAGGCGATGAATAATATTTGCCGTCAATTCTTGTATTAATTAACATTTTATAAGTCGCTCGAGTTGTTTGGCGCGCGTGTGAATAATCCCCATTTGCATTGCCTTAAAATTAATTGTGTTTACGTTATAAAGCTGTGTAATGATATCCCGAAAGCGTGAAACAAATTATGGAAAATATATTGAATATAGTAAATTTTCCTTGGGAACACAGAACATATATAAGTGATATTTGATAAGTGCCGACGTATAGCTAAAATAATATATTATAGTTATAGTAATAAGTTAAACAAGTAACTAAAAATGTATTTCGAAATCTTTAAAAAAATAATCTAAGTGCGCATCGTTCATTAATTAAGTAATTATTATTTTAATCAAAAGTAATGGTATTTTTTTTTTGGTGGGGTCGTTAAAAGTGTAAAAGGACCTCGTCATTTGACAATAACAAAGGAACCCATGGGGTAATTTTCAAAAGCGACATGTTTGTCTGAATTCTATGTTTTTCCTCCCTTTTATTTATTTATTTTATTTTTTTGGTTGACAACAACTCTTGCGCACACCTGCAGTCCCTCGGCAGTAACAAATCTCGGGTTCACAAAACCGTGTGCAGGCAGTAACCAAACAGTGTGAGCAAGCGGTCGACGTATAAAATTCCTGTGGGTCCGGGAACCATTGCCATTGTAATATTCCTTTACCGTATGTCCGTTGACAAATTACGTAATTCGATGATTTGTGTATTTTAACCGTGTTGACGTTGTGTTCGGACCCTAGAGCATAAATAAAGCACGGGAAGGAGAATTTTTAAGAGTATAAAAAAAATGACCGGTTGCAATCTGGTGTCAACGGACCCCGTTAACTCAGTAAAACGAATGTATAAACGGAGGAAGATAAAATAAAAAAAAAATTGCACACGAGTATGTACTATAGGTACCTACATTTTTTCCTCTCTTGCCAGCGTGTATATGCCATCAGATTGTGATCGCTTTATCGGAGACCATTAATCGATTGCGGAATAGGGGACCTTTTACCATCGCGGTGGGCAGTTGGGATCACGATCGATATACGCGCATATCACGAGAGCTCGACGTCGTAGTGCGATTGGAGGGGTGAGTCGGTGGCCGGTGGTATTTCGAGCGCGCTGTAAACAAAAACGCCCGCGATCCATATCTGGATTTGTATTTTGACGCGCGCGACAGAACGCAATAATAATTACACGGTATCCGGTTACCTCAGAGGTACCTACTGATTGTAGATAACGAGTTGTTTTGTATTTTTTTCTTCTATTTTCCTTCTTTTTTTTTTTGCAACTCATCCGAACTAAACATTCCTATATGGCCCGAGGACTCCAATGTCATTTCTCCGTTCCCTGAAAAACCCCACGCCATGAAACTGTTTAATCGCGCCTATTCATAAAATAATATTTTGTTAAATATTGTGCACTGTTCTGGTCGCATTGTACCCTACATTTATTATGAAGTATTATATTTTCATATTTTTAAATGGCGTAAATGTACGGTGACAGAAATAATTACCGTACTATGGCAAATATCCAAGTTTATAATGTTTTCATTCAAAATGTAAACGAGTTTTTTTTTGAAATTAAATTATATTAAAATATATTAACAGATTAATTAATAATGGTACGAATCAAAGTCTAACAAAAATAGTCAAACGAGTATAAAAATAAATACTCGGGTTGCAAACTGTTTATACCCATAATATACTTATTGAGTTCGCTAAAAAAAATGAATGGAGTATCTTCTATGTAATCGACTCAGTATTAATAGATATTAAAACAAAAAAAACTTCTACGGATTATTGCTATCTGCAGTAATTACTGAATAATAATTAACAATTGGTTTTATTGTGGGTATTTTATTTATGTTAAGTTCAATTCGATTTTATTTTAAAAATGTATCCCTGCTATAATAAATTATTAGGCATCGGATACGTAAACTTAAATATTTTATGCAAGTCTGCGTTAAAAAGTCACGAAAAAAATACAAAAATTTCGAGTAATATTATATTACACAATAACACATAGTCGTTGACATAAACATATAAATTTAGGGCTGACAAAAAGCTTATATTTTATTAAACCTCGTTGTTGAATAATTTAAAGATATACCTATAGGCCCGTGAGAACGGACAGGTGTGTATACTTTCGTGACCGGACATTTGGCGGTGATACAAATCCGCGGCAAACTTCTGTCGGACGAAGAGGAATAAGGAATTGTGGGGGACCAGATGATGATGATGAGTGTTTGTGTACGTATACAGGATTACTCAGCTACGGGCTGGTAGTAAGACTACGGTTGCGGTATAGTGACGGCGGTCGACGAACCCGCATGATGTATATGTATATACATATACACACGCACAGTATTATAATAATATTATACCTATACATACATGATGTGAGTACACGATATGTACACTGCTGTTGATGCCGAACTATTGCACACGATGTATAATAATGCGTCCAAAAGGCCATTTTGTCATAGAATATGTGACGAATGTGCGATGGAACGTCTGTTGCAATAATAATAATAAGGGGGTAAAGTATTGTGATTTGGGACCGCCGAAGAAAAGAAAGGGGGAGAGACTTTTGAATGGAAAAATAACGTAATGCGGCGATGATAATGACTGTGACGACATATTATAATTATTTAAAACCATATTATATTATTTATCGTCCGATTTAATCTGCAAGTACGCTAAATGTGACTAATGTGCGCAATTGGTCACATAAAAGTAATAAATTATACTCAACGACATCGCGGTTACACATTTTATAAATCTCCCAGCTTTATAAATTATTTTTTTTTCGTGTTGATAGTTCGTATTATAAATGATAATAATTATAATACGTACCTGTATGGTATCTACGGTTTTGCTCGAGGGTCTTCAATCTCGAAGTTGAGCGTACAGTTTTATAGGTTGAAATAATATAAAACCGATAGAATTATTATTATAAGTTATAAGCATATTATAGGTATATAGACTTCATTAAAAATTTCATTAATAGCGAACTGATATCATTTTGCGCGTAATATCTATTTGTGTTGATTATATTATGTAGGTACTACAAGATTTTTCGATTATATGTTTTTTAACACTTACACGCATCGCCAATGTCTGCAGTGTATACCGCGGTTCTATATACACCGTTTTAATAAGCGACCGACGCCTGACTCGTTTCCAGCACTAAGCAATAATTCCAAGTTCTCGGACGATTTCAGAATTTTTGAGAACCTTCATCGACGCGCTCGTGTGTATTTAGTGAAAAGAAATATCATATTCATACGCACATGTATTGTGTGACAAATGTGTTTCATTCTTGTGCACCGCGTATATAGTTTCTATATATATGTATATATAGACGTAACGATATATTATATATTGCAATCATTATACGCATACTGCAGTTGTGAGGCGTAAAATGAATGAAATTCGTGCATTTTTTTCATTGTAAACGACCGATGCAGTCGTCGCGTTCCAGCAACTCCAAACTCCTTTATGACCGGCCGGCGCGCGGTGGTCGTCTGCTGCAGCGTGTGTTTCGTGCCGTGCATAATATAATATGATAACAATACGGTTTAATATAAATAACAGTCGCACCAGAGACGACGACGACGAGTGTAATTTTCGGCAATTTGCACCGGCGGTGAGAGCCCGCAGCAGCAGTATTGACGACGGCCATCGGCGCGCACACGAATCGTGCACGTCTCAATACACCCCCGGTGCCGGATATTCGCGTGTAATTTTCCAGGTGTCCGGGTCGCGACGGCTAATCCTCGTATTTGGATTCCGCCGTCGTATATTGCCGTGAAATTCACCACCGACGTTTGTGTTATTATACGTTATATTTTATTGTATTATATATTGTTATAAATATACCGGCCGTGTACACTGTACACAAAAAGCATCGCGTTCGGTCTTTTATGTACAATAATATTATATATTATATTATATTATTGTACATTATGCACACACGCCTCCGGTGTAGGATAATGACGGGTATTTAGGCCGTTCTTATTACCGGCGACACCTCTTCCCCTTGTATGTATAATACATATTATGTATAATAATATATATAATATACGCAGTGATGTATATGTGTGTACGGCGGCGGCGGGACCGACAGCTGTGCCCCGCTCGTATAATGTCCATTGTCGCCTCCTTTGGTGCGCGTGTGTTTGCGTGTGCCCTCCTCTTCACCATCCCCCGCCCCTGCAATCGAACAGCAGCAACAACGCTCTGCCGCCCGCATTCCGAGGCTGCGGCGGGACCGGCGAGAAAAACGTCGTACCATAAATTATCGTAAACTCTTCTTTACCCCTGATAAGAAGCTTTTCGGTTGTGATAAATTGCGGTTGGAACTAGGGGATTTTTTTTCCAGAGGAGAGATAAAAATAAGAGTAAAAAAAAGTTAAACAGAGAGAGATAGAGCGAAAAAAAGGAAAATCCACCACCGCGGGCCTGTGTACGGCCACCGGTGCACGTCATTTGAATAAAGAGCAATAAATTGACATCGCGTGTCCGGACTGTGCACAAGTCTTCGGGACCGGCAATAAATCGTGTACCGTTTGGTATACTTCGGAAACATTGTCTGTGTGTGTGCGTGTGCGGAATGATGACCCGGTCCGCTGGAGAATAGAGAAGAGAATATATATTATATTCCTGCGTACGGTTTGCTGCAGCCACACCACCGAGTGGCCGACCTATCATCATTTTATATAATGTTAATGTATATATATATATTATGTATTCTCACTCCCGAAATCCTACCCCCGCTCTTTTTATGGCTGACAAATTTTTCGAAAATTATCAAAGTGGAAAGTTTTCCATTAGGGAAATTAGAAAATACCAAAATACCGTTGTTTTTCTTTTTTTTACTTTTTAGCCGTTGTTTGTTTGTCCGACCGCCCGCTCGTTTGCCTCTATAGGTCAGTCGATGTCGATTCTGTCGGTAGTCTGAAAAGCTTATTAACTGCTGCAGTTTACTCGTTACCAGTGGCGTATGTACAGGAATTATTGTCCCTGTGGGCCAAAGCAATATGCATGCAATATTGTAATTGAACCTGAAATTCTACTAACAAGGCCCTGGCCCTGGGTACATTCCCCTATATATGCCACTGCTCGTTACTCATTTGTGTATAATATATTTATTTCATTTACCCGTGTAGGTATTATAATCAAACATTTATATCGTGCGAAGAGTTAGATTACTGATATTTCGTTTAGCTACACAATATAGTATAGAAGCTATAGAAGCTAAGAAGTGAAAAGTTTCTTGAATTAAAATTATTTCAAAACCACACTACAGCGTATAATGATATTTTATTATTCACTTCGAGATATACTGTATTACAATGACTACGCGTTTCTAAATACGCGAGTAAGATATTTGTTATCTTTTGTTTTGGCCAGATGAGATTTGTGTGTATGACATTTTGGGACACTCGTAAAGTAGTCATGTTATTGGATGACATCTGTCGTGTCATCAAATAGGGCCGCACACAATGGACTAGAATATTGTTTGAAACGTACAATTTCAGACGCCTGATGGCTGCTTTAATCTACGGGTTTAATAATTCACTTAATCTCATCACGTATCTCGTATATTGTTATCAACTCTTTTTGCAAAATACAATAGTGTATAATTATTTAAGAATAGTTTGTGCGTTCAGTTACACGTTGTTAATAACAAAAAGTCATATACACTACTGCAATATTTTACTTTTGAATGAAAATGCCAAATATTATGATTTTAACAGAATTAGTCCTGCATGTGTCTAGTGTACACTAGTAGTTATTCAAAAATGTTAATATTAAATGGTTAAAGTAGGTATTATAGGTATCTTCTTATGCAGTTGCAGTACAATGTATACATAATAATGCATTGGTACATATTATTAAACCTATACGAGTATACGACTATACTTATACTATACATAATAAGATAAATAAATACCTAATTATTGTGTTGACAGATATCTCACTGTTATGACTGTATATGTAACCATTGAGTATTACATTCCTCGAATTTGCACCTTTAGAGAGACTTTATTGTAATTTTTAGCACGTGATGGAAACTTATTTTTATTATTCTAGTTTGTCCGATTTATTATTTTCATATAGCGATACATAATATATATAATAATTTATTATATATTATATATTTTATATATATATATATATCCAATACTCTGGAAACCCACACTGACACTGCACACATGTTTGTATACATTTATATAAGCTGTTTGAGTGTATATAGTCGTCCCGTGATTTAGGATATCACGACCTGTCAGTCGAGTGTCCCTACAAGACGGTGTCATCAGTGTGGGGTTTGATGACAAAATAAAACGTTTTCGTCTGGAACTAAAAGAGAAATGAACACGATTACAATAAAAAGATTAAAGTTAATATATATTTAAGACGCATTCCTTTTAGTTTTTAACTGTCACACTGTCATTGTCTACATAATAATATAACGTATAACTCTATAACTGTACGCTTTTACGATTACCTACAATTCATTTGTATAGATTATAAATTATTGTTTTTTTTTTTTTCAGGTAAGTCGATTGCCATAAACGTCTTCACACTGAGCTGGTTAATCAAGTATTGTTTAATTTTACATCATTATTATTTACGTATATATTAATTAGGAATATTATACCTATAATTTGAATTCAGACTAAGAGTCTTGTCTGGAAATAATAATACTCACTTTTGTTTTGTTTAAGTACATTTTCGAATTATAATTCACTAAATAATCTGCATTGGTAATGAAGGTCCACTGGTTTTTTTTCCATCAAAACGAACGCGTATAAAATTTCGTTTTTGTATCGTTTGTGCGCATTATATTACTTTTTACAAGCACTTAATTGCTTAATTACTGTATATATGATATGCCTATCGCCTATACGTGCAATGGTTTACATCTGATTGTGCGGTGAACATGGTGTTTTTCCATGAAAACATTCCTCTGGTGCACTGCCGTGTAACCGGCACACAATTCCCTACGTTCACGTTTAAACACATCCCAAACGTGTACCACTCGATTTTTTTTTTTGTTAAATATATAAATATTATTAAACTGTATTTGATTTTAAACTGAGTTGAATTTTTTGGTTTCTTTCAAGAAAAAAAAATAAAACTGCTATACTGTAATAATTTTACCTATATATGCAGCTGTGCCCAAACCCGTCGGCTATACTGAGAGGGTTTATAATATCATCAGACCAGTTTCGTAATTGTAGCACGCACGCAATTTCCTGAGTATATATATATATATATATATATATATGTATACCGATATTGAAAATAATATTTTTTTGTATTTCATATATATGTATATAATATACTTCTCATCTAAACTTAATATTATGAAGAGTTACGACTGTACAGATTTACATGTTAAATTTTACCCATTCAAAAATCTTATAGTATTAAATAATAATATAAAATATGAAATTATGCGGGCAGTTGTATTTATTTTATTATTTAGTCGCTTTACTTAATTAATGTGAAAACAATATTTATTGTTTATGCATATTATATCTATAACTCACATTAATTTTTTTTACTAAAATCTATTCATACAAATAATATATACTCAAATATTGATTTTATCCGAATTTATAGCATTTGTTGTATAATTTTAATTTAAAATAATCGGATTAATTTTTTTTCTATGGTTTTTATGTAAATATATATAAAATGATTGTTACATTATTGTCTTATAATATTTTATTTCAAATATTTTTTGTAATTCAAGATAAATCTCAGATAATTCTATACCTATAAAATTAATTGTTACAATTACTATTGTTATTAAGAAATGTTAAAGTTATGCTTCTTCGTAAATTATTTCTCACTGTTCAAACTATTGATACATAGTTAGATTATCTGACACGGACCTTAGTGAATTAATTAATGTGACTATTCGTCTTATGTTTCATATAAACTATTCATCTTGTAAATAAATAATTAAGTGCCAACAACAACGCAATTGCCATCGAAGAGAAATGAGGAAAGGTTAAGTAATTTACCAATAAACCGTACATCAAAAGATTTTGCGTTTAGTTGGTCACTATATATATATGATTGAGACTAATGATCGTGAACTTCGTGATGTCGCTATTATTTTTACCTCTACATTTTACCTCCTCTCATTCATATATATATATATATACATATATACTCCCGGGGGTGAAATATTGCTGGTAATGCGGTTCATTTGTATTCACGAGATAACTCTGGGGGACGATGATGAAAAAAAGGAGGGCGAACGGGTGGCTAGAGATTGCGCTGTGGCGGAAGAGAACGAGTCGAGTGAAAAATGAGAAAAACGAAATTGGCTGTGCACCTTTCTCAACCTCTATTCTTCCTATCAAGGAAAGCGCCGAAAATTATTTAGAAAAATAGTAGGCGTTACAGCATTTTCTTTTCATTTGACAACGCGTGGCGATGGGATAAGACGATTATAATTTATAATATTATATAGTTGTACTTGTACTCACAGAGTGTTTCAAAAGTCATAATCTTTATTGTGAAATACTGATACTTTTACTATAGGTACTACTACTACTATACTACTATATACTGTTCAAAAGAAATGAGATTATAGTAGTTATATTGGTTATTTTT
The DNA here is from genome assembly GCA_022818045.1 of Neotoxoptera formosana. Lineage (NCBI taxonomy): Eukaryota > Metazoa > Arthropoda > Insecta > Hemiptera > Aphididae > Neotoxoptera > Neotoxoptera formosana. The sequence goes on along the minus strand of CM040631.1, from coordinate 1,732,466 downwards.
AAAAATACTGCGCATATTAGTAACAACAAATATTGTCTTTAATTTTCCGTTTGTTATCTATTACAGCAGGATACCATAAACGAAATAATATACCTTCGATATATGAAAACGCCCCGTGTAGGATTAAATATAAACAAATAGCTAACAGGTAAACTACCTGCAGTTCCTACTTTAGGTATCTTTTAAATAATTTATGATGCTGTATATTCTGTTTCGTAGTTGACAGTATTCTAATAAACTTACTAAAAAACTCAGTATCTCGGAATTCAAAATTATTATTATTACTTGTCTTCTGTGCACGTCGAGAACGTTATAGTTACACAAACCCAAGTTAAATATTAATATACTGTGTATACATCTTAATGTAACAATATTTATGAGTCTAACAATAGATATCATAATAAAATCTAATAAATCATCATTTCCATTTACAAGTTAGCTATACTAAGGTTGCACTTTTATCTCATTGGTTTTATTTATTTAAGTCGTGTTGGCCATGTTTATTGTTAGGTAGTCAATTTGATGATTAAGATATTTCCATTCGTGTTTTATTATTTAAATTTGTTTGTTGTATTTTTCATGAATATTGTTGTGTTATATTGGTTATCTATTAATTTGTTGATAATATCAAATGGCTACCTAGTTAATCGATTAGGTAATAATTATAATATAATGAACCTTAGATATAATTGAACTTTAATGTTCACCTACTATGCTGCTACATCATGTTACAGAGAACTAAAATAACTAAACAATTTATTTGTGGCGATAATTTTGTCAAAACTTTGTAACTCTTATAAATCATGGGATGTAACTATAAACGGAACTATAATTATTTATTATTTGTATTTACAAATGTTTCTTTCTTTCTTTCTTTATTTTAATTTCAAAAAATGTTGCAACAAACAATGAAATATTTTTCTTAAGTATTATATACACAGATCATCTATATAGAAAAATATACCAATTAAATATGCCCTAGTTTATCATTCTAGTGAACAACCGCATTTTGTAAAATATACAATGCTTATAAAACATTTTACATTTCTCCGTATAAATATTGCGTATATAAAAGATAATAATTAGGTAGGTATGTATAGTACAAAAATGATTGAATAATGTTTTTTTTTTTTTTCATAAATAAGCGTAGGGTTTAATTTCCCGTATGGTTGTTCCTTTCACTTGGTCATTTTTTTTTTTATAGACCTGCGGATATTAACTTTCAATTTGTTTTACTAGGTCTAAAAATGTATTACATTCGAGAAGAAAATTACATCATTTATTGATATATTGCTGTTTGACAGATTTAAACCTTGATGTAATGATGTTGGTACTTATATACATTAGGGATCTGCGAATATTAATTAGACAATAATAATCATAATTCAATAATTGTACCATAATTCTTATACCACTACTATATTATTATATTGACTAGGTATTTTGTTTCAATTACATCATTTAACCGAATGTGATTTATCAGAGTAAATCCCTTGAATCAATGCTGAGGAGTTGAGATTACTTTTTTTGTAAACAGTATTTATTTTCATCCCCGCGTGCACCATATCGTCGAATCATATTATCGAATTTCTTTGGCCTATAATATTGCAGTAGCATACATTTTTGACGATATGATATATTTTCTTTTTTTATGATAGGAATTGTTATTATTTTTCCGTTGTGTGAACGAACCACATCATTAATCCGGAACTCTTCTCCGCGGGCAACCGGTCTGTGTGCGCAAAATCTATTATATATATATATATATTTTTTTTTATCATTGAATTCCTCCAAAGCACATTTATTCTTACGTCTGTATGATTTTTTTCCTTCCTCTATTAAAAGAAAAATATATTGAAAAAATAGTTTATATTTTATATACACACACGCGCACACACACATATTGTACATATATATATATATATATACACACACTATTAACTGTGTAAGTGTATATGTCTATGTGTGTATATATATATATATATATATGTGATATAATATTAGTATGTGTACACACAGACACACTCGTATTCGTTTTTTTTTTTCTTCCGGAGCTTGTCATAACCGGCTCGCCGGTCATTATTCAGACGACGGTGCTTGTATAAATCACAATACCGGCTCTCCCGTGAAACAGGTTTCTCGCGGTTGTTGGCGTGAACACGCGGCGATGGCGACGGTGCGCAGCGGCGGCGGCGGCGGCGGCGGCTGCGCGCGCGCGATGACCAACGAATCTGATATACTATACGTATATAATCGTGGACACACGAAAAAACCAACACGTCCCACAAAATATGGGGAAAAAAACAACAGCCTAAAGAATTAATAAATATATTATATTATATGGCGTCCAGCTGGGTGTGGGATTCGATATGTTTTTATCGGTTAATTATTATATACACATATTATATACAATAAGTACCTACACATATTATTATATATATATATTGTTTTTTTTTTTTTGGCGTTTCGATGAAAATCGTGTATCGCGTATAAGCATCTCGCGATTTTGGCCTTTTTTTCGTCTGCCGCAGATGCGCGTGGGGTTATTCGACGACACTTAAACCCTATACCGGTTGTCGCGGCCCGATCGTAAATCTGTTTTGATATATATTTACGAAAATTTCGGAACAAAGAACGTATTACTTTGAATTATATGCCGTATTTCGGGCAATAAATTGATTCAACAGTTGTCTAAAGTTACACCCATTGTTGTAGGCTGTGGCGAAAAGAGGAAAATGAAATGTATATAATGTGAAAACCATATTATACGAAAAAAAATAAAAAATATTACAGCGCAAGGGCGGGCTTTTATTGTTTATTCTTTTTTTCTCGGGTACGTACACGCTGTATATGTTACGACGTATTTAAAACCAGTTGTTGAACGTTCTCCAGAAATAGTTTATAGTTTTGACCATTCTCCGTATGCAAATTTGATATTTTATTTAACGCATTTTGTAATGAATTTCAAGCACGACCTGGGAAATTTGTCTTATTATTTACGATACGCCGCGACATTGATGTCTGGTTCTGGTGGTACTCATTTTCATTTGTATGTTATAACATATGTGATATATATATATGTAGTATTAAAACGCCTACAGTTTACCTACGATATATGTAAACAATATAATATATGAGTAAATAATATCCATTAAAAACGTTCTTATAGTATAGTATAATAAAAACCATCTTTGTATTAAACAGTTTAATGTTTTCAAATAAGAGACGCGTTTTATACGCCATCATGTAGAATAGGCATAGATAAAAGAGTAATTCATAAGTGATATTTTTTTTCAAATGAATTATTTTATACATGCATGAGCTATATTTTCTATTCTCCGCTCGACGTCATGACTAGAAAACCACATTCAATTTTCGTGTTACAATAAATGAAAATATCCGAAGGGAGAACTTGCCGTCCCCGCTACCTATATTGTGAGGGTGAACTATATAGCTTGCTACACGTGCATAGACATATAAGTTGTAACACCGTGACACGGAAAACATATAGGTAACATACGTGGCGCGAAAACATATAAATTGGGGGAATGACGGGGGAAAGGTATGTTGGAAATCCATCAGCCCGCGGTGGATGACGACGATTTGGTACCTGCCATAGGTGAAGGACTGTATAGGAAAAAAGGATCAACGGTGGAGATGATAGGTCGGAAAAGCACCAGACGGACTGTTGTTAAAGGGTGTAGTATTTGATGATGTGTTGCGAAAAACGGACTAGGCGGCGGCGCAACAGCGTGACGTCGTCGGCGTCGCGGTCATCAATCAACCCCCCCCCCTCTCCACCTACCCGGAGCACATGTTGCGCTTTGCTCACAGCCAATTCCGCGCGGCGGCGGCTCGAAGGGTTAATATCGCCCGCTTAGCAGACGAGTCGCGGCGCAGTCCTCTGTATATTATACTATCGTGTTGCTGTAGAGCGGCGTGCGCGAGAGAGACTTCATTATTCAAAATAACAATTTTGCCCGCAGACGACGCCCCCGCGTTGATTAATGACCCCCACATTGACATAATATATACACACTGCACACACACACACACACGCTTACATGTGCTTTTGAACGCTACGTGTGCACGTAGGTATATAGGGAAATACACGCGTTAGTATATACGAGAGACTTGGGTCGACGCGCCGGTTAATCGATAAGACAAGACCACCACCACAGTTCGGGTTCGGGAAAACATTACCGAAAAAAAAAAACGATTATTATCCACTTTTTCAATTAGACATCACAACGCTTATTAACATATTTCGTGAACCATAAACACACACAACGTACCTGGTGTAACTTACGACCGAGCGCGCGTGTTTTTTATACATTATATACCTACGATAGTTGTTGTATATACGCCACTGCGCGTATGTGTGCATCGACCGACCGACCGTGTGTGGCGCACACACACACACACGACACACTCGCCGTGGATAAAAACGGCATTCCAAACGGTCAAGCGCGCGCTTGCACGCAACTGTTTCTGGAGAGGAAAAAAAAAACTGTTTTAATTGTCCATCTCTCGGCAAGCATTAAAATAGTTAAAAAAAATAAAAAATACCTTGCCCGCATGTGCGTATTTTAATTTATAAATATTATTATAAAAACATTATTTGCGCAAGACTCAAACTGTTATGTAATATACGCTCGCGCGATGATGGACGTCCGACTATACGGCCCTTTAAATGCCTCGTTTACGACTTACCAAATTTTTTTACGACTACGTCTACTCGGGATTTTTGCTAGCCGATATTATTACGATTGTTGTCTGCCAATGTATGTGAATGTGATGAATGATGATAGTAATAATAATAATAATAATAATAATAATAATATTATACTAAGCGCCGTGCGTTTTCGAGTTCGTCCGCGCCACCCGTAGTGCTTCGTATATGTATAGCCGCATCCGCCCTCAGCGCTCCTGGTGCTCGCGCAGCGTGCTATCCTCGTATAATATTGTTTTTTTTTTATTATTATTATTGTTACTATTATAACCATTATGCGATAATTTCGCGTTATACTATTAATTATTTCATTTTTTTTTCGCCGACACAGTTGGAAGTCTGCAATAATTGACATGTTGTCGACTATATATAGGAACCTTTTTTTTATTATTATTATATTCAATAATAATATAATTACGCATTGGTAGGTAAAGGTATGTACAGTGATGTTTGCACGCCGGTTAAGCCAATCTCGCGGTAAATGTATTACGTCCGTCGAGTAATTAAATGGAAATTTAACGACGTCAATTGTCGAATTACCTCAAATCCACGTCGCCCATAGGACGTGCTCGTAATATATTTCTTAACACATTTTTTTTTTGTACTTACAATTTTTTTTGAGTTGAAATCTGTTTGGGTTGCATACCTATATAGAGTAGGGCTTGGTAGGTGTGTGCGTAGTTTCGCAAATAAATAATATTTTTAAACAAAACGCGAGCGGTACAATAGTCGTGTGTCAAACCCTGTATATATGTATATTCCGATTTTCCTGTTTTGAACAATAATAATTTCCACCCTCTTCTATATGACTATTATTTCCACCAACACCACCACCACCCGTTTGTCTATAATATCGATTGTATTCGGTCTTTTTTTTTTGTCGTGTGTGTGTGTGTGTGTGGGTGGTGTGCTTCTGTGTTCTGCGTCGCGCGATGCGTTTTGAGTATACGCGCTCGCTGCAGCAGGCTGTGGTGTGTTTGGCGACCAACCTGACCGGGGAACAATTGTAGGCGAAATAATCGCACCCGTTTCGCGGGCGGGCGACGGACGGAAGCGACATCAGGAACGTGCTATATAGCTGGTTTGATTTATGCGCACCGGTCCGTTTCGCATATATAATAACGTACACGGCATTGGTGGTGGGTCGGGGGCGGGGGTGATGGGCGATATTAAAACCTCTAAATCATTTGCATGTACAACGTCCCCGGGAAACAATTGGACGGCGGTCGCGGCGTGTAGCATGCGGGGGTGTAAGCGCAAATACTAATTCGACATTTTCGCACGACAACGAGGTTTAACTCTAAAATTTAGCGTAAAACACGCGTCTTGCTGTATTTTGTAAAATAATAATATTAATAACGAGACGATAGTAGAGTATACCCATCATATAGTAGTAGAGACTACCTTGTAGTAGGTACTAGATAATATAGTATAGTAACTATAGTAGTACCTATATGTGTTGTATAGTACTATATGTATATTGTAGTCGTGAACAAAGTTGTATATAGTAGTAACTGTTGATAAAGTGGTAATAGTGTTACGTAGATCCACGTAATTATTGATGGTTAGTGGTAATAGCGGTATACTTGCAATGTAGGTAGGATACGGTTAAGACGTATGATTAGGATAGGAAAAACGACGTGCACGTGGTTATTAAAAAATTCATCCATTTTATTTACGTTTGTATTTCTTTGTAACGGTTCCTTACTAATTTAGTAGACATGTTATGTATTGTTGTATACGATAATAATTGTGTTTTTATATGCATCTATGCATTGGATTTTTTCTGTAACGTATAGTTAAATTACAAAAAGTTGCTTCACATAAGACAGTAAAATTATAAAGTATACTATTAAATGATGTGTGTATGAACTATAAACGTAACATATTTTTATCATTATATTTTATTTATTTCATAAAAAACAATGGTCGTTTTGTGTTAAAATAATATTCATATACCTACCTCTATACCTACAACTGAAAATATTTTTTATCGAGTTTCTATGAATATTTTGTACTATTATAAAACTGGTATTAAGTTGAAAAATAGAAATACTTATTTTAAAAGAGAAACAAATATATTTTTCGTAAAAATAAAATCCAAATGTGTTTTTAGTTATATGAAACTGATGTTAACCCAACCCTTTAAAAATTGTTTTACACACACAGTAGCGTCTCAAATTCTCCCTATTGAACGATTTTGCTATGAACTTCAAAATGTTCTCTACAATATGAACAACTTATCGCCATCTCTCAGCCATCGACAAGTATAATTATTTAATGATATAAGAGTACTCCAATCCGATATTATCTTAAAAATATTTTTGATTTGTAATTTGAATTCTTCACAATATTATACAATTAATAATACGATGAAAAGAGTATAGTTTTGAAAAAAAGTGCGAAATATGTTTCATTTTACTCAAACTGATTAATTATTATTATTACTATGTCATGGAACTGCCGTCAAATACGTCGAGGGGAGCCGGTTTTCGTTGTATTATTTTATAGCCTTCAGGCTTGCGTATTGAATATGCAAAGATGTCTCAATCGATGATCAAAAGGAAATGTCAATAAGAATAGCCGTAATTGATTTCTTAATACTCTAAAATGTTTATACCGGGGTTAAGGACCTATACTTTTCTTCTTGGCGATTTCAGAGGTGTCTACTGTGTTTTATAATTTTTTTAGTATGTTTATCTTAACACAAAATTCATTAAAATTATTCTGTAAAGATTTGTATTACGTTTATATTTACAATAATTACTACTCCGGTTAAACGTTTGTAAAGACAAGTTTAACCAACAATTAATCTTTTTATCGATAAGAAATTTCTAGTAGACACTGTAATGATTAATTTAAATCCCTTAAAAAAAAATGTCTTGTTGACTGCTTATTGTTTTAATGCCTAGTTGCCTTTAATTGAATCAAATATTATATTCCAGACCAGTAAATAAAACAGCGCCTTGACGATGATTTTAAAATTTAATATTTTTCATGGTTTATTAAAGAGAGTCGAGTATAATAAAATATAGAAACTATTTTATAGAATATTGACTGCTAAATAAACGAATACATAATAACAACAACAACAATGCATTTATATGAAGTCCATCTTTCGCTAAGTTATATCATAATATACTTCGTTCCGCATATTTTGGCTCGTGGTACCATTTAGACTCGTAAGTCATAATAGACCCTAATTTGAATTTCTCGTCATGATGGAAAAGGGACTTTGCCCTATCATTTTTTACTATGTTTTGAACAGTTTAACGTTTGTAGGTATAACATGTAGGTATACCTATAGTATTTGTATGTACATACTGTATAAAGTATATATATGTATAGAAGACATGCAACATAATTGATAAGACCGTCTTCTATAGCTTTTTTCCTGAGGTCACCCCTGCTGCTTAAAGCTGACTGACAGCAGACACCGGTCGACTCAATTTCTCGCCACTGACGTTATCGGCGGACGACCGTATATGAAATCGGTAGCCATGGATTTTTAAGGGATGTGTGGGTGGTAGGGAGCGCACATATAAATTATCAACGTGCATCCGGTTTTTCCCAGGAGACCTGCAGCAGGACGGAGGGGACGTCTGGCTTTATCGGTAGCTTTATGCAAATCGCAAGACAACCGCCACCACCGTCATCGCTAAATTTAACGCCACCGCGCCTATCGCGCTTTATCCCCACGGTTTTCGTATACAATCGGTCTTCGTCACGGCCGCCGGACGTCACGCCACCTCGACGAGCACGAACAATCCGCCTCGGCTTGGTTCTACGGTATGAACCGCGTAATACCTATATATTTTGTATTATAATATTAAAATATTATACTATGCGACACGAGCTCGTATAGTATTGCATTGCTGCAGCCAGCACATATAGTGCATTGTGTTAGCGATGAAACTCTACATAAGTTACTCACCGTAATGATTTCAATATACCTCTATTTATGATATTTATTATTACATAATATATATATATACACGTGTTGTACGATGAAGTGGTGGACAATATAAACGGAATTGTGAAACGAGTGGAGGTTAAGCACCCACCGAAAATCGATGAAATCAGACTGCGGAATACTGCGAACCCGCTGCTGTCGGTGCAGATATATGCTATATATATACACACACACATATAACTACATAAGTATTCGCCGTAATAATGTATAATATACACTATATACAGAGTACAGACGTCGTTCTATGGTTATAGAGCTCTATATTGATATTCACTCGGTGAGATGCAAAAGTATTTTCGTTCGTTTTATCGAGTTGCTATGTATTGTGTAATTGCAGCAGCAGTGTATAGATATCGTGGTAATAGTAGTAAAGGAATAGATTAAAAAAAAAAAAACAATAAGTATGACACAAAAATCTGAACGAAACAAACGCGCAGTCATTCTGTGGTTTTGTAATAATAATAATAATAATATATGTAGGCCGCCTTCGCCGGGCCGCGTCGTGAATCAATTTATCGGCGACTGCAGCCGCGGTCGTCGACAAAAGCGGCCCCGAGGCCGTTTAGAAAGTATTTGCATACATCTACGCGCGTATGCGCGGAGAGAAGACAATATTATATACGACGGGCCAGCGCATTTATCACTGTGCAGGCTGCTGCCGCCGCCGCCGCCGCCGCCGAACGTGCTGCGGAGAGGAGAAGTAGTAGGAGGAGGAGAGGATCGAGGAATAATGGCTATGCCGGTGGTTGGATCCGCGCCGTATAATCATTCGGAATGACACACGGGGACGTAATAAGTGGCAGCAGCAGCAATGCAACCGGTGTGGTGTACACATGCACACACATGCACACATAATATATTTATGTATGTGTGGACTTGGAGATTTATACCCTATAGTGTTTATGACACGAGGGCTATAATATATTAATTATTACTGTCGTCGTTGTCGTCTTCTGCTGTGCTGTACACGCATTATTGTACTATGTATATACTATTACAACTATACACTGTATATACTTGCACCACTGTTACACGACTACGCTATATTATAATATTATATAATAATATATAGTGCTAATACGACTCGACCATTATACCTTTCGTATGTCGCTGAAACGCGACAAGAGTACTACTATACTTTATATTAGAGTAGAGAAGTGCTTTTACATCAATTTTTGAGGATTTCTTCAAATGAAAAACATCACGTTTCCGCGTAATGGACCTGCAGGTGCTACCACTTGCCGTTTTATCGAGTATTCGCCGACTCGTCAGCTCGCCGCCCGGTTGCCTGCAGATAACGTTTTTAGTACTTTTTACATTCGGGTTTCAAACGATTTTTCACGCTATTGTAAACCGCTATACTAAAGTTCCGCGACGCAGACGGCATAATAATATATTATGTTATAAAACACATTTCTACATTGCAAACGGGTTTTCAAATTTTATGACATCATAAATGTAACCGCGTTATGATGATAGTAATTATCTCGGACAACAAAAGCGTATTAGACTATAAAGTATAAAAATAAGCCAGGAATTGAAATTATAGCGTGTTTATCCAACCCTTTATCAAATTCCAGTTTATATTTAAAAACTAAAATAATATACCCTCTAAGTGTATGTATATATATATATTACGAATATACACATTATTATTAAGCGTATTATTATCGAACACATTGTTTTCACCGGTTATCAGAAATCAATAGTACCTATCAAGCTGTAAAAGTAATACTTAAGTATAGTTGCGAGTACAAACTACAATTTTTTTAAGACTTTACAAAAGACCTAAAAAATCCTACACTTCATAAATTAGCCAAGTCATTTACTCTTCGTTTCATACTAACTTAAACTCCCATAGTAATCCTTTAATCAAACAATCATTCTCCTTCTCACTTCCCGGTAACGTACAGTGGCTTAGAGATCTACTAAGATAAGATAAAAAAAAATACCTAAAAAGTACCAGGTCGGGTGGCATTGCTGAGTGCCTGCCTACAATTGCTAATCGTCTTTGTTATCTAATTTACTTATTATACTTTATAACTGTAAGGATTGTAAATATATATTAAATTAATAAAAAAAAAAAATGTAAGTGTATTATAGGTATACTTAAATACTTATTATAATATGTAGGTAGTAGGTGTGTTGTAAACGTATGTGTATAGAAATCTTAACTTAACCAATCAAGACATAATTATAGTTTAAAACTGTAGGTAAATCAAGGTACAATTTTGAACACTCAAATGTATAGCCTATACATACCCTAACCTAACCTAACCTATACCTAACCTAACCTCTAACCTAAATAAATATTACTTTAACTGTTTGACATCTTCAAAAACTTTCATCATTCATGTCTTTTTCGAGAAAACACTAAAAATATTTACAAATGGTCGGCTATCGGTTTTAATTTTCAGGACAATATTTCACCAATAGCCTTGGTTTAAAAAAAATATATATATTTTTGATAATTCGATTTCAATGGTTTGTACTGGAAATTGAAGCTGTTCCTTCGGATAACTCTTTTTTTTACCTCTCGTGTCCTTCCGACCGTTATTAATTCAATTACTCTTCATTACCTATATCTATACTGCAGCACAGTGCCAGTGTACGCGTATGGAGACACTTTTTTTTGTTTTGTAATCGTAAGCGAGGCAGAGAAAACCGAAAAGAGTGTAGTAATATGACCGCGGAGAGGTTAATGAGTGCGGACGGGCGCACTAAACATATTTAAACTGGACGAGGGCATAATGGCGACATTGGTCAATGTACGTTTGGCTAACAAACCGGAAATAACCATGCGACAGCCGTGTGACCATTCACATTAAATTGACAACGTAATCGTCACGTAGAAAATATTATGCATTCGGTGCAAAAAAATGTTTTTTCCTTATTATTATTATTATTAATAATTATTTGAACGATGCAGACTCCACAAAAGCCGGATAGAAATTAATAAACATGAACCAAGAACCCCATATACTTTTTAAATTTTCACGTTCTGCGGATACCGTGTCAGCAAGCAATCTAGTATAAATAAACTGAAAATCGTTGAAAATAATTAAAATGTAGGACAAGTGCCAGCGTATTAAATGTATCCTTACTTCCTCAATTTATATACTTTCAGTGATAATTATAGACCACGGTAATAACTAATAATAATATTCAGCGCACTTGTAACATTTCGGACCAATTTGCCAATAGATTTGACTTTATATAATCAAATATGATATTTTCATAAGGAAAACATTTTTATTTGGACTCGTGCAAATGTATGGTTTCTATATTGTATTGTGTCTTGATTTCGTCGTGTTGTATTTTGCACGAACCGACCTCCCGTCCACCTATTCGCAAGACTCGAAACAAAAACAAAACGAAACCTTAAAAATATAAACACTGCAGTTGTTGAAAAGCTTTCAATATCGAAATAAAAAAAAAATGCGGAACACTGCAAATTCGTAGCCCAAAGCTCGTTGGAAAAATGTTACGTCACAAATCCAACCTCGGGCAGGGGCGGCCAAACACGTCTCGGCAGTCGGCGCGCTTGAAAAAATACGACCGGTCTGCGAAAACAGTGAAAAGCTTATGAACAACAATAATAACGATATACGAGTTTTTTCCGCAACTCGCAGACGGCATATAATTTGTTAGCGTATAATAACAGTGATAAAAGTGAAAGGAAAAAAAATTGAGAAAATGAAAAGCCGACATCGTTTGAATTATGGTACACTTACACCTACCTATGTAGTTTGTTGTCGTCGTTTGAAAAGTGGTGGAGGTGGCTGTGAATTTTTACAACCCGATACGAATTTCCGAATATTTGGGTGTTTTATATATATACGTATATTATACTGTTGAACGCACATAAATCGAGAAATAAAATAAACACGTATATACACGTCGAATTTCGAAAAAGCCACAGAAGTTTTTATTCCTTTTTTCCTCGCTCCGTGTTTACACGAGTTTTTATATATATCATATACAACATATATATACACATTATTATATATTTTATATACACGCTCGCGTATTATTCGTTCGTGTAACGGTACGCGCGGTCGGTGTTATTTTTTCTCGGCACACGCGTTATCCGTATACACATACGTATATAATAATAATAATATGTATATTTCTTTTCCCGAAAGAATGCGAGCGGCGGCGGCGGCAGCGGCGGCCCTCGATGAATGGGAGAGAATAATATTTGCATACAAAGATGCCATAAACCATTGCGGCGAAACCAAAATAATATAATAAAGTAACTGACACAATTGCTGCGTGCGCTCGTACCACGGGATGGTGGTGCTTGTCGCGATATGTTGTGTCGGTGGCTTGTATATAATATATAAATAAAATATATTCGCAAACACTCACGAGTGCGCGCGTGTATATTTTATGGAGGTTTTCGCGCTCCGAATTCCACGCGAAAACGCGCGGGGGCTCATCGCTTTTGTCGCACGCCGACTCGCCAATGGAATATCGTATTGTCGTCGTCGTCGAGAAACCAGTCGGAAATCTTATATGACGACTCAATCGTGGCGGCCCGTAAGACAATCTTACAATTTGCATTTCGCGAAATATTACCCCAGATCGAGTACAATGTACTTCTATATACTTACGGCGATAATATCATACATATATAGGTGTACGTGTCGTTTGAATACCTATCGCGTTTTCGGCTATCTACGCTTTTTCGATTTTGGCAGATTCCACGATTTGATATTATGTTGTGTATATATATTTTATATGGGCGTAACATAACAATCGTCGCTTTCGCCGGTCGACGTTTATAATATTATACAAGTCAAAGGTATTTCTTCCCGACACACGCAGACGCGTACATTATAAATACGCTCGCAATCACCGATTAATTTATATTTAACCGCGAGAAAATTGCTCGGCGTGTATATATTATATTCTGTTTTAGCAGTTTGGGGTGTGCCGCAGTGCGTGTGTGGCGTTGAGACGTTATGGTCTCGTTAGTGTTACGCACGTGAAACTTTAGTCACTTTTGATGTAATTACGGACACGCGTCATGTCGCGAACACGTTTCAAACATCTCTCTCTCCGCCTCTCCGCATTAAACTCATCATATGCAACCGAACGCGTCAAACATGCGTGGATGGAATTATTCCGTAATTATTAACGTATTAAATTAAAAAAGTTGACGGTGGACAACCGCAGCGTGGAAAAGTTTATACACATATACCGTGGTAGGTATCGAACGCGTACAATTATTATTATTATTATATCGATTAACCCTCGTACCACGCGACATGTGTGCGTAACAAAGGCCCTCTATAGAAACTGTTGGAAAACTTTCCGTGCTCGTTTTGTTGTTTCCCCGCAGTTGGTTATTATTTTTTCCATTCTCCTAAACATCGAACGAAAAGCCAACTCGGTGAAATCGAATTCCGACCATAACGCGTATTATACAAGTTATCACACCTCTTGTACCTACGCGTGTGCTTTTGTATACGACGCGATAAGATAACGCGTGATTTCAATGGCACGGTTTTCAGCCTGCATATAAGTCGTCGTCGTGTCATGGGCGGTATAGGAACAATCGTAAGTTGCAATAACGGCTTGCTGCGATACAGTTGAAGGAAAACTAAAAATAAACGACGACAACTAACATAAGCAACGTGCTAACCAATTAACCGAGATAAAATGTGAAAAATAACTTTTATTGTACTATATAGGTACCTAAAATGAATTGTTGACCGCGTGCATGTACGTTATTACACTTTTGTATTCGCATTTTTTCTGTTAGTAAGCGTCTAATACAATACTTACGTAGGTATTATAATATACGCGTGTAAAGGACGTCAGTCCATTATTATTTAAATATGTATATGGTTTAATTAATGGACGATTTCGAAACTAATCCACATTTATACAAACGGTTACCAGTTCATACACCCTAATCGCATCAATTAAAGCCAAAACATATTGTAATTGTGTCGTTGAAAGCCATATCAAAGTGCAAGTTTCCAGAAAAATGAATACCTAATCATAATTGATCAAATTGCCTGGGTTGTCGTTATTAAACAAAACACAATAATTAGTGATATTATATTCTAAATACTATGATAGTACACAATAGTTGACGTTACTTTATGACATTCTATACATTTTTATGTGTAGATACCTAAAGTATAAGTATTTTGTTAATATCGTTTTGGATGAATTAGTACATATTATTTAGACGATTTACAAACGATGATGTATCGTATAAATTATTTAGTGATGACTGCAGACCGTTTGCACCATTGAATATTGATTGATACGATTGTATTTACTAAACCTCTCGAGTTTTTTTTATCCCAAATCATTAAACGTGTTTTATAGCAGATGCACGTTTCAATTATAACTAAACAATAGGTACCTAGTACAAATTAATAAACTATAAGCTATAAAAGATATATTGGTATTATAATTTAAGATGTGTAGTGCCTCTGTTAGTATTCTCTGACACTTACGATAATTAGCTCAAACTTTATTTTGTACAATAAAAAGTACACATAACCAAGTACCTTATTGTGTGCAGTGCATTTAATAATAATATTCATTAAATAATATTATAATTATTCTACTTTGTACTCGATTAAGGTGCTAAAATTAGTGTATTTTTTCCATCACGTATGCTATATATATAAAGTTAATGCGTACATTTATATTTTATACATTACCTATTTACACATATTTGTTGTGTTACGGCAGCATCTTCTGAACCTCTTTATTCTATTATTATATATAATTTTTTAATGTTACACAAATGTTAAATTATTTACTTTACTTATTAATTTTAAAGTTTGATCGAATTACTGGATTCTTAAATATCAGGGGACATTCGTTTCTAATATTTCTGTTGCTTCAAAAAAGTATCACAGTTTTTGATTTTATTATTCGTGTAAATAATAAATTCTTGCAATTATTTTAAATTACAATCACATTGCACGAAAGGAGATGACAAACATTCCAATTGTATTGCGTTTTATTTTATTCGTGCATGATTATATACTACGTTTGTGGTTACGTTGTGGTTATCTATTGATATTTTATGTTTTGCGTATACCAATGAGTGATTACCCGCCTGCAGTCGGTGTCGTCGTCGTAGTCGCCGTCGTCGTTTACACTAAATTCAAAATTACTAGCAAACGTAGGCACAACTTTTGACATAGTAATACACATAACATTGTCTGACTCTTTGATGCCGGGACCGGAAATTTCGATATATCGCACATCATAACAGAGCTGATAATATATATTGATTTATAGCTATAGGTATCTTCTAGTTGATCTGAACGTATGTGAGATAACAAATAAATATAACGCGCCGGTCTTACTGGTTATACCAACCTGTGTTTAGTATAAATAAAGAACGCGCCTGTCTTGCATATTATTAGTACTAAATGCATGGAGGTAACCAAACGCATGAAAATCTTCTGTTTTACGATTGAATTGTATAATATACGTTCAACGAAAAACGCTCAAATAGATATCGGGGAATGGATGGCGGTGCTGAAACCATGTTGGATGTACGAGAACGATATTATATACATATGAGCATAATATGTATAGCAGGAAGAAGATATTATAATAATATTATAATATATATGTGTAAGGGTAAAAGTGCACGTAACGGAACAGCTGACGGTTTTGCTTGTATACAAAAGCGGGACAAGTCGCCGTATTCGGGCGGCGTTATTACGTCGGAGTGTGTTGCAAGAGGAGAGGCGAACGGTGCCCGAAAACGGTTAAGTCCGGCAGAACCGTTCGAATCGTTTTGCATAAACACCACACGGACGCTGTATTCGGAAACAATATAACGACGGACGTCGTCGCAGTTATATTATGTACATGCGGATGCGGCCGTAAGTTGTAACTATACTGCACGTGCCATACGCGTATTCGCATTTTCATATTACCGTTTTGGCCTAGAGGTTATGTATTATAATATATACAATATATACATGCGTCTGTTATGCCCTGGAACTCGACAAAACTTTCGCTCGAAGCGAAGTCGTCGTTTTTTTATTCCATTTTTCATATAGTGTCGAAGAATTTATAGTACCTACCTATATACCTAGACAATTAATGTATAACGGACTTTATAAGGTCGGGTTATTTTTATTCGCGATAAACTTTTTTATAAAATAGTAATCCGTCTGCAGATAAGAATATATAGGTCGTCTGTACAATAATAACAATAATATTATAATATGATGAAAAATACTGCAGATAACACCTATAATAATAGTATTGTTTTATTTAATTTTCTCCAATTCTGTTGAATATCAACGTCAACATCGATCGTGTTTTATATATACGATGACGTAATTCACTGTTCGGAGTTTCATAATTTTATTCGGTTGTGTAAAGAAAAAAAAAATATATTCAGGTGAATTGTTGAAAAATTATTCATATTTAATGTATATTATTATCCAAATATGTTATGGAAACTAGCTATCGCTATAAAATAGTAAAATGTAATAAATCGTATGCGGAGAGGCGACAATTTTTATATTTTTTTATTAAATTATCCGGCCAGCTGAGAGTATACGACGGGTATATATAGAAAGTAATTTTTGACCCCGGGAGGCATCAGGAAATTACGTGGTCGTTGTATATAATAACTATATATATATAGGTAAGTAGAATTTAAGGAAAACATCTTCAGACTGCACTTTCACGCTGGTAAAATACCAGCACGGAATGCTAGTATGCCGAGCACACTATATACGGTCATTTATCACCTTATGCAACATAATATGAGCAAGGGTTGGAAAACATTTATTTTGTGTTTTCCGATTGTCCTGGTTTAATGGCGCCCGCAAAACGATCACCAGTCATATTTTTGATATTAATTTCATAACGGTTCGTGCGCATTAAAAAAATGTACAATGATACTCAAATGCTCAACGCCTCAAACTGCACAGCAAAGCTCACTGCAGGCAAAATACTAAATAGTATTTAATGTGGTGGTATTATACATTATTATTATTATCATCCCTTAAACGGTATTATATATTAGGAACTCTTGTGCATGGTTATTATATCATAATATATTTATAATACTTATAAAACAATATTCGTTACCTAAGACCAAAACAACTACTCCGATTTCGGTTGAAATTTTACGCAAAAATATATTAAGGACGACATAGATAATGAGAGCTTTTTTCGATCAGGCGGTCAAGTTAATACTCGACACCTGTCAAACGGGACCCTGCCCGCGTGTACCTTATGATCGATGAGACCGTGATTGATTGATCCCTTTTAATGCGCCTGCTGCGCACCCTCTTGCGACTTTTTCTCCCGGACGTTGCCACGACCAATTATGACGTATTGACGACGAGCGGCCAAGTGCTGCTGTTCGTGCGCCGCCTGTTAACTGACGCGTGGGGCGAGGGAAACTGACATTCACAAACGACCTTTTTGTCTTTTGCACTGACCGTATTGCAATATCTTTGTTTCCACGAAAATAATCGATTCACTCGTTTTCTTTGTATACCTATCCAATATTACATTTAATTCCAGCCCGGTTAAATGTATATAAATATCGTATACTTCTAATTTCTATCCGCAATAGTTTTTGTTAGTTAAAGTTTGTTCGATATAATTAAAAATATCTCGCGAACTCCTCGATTAAATCGTCTACATAATATTATATGCGTATACTGTCTACTATGTATAAACAAATCGTTGAACTAAAAGTGTTTATATATAATAATATAACACAATCTATAATTATATGTTTATATTCTTCGCTTAAAATTAGTTTATATGTTGCAGTTCCTATTAAGTAATATTAATTACCAAGTTCTATAAAGTATGTAGGTAGGTTTATATATTGATCAAACCTTTCGGCTGAAGAGTATGTGTATCGTATATAGCGTGCGTAGTCGTGTCACAATTTGTAATAATTACGTGAAATGTAATATCCGTATAAATAATAAATATTAATGTTAAATTGACGGTGGAATAAAAAAATTAAAATATAGAATACCTACACAGTATTATTATACAAAGAATATCGTGCGTCTTTATATTATTATTATATTGTTTTTTTTTTAATGTCTGTCGCATGATAATCTGATAGGAAATTGCGAATAATATATACTTACTATACTTTTGATACTCGTCCGGTGTGACTAGTGTCGCATGGATCGTTGTTTTTATATTCATCAGACAATTATTTTCGTGGTAATTTCATACGAAGGTAACGGTTGAGAAAATAATCGAATAATATGCAAAAAAAACGTTAAGGAGGACGATTGTGTAGAACTGCACAATGACCATATTTGTGGTTATTTCCCATAAGATATGCATATATGTATTAAATATTATCTCTCTATTGCAAAAAAAAAAATGGAAGACGTTTTCCATTTTGACACGTCACGCGTACACTTCGAAACGAAGTGGGCAGGGTGGGGGGGGGGGGTTGAATCATACTCGGGACAACTTTACAGTCGGCGCGATCGCGTATTCGAGTGGAAACAGTCGAGTATACCTACTCGCGCCGACACACAGATGATGAGGTATGATGTGTAATCTGTGTATA
Organism: Neotoxoptera formosana; assembly: GCA_022818045.1. Taxonomy (NCBI): domain Eukaryota; kingdom Metazoa; phylum Arthropoda; class Insecta; order Hemiptera; family Aphididae; genus Neotoxoptera; species Neotoxoptera formosana. The sequence goes on along the minus strand of CM040631.1, from coordinate 1,713,197 downwards.
TTGTGTGGACTTTAATGTATAGAGGGTGAGCAGCGTAATAGGCGCAATGCAGTATAATGGTTAGGACGGCCAAAACGCATTGTATACTCTCCTGAAACTCACGAGTTTCAGGGGAAACGCCAAGGGGCGAATAAAAATCGGGCAAACGAAAATAATGCACGTAAATAAATTGACGATGGAGAGGGAAACCAACGGCTCGAGGCCAAAAAAAGAAAAAAGGGAACGGAAAACTTTGAAAAATACACACACACACATAAGTTCTATTGTTCAATCTTTTGTGTTTTGCCCAAGGCCTGGGCGGCGGTGGAGGCGGCGTAGTTTGTTAGGATTGTCGGTGGCGGGCGGGGGGTTGCATTCGATTTATCAGCCGGAAGAACCGTTGTCAAACGAAAGAAAAATTTGTTTTGCAAATAAAATATACTCGATTTTTTCTTTCTTTTAAATCTACCAAAGAACAACAAACAAAATACAACGTATGACTTTTTAGTTTTTATACGTCGGGATTCGGGGGCAGTATTGAATGAATCGATCGGTGCGTGTTATCGTTTCGACGAACAAACAATAAAAAAATACCGCTTAATTTGTTAACGTATATACTATATACATTATTTTATGGTCGGTATTATAGTGTGAAAACATTTAAAACGTCATTAACGATTTGACATTTTAAGCGATAATTAAAAACGGAACACACACAGTAGCGTGTGTACGTTGCTCATTAGGATAAAAACTCGTTAAGCACACATAATGTAATACAACGTTATATTATATAGGTATATCGTAAGTATATATATAGATACCTACGATCCAAAAAAAGGACAAAAGTGTAATCGAAACCATATGTTATGTGCTCGATAAAATCTAAAAGACCTCACTGCTAAATATTGTTATGCATTAAATATATATATATATATAAAAAAGTGGTTTTAAACGTATTTTATAGCTATAATATGATAGTGTTATGGTCTACTTATACAGTATTCCTTATACTTAGACTACATTTAGATATGAATCATATACATATTGCATTTACCTACTTATAATACGAATAAGTATATATATCGATACCGTGTCATCCATATTATATAATATGATATCACTCATAAGCGGAAATGTAGAAGAGGGACGTGGAGGGACCACGCCTCGTGTTGTGTGTAATATTTTTTTTGATTTTTGGAGCATACCTATATTGGTAGTTAATAATTAAATTATATAGTGAGATGTATTGAGAAATGGCCGAGAACTTGAGAATGGTTATAAAATTGTTTTAACATTCGACTCCCTATCTTTCCTCGATATTGAAAAATAGTTCATATAGGTACTTAATAATAAATAATACTGAAAATGGCTGAAAAATCATAACTTATACTTATTGTAAAAATACATAATATTTACAAATTGTATAATAAATATAGTTGAAAAAAATATAATACATATCAATTTATTTTAATTTAATTGTATAAATATTTGCTTGTACGTAACAATTGAATAAAAATAATATTATTTTATCTGCAGTTTGATATGAAAAAAAAAATGATTATAACACAAATTAAACTTGTTTCATGTATTCATTTCATACGGACTATGTCCAATTTACAATATCGTAATATTAATGATAAATATATTACGGCAATGGCGTAATACAATAATATATTATAACGACACAAGTCAAATAATAGTTTTAATAACACAATATTAGTTTTTGAAGACGATTTAGGCGTAGCAGCGTGCACGGCCACGTCTTCGACGATTGTTAAAAATATAAATCCCCCTCCCCCCAACTGAAAAAGCGATGGATGTCCGCCTATATACTGTCACATATTATTATAAAAACTACTATACGCTATTTGTTCACTATACTCGTCTGCTACTCGTCATAAAAACGACATTATTATTATAATATTGTTAACGCCGCCGTCGACACGCTGCACCTGAAGTTAGACGCGCGTGTGTGACATGCATGCAGTCTCTCCGGTTATTGTAAAATCGATTGGTCCGAGCTTCTTCCGTCGTATAAATTACAATATTCTCTGGATTCTCACGTCGTAACCGCTCGTCGTGGACGACGTCATTTCGTCGGAACGCTCGAGTATTACAATATGTACCTATTAAATATATAATAATATATGTATTAATATTATATATATATTTTTTATTCTAAAGTGAAAATCACTTCGTTAACGATTTCCAGGCCCGGACAAAAATCCATTTGTTTGTTAATACGCGCTAGGTAAGGCTTAATAATAGTAATAATATCATCATCGTAACAGCGTGCAGGCATCGGAGCGGTGAAGGTAACTGCTGCTGGTGCAGGTCGACGATTGTCGACGCAGTGTCGCGCGTGCACGTGTACCTATCTATATGCCTACGCATATTTATACGTGAACAGTAATTTATCGTTTTTCACTTGGCGACCGTGTACTGCACTGCACACACCGACCGTGTTTATTATTATTTTTGTTTTTAACTATTATAGAAGGGCACCGGGCACGCCGTTAAATCGCTAATGGCCACCACCGACCGCCAGGTAATGAAATACGAAAATTAAAACGCGGGAGCCCCGCATCAATGCGTTAGTGCACGATGGGTGACTGATGGCCGCAATCGTGTTCGACACTGGACAATTAATAACTCCATATTGGTTTTTTTTTTTTACATAAATCACGTTTCGTTCGAAACGAAATAATAAAAATAATAAAACTAAACTGTAGACTTGTCCGTTTAATTATTATGCTTTCGAATGTACAACGAAAGTTAAAAATCGATATTTCCTCCGAGAGTACAGAAATCGGCTTGTCAATAGGTAGCTATATAGGTAGGTGTAGGTATTGGGTTTAAATATTCTGTTTTGTATAGATAATACGTGTAACGGCAAAACGCCATTCGAGGTTCACCAGCGAACATCCTGCAGCTTGTTCGTTCATAATTTCATGTCCAAGACTTAGGTACTTATCTATAGATGTATAGGTAGTATCCAATAGCCATAATTTATAATAATAATGATTCGTGTGGAGTAATATATAGTGAGAACGGCTTCCAGTTTTTAAACAACGTATCATTAACCAATAGAGGCATCCATCTAATAATATCGTGTTGTCTCGATATATATATTTTTTTATTATTTTGTTTCACGAAACAATAAATAACCACAGAGCGAGTAATTAAATTCTATTAAAAAAAATAATCAAAACAATAACATACATAAAACGAGGCAGCCATTGTACATTGTACATATTTTATTGTTGGCCTCGGTTGTGTAAATATACTCACTTTGGTTACAAAAATGTCGACGTGTGTTCAAGATATTGAAAACAATTGAACTAGATCGTAGTGAGATACGGGAAGATAACTCGTCGCCTATAATGCCTACGCCATATCGGAATCATTAAAAACGAGGGGCAGCGAAGCGAATACCGCGAACCGAAAAGGAGTCGGACATGTCCAATTGTATTCAACGATGCATGTTGAATTCTCAAAATGCCAGGGTCGGGATCAAAGTAAATATTGAAATTTACTAATGATATCGACGGAGGGAAAAAAAATGTAAGAACGCTTCAAATAATATGCGCGGCACGGATATAAATATATATATTCCGAAGGGGATTATAAATAAAAGAAAAACTGATGGTGTGTACCAGATTAATAAGAGGAAGTTTAAAAGAGGGACCTAGATAGATACGGAAAAAATCGACATAAAAATAAATTGAAACGATTTATAAAGAGCCATTCATTGTGCATTGGCTGCTATGGGATGTACATTTTAGACGTACTTGTAATAAACGAGAAAGTCGTCTGACGGAAATGAGTTGAAAAAAGAGGTTAGACGGAATTTGTGGATCGGACATGTATGTAAGTATATGTATGTATGTGTTATGGCGGCGTATAACTCATTTGTAAAGCGACTGTCGAAAACAAAACGATTTAAGCAGAGAGGAAAGAAAATAATAAAAGTATTTTGGAATTGTGCATTTGCGATAGTTATCTCGAAGACAATTTTTCTTGACGTAAAAAGTTTAATCGTGACACGACGGAAACACGGGGGTCTTAAAGTTTGCGTTTGACGATATTTTGTCGGTTTGAAATTGCTTTGCTGCTCTAAGGTGTCAACGCGCAGAAGAGCTTTACGTGTATAATATACGTCTTATAGTCAATAGTCAGACACCCGAGTCACTGCAGGATAATAACACCGCTCACTAACGGTGAGGAGGGTGAGCGTATATTCTATAGGGAGAAAGATATACACGATAACAAGCACACGGTGTTTTCACCCGCATCTCATAAGGCAGGGCCGCTAACTGCGCTGTCGTTGATTGATCGGTAACGGTGGCAGCCGATTAAACTTGAGTAGAAATTTGTCTCGTAAACCCGACTTTCTATTAATTGACACCCTGCGCAGTGGGAAGTATATTTCATACTGTTAATCTCGCGGAGGTTCGGAAAATTAATTTCATCCCACCGAATTGTTGTAAGCACATGATACTATATTATATTATATATTATATAGGTATACACTGTATAGCAAGCTATTCTATTACATAATCAACTATACAAGTTTTAGGCGCGGGAGGAGGTAGACGCTATCAATTATATACCGTGAATAGCAAAAGTTATTCCTATTATATTATTATTACTATCGTTATAATAAACTTTGGAATATTATGAGCAAACGATTTCTTGAGATTTAACAATAAAAATATAATATACTACCCACGACTTTTATTTCCTCAAAATATCTAAAAAAAAAAAACAATATTGAGAAATATTGCAACGAAAAACATAATATTATATAATATGTGTTGGTAACCCGTAAGGTGTAAACACAAGCACAATGCCGGATTCCGTAGCGATCTTTACACGACTGCTGCAGTTTATAATCCTAGAAATTAATCATTGTAAAAACCGAGCACGGCGGTGCAGGGAGGGTGATGAACGCTGTGGTGACGGTCGGCGGGTTCTCTTGCGGGGAGGAGACGTTTACAGCCTGATATTTCGTGATTCACGACCTCCAACCACCGCCACCGAACGGCAGCCACCGCCATCGACGGCGACGAATTCACGGCGCGACGACATCTCAATCGCGTAATTGCCTATTAACCTCACGGCGTGCAGGCGTGCAGCGGTCTCGTCGTTCGGTCCGCGGCGTTAAAAACGGCGCAAACGGAATCAAAGCGCACATATTTTTCCACCTTCCGTTCCGTTTCTGTATGCGTTCATCAATACGCACGTAGGTAACACGACATATTCTAATAATTATAATTATTATTATAATAATAATACAAACGCGGTATTCTTAATGGATCATGGGAGCTCGTGTATGACATAACGATAATTGATCACACACACACACACACACACGCACACTCGTATATTATAATATTATACGTTGCAGTTCGTTCCAGAAATTGATTAACCGGTATCTCCGGTCTCGCGCGCGCACTCGCTCTCCTGCCCTCCCGTCTATCTTTTCTTCTCCATCGTTTTCCCCGTGCGTCTCGCATTATATTTTATATTATTCTTCTCGGGGGCTTTGTCCGGTGGCCCGCGCTCGCCCCGTCTGTTTGTTCTCCTCTCGTGCAGCTCGGCGGCGGCGGCGTTGTGCTTCTGCTGCCGTGGCGGCGGCGATCCAGACAAACCGGTTTTCGGCGCGCGCTCTTCATACACTATTACTATACCGGCCGCCGCCTCGGATTCCTCGGATTCACCGTCGTCTCGGCGCATATCGGTGTCTCTCGGTCCCGAACGGTCGTCGTCGCTCGGTCGCGCGCGCGCACTCTCCGACCAATTTACGCATTGTTTTTCATCATTATTATTATTATTATTATTATTTTCCTCTCCGGTCCTCTAAAAAGATAGCGCGAATCGCGTCGCGAGATCGTCTGAACGCCGTCGCGAGTCGGGTCGGCCGCCGCCGCGAATGAAAATAATAATATATTCTTTTTGTTTTTTAATTTTAATTACCACCGTTGGGAATATTATAATATATTATTATTATATAATATATTGTGTTGGGGCATATATTATATACACACATACCCGCCAATCGTCCATCTGCCTCGGCGCAGAGTGCCGCCGCCGCCGCCGTCTGCGGGTCGACTTATCATCTATCTATCGTTGTATATGGGTGGTGGGTGGGGTGGAGGTACGCATACGATATTGGCGTTCGAGGAGTCGTAGGCGTTTGTGTTGTGTGCGGCGAGTGCAGTTGCCGAGCGAGTAGGTATATATATATATATATATAGTTTTCCTCTCCGAGACTATATTACTACTTAGCGGCGCGATGTACACCAGATTGTGCGCCGTGTGTGCCCATATACATACGCGCGACGGATTTCTTCGAGCTATTATTATTATTGTTATTTTTTTTCCAATTCTAATTTGGAGGAGGAGGAGGACGACGACGACGAGAAACTCTGAACTGCGCACGCGCGTCGTATGTGTGTGTCCGCACGAGTCTGCAGAGATAAAAACCACCACCACCACCACCGGTCGGTCACTTAAAATCCAATTCCGCACACAATAATACGCATTATTTTATAATATATTATATATATATTATGTATGTTCACGCCGTTTCACACGTTTAATCGTTGATATAGATCGTCGTCGTTTAACCGTGACTCGTGGGTTATTCTTTTTTCTTACAAATTCGGTTTTAAACGATAAAATAACAACGTGTATTACCTATATTATATAATATTATTATTATACGATTATAAATTAAAATAGTTAGTATACGCACTACGACACTATAATATTATATTTCTTTATGTTCGAAACGCGTGTCAAAACTAATCATCGTTGAAAATACCTTGAAAATTATATTTTGTGGTTTACTCGTGTTGTAAAAGTTTTATATACGTTTCTCGTTAAATCGCGCACACTAATATTTTTGACGCGTGGGTGCAAAAAAATAAATATTATTAAAAGTGTGTTTTTTAAATTTTAAACCATTATTTGTTCTATCGTTTTAAAACCATAAAGTCATTTTTTACACGGATGTAACGTGAAGAAATTAATTGTGTTTGATATTTACAATAGATCCCACACAAATAATATCCTATCAAGGCCATGTCGGAAGACTTCAAAAACATTTCACTTATACTAAATTATTATATACCTATACGTTTACGATTCATTATACGGCATCTATTCGTGATGTTTATAAAATGTCGTATAACTACCGCAGTTTAAATCGAAATATACGTATAGGATTTAAGATCAATATAATAATAATATAAATCTACAAGACTGTATATTAAAGTATGATATTATTCCACAGGGAGTATAATATTTTAGAAAAATAAAAACGTCAAATCACTAATTGACGTGGGAATGAATTAAAACCTGATTAATTTTATTCATGGCCCAACCCTAGTAGAATAATATCTTATATGTTGTATAATTATATTTATTAGTTGTTCAAAAATATATAATATATTGCATATTATATATTATAGTATTAGTTAAATATGTGATATTAAATTATACATATTCCATTAGTATTTTTTTTATAAAAAATCTTTATCTGTTACGGTTTTTGAGTTCTCACAAGTGCAATAATAATCGCGTTCGGTCTCCTTAAAAGTTTTGATTCATCGAAATACGAAACAGTATATTGAAGATAATAATATAACAATATATGGTGATACGACGAAAAACGTTTTGGGTTTTGTTTTATATAAGCCGAACAATGAAAATTAAAAAATGTCAACGTGATTTTTTTTCTTGCAACGTCAGTATAGTACATCTACATGGTGTATATTTTGCACGATTTCGGGTATACTGTTCATTTATTACCTATGTTAATGCTGTAAAAACTAACCATTGTGTGCGGTGTGTAGCACGTTTAACTCGGCGGAATCGTGGTAAGGGGAGAGATTGTTTCGTTTTATATTATTTTTTTTTCCGAATCCATCTAACGCGCGCACCCTTTAAAACGTCACGTCTGAATCGATATCGACGCGCATCACTTGCCTACTGCCGCAACAGCAGCCGCCGTCAATCGCGACTGCGGGACACGCAACAACACAACACACAAAAGGAAGAAGAGTCGCGTCCGTATATTATTATGATTATTATTATATACACCTAACCCTCCCCCGCTGTTGTGTATACAGCGCTAATATGGACCGCAGGGTGGGATGTATAGTCTCCGTAATAATAATACAAAAAAAAAATCCGTGAAACCACCACCGTAAAAAAAAAAAAAACCAAAAAAGAACCAAATCGCCAGAACGACGAAATCCCATCAAACCCGCGTAATGGTATTTTCAAACGGAGCGTTATTAACGCGGAGGATATTGTATTATTATTATTATTATTATTATACAATCGATGGAAACATATTTTTCGCCTGGCCGAACGCGTTCATTTTATATCATATATCTGATCGACGTGCGTACGCCTGCACGTTATAGGTAGGTATAGGTATAGGTAGATAGGTACTCGCGTTCTGATCGGCATATGGGCACATAATACGCATAAATATATGTATAGCTACCTTTTATTTTATTTTACACGCTAGAAAATAATTGTTAATTATATTATATACGTATAAAATGTATACATATAGGCGAAGGGAGGGTGTAAGCAGCGACGGCGTGTACGTGTGTGAGTACGAGCGCGCGTAAAGAAGATTGTCGTCTACCGATAAAAAAAAAAAATATATATAATAATAAAAAACCGAAGCATTTGTCAAGCACTCCGGTGAACTCGGTTGACCCCGCTCCACCGCCGACCTACCACACGGAGACCCATAAATCACGGACGCCATCCCGCCCGCGCGACCGTTCCAGTTTAATGAGTTTGTTATTATTTTAGTCGCATTGTATATATTTTATCGTTGCGCGTGTGCCTTATAAGCGGATCAGTCGTCGAACACCACCGGTCAGCAGTCGACGTGTGTTTACGAGAAATACTAGAGAGAGAGAGAGAGAGAGAGAGAGAGAGAGATATTAATCCTCATTCTAGTTAGGTTTATCGGGGTCGTGTAGGGGGGGGGGTGGGGAGGGGAGGGCTGCGAGAACAAAAAGTCTGCTGTTTATTTTTTTATTTTTGCTATTCTTCCTCATATGATATATTATATTCGACGATGAGCGCAATTTAAAATATGCACACGCTGCACTAATATGTGTATAGATCGCCGACAATAATTTGAACACGCCATTATTATTATTTTTGTACATTATCGGTGTATTATAATATGATGGCCATGGTATATTGTAACTGCTGTTGACAAACCGCATCACTGCAGGTAATTTCTAGTCCCCAGGTGGCGCATGTTTACGCGCCTTCTTCAATGTCCGCTCCGTCCACGATGCGTTGGAAACGATATCTTATACTCACTCAAAACAATACAAGACCTTTATTTTATTATTATTTTTATTCGTTCTTATATTATTATGATTCATTGTTTACAAGCTCTGGCGATGATAATATACATCGATATTAACAATCGTGTCGCGTAAGAGCGGCTTGGGTTAGGCCAGCGACGCTCCTGGTCCAAAAAGGGGCAGCGGTGTGTTTCTGTATACTATGGACGATTAACTGAATACTTCGGCATTTTTTAGATAATACATGAAAATGTTGACGTATTATGTAGAGTTAAAAGAAAAGTCCTTTTTGTATACGTTTAGTAGAAGGGTGAGTTTTTGTATGAGGCTTTATCCACGGGTTTCAGAAACTCAGGCCGCCACCACTGACTGTTGCGTACTTATACATAATCCGTGTATAATAAAATCATTCGTCAGTAATCGTCGTCGTTCGCGGCCGACTTTTATGTGCAAAATCCGCTCGGTTCCATGGACTGCAGGATTCTGATCAAAAACTTTTGAATTATATTATCTGACCACTGCTGTAGACGGCAGTAAAGTGAGATTTGGCTCAAAGTCACACGCGTGCGCGGGCACTTAAGTAATACCTATATATACTATGGGATATTTACATTTATTATAAATTATATAATATATATCTACCTACCTATAATATGCTTAATAATAATAATATATGATGATAATGATGGTCGGGCGCGGGTTACGACGACGGTTGGTCTTACAGTGCAGTGCCGTGCATAAACGACGGCTTTTATTGGACAATCGTCTTCTATGCGCGGAAAACAAAAAGTACAAAAATGTCAACATTGGCAGCTCAGAAGGACACTAATTGGAAACCAGACGGACAGTTTTGCGCGAGTGGCGACGGCGGCAGATGCCGAAGATAACGTCAGTGAAACAATGGGGGGGACGGAGCAAAAAAAAAAAAATGTATAATATAATAACAATAATAAACGGGACCTTTCGATGGGCGACTTTAGAAGTCATTATCAAACGCGCCACACCGCGCACACACGCGGTGTATAATCTCGCAGTACTATAGGTAATATTATTATTATTGCACGTAATATACGACTGCAGCGCAGACCGGATCAATAATAATAATAATAATGATAACGCTCAGCCCCGCAGTTGCACTTGTCAGCCTTGTGCATGTGCAGTATAATATAATTCTATATATTATTATAATATTATAATGATATTGTTGTGTAAATGTGCATACAGCGATCTCTATATATATGTACAATAATTCGATATATATATAATTGTCGCTTGGTGGTACAATGGTGTTATTTTTTACACGGTACCTATAAATATGCGACTTGGTGCCCAAGTGCGTATTATATATATTATTATAATCGTATACACATAACATATTATATATATACCTATATGTATATGTGTATTATATTCGTTTGTTTGTTTGTTCGCAGGAAAGAAAAACGTTCAGCGATGAGGAGGAGGTAGCCGTCGCCACTAACCGTCGCCGCCGCCGCCACTGCCGTCATGCACAAGTATCACCAACACCACTGCGACGACAGCAACCACCACCACCACCACCATCGCCACCATCACCATTACCTCAACCATCACCATCGATGCTGTCTCGCCGCGGTGTTACTGCTGCTGGCCGTCGCCATCGTCAGCCCCGGACGAGCCGAACACGGTAAGCATATACACCTGCAGCCACTAGCATTGTATTTATTATTATTTATTATACTTATAGGCATGGGCGCTAACCTAACGCTAAGCTCCTCCAAGTTTTAAATTAGCCCCCCCCCCAAATGTAACTACTGAAACTACATAGGTATGTATTATTAATGATTATTTTCAGAAAATAATCTAAGACTCGAGCCTCCTCCCCTCACAACTAAATGTATAAAGCTCCGCCTATGCTTATAGTGCATAATAATGCACCAAAGGCGGCATTTTATAAAGTTATAACATTGTATACTATTATATTGTATCGTCGCTGTATGTATAGGTACTTACTATATAATGCTAATATCAACCGTTATATATTGTTATTACTTCGGATCGGAAATGGCCGACATATGGCACACTCGAAAAACCTACCCGGCTATAACTCGTAATACTTTCGATATTATAATATAATAAAGTACCTATACATAATAGGTATAGGCAATAGTATCGTGTTTCGATTACAATGCACCCGCTCATCGTCGGCGCAGTGTTCCTCTCTGCCGCTTTTACCCCCCCCCCAACCTAGTCGAGTCGTCCCTGCAGCAGCAAGACCGTATAGAATAGTATACCTCTATAACTACATCTGATTAATATTGTATTATATTTTTAAAATGTAAAGAATTATCGTGTTTTTGGTTTTCGCTGCAAAACACTGTACGCGACAAGTATATTATATTATATATGATAAACGCGAAGAGATAGCAGCGGTCGTGTTGTTTCCAAAATATTCGTTTAGTTGTTTTTTTTTTTACCACACCAATTTCTCGCCGTCCTGCTCCCGTGCACGGCGTTCTTTTGTTTTGTTAGCGATTTACAAATATTAGTTTAATACTTGCCGACTTGCGGGAAAGTATGCATGAAAATATAAACTCACCAGTTCCCATAAAAAAAAAATACGTATCCGGTCGTTAAAATGTCACGTGTCTCACGTAAAAACACGTCTCCGACGGTACACTCGTAAATTACCGCATCATGGTGTCGTGTGTGTGTGTGTGTGTGTGTGTATACTGTAAGTATATATAATATATACTGTGTACTTTATGGGCTATTTTTTTTTTTTGTTGAATCTTAAAATCAAAATCGATCGCAGTCACGTCTTAATGTTTTACACGTATTCTGTTTTAGATTTACTACACGGAATAATTAATAGAATACTTGTCATGTTAATGTTATTTATCGACATGTACCTATACTTAATGTAACGTTATAAATGTTTGGTCATGAGTTAAATGTTCGAATAAAATCTTTAATTTTCCATCCAATTAAAATTGTTTTAAATAATTCGTATCCTACCACCTATATATAGGAAGACATCTCCTAATAACTCTATCTTTGAGTTCGTTCATGTTTGGTCTCATTTTCTTTTCCTTATAACCAGATTATTATAGCTCCCAAGCTGACCCATTAATGTTGTATCGCTCGGTGTACTGCGCTGTCTATATAGTTTAATCCTGATCCGTAACGCGAAGAGTGGCGAGTGGAGACTATACGTCAAAGTCGTGTGTATATATTATAATATATAATAACGCCACTGGATACGTGTCTAAATGTTTTCATCGTCCATATTTCTGCATTGCAAATATCGTTTCTATTAAAACGTTATATATGTTGCATTCGACACGGGTCGTGTTCAATTTTAATATTTCCATATAGATACCCCCAAATAATATAGTTAAGACTTAACTTTCACGAGCATTTATATTTTAATAATTTTTAATAATAACACTGACATGCGAGATTTGATTACGTCCGCGTTGAACATTTTTTTATACGTTTTTTTTTTATAAGGTATACATATACATATATAAGTGTATTCCAGACATATTTCGGTACACGACTTTCACTATATAGTGCTATTTCAAGAGTGGCTCATCATACACGTCATCGGTTTGTCGGACGTGAACGATATCTTTTTTTAGTCGGTCGCTGCAAATTTAATAAAGTCTTTTCTCTTAAACGTTGAACTTTTCTTTTTTTCACACACACACACACACACAAATGTGTATGATTAAACGACGACACGCTGCGTATACGCCCCCGAAATGGAAAATTATATTTCTATGTATACGCGCGCGACGACAACGCACACGCTCGAGAATCAGCGATCAAAACATCTACATATATAATAATATAATATATTATTCCGTCTAGACTACCTATTTCAAGTCATAATTTTATACTACACTGCAGCAGAACAGCTGATATCCATCGAAACCGTTTCTACATTTTTACGTTCACGCATAGAAGCGGCGGCGGTACTTATGGCTACTATATACGAGCACACTACAACAACTACTGCTGTAGTTGCTGTATACCATTACTTATACTATACGCGGCGTTATTATTGTATATTTCTAAAACACACACACACACACGCACAAACAAACGCGCGTATTAATCTTTCATTTTCTATATGCACACACAACCGACGGACGGCGGCGCACGGGCGACGGCCAATCATCGCAGCAGTAGGAATGAATATTATTTCGTGCGCGCATTCTTAAATCAACATGCTCGGAGACTCCCCGGGGCCTTTTCCCGCACGACCGTCTCCTCCACTCCGCCGCCACCACCTTCCGGTTTTCGTGTATATACCTCCGGAGCGGTCTGTAAACGCGCGTGACGTTCTCGATATTATTATATTATTATATTATTATATTCTCTCCCGGCGCGGAGTCTCGGCGCGGTCCGTATCATTTTATGGGGCCCCGTTTAAAAACAAAACAAAACTATATAAATAATAATATTACGTATAAGGTACACACACACGATGTAATTTAAAATATTTCTCCACTGCCTATATATAATATATATACTCTTATATATACATTACATATTATAATATACTGCGATTCTATATGCACACACACGCATACACGCACTACCTGACACACGAGTGAAACCAACACCATTTTCATATATATGTATACACCGGACTCTTCTCTATGTACATATTATAACTATATAGGTATATAACCTTCGTTGGTCGAAACCGTCAAAGTAGCACTAATATATTACATATATATATATAATATACATTTATATACCTATATGTGGAAATTCCGGTGCGGGCACCCTCCCGCTAATACGTAACCACAGTGACTATATAAATATGAATATATATATTATAATATATATGTATTATGTATTGTATGTATGAATATATGTTATACGTATACAGTGTTCGTGGTGTAACGGGGTCGTCTGTATAATATATATACAATGTGTGTGTACTGTGTAGCTGGCGAGCAATAACATTTACGACGTCCATTACGCTTTGATGGGCGAAACCACGAAACGCTTCTAATGTGTCCATCATTCTTGTTGCTGCTGTGCCAGTATATATAGAGGCTTTCCGGGGGACCGAAAAAAAAGTCGCCAACATTGCTGCACAATATGGGCAAATGGGTCGTAAATGAGATATATTGAGCGTAATCGGTGTCTTGAAACACTACGCGAACTATCAGCTTTATATATATATATATATATATTACGATTTCGCCTCGAAGCTCTAATGTATATAAGTATGCGCAGAGGGGGTTGGGAGGTGGTGATTTCAAAAACGTAGGGGGGAAAATATGTCCCTCCGATCTGTGCAGAATCGTGGTAACAGCTTTTTAAACCGTTACGGCTACCATCCATAACGCTAAATGCGTTCAATAAACGTTTTTCTACTTTCGTTTCTGTTACCGCCGTATATATATATATATTTGTTTTGTTTTTTTCGGTTTTTTGTGAGCACTCGCGAATACAGATTTTTAAAAATCGCTTAGAAATGAAACGAATTACATATTTTTTTGTTCTGATATTATTTTTTCGTCGAATAAATCATTTCAAGCGTCCATTACCGCAGGACTTTTAGAACTTAAAACCAGGCTTAACTCGTACATACACACTTATATAACTGTCAGTAACATATATATATAATATATATATACACACACACCAGAGTTCAGCAAATAGTTTTGTTTTGTTTTGGAATCCATCATACACGCCTGATGTGTACACATAGACGACGGTAGTCTTCTTGGAAAACCATATAATAAATTCCAAAATTATCGGACATGCGCATACACTACAAACGAATTGTTTGTCCAGAACAAATAATAATTAAACACTGAATGAACTAAACATCGTGTATTAAATAACGCTCACTGAGCGTGTCCCGAGGAAAGCTTGACGTTGACGCGTTTTTTGATTATTATTATACGCCATCGTATGAGCTAAGCAGCTAAAGAAAAACACATACACGCACACAGAAATCGTATAGGTGCATGGAATTTAATACATATACTTTATTAATATACATGTAACCGGGCCGTCCGTGGGAGTAGAAAACGTTTATTACGCCTGCATATCGCGTAGAAGAGATGTAGTGTATCCTCATTGTTTATTCATACGTTCCTCTCGACTCTCTCGACAATCCGTTTATTGTTTTATTATTTTAATTCTGGACGACGGCGGCGTCTACTGCGACGGCGACGGGCACGTATATATATAGAAACAAATAACGAAACGGATTGAACTCCCACGAGACTCCAATTAAAAAAATTAAAAACTAAATACAAAACGATTCGAAAACAGACGTGAGAAAAAGATTTTTTTAAGAAACGGCCTTTCGGTTAACTTAACATAACATGCTCTCCCACCACCATCATCTGATTAAGACTGGAAACGCGGATTTCTGGTCAGCTATTATCAGATTTCAGCAAAGAAAACTCATAAAGTGGTCCGAAATTGCGTTGTTTTAACATCGTGTGTACGTCTTCTTGTGATTGTCGTCCTGCCCAGAGAGAAACGGAATGCGAATGGAAAAAAGAGAATCAGCAGAGAGGTCTGTGTTATATGCGTGTCTACTTTCTGGCTGCGATTCGTTTACCTTAGGCCCGCAGTGCATTGTTGTATTTTTATGTACACCGTCACACGAGACAAACGTCACCGCCTACCCGTTTTCGGCTTTGTTCGGTTACGGCGACGACGAGAGGGATGTAGGTACCCGTGTATTATATTATACAGGGTCTTTAATTGAAATGGCCCATGTTCAAAAACCCTGTTGGGAAGGTTTGTCCGTATATATAGTATGACGTAAGTATACATATATCAAACACATTGTTTGCTCTTGCACAAACATCGTCTCTGGTTGTGCGGAATTCCGCAAAATAATAATAATAATAATAATAATAGGAGGTAATATTTTCCTCTATACGGCCTCTCCACAGCGTAATATTTTCCGACTAAATTTTCTTCTGTTTTTTTTTTCTTAAAAACTGTCCCGCGCGACCGAGACCCCGGCTCCTATCGGACGTCCTCTCGGGAAAGAAAAATAAGAACGACGTCGCAGGCCGCGTATAGTACAATAATGTAATATTCCCCTTTCGCGCACCGTTCCGTACGCGGCCCGCGCGCGAGGGATACGTGCGCGCCGCACGACCGTGTGTCATACGTGTTGGTTTTGGCTGCGGGCCCGCGCACCGGGGAAACGTAATCTCATTACCGCCGCCGCCGCTTCCTCCGCATCGTCTTGCTTCGCTCGCTCGCTCGCTCCGACACGGCAACAGAGTCGTCCGAAGAGGGTTGCGGGCGGCGGCGGTGGTGCGTGTGTGTTTCTCGTGCGATTGCCGCCGCCGCCGCCGCCCGATCGATATATGCCGTCGTCGGTGGGCGAGCGGGCGGGCGGGGAGCGAGGGTGGCGGTCGGCGATGACGGCGCGGCGAAGGTGAGCTGTGCACTGGCACGGCGGTGGGTGGGTGAAGAGTATCACGTTTTCCGCGTTGGGTTACCTCGCCCGCCGCCGCGCCTGGCCGTCACCGACGATATTTACGAGCTCATCCGTCTGCGGCGGCGGCGGCGGTGTGTACGCCGCGCGCGTTATGACTGTGATTCACGTGATGTTGCCGCGTAAATCATTCGTCATGTACGCGAGGCGGCGGCGGCGGCGGCGGCAGTGTTATTATTATTACTATCATCATCATCATCATCGTCGTCGTCATCGTCATCGTTACTATTACTACTTCTATACGAACACACACACGTACACACTATACAGAGCACACTATAGGTATATACTATACCTGAAACCTGGTAAATAAACCGCGATGGTATAGGATATTATATGCTTATAGTATATGTTTAATACAATAGAAAATATAAGGTGCACATAGTGCGTGCGTCGTTGAAAACCGTGGCAAAGCCGCCACCGCCGCCGTTATCGTCGTCATCACGACGAAGTTTTTTCTTCCCGGTTCTTTTTATCCGTCCGGATACGGTACACGATTTCTTTTTCCGCGCCCGTAATAGTGTTACGTGCAGCGGCGTAGTATTATCTGTTCACGAGCGTACCTATACATATTATATTATATTATTATTATATTATTTTGTGTCCCCGACGAGTTCTTTGATATGATATGCGCGCGGGGCTAAAGTGGTGGTGGGGGGGGGGGGGGTCAGCAAAAACGAATCCGTTACGGGTCGCGTTCGATTTGTGCTGCAGTGCCTATATTCGGAATCGGTGAAACGCGCGCCTGTATTTCGCCTCTCGGCATTCAGTTGCACTTTTTCCTTTCGATCTTTTTTCCCGTCCGATCGACGATTGCACCTTAAAGTTTACGCGGGAGGTCGATACTTAGGACTCTCGCGGGTTTTGCACCCGTTAATACACGTATATTGTACGTGCATTTGTGAGCTAGTACGCATAATCTAAATTATATTAGGCATACCCAGTTTTCCCGACATCGCTGCAATTTGCCACACGACATATTTTATCATTGGTCTACAACAATTGTCGCTAAACGTGTCGAATATACGTTTGTCGGTCGTGTATATGCAACTAGATCGTTTTTGTTTTCCAGTGATGTATTTCGCGAGTTGAATACTGTGCAAAACATCAAACTACTCTCATTTGCCGCCGTCGTAAAATTGTAAAATATGTTATCGCTTCGTCGTCATCTAATACATCTACTACCCTATACATAGCAAGCTATACTATTTTAGATATATATTAGAATAGACCACCACGGCGCATTTGTGTTAGAAAATGTTTGACCTGTGTAATGCGCAAAAATCGTCAAATAGGTTATAATAACTTATATAGGTAACATACACAAACTCGTGATGTCGTATAGATCAGAAAATTGCGTTTATGTAAACGTCTGCTATATTAAGTAAACCGACCAAATTATAAAGTATAATAATATGTCCGATGACTATTATCTATACCACCAAGTAGCCATCGTGTTTTCCTTCACTGGCAAGGCGGCTTCTGACAATATATTTAATATTTATAATGTTTTCGAATTTTTCTTTTTATTCCCCTTGAAATATTTATTATACACACAACTCGTACGTCATGCGTGATCGAAATTTTATATCTCCGTGTAAATGAATAAAATATGTTCATTATTATGATAGTAATCATTATTTATTGTATATACTCGACCTAATTAAAACAACGACGTCGGTAGAATTTTCAATCGATATCAAACCCCTTATCGTGTGATTAATGGTAATTAATAATCGTATTATAATATACTACACACAATATCAATATATCATATTATATAGATAGGTCACAGTCGCGCGGTGGTGGTCCCGGCCGGGTATAATATAATATGATGTAACGTTGATTTTCCCGATCACTTTTACTATATACTTCGCGACACTGCAGCAGAAAACCAGAGGTCCTATATTCTAAACCGTATGTATCAAAGCAAACGCCCATATATAATATATTATAGTAAACTATAATATATAACGACTTAGGGACAGATTATCTGCTGCAGCGATAGATATCGCGCGGCTTTCGTCGGCGGCGCCCGCCCGAGAACGATCGCTAATAAGAGTGCATCAGTTAAAACAACCATCGCACACAGCCTATAATATTACATATATAGTGTATAATATTATATATTGCATACGACATCGCTGGGACTTATTTTTTTTTTAAATATAAATATGTGGTCGAAAAGACAGGTTTTCGTGACGACTGTGGCAGTTGGCGGCGACGGCGGTCAATATCGCGGTCGACAATCTAAATGGCTTTTTATTTGTCTGAAGTTATTGTTTATACGACGCATTTTTAACCTCGTCGAAACCGCGCGCGCACGTTATCGTGGCGGTAGATCGGAGGTTATTAAAAACACGTGTAAAGAAATAATTGTCAACTACGCTTTCGCCTTCTATAACGAACTACTTTTTATACAGTAGAATTTATTATTATTATTATTATTATTATTATTATTATTATTATTATTATTACTATTTTATAACTCAGTATTATTGTAATATATTATATTAGCACATTATTACAATATTGTTACGCGTGCGAGATACAAACACCGGGATCGGAACGGTATATACACGGACACGGAACGGTTTAAGCGTTCACCGCAAATGCGCTAACCGTGTTTCGTGTCAGGTACCCCAAATATATATACATACGATGTCTGGATGGCAAATTATCATCTGGAGATTATTTACTCGGGAATAGTCCTCCACAGAATGCCTGTGTACACTGTGTGCACTCGTATACGCTACAGTGTGCGTGTACATTTGTGTTTATAATAATATACATTATGTATTATATCGTATATTATAATATTATAATATGTATGCGTCAATGTTTAATCTGCCTTTGCGGTTCGGTATATGGTCAGTGGTTTTGACTCTTCTGCGAATAACGACCGCACCACGGATACCCAAAACGTCCCAAATGCTGGACGGCATAAATGATGCAAAGGAATATTTATCGTGCTCCATAAGTTGAACGTAAAGTCATTCGTCGAAATTACAGGATGTATATATATATATCATAACAGTGACTGCCGTCAGTGCTTGTTTAATGTTCTAGAAACAGTTATTTATTTATTATAAACTTTTTTTTTTACATTTGCTCTCCAAATTATTATTAATCACCATGTAAATCCTCTCTTTAAAAGAAACTCTTTTACTACATTATAATATTTTTTTCTTTATTGTTTAAATTGAACAAATAATTGTAATAAATACTGCAGTGCGTGCGATGATTGGCGTGTACGTATTTTTTTAATTACGTGAAAATGTGAAATAATACATATTTACGTATATGATGGCTTATATAGGTTTACTGTAATTTATATCGATATACTCCATGCTATATCGTATCAATAATTTGGAAATTCCTTCTAATACAAAGAACCCACCAGAACGTGAAACATCAAAAAATGACTAACAACGGAAATGATTTTGGTTTTTTAATCTGAATGATTAAATTAATTGAAAAAAAAATGATTACACTAATGCGGATAGTACGCATGAAATGAATTACTTACTTTTCCCAGTGAAATATCTCTGCATTTTAATTTTAACATCGTCTGTAGGAAGCAATAATTGCAATTATTAAAGATTATTAATACAATTATTCTATAATTTAAATTTCACTGTAGGTACCTACATTCATATTTATAATATTATATTATATATACGTGTATACGGGTTGTATCGCCGTTTATTTGTTCGTATCAATACCCGCTCGCCTACTATAATAATAAAATAATACATTCTTCTACCCTCCTCTTTCTGGAACTTCAAAACTCATAACCGTTTGAATAATTTATATTCATCAATATTTCAACTTTTAAATATTTACATCAAGTAATTCAATCAATCTATATTGGTGGTTGACTCAGATTTGTTTAGAAAAACAAAAATAAACATTGATTTTATATTATGAGTTAAAAATCAAAAATTTTACATCATAAATATTATTGCAATATTGTAAGTCCCGTCGTGCTCCAATTCATCGGAGAACAATGATTTATGAGGACGACAAACTGCTGCAGTATATTCGTATACTGTTTGTCGCGGTATATAGTTACAATATATATAACTCGTTTAGATTTTCTCGACGTCATCTTTTATTAATCTTTTTAAGAGATAAATGCGACGGCGGCGCGGATGTGGCCACCGTGATGACTGACTGCAATTATTCGATACACAAAAAAACACACACACACACACATATTTATGGGATTTATCAGTGGCGGCAGAGCAAGCGCGCACACGTGGTAGTAAATTCGTCGTCCTCCACCTCCTCTGTTTATCTCGCGTCCCTGGAAATAACTCTTCACACGCCGTAAACACAAATTAGCCGTCCGCGCCCTGTTTATCCGTGCACGCTGCACCGACCCGTCCGTCGACCGAGGCCTCATTAAGCTAGTCACTATCTGGTCCCTTTTAGTAAGAATAATATTAACGAGTTAACGCGACTCGCGTACGTATATTATCTCGCTCCTCCGGTGTATCTATATATATATTATATTATATCGTGTATTTGAGTGTGTGTGTATGTGAGCCGCCGCCGCCGCCTCTATATGGCGTGTACAAAAATAAAATTCCATAGCTTCCACCGACTATATAGCAGAGAACAATGACTTTGTTTCCTCTCTCCGACCATTTGTAAACGCCACCTCGGAACAAATGTCCCGGAATCGCGATGACAGCGAATAAAATATATTATTACGGTGTGTTTTTTTCATTCGACACACGTTGCGTACAACACACACACACACACACACACATATATATATATTTATAAATGTGTACGTGTGAAGGAAAGAGACGTTCACTCTGATAAATTGGCGCGCACAGGCCCCGCCGCGGGTTAATAATTAGTAACGAGATCTCCTTTTTATTATTATTATTATTATTATTATTATTCTCTGTCAATTGGGGCCCCGTCCGAATAATAATAATGATAATAATATTTACCTAATTACGTTTCCGTTTTTTTTGTTTTCATACATTATAATATTGTGTATACATTTCACCTACACACACAATCAAAATACCCGTGAGCAATTAAAACACGCGCCGCACTCTGCGTGTGTGCTTGTGTGCATATAATAATAATAATATTTAAATAAAATATAATATACGATAAATTTTTGCCCCGAGGCCGAGCCGTGACCGCCACCGCCGCCGCCGCAGTTGCTGCTGCTGCTGCGTCCGTTGGACATCGTATTAAAATATATATTACGGAAACCATTACTAATAATATGCATTTTCAAACATCGTATATTGTATGATATTAAAATAAAGTATTGTTATCGTCTTCAGCAAAAGGGGTGAGTCCCGTGAGAATATGAAATATTACACTTTGCATTCGATTAAATCGTGCGGTACGATAGTGCAAATTTCAGCTTACGTCCATCAAAATAATAACCTACTTACCTAAATATTCCAAAAGCTATGGACGGGGGTCTTCAAAAAAAAATACTTGAGTACAATCCAGCTGTATTTATTTTTCGATCGCTCGAATTATAGTGTATAGTTGTGTACCTAATCGATAATTAATATCGTTCAACGTCGTCATTGAGTATAAATGCGTATGGATCGTTCGGGGGAGGTTGTGGTGGTATCATCCGCGACGCGTTTCCGCCGGACATTCCAATCGCACGACAGCTACAGGTGAAAAAGGTATACCCTCGATATATCGACGCCTTTTTCGATTTGCGAAATTGAATCTAAACCACAAAAGAAGCACACTGGGCGTGTATATATATATATATATATATATATTATACATACGACGCGTCGTTATGGTCATCGCGGCGTAACTGGATATCGATGCATCCGCATAGGAATTTTTCGGAAATATTATTTTGCAGCAACCATCATATAATATGTAATATCCTGTGCACCCATCGCATGTACGTTTATGGTTGCGGTGGAACACGCCCACCACCCCTTATACCGGGGGGGGGGAGCCCACTAAAATCTTAAGTTTCCGTCGTCGGGTTTAAAAACACCACGTAATAATATAATGACGAAACCGCCAAATTGTTTTCGCAGACATCGTCCGGTGAACGGTCGTGGTATGTATACATACATAGGGTACACACGCACATACACCCACCCACCCACACACACACACACACACACACTCAAACACACCCACCCCTATACAAAAAATATTAAATGTATATATGCGTGCACCCGCACACCACCTCACATGGGCGTTCGCGCACAATCCATACGCGTAATATTTATATTCCGTGGCGGCGGAAACGAAACCAGGACAACGGGGGCCGCGTGCGTGTGAGTGTATATAAGACAGCGCGGAACCGGTTGGGGAATTTAAAAAAAATAATAATCATTAAACATTCAGAGATTACTATATTATTAAACTATATACTCGGGATTGGCTAACAAGCGAAATGCCATTCGTATCCATAATAATATAATAATAATAATATTATATAGGTATATATAATATATATGTATACACTGTCGGACATTCTGCACTGCACTCGCCGCGCACGTCATATATGTACGCGAGTTTGCACTAAGCACAAACACGACTACCATACGACTTACTATACTTATGTACCACGCAGTACATATATAATGTACAGCGATATAATAACCGTAGTCGGGTGGGCGGGTCGGTCCGGTGAGATAGATAGCAATAATATTACGGGCAGGCGAGCACAACGCCTTTTCGGCGGCGACGGGAAATGCGTCGAGAATCTATATAATATTAAAATAATATCTCCTCTTCGGCGGCGGCGGCGGCGGCGGTTGCGGGCGGTCGCGAACTGAATAATGTCCGCGCGAGTGTGTGTGTGTGTGTAATCATATAATTCTACAGTCTATACTATATATATATTATTATTATTATTATATAGCTGTGGCGCGTATATCGTCCGCACGCGGTTTTTATTATTATTAAACGATCGTGGAATTCGCAGACCTAAAATTACACCTGTAGGCTGTGCGTTGCTCTCGAGCAGTGTGCAGTGTGTACCTATATCGATATATTACACGACGATGAATGCCGGCTGCGACGGTGGGGAGATATGATGTTTTATCGTGGTGGTGTGAGGGGGGGGGGAAATAATAAAACGATTGTGTTGCCGTCTTGTATACCAAAAAAAAAAAAAACTATAATATTGGAGGTAACAATGATGTGTGTGTGTGTTTACCTGTGCACCGCGCCGCCGTCCCACAACGATTGCCAGCGAGCTCTCTATATATGTATTTTTTTTTATCAGATTTTGTTTTGTGTTACCTCCCCCACGTTGGTCCCTTTGATCGACGACCGTTCGTGTACAACTATTTGAACATATTTTTCCAGACCTTTTTACATATATGTATATACACGGACTAGTAATTAAATTACGTACGATGAAAAAGCCCACCGTTTCAGCCCTGCAAGCCCCGGAGTTCACATCAAAGAATCCTGATTTTTCCCTCTGACGTTTTTACTAGATTTAGTCGACTACATAAAGTATATTCTCAATACCCACGCAGTGTACCTATATATTAAAGTCACAGGTGTATGTATACACGTATAATTTCTTTTTACCTTTGATTTTTTACTGCTGTAACTGTTTTTAATTGTTGATTATTATTACGATACAATGGCCCCGTTTTCATTTATATAGTCCATTATTCCAATTGTACGCTACAGTAATAACAAATGCATATAATATGTAGCTTTTATGATTTCTTACACGTATCACATCATTGTTGATTTATTAAACACAGCTCTTAAAATTTAGCGCACTCGGGTAGAATATATATTGTTTACTCACAATTCGCGTATTGTATTTTATTTTCACGATCAATGATTAAAAAACTCATAAAACTTTTCTCCTTTAACATTTTTTAAAAAACGATATCATTTTGTAAATTGCAATGTAAGTAATGCAAAAAAATAGAATATATATTTTTATACAACGTTTTTTGAGGATTTAAAATAATATGTACAAAACAAACCTCTTCATTATTTGATTCCAAATGACAAAAAAAAAAAAATATCAAATCCATTGTTTAGCATTTTGAGCTTTAAATCACGGTTTAATAATCTCTAAAGAAATTGTGTCCGCCACGA
The DNA here is from genome assembly GCA_022818045.1 of Neotoxoptera formosana. Classification (NCBI taxonomy): domain Eukaryota; kingdom Metazoa; phylum Arthropoda; class Insecta; order Hemiptera; family Aphididae; genus Neotoxoptera; species Neotoxoptera formosana. The sequence goes on along the minus strand of CM040631.1, from coordinate 1,688,291 downwards.
GTTATTACTTACATTTCTTTTTTTCTTTTGTCGTTCTCTATAAACGTGAAAACCACGCGGCTTATGCTTGTATAATATTATAGAAGGTATACCTATATATAGGCACATATTATTATACGAAGGCTGAAAGAGTCGCGCATAGGAGGTATTTTCTTAACACTCGGCGGCGGCAACACCCTTTTACATAACAACAATAATTGGTCGTGGAATTCTTCCTCTCCCCTCTCCTCGTCAATTACACCTCTTTCGTTTCGGAATAATAATAATAATAATAATTGTTTATCCGGTGTAATTCGTTTCGGCGCTGCAGTAGAACGTTTTTCCGACGGACGTCTTCATCGCCGCCGCCGCGCAAGCGAGCCAAAGACGAACAAGAAGAGATTTTTTTTTTTTTTGATTCCTCTTTTTTGTTCCGTAAATTGTACACTGCCGCGACTCGCGACTCGCGAACGCAGTAGCAGTAGACGGGTCAAACCGTGTCAATCGTATTTTTCACGGTGTCCTCGGCCGCGTACATTATTATTTTAATATATAATACACCTGTATAAATTGTGGTGTATATATTTCCGTGTCACGGCCTACGCACCGAAACGGCTGGCGCGTGTAAGTGTATATTATAATATTATATATTATGGTTTTTTATGTAACGAAAATTATGTGCGTTGTGTGTGTCGTCTCGTAAATAAAGTTATTATGTCGCGCTCGAGAAAAACTCGGTCGTCGTTGAAATTCATATTTATCATAATATTATGTAGACCGCGAGTAGACAAGTTTTATTGGTTTGTTTTTTTTATGTTATATAATAATATCACTGTTAAACGAAAACCTCGCGCAGTTTCAACTTTCAGGTATACTTTACGACGTTAAATTGTGTTTTGTCGTACGCGATGCGAACTGTTATTATATATAATATATATATAGCGTCTCGATTGAAAATCATTTGGTTGTGTATAGGTAATAGGGCCTGTGTCGGTACCTATATGATATCATTAAATATTATAATATTTACCCCGGTTCGTTTATTTTTCTCGAGGATTTACTAATCAAAATATAAAGTATATGACTCGCGGAGGTCAAGTCTCGCGCACGTATGTATCAACAGGTTTCGAGCGCAACGCAAATACGCGCCACGGCCCAAGAAAAATATCGGTGATAATAATATTTTGTCGGACCGTCATGGCACACGGCTAGCTAGATGGCTAGATGGCTGTATGACGGTGCATTATTATTTCTAATGTACATTTTTTTTCTCTCTTCCCATTACGGACAAAGCGACCGAGGCGGTCGTGTTGGTCTGTTGGTCTGTTTCGAGGTTTCGACAAACATTTTTTGACCCTCGAGTTGCTGCCGCGTTACGTTTACTCCACGCGAGCGCTTATATTATTATTTAACTCATACTTATTAGGTATATATTGTTTTTAGTTATGTTAACGATATAATATGTGTGTGCATATGAGCGAATGCATGTGTGTATACTGCAGCATAATTACGGTTTTCAAACTGCCCGTTTTTCTCCGTTCTGTTCGGTGGCCCATCCAGTGGCACAGCAACCGAATGACGGAAGTAAAAAATAACATTGTATTGGAAAAAATATTTTCAGAAAATAAAACTGCCGTAAATAATAGGTGAGAAATCATATGCATTAAAGATTTCGTATGTGCATATAGTAGTGTAGTTGGACAGCGGAAAACAGATAAGCTAATCATGTAAACCTAATCATGTAAAGAACATTTTATTTGGATATTGAATATAATATACCACGATTGTTTTCTGGTCAGTTGTTTTAATTTTGATTCGTTATATATACCTTCAATTTTATTTTATTTTTTGCTCAATGTTTCCGCGAGACTTGGCTCCCCGTTTCGCAACAATGAAATCATTGAATAACGTATGATTTATTTAGTGGTATTATTATAGTATATAGCTTTATACGCTCAACGCTCGAAATTATTGAACGTCATGTCGTCTTTACATAATCATGTGCTCTCAATAAACGAAATGAACTTACAATAATATTGTTTAGCTGCTACGAACAATTATATATATAAGAACCATTTAGGTTAATTAAATGCGTCTTACAAGTTAAAAATAATAGGCACCTATTTTAAAAAAACAAATGTCTGTTTGTTTCACTGCAGTGCACCTATGTAGTTTAATACATTTATACATTTATGACAGTTTTCGTTTTCCATAAACAATGAAATCTATACATATATAGATGTATAAATATTTTCGTATTGAATCAAAAGAAACCCGAAAGAAAATCAACTGCTGTAGTGTAGAAAGGGAGTCACGTAGTAGGTATATATTGTTTACACTACGTTCACGGCATATATATATTATATATGATACATATATATATAGACATTGTTACTATTATAATTTTCCAATTTTCGTTCGACCGTGCGTTTTTCTTATTCGAAAAAGAACAGATGTAATGTTTTCAAAATTTAAACAGATTCCATTATTATTTCCTATGAATATAAATAGCTTAATTAATATTTGTTGTTTTCGCTACGACTCGCCCTTTTCGGGGATTCCGCGGCAATTATTTCCCACGGGAATAGCCGCTGCCGTTGCTGCCAACTGTTTGCGTTTTATACCCTCTCTCCGAAGATCTACACCCCAATATAATATATTATGAACAACTGATACGCGCGCAGTACGCCGCCTCGGTCGCTTATTGCTTTTTCGCGTATATATATATATATATATATAGGTCGTGCGTCTTGCTGCTGCAGCAGTTGCCGCGACGATGTTGTGTCCAGTCAGTCCAGTGTCCTATACGGACGGCTACTGACCGTCGACCGATCCACCACACACATAATATTATTATAAATTATAATATTTAAATATACACAAACACTCGGGGGCATAATATACAACGTGCGCACCAGCACGCGCGCGTGTGTGTGTAAAGTGACGACGCGACGGGTTCTCCTATATTCTACAATAAATGAATAATAAAAAACTAATGTTATAATATTCGACCCGACACCGGGTAATTAATCGAAAACGGATAAAAATGTGTACGTATAGGTACGACAACAACAACAACGACGACGACGACCGACGTCGTATATAATTACCGGAAAGACAGATAGGGTTGACGGCGGCCCCCCTCCCGGAACCTGTTGTGTATATATATTATATACTCGAACGACGCTGCTGCCACTATTGTAGGCGTGGGTGGCGGTTGATCGATTTACTAAACATATTTGTTAACAGTAAGGTATAAAATATGCAATTTCATATAGACGTGCAATTATATATATGTTATTATTATTATTTTTTTTTTTAAACCCGGTCGAAATGCTATAGATGTTTAAATTACATACACCCTTTCAGAAATCGCGCTTGGCGAATTGCATAATCACATAGACGTTATCCAAGGCTTGCAATAAACAGGACTCGGAAACTTTGACTTTTTTGTGCACCGCAGCCGCTGCCCGCTATACTTACCATCACCTTTCAGATTTTATTCTACACGCATATAATAATATTATGTATAACATTATAATATTACATCATTTTCATATAATAGGTACCTCTATATAGGTACATCTTCATTTATCAGTGCTCGGGGCAGACACTATTTGAGATTTTCTCGATAGTATCAACAGTCGCGCTCTGTACGTGTGTGCGCGGTCCGCTTATATGTAGCTAATTGATTTTCGATTCGCAGATACTTTAAATAATACAAAGCGGAATCCCGCAACTATATATCTTAATGTTTTGTTTTTATCAAGACTCCCGAGTATTTCGTTCGTTCGTCTTGTGTTTTTTCCTTATTAACTACAGTATACATTTTTATCGCTTTTAATAAGAACCGTTATTTTTTTTCTCATCATATCGTCCGGAGCACAGTTTTCCAAACTATAAAGTTTTTATTATTATTATTCGTTTCTATACGTTTTCTAGTCAGAAAATTAAACTTTTGTAACAATTTCATATATATTAACGTCGCTCGGCATCGCGTTTTATTGTGTATTTTTCGGGACATTGATTTTTTCCGACGAATAAAAAACCGTCGTCCGTCAGCGAGTTAAAAGTATCGAGGAATAAAAGTCAAACGATCGACCGAAATACAAAACCGCACTGCACAAGTACACAAAGATTACATATCGGCATTTGTCTGCTGCATCGTCGATTGTATATACCTACACAATATTATAATATTCTCTCTCAAAACCTAAAATATAATATCCTAGTCTCTATATATTTCATACTGTGTGTCTCTCTGTATACGTTTCTGACCGCGTCTGCAGTTTCTCTCTCCCTCTCGCACGTCATGTATATATATATATATATATATCGACGGGCTGTGCAGTGCCTCCGCCGCCGCCGCCACCCGTTAAACGTCAACATAAATTGATCGGTCAACCGTGGTGCGCGCTTGCCTACGCGTAATTATATTGCCATATATATACACCACGCGTAAATATTATAATAATATACGCACAAACGGAATACCTAATGAGCGTCCGTCGTCGTCGGTGGTGGCCGCCGCGACGATGTACTCGTCTCTTTCGGAACGGGCGCGCGCGCGATCGAGCTCGCCATCGAGTACTCCCGCTCCACCGCGAGCCGAGCGACGCGCCGTAAACATGTCACATTTCATTAACGCGGCGGCGGTGGCTTGGAAATAAAAATGTATAAAAAAGACGGAGGAACACACGCCTACGTAATTTTTATTTTACTAATTTTTTTCACACGACGACGGAGGAACCAGACACCTCTGTCGTATATTACGCGCGCGTGATTTACCCGAAAAGAAAAAAACCACTCTCGTGACGAGTGGGCGACGAAGACGACGAAACACGCGCTCGTTTATATATACATACACACATATTATATATTATACGACTTGTGCTCTCGTGGCTCGCATTTGCAGTGTGCAGTGTGTTGTGTGCGTTTGATTGCGATCGTGCGAGTGCGCCTCGTCGATCTCTCCTCCCTATAATATAATATATAATATACGTTATTGTGTACGCGTATTATATTAAAATATATATGTATATAGTGCTCCGCAGCCTCGCGGGCCATATAGGTGTCGACGACACGTGTCGGGCTTATTAAAACCGCAGAAATTCGTTTTCGGACCGGCGGCCGCGGCGTTCGAACCGTGTCGGCGGCTGTGGTGATGCTATAGGCCCCGTCCGGTCGCTAGGTATAAACAATACGTAATATATTATTATTATTATACGTGCTGCAGTGAGCATCAGCAGCAAACTTTGATATCGCTGGGTCATTATAACGTGCTGCTGTATATATATATAATACACTGTATAATATAATATATTATACACGAGTGCACCATCATGACGGTAGTGGTGGTGGTGGAGGTGGTGGCGATAGTCGGACGATGGAAGAGGAGCTGCACATCAACAAACGAGCAATAACGATAATGACGGGGTTTCACTTCACCTGCGTCACACACGTGCTCCCGCAGAGACGTACATGCATAACTGTACATACATAATATACGATGTGGTTATTATATATATATATATATGTATATATATAGACGAGATGTAGTCCGCGGTGGCGGTCATTCTGCGGTGGGCATTGTTGTGCGCGTGTGTGTGTGTGTGTGTGATCGCGCGAGCTTGGAGTACGAATCGCGTTTAAGGTCGAGAAGAAAAATCCAATTTTAATAAAATTTACTTCTCCGCCGTCGGTGTGCTTATAGGTACTTACATATAACACTGTGTACAATATAATAATATATGCCATACGCGCATATAATATACTCGCACCGAACATTATGCTCATCGGTCGCCCCCCGTACAACCCGCGCGAGAGGTTACACGACGACCATCGCCGTATCACCGTCGCGGTCGACAGCTGCAGCAGCTCTACTTTATATTAGAACGCACGCTATGGGGATAACTTATAATATTTTCCTCTCGCACTGCAGTCTTTCCCTTCTCCTCCTCCATCACCGCACCACCAAGGTTAGGCCCTCAAATTACACCCTCGTCAGCACTTACCGCAGTCGTGTACACGACGGATAAATCATATTATAATATCTATATAATTGTATTTCCCCGCGTCCTCGATAAAGATAACCAATAGCTTTTTGCAATTTGAATATTTCTATGTACAGTATACCTAGTAATAGATGTATTTACTAAAAACGTCATACTGAACATAAAATTATATACTGGATATATGTCTTAATATTAGGCATTCGACTGAGTTACGATACAACGTTTTTTCGTATTTTTGTTGATCGAAAATTAAAGATTCAATATTTTTTTCCTACGCTTTTTTATATTATAAGAATAAAACGACTTTATCGGGTAGTAGTTGTATATAGACAATAACCGGAATCGTTGAATATTTTATGTTTTCAAAAAAAACAATTTTGTAAAGATGGACGCAATTAATGACCGTTTTATATAGGAGTCGGATGTATACGTCAATCGTTTGTGTTTGACGCGCTGCTTATTATTAATTGCCCCGTCCGCATAGATGTTGTGTCCGCATACATCTAATGTCGCGTATATTGCCAGGTCTGGATAATTAGTAATAACCCTGTCGACCCCCTTTTCTCAGTAACAATATAAATCTATAACAAGTGTCAAGTATATTAAATTATAACAACATGGCTGAACACATGTGATAATTCGTCTAAAATATCTCGGTAATTTAATTTTAAGTGCGTTTCTTGTATAATGTTGCGAATATTCATATATTTGTTCAACTTTTTGTTTCGAATTTTTGATAGGCTTTTTCTTCGAAAATATTATATTCAAATTTTTTTTAATTTAAAATTAAATCCGCATATTATTTAGAACACTCATTGATAGATCTAATATAGATTGTAAAGCTTTTTTTTTCCAATCAACATTTGTGGTGTAGTATTAAAACAAAAACAAAATGCATTAAGAAAAAACCATACGAATTAAAGTCATGAAACCATAACGTTTTCATGGTTAACTGACTTTCAAAAAGAAAAACGTTGTTTAGAACTTTATTTAAAAAACTATTGTTTTGTGTATTTCTCGAGTAATGTTTAAGAAAGAATATGTCTAGGTAATAAAAAGTTTTAGTTCTTTTTAAATGTATAAATAAATATATATTTGATAGCTGTGTTTAAAGTATAAACGATATCGTAACATAACAAAAGCAAGAAAATCTATTTTTTATTTAAACTTAACAAACAATTTTATTGACCAGTAACCACTAATAAACACTGATCTAAATATTAGAAATAATATTTTATAGAATTTATAAATAATCAACTTTCATTCATATTATAAACTATATATTCTGTGAAAAAACAACTTTTGATAGTTTTTTTTTAGTACACTGAGATGTGCTTTCTTAAAGTTTTTAAATATTATAAAAGTTTTACTGCATTGATATGGTAGACGGCGTAATACGAATAATTTAAAAATATAGTTATATTAAGTATATAAAATACTAAATATAAACTGTGATTTATTCAAATTTTCTCAATCTTGAATTTCTATTAGCGGTATAAATAAATTAAATTTATTTACATTTTAATTAGAACCAATAAGGGTTGAGTAATATTTACAAATTATTTTCTGCTTGCAACAAATTACATTTAGATAATTGTAAATTGTTTTATAATGGTAGGTACCTATAATAATAACATAGTTGTAAGTTGATATAAATTATTTAACGATTACCTAATAAATGTAAAATCTAAAGTGTTCTAAATAGATGCTGATATTTTAATTTATTATTTCCATTTGTCTCGTTTTTGATTGTTATTCATTCTTATTTTCTCGAATAAATTAAAATCGTCTTCAATTTTTCTAAACATTTTTCTAATATAATTAATATGAATTATGTTACTTACGTGATGCGTTTTAAAAGCTTCTTAAAAACTAAAAAAAAAAAAAATGTAAAAAAACATACCTCGTGAATCCGCATTAAAATACCGCGTTTTATTTCTCGTCGTGTCCTTTTTCAAGTATATATAGTCGTTTTAAAATAATTGTAGAAATAAAAGCGCCGACGAAATTGTTCGGAACCCATTTCATCGTTCTAAATTTAAACGTGTTCCAAAGCAATTATGTTTTTATTGCTTTACGGCATCGTCCGTATATTTTCAACAAACAATTCTCGCCGAAGTTCTATTTTAAACATTATTTCTTTTCCGTACATCATCGTAGTACGTATACTGCAGTTTTATTCAAATCGTGTTCTTTTTGACCCGACGCGCGGCCACAACGGATCTCTGCGCTGCAAGTACATATTAAAATAGGTACCTTTAATGCTGCTATACCTATTTAATACAGCTGTTACATAGGTTTTGTAGTTTTGTATACGCACGCCGACTTTCACCGTCTCCTGTTCCTGTTTACAACAATATTTAATGTTCGTAATTTTTTTTTTTCAATATATATATATTATGATATTTCGATTATCCTCAATAAACGTCAACGAAAACACTTAAGTTCTCGGCCGCGTGTGCTACGTTTGTGGTCCGTATATGCAACGACGAGAATTGGCCCCGGCAAGAAGTGTTTGGCATCACCATAAGTGTGTACGAAAATCTTCCGGGTTGGTGCAGGTTGGGTGAGTACTTACGGGTGGAGGAAATATCCGGTACAATCCGGCGTTGGTGGAGGTGTCGAGGGGGACGCGTGCAGTGGGTTCGGCATTTTCACCGTAGCCGGCGAGCGCGGTGTTCGACGGAGAGCACCTCCACCGTGGGGGAAGGTGTTCCCGAGAGAGACACGTTATATTCGTATACATACGCACCCGCGCGGCCCCCGCGGTGGGGTTAAAGAGCCGGCCGATCGATCCGCCGCCGCCGTGGTCGGTGCGGCAGGCGCGCGCTCTCTTGTTGAACGGCTGACTAATCTTCGGAGAAGACTTATTTGTACTCGCAAAAAACCATATGATTTACCCATGTACATATTTTCTTGCGTGTTGGTGCATCCCCGTGCGACCATATTTTTATGTCCGTCTAAAATTTACTTACACGCTCTTTGTGTCGTCGTCGTCATGGATCATCGGCCTTTCTCGCGGTTAGTCGTGGTATGTCTCAAAAGCCTAAACGCTCGCGTATCTGCAGTAATTTATATGTCTATGCATATACGACATTTAAGGTCGAGCAATCGAGCAAAAGCTTCGTTACCACCGCCACCTCGGTCGTTTTATATGTAGGTACATATAATATTATGTCCGCTGACTGTGTTTACTACACACACACTACACTCGAATACTCATCACTATACTATACACGAGTGCACTATATATATACACGCTTGTATAATAGTATAATATGCGCCTTTACTGCAATACTGACTATACGACAATAAATTCACTTTTGCCCCCCTTCTCTCTCACTCTCTTTCTCTCTCTCTCACTATTTTTTTTTGTTTTTAATTACCTACGCATACACGTCTGCCATAGTCTATCGTGTATCGTTGTTTTTTTTTATTACTATTATTGTCTGTTTGTCCGTGTTGCGTGTAGGTAGCGTATATGGTACACTGAAGGTATGATATGTGTGTAGGCATGTATTTTTTTCTTTCATTACCGTGCCGCAGTTGATGAAATTTTTTTTGCTGTCTAATAAAAATACCCTTTGTATTACGGTTTTTTTTTTGTTCAACAAAATCGTAGGTATAAAAATGTGCGATTGTATATAAGAAGTTAATAAATAAAAATAAAAAATGTTCTCTCATTTTATAAGCCTGTAATAATAAAATTTGCGTGGCTATATTATTATATCGACGGTGAACTTATATATATATATATATATATATATGCTATTTTAAAGACCGCGCCGTTATTCCGGGCATCTATATGGACTCCGCTAAATTGTTTCCATCGGTGTTCGCTCCACTGTTTATAATGCGTCTCTCTCTATGTAGATAATAATAATAAAAACAACACAATATATGTAGATAATATATTATGTATATAGATATGTGCACGATAATATAGTGTATATTTTTATTTCTTGGACATGTTTTACGATTCGACTTTCCTCTCCTACACACACATCGCCGCGCGACGCCACGGCCATTGGCGAAAAAATAAATTATAAATTGTGGGTTTATTTTATTGGATCTCCTAATAAAATCGTGGACTTCATTTGCTGTGTAATAAAAAAAAAAAAAAAAAAAAAATACCGGCAGACAAATCTTCATTGACGATGATATCGTGCGCGTCGTCCGTTTAATTATAATTTTACAACCTGCAGTGGTCGTCAGCCGACTACTATAATATACAATAACGGTGGAGGGTAACACGGTTTACGTATTTTGTTTTACGACCGTGGAAATATTCTACCTAATACCGTAATTATTATTATAAAATACATACCTAAAATTAATATCATATATAATATTGTCTACAAAACGTACACACCGTGGGCAGATGAGGAATGATGCGTGCGATGCTGCAGCGGACTGCAGAGAATATAATAAGGTCGCTCGACGAGATACATTAATACGACCCTCCGCAACAAGCGACCTGTAAAATTCGTAAACTTACAGCCCCGACGACTTTTACGACTTTTCCTTTGCTCTTCTGCGCCTCTCACTTCCTCCTCATCTCTCAATCCCTCTTGTTTTCCATCTCTGTCATTCTCTCCTCATCTCTCTCTCTCTCTCTCTCTCTCTCTCTCTCTCTCTTCTAACTGAATTAACTTGTGGTAGGTATACTATATATTCGCGTTTGTGTACACGCGAGATTTATTTTTTTAGCCTCATATCATCGAAGGGTTTTCAAGGGGATTATAAATTCTAATAATTGGTCCCTGTAGGGCATAAGTCGTAAAATGCCATCACTGCATAGTGAAAACACAGAAAACATATATACTTTTGGGTGGTGCCGCAAAGTGCAACGTTCTATGTATTATTATATACGAGTATATATAATGTAGGTATATATATATATATGAACATCGAACACATCTCGAGGGTCTTTTTTATGTCTTTTCGGTGGTTAGAAGTTAATCTGTTATTAGATATAGCATTAGACGAAAAGTTTTATACCGGCAGATAATTATATATTCAACAGTAGGTATGTATTATATTATATACTTATACATGCAAAACCCCATCGTTGAAAGGTTAGGTTAGTACTTGATAGGCCGTACATTAATCTCATTGGACCAGTCAGTACCACATCATGTTCTTCGATTTTTTCTTACACTCTTATTATTATTATTAAACATTTTTAATAAACATTATATTATTACTATTAATAGTTTTAACGCGTTTGCGATAGTTTTATTATATATATTGTGTTATTTTCAACCATAGAAAATAATTATAATAAAGGACGTTATACGTTACAAGACTATAAATTATGTATATAATATCATCTATATTGCATGTAAAAAAAGAATACAAATCGCCTACAGCCGTGCATCACGTCGTTTATCCATAATAATAATGATTAATCCTGTTTATAATGGCGTGTGTGCAATACAAATTACGGCCGTTGTCGATAGTATAAAAATAAAAATGCAAAATTAAAATATTCACAAAAACTTAATATAATTTTCGGTTACATGAATTTCATTAAGTTGCTGCTGTGTATTCGTACTTTTTACACACATATATCATGTGAATATATAGGTACTATATATGTATATATAATCCAGTTATTTAATAATTTGATGATTAAAAAATCATTATACTGCAGTATTATATATCAAAATTGCTTCTGTAAATAAAAAAAACCGGATATAAAAGTTATGTATTTTTTTTTCGCATTATAGCGGCGGGTTATCGGCATTATTATCGCTTACCAGTATAAGTAATACTTATCAAGTATATATAATCTATTATAGAAAACTTTAACAATACATAGTTATAGGTAGGTACCTATACTAACACTATAATATACGCATTACTTACGTCTAGTTCAAGGATAGGTACGTATACGCGTCGAGAAAGCTATACCCATACATAGTATTCGAAAATCGTGAAAGAAAATATTTCGATTTATTTTTGCACACGAGAAAACAAAAGGGGAAAAAAATTGAAATAAAAAGGTTCGTTCCTATTTGTCTTTTACGCCTAATAGAGGGTGCTGGCGAGGGAGGGTTACCATACATAAGCACTCGGCGAAATTAGCGTGTACATAATACGAAAACGATGTCGTGTGTGCGCGTTTTTTGTATTTAGCAACCAATCAAGAGTGCGCGAACAAAAATGGCCGGAAACAATATAATCACATGGCAGTGCGTGTAAGGCGCCCCCCCCTTTCTGTCATGCAGTATATACTATATATACCTATGTTTATATACATATATAGGTATATACTTGAAAATCCCTCGCACTGCTATATATATATATATATTAAGGGCACCGTAAGTCTTCCCTATGCAAGCGCGCATACACCTAAAAAAATCCGATCGCCACGACGATAATATCATTATAGAGTCGTTTCACATGTCTCGAAGTAGTTTTTCCAACCCTCCTCGTGCAGAGAGCACATGAAATATATGTATATATTTATTATAATAAATCGTTATTTATTTTATTTTCTCGGTACCTACCTAATATTTTTAATGTCCATTTCGCGTGTGAGACGCCTGTTAAGTAGCCGGATTTATGTTTGGGCGGTAGGAGGAGAGGTATAAGCGTCGGCTAATTACAGTGTGCCACCACCACCACCGCCGCCACCACCATTGCCACTACCGGAGTGTACAACTTCATTAAGGCTCGTGTAGGCGGGCTATACCCCTCGACACCACCCGATCTCGGTTCCTCGACCCTCGCCACACCTCACCCAAATGATAAGGGTATTAAAAGTCGATTTTCCCTAGAAAAAGAATATAATATGTACACTGCTGTATAGCGTGGTCGCAGTTTATATAATATATATATTGGTTTTGGCTCGTGGGAATTTAATTAATATAAATGGAACCAGGCGAGAGGGAGTAAACAGATTACGTGCGTCCCTTTTTCGTATATCCAATATATACAATATATACATGTATAGGTATGGTATATACGCGTATACGATGGACACTCTGCTGCAGTGTGACGGGTTGATTGGTAAAGGGAGAGTATTACGGGGGAGGGGAGAGCTAGGACGGGTTTCCCGTGGGGGAGGGGGGGTGGATGTGGGTATTAACACGCAAAAGGGCGGACGGAGGCCAATTGAACAAATGAGAAACTCTCGTACAGTCGTTTATATACCACGCCGGCGAAATTTATGTTCGCAGTCCCTTAGTTATATTATATACATACCTACGCACCATCAACCTCTCTCCGATAACCCCCGCGGGCCCTTTCGTTCATGTTCCTTCGTCGTGTACGGTTTTCACGGGACAAATTCACTGTGTTCCTTATTATATATATATATTTATATTATATATATAGTATAGCTATGTACAATATAGGTGTAGGATGTATATAGTGCAATTACCCGACCAACCCATAGTCGTCCAATCTATATAAAGTATTACGTGAATTTACGACGAATGGGTACATAAATGTATACATAAGACAAAGCGGTGTACCTACCTATACCTAACTTCTGGGGACAGAGTTTTATGGCAAAATCGCGATTTAATTAGTTTAAATAAATCGTATCGGATGCAGTAGTGCGATGAAATCGCGTGAAATAAACCTAAAACGTATTCAATTGCTGTAGCGCTGCTCAACCATAAATGATATTTATATATAATTATTAATTCTAATAGAAAATTTCAATTACTTATACATATTATTAATTATTATTGTTACTTTATCGTTATGTACAATATATACCGGAACCTGGAGGTATTAAAATGTATTATATAGGTGTGAAAATAAACACACCATTATTATAGCAGTGTACTTATATATAGTTATATATATATAACGTTGGGCGTTTTATGGGTTTCACGCTCAATAAAAGTTTGAAATTAATGTTTTTTCATTGTATAAATTATACATATCAATAATATTGTATTATATACGTTTTGCAAGCCATATCGAGCGGCCGACATTGTCTGTATACATATATAATAATATACGTTTTGTTTGTTTGTTTCAGTTGTACTTTTGGACACCACGACCGAGCCCAGCCTACGGTGGACTACGTACCCTTACGGACCGGACGCCAACGCTGCAGGGGTGAGTCGATAATCTTATATACGATATTATGTAGGGTTATTACACTTTTTTCTCGTATTGTTTATTGGGGTGTGAGGGGGGGGGGGGGGTGGTGGAGAGGAAAAATAGTTTTACATGTTGGTATAAACATTTTACTGGATGTATTTTTCCGCTAGATAAAATCTATATCATAAAAATCTACGACCGAATTATATGGTGTTTTGATGTTAAATGGACCGGGTTGGTGCTGCTGTATCATTGCTGGCCTCTGCGAGATGACAGATTTTAAATTATATACATATACTTAAGCTATATATTGTTATATATATACGCAATCAGTGCGCTCGCCCGTTCGAATTTTCTTATTTGTTTTTATGGAGGCCGATAAAAATGCCTCCAAGAATAGTCTGACAACATGTGTAACGGATTAAAACGACGGAGTTTCGTATAGTGACCTCACAGTCGTCTTCGGCAGCGGGGCTGGTGAGGCTAATGGATTTCTCGATTCCACCCCGATTGAAACTCGCACGTATATGACCGGGTGGACTCCGATATGGTACTTTAGTAATCTTCTCTTACGATCCTGCACCCCTCCACGTGGGAAAAACCGTATGCTCGTCCCGAAAATAATGCGCTTTATTCGTTATCGGACCGGCACCTCTATATTTCCCTAGGAAAACCGCCCTAGACAAAGAAACCTCGTTTCAGAGAGAGAAAACCATTGGCTTTCCTTATCTCTGCCCGTTTCGTTGGATAACGTTTGATCGACTTTCTTTAATCGTTCAATACCGCATCACTACTCTATTGTGTAGCATGTTCATATATATATATATATACAAGTTATATTATAAGATCAAAACAGATTTGTATAGCATTATTTCCACATAAAATATATTTTCTTATGTAATATAAATTATCTATTATTATTTTCTATTCGGTTGTTTGAAAGTATTGAGCACACCGCAGTGTATAAGCAAACATTATTACGTGTTTAAACTTTTCGAAATATTATCTGCGTGTTTGTATATTAGAGAATATTTTAATTTTTAACGTCCCCGGAGGTACACGCGTGGCCGTCAACGAAAGAGGTCGACTAGCTGTCAAGAGTGACATATTTTCCGAAAAAAAATTAATTAACAACCATCGGCCGTCGCACAGATATAGCTGTAGTGTTCACGCGACCGCCTGCACTGCCACGTCACTTATATATACATACCGCCGCCGCCGATAAATCCTGTCAATTATATATAATGTATATAATGTATTAGTTTTCAAACACTATTTTGGCCAGCCTTATTTTCGGACCCAGTGCTTAAGTATACATATACGAAACGCTGCAGATCCGCCGTCGTGTTTCCTCGCTTATATACCTACTATATACAGCAAATACTCGGTGCCTGTATAAAGGGTTTAGAAACTTTGTAGGAAACAAGTTTTACGGTTCAGCGCGTCGTAAGTAAGTATATAGACGACGTAATACGGCGGGCGCGCGTGTACGATAAATAAAACGCCGTCTTGGGCGACAAAATCCGGGCGGACGATTTGACCGGAATATATAACATTATACGCATATTATGTATATACGTGTTGCTGCAGCGCATCTTTGTATTATTATACACTGCAATTTTTGGGAATACGACGGGAAATGCAAGACGATGCGTGCACGATACGGCATTTATATATACGTCATATTATTATACTGTGATAATATTGTATTTTCGTATATTATTTTATATAATTCCTATTTGCGAACTCCCCTTTCTTCTATATACATCCGCCGCCCGCCACGTGCAGTATTCTGCGGAAACGACTATATTATTATTGGACGTTTATCGGCCCGTCGCCGGTCCAGGACTGCAATAATATATTATAATATACGGTTTACACACACATACACATATATATATTATGTTATATCAACGTCGTGCCGTTTTAAAACCATGTTATAACCACGTGGTGTGGGCCCTTCCCGGATCGCACGCAACATTGGATTGAGTTATTATATAATATAATTCCTGTCTATATGCCTACTATAAACGCCACCACACGACATAATTTACCTATATATATACTATACAGCTGCAGCTTATATTCGTATATACACTTAAATATATAGATACTTATGACTTAATGCAAACAGGGTGGTATATACGCCGATTTTTGATTTCCCCGCGTTGGTCATACATCACGAATAAACAGGAAAACACGGGTATGCCGCCCCGTGTAATTTATGCACAAGCGCGGACATGCGTGAATTTCGTTTTTATTATTTTCCCTTCGCACGCTCGTTTCACCCCTGGCGACGTATACCCATGTAATAATTTACCTATACACGCGTTATTATCATAAAGTTATTATCATGTACATTATGCATATTATGTAGTATATCTTTCAGCCGACACCTCCTTATTACCTATACATCGGATATTATATAGGTATAAAACTATAAACTATATATTAAGCGTGTTACACCTACTCGTCGCCGTCGCAAGTGTCAAGTATATGTTCCCATGTAAAAAATATCTCTATATGGAATATATTATTATACCATGCGTCGCGTTCATCTGGCAAATGAAAAAATATCGGATTTTCGAGGCCCTATATGGAAAAATGATTGAATTTGATCTATTATGCAAGTTTATTAATCATATATCTGATATCGCATTGGTTTATAATGTATAAAAAAATCTGTTCTTTAACTTGAATCCAAATTATTGTTTGTCATTATTAACTGATGCTTGTTCTTCAAGTGCACCTACCTATTTCTTACTCGTATCTATATAATCGAGATAAATCGAAAACTGAATAGTTATATATATGCTATATCCGTAGATTTGGATATTTTTAAATACATGTACGCTTCCAAAATTCTGAGGAAATCGAGGAAAGTGCAGAATCATATTCTGTAATTATATTATTATTCCAGTTCCAAAATAGTATTTTTTTATCCAAATCAAACAAATTCCCGTGATCCGAGAATGTACAATTAGGTATTTTTTATTATAATATGATCGACCTAATTTATTATTCCTATATAATTATCGACCGCGACATCTCCGTATATTAGTGAACTTTTATCGGATATTATATATAAACACGCTCTTACAGTATACACACTCATCGGCGTCGTAAGTATCTGTTCCTTATATATTTTTCCTTCCATATTGTCATTTTAATTTCCGCATATGCGCTCAGCGATCAGTCGGCTGGCGAGTGAAAACGAATATCGGTTGATTTTCTATAGGGGGGTAATATATTGTTGTTGTTGTATTCGTGGACGCGCCTGAGGAGGGTCGAGGGATATACGCATACCACCTATATATATATATATATATATATATTATATTATAATAGTGCAGTATGGTGTCTCCGCGAGAGGGAGAGTAATCCGATCGGTAAAATGGTGGCGCGTATAGGTACATATAATAATAATAATAATAATAATAATTATATTATATTATATCGCGCGTGGCGTCCGACGGACGGGAAGCCGTATACAGATTTTGTTTCGGACACATATTATTATTACTATTATAATATTATTATAGGTATACCTACACGACGAGCGTGGTGCGTGCGTGTGCGGCGGCGGCGTCCGTCCGTCCATCACCGTTCGTTCGCGCGCGCGAGCGAGAGGTATACCGCCGCCGCCGGTGGCAGTGTACGGAGAGTAGGCGTGTCCGGCGAGTCCAATTAAAAGCGTCGTCTCTTGCTCCGGGTATATGTATATATATATATATGATATGAGTAAACGTGCTTGGAATTCCCCCGCGTACGACGTGTGTACAAAGTACCCGCAGTCGTCGTCGTCGTCGTCGTCGGCCCCGCACATCTCGAGAAATATCATGTGATATAATATATAAAATATTAAGACGTGTATTGTCGTTCCGGGGGGGGGGGTCCAGGGGAAATCGCTGCACGCCATAGTATATCATTGCAGCACAATATCGTCCTGAACCCGGCCACGCCGAAAAACAGCAAAATAATACCGACTGTATTGCTGCAGGTGCGCCATGATATTATTATTATTGTACCTACTATAAAAGTAATAAATAATAATATTTATTATCATGCGCTTTTCGTGCGGAAGCACACGCACATCCCGCGAAAGAAGTATAATATTATTACTCTCTAGTATCTATATATATATACGTATAGTGTATACACGCGTACACAGGTACATTTTCCACATTTTACCACCGAAGGGACAAGAAGTAGAAAGAAATCAAAACCTCGAACAACGAAACCCCTTCTTTTCTACCGATAGATCTTCATGTTTTCCAAAAAAAAACATTTTTACGATAATATTAAATGCATTAATAATATGCACATAATATATAATATATATTACGGTCATATTTATATGACCCCGGAAATGAGATAATAGTGGACTCGACGGCCACAAAAAACCTCGGAATTTCGACGCTCCGGGCAAATGTTATAAACACTTTGCCAATTTAGGCGGTGTGCATTTTTTCCGGGCCCGATCTATTCGGCCAGACATGATATTATTTCAATATATTTTAGATTAACATAAATAGATATTATAGGTACCTAACTGTAGAGTTGCGCGATACAAAAAAAACCAGTAGCGTCCCAACCGCCGGTATTTCGGTAACTATAAAAATATTGGCCACCGGCCGATGAAAACAAATTTGTGTCACTTCAATTATTTATAATGTGGCGCGTCATGCCTATATACGGCTGCTATGGTATATGCTCGGTTGGCGAACACAATTATTTAAATAATAATATTCTTTTATAGAATGATAATATTTCTGTTGTAATTTTCCTCGCTCGCCTCAGACGTGCGTCGCTGCAAGTGTTACATAGGTCGTCGATCGTATATTATAATATGAGCGTACGATTTGTTCGATGCATTAATAATTTTCGTCGTACATATAGGAACCTGTACCTACATAATATTATGTGCACAAATAACGAATTATATATTACTTCGATTAACAATATAACGCGCCAACGCGGGCACGTGCAAGTGCGTACTGAAACAAGCGTAGTAAATTTTATCCTATATAGGTAGTTGTAGGTACCAGCGGCGTGTGGTACACGTCCGCGGAGCGCATAATATTAACATAACCGTCAATTACGTAGTCCGTCAACGCCGATGTGCGTTTTATTCTAATGTCAATTACACAATGCGTTCGGCCGTGTCCCTAACTACACTCGTGCAGTGTTCGTTGTATATAGTATATTATATAAATATAATTATTATTAGATGCACCGCACGCAGTCACCACCTCGGCTGCACTGCAGTGACAGTTATTACGATATTTTAAATTACGCGATGACAGAACGATAATACGGTAATAACCGCTGCCATCGCGGTCATCAGTAGGTACCTATAATATACAATATATTATAATATATTGTATTCATAATATAAACATAATATTATGCTTTCACAAACGGTTACTATATAATAATCACTTGATATAATATATATATATATACTTACGCCATCCACAGGTAGGATACTACTCGTATTGTACATGCCTTAATGAACTCGACGAAAACCGTGCAGGTCTCACACGGTGGTCGTCCACTGTATATATTATAATATGCAAGCAGTGGATTTCACCCGAAAACGTTAATTTATATAATATATAATAGTATGTCGCTGGACCCGTCATATATAACTGACCGAGTGTATAATATACTGTGCGAGTTTATTAAAAATATAATAATTCACAAATCGTCGTCGTCGCGCTATTCATCATCTGTGCGTGCGACAAGAGGTAAGAGCTTGGCTCTCATAAAACACAACGGCCGATCAGCGTCAGATCGTGTCTGATTAAGTGAACGCGTGGTTTTCACACAGTTAAAAAAAAAATCGCTTCGTATACGACGTTATTATTATTATTATTATATAGTGTACAAGCATTCGTGTCGTTTATACTCGTTCCGGTGACGACTTTACAGTTTACACGCATAATACATACAATTATTGATAAATCGTATTTATTCTTAGTCCAAACCAATCCGTGCTCGGAGTTCGGCTACAGTATTATTAAACAATATATAAACTTAATAATAAATACATAATACCTGCGCGCGATAATACGTATTTGTCTGGTTATTTTTGACGTTTTCGTATAGTATTATAATATTATTCTTATGTTTGTTAAAATTAATTATCCACTCTGTCTCAATATATTATTATCTATAGTATAAGTATATTTTCCGTTTGTTTCATTTTTTTACGAGAAAAAAAGTATTATTCTTAAAATATATAAATACCTATATACAGCTAGGTGAGTGCATTGTTTTTTTGTTAAATTTATTTAACACGGTTTTTAACGGCAATCGACTTTATGTGGTCTGTCCGACATTTATTAAACGGTCGTATTTTAGCAATAAAACCGTTTAACGTTCGCGATTATCCATTAATTTCGGACAAGTAATCGTAAAATTTATTGTTTTCTCATTGAAAACTATTAAAGTCACCCACGTCCCCGCCTCCCGTGGCTTTATTGCGAAGCCGCGAAGGTATCGTGTTATCAAAATATAACTTCCCGTATATATTATAATATTTACTGATTACCCGGATAAGACTTAAGTTCATTAAATACAATTTACAGACGATATTTATAGGTACTGCCACAATAATGTGCTCGAATCTATCATCCAATGTTGTTTATGGTATAATGTTTAGGAATCTTAGAAATCAAAAATTGAGTATAATATAGCTGATTTATTATAATTACATTACGGTAAACTTTACTATATCCTATGTGTTAAAAAAGTCAAAGGATGTGTGATAAATAAAAAGGTGACAACAAACAACTAATAAGTTTCTAATCAAATAAATAGGTATAGGCAACGATTTGTTATTTCAATGTTGGTCATAATAATCGATAATATAGGACTATAGTATATATATAAATATTAATTCGTATAAGACTATAGGTACTTAGAAATAATGTTTATTCAAGGTTTTTTTTGTTCAATGAACTTTTTATGGTAAATGCTAAAATAAGAAATGCATTTGTTGTCACAAATAGTACAAGTGGCGGTTGTACAATATAAAGAATAAAGATAATAACTTATTTGGTACCTGTGATTTATTACTGTTTAGGGTGCCTATATTAAAATCGTATTAATACGATTTGCTACACATATTTTGTATATTGATATCAAAACGTGAATTAAAAATACACTGTTATACATATATTATATTATTATTAAACTTTAATAGAAGTCCAAAATGACAGTTAAATACACTTTTTTCAAATTTGATAAATGTTCAATTAAATCTAATAGCTAGGTCAAAAAACTATTACATGCTATACATAACGTACATTTTACACGTATATCCACAGACCACAATGTACAGTAGACACACAAGATACAACCAATTTCTGCGTATTTATAGCGTCCTCTTAAATAATTCAATTCAACGTTGCAAAGAAGCAATTTCAATGGTATACTTGATTTTATAATGATTTTCACGCATTTCGCTACGATATAATTTTGTTTTTCAATTTAAACTTTTATGTTTTGAAAACAATTACTTTTCATAACTATGGGTGTAATAATAAATATATTTTTTAGCGTTTGAGAGAATGTCACGAAACTGAAATTGTGTCAAAAACAACGCGTCGTCTACGTGTTTTTACGGTCATCTGTGCTGATTATAGATTTTAAGCCGTTGTCGTTGCGGGAAAGATTAGTCAGCACTTTTAAGACGAGATTATACTGCAAATATTGTTTGGAGGATTTATTTAGACCGTGAGAAACCGTCACACCGGCGCGTTGGTGGGGCGAGTAGAACATTACTGCTCCGCGCGGCGCACACAAACACCTACACACACTTACTATACTGCGCACACACGTATGCGTTTTGATAAAAATATATAATAATAATAATAATCGGAGATGAGAGAGAGAGATAGATGGATAGTGAAACGGGGAGAACATAAGCTGCGGGATAACCTACGTGGCATTTCGAAAATTGATTGGGTCGTCGCCGCGCCGAACCGCTCACTCGCGCCGTTAAAGGTCAATTAAATCGGGCCTGCCTGATGACATTCCCGCGGCTGACGGCAAAACGGAAATAATGTTCGTGGCCTGGGGAATTAGCATACACGACTACGGTGTTTTTCACTCGTATTATATGCACACACGCGCGTTATAATAATATTATTATAGGTGTACACGACCATTATACGACGACGACGGTGCTTGCCTTTTGTGCCCAGCGCGTTCGATATTGTCGCCGCCGCCGCCGTCACGTACCTATATATATATATGTATATCAGGCGCGAGTTTCTGTTACAGACTACAACAATATATACATACATATATATATATATACGTATGAGAGATAAAAGAATAACATTTATACATATACTTAAATAATACACACTGCTGCAACGGCGTCGGCAGGTGTGCACTGCAGGTGAAGGGGTTGCTGATGACGGGGCATATTATACTATACATGCAGGATCGCGGGCTGCGTACGGTGAAAGAGAGTGGGAGAAAGAGGACAAGGGGTAAACATATTGTGTGTGTGTGTGTGTGTGTATAGTCTCGTTTCGAATTTACATGTACCTATATACATAACATTATCCGGTGAATTATTACCATTACAAGTTCAGGTCACACCCAGGACGACGCAAATCGCGCGCCGCTCGGACGTCTTTATTCTTGTATACATTTTTTTTTTGTTACGTTCTTTTTTTCATCGCCTTCTTTCTATTTATTCCTGCGCCCGCACTCTATACACTGCAAATACGCCGTATACGTGCGTATATCCCGTTCATCCGCACAGCCTTTTCGCACGAGCAATTCGATTATACGTATATAATATAATGACTGGGTACCTAACTCGAGAAAACACTTATACATTTCCAGAACAAACAACAGCACACAGGTACATGTCGGGAACGTATTTGCAGCGGTATATCAGCTATTAATATTTTTTTACGGCAGAGTTTAAACAATTTGTTTATGCACAAGGCAGCTCTGTCGAAACAATAATTTAATGTTTTATACAAACAATGAATCATAATAAACGATGTAGATATATTTATTAATATTATATATATACGACCTGCAGAAGATAATATAGTAGCCAGTTTATTCGTAATATTATATATTATGCGTAAGTATAGTTACATTATTTACTATTGTTGTAAATATTTTACGAGTTAACGATCATATAATAATCGTCATTATTATCATAATGTTGATTGACGGTAGACTCGACGTAGTCAATATATACGAGTATACATATAGAAAGACAAATATGATAATTCGTTCATTTATATGTTAAATTTCGTCGTGATTATTATTGTATACGAGGGGGAAAAGGATCATAATAATCGTTTTATCCCCTTCTGAACCGCGCTGTCTACACACAACGGCAGTTGATTTTTTTTTCATTATAAAAGTTTTAAATTATAAATATTTTTGTTACGAAATCGTTGCTAACGATAGTCGACGGAGGCGGTGGTGGCATACGCGCGAAATGCGTCGTTATTATACATCACGGACACATTATTAGGTATTTATATTTTATACAATTTGTATAGGTATAATATTGTGGTAACCATATATAATAATGTAAAGCGCGCTGCTTATGCTAGGGCGCTGGCACCGGGGGCGACGGATCGGGTAAATTAGAAAACTCGGACGTCACCTCCACGACCGTTTCCGGTTATTAGCGCCAAGGTGGTTTTATGGTGGATCGAAATAGATTTTAGATGGAGCCACGCGGGATTTTGTATACGGCCGATGGCGGCGAATAATATAATAATCCCAGAGAGTATATATAATATTATATAACGTGTAGAAAAACCGTAGCCGCAGCCGCACGCCGCCGACGCTGCAACAGCACGCAGACAAAGGATAGGTTGCGGTTTTCTGGATCATTTCACGGTACGGTGGACGTCGTAGCCGCCGTCAATCGTAATCATCTTTGTCGTGTATATAGCCCCGGTCTCCCTCGGGACGAAACGCATTTAGAATTACTATTATAATATATTATCGCAGTGCAGCTAGTGTATATGCGGCGTGCGCGCGTGCGTGCAGGAGAACCGTGAAATTTGGACGCGCGAACAATTATTATCATTATGCGCGTATTAAATTATAGGCATTGCTGTGGCCCCTTTTATATAGTCAAGTTTAAAGACGTATAGTACGATCCCGTCGATGGCCGGGCGGTGGCCCTTTTAATTTCATTAGGTAACAATTTCTTTTTGTCGGGCCGAGTGCGGTGTGACTTTTCAATTGGAAACGTATTTCGACGAGTTCACCAGCCACACCTCAGCATCGTCATCGTCGTCGTCGTCGTCGTCAGTACAGTCGTTTGTTATTATTATTATTATTATTATTATTTTATTTTTTTATCTAGGGGCCATATTAGGTACCGTATATGGTGTAGTGTAGTGTACTAGATGTATACCATTATAATATAATTTTATAAAGTATATATACAACATGCGCTGCGCTCGTACTTTATAACATTGTTATACTGCCGTGTGCGTCGCATATAATATAGAAGACGAGTGGAAAAAAAAATAAACGATAGACGACGACGACGACGACGACGACGATTACACGACATAACAATGACGACGATGTAATAACACGCTCCGGGTTCGGAATAGTGAAAAAAATGACCACCGCGGCCTCCCAGATTATTATAATGACTCCTGCGGTCTCTCATCACCCACGAAAATAACGCGACGGAAATTTCTTTTATAACAATTGGCGAACACAATGGCTGTTGTAAGATTCAGTCTCGTACGGATACACATGTATACTATATAATATATATAATAATACTTTGTATGTATGTTTATTTTATACACATACACTGGTGCGCGTGCATTATTATATTGTGTTATAATAATATTATTATTATTGTTATACTCGGCAAACACTGACGGCGCGGCGTCTGGTCGCCAGTCGTCGTTAAAATCATTTCCTCCCTTATGATGTATAAAAACGTGATGAGTGTTTTTTGCTCGTTTTGTATTCGTTGTTATTATATTATATTTTTTGTTTTTCGTGAATATTATATTATTTAATATAGTGCCTATATATAGGCACTATATATATGTGTTATATAAGTGTGTTTACCGCGTGAAAACTATGTAGAATAATAATATTATAATATTGCAATAAAAAAACGACGAAACGACGCCGATAAATTATATTTTTACACCTACTTTTTAAACAATACGATACAATATTACGACGCGTTCAACTCAGACCGTCGTGGACCGCCGTGGTGCCCTTGTTATTTTATCACCCCGATATAGTACATATACCTACATGTGCCATCTGCATAGCCTATAATATTTAGTTTTCCTATTTGAATTTTCGTATAATAACCGTTGTATATAGTTTTGAAAAAAAATTCCAAGATAATCGCAATTTCGTGTATAATTTTTGTCCGCAAGACTTCGACGTGTTCCGATAATCTTATAGGGTACGCACAAAACGATAATCGCTTAACGAATTACAGACCCATCGACATGTACTACATGTGTACTGCAGGCACCATTTTATATACACAAACTGTCTACATATTTATATATTATATTATGTTGTCGGTGTCGTGCAAATATTATTATAATAACATATTATTATATATTATATACAATATATCGGAACAAAATATTGTAGGCTCGTTAATTCCTCGGATTTATTAACGTATAATATTCCGCGGCCGTGTATATAATATACGCACGATAACTATATGTAGGTACAACAGTACAATGCACCTAAATATAAATATATTATATTATATACTACGCGCGGGGATGACGAAATGAGTACAAATCGAGTGTGCGCACGCAAATCCGAAATTAACGAGCCTGTTCGTGTCAGCAGTCGTCGTCGTGATTGTTGACGAGGGTGCAGGCGATGGTACTTTTCTGCGCAGGCATCATAAACGGGGCGTATATACCTGTGGTTTGTACAAGTATATATATAGTATTTATACGAAATATACGCGTGCAATAATGCGAATAACGAGCAGAGACGAAATTTTCGTCACCGCTGCCACTTGTGTCAATTTTCCGGAAAAACGATAAACCGTCACGCGACGACCGGATCCGCCGGATTTCGCATTGTACACGCCGTGCCTCTATATATATCGTAAAATAATAATAATACCGCACGGCTATAGCAGACGGCGGCGGTGGTATAGTGTGTATCTACTACAGCCGGGACGTCCCCAAAGGATTACACGTCGATATATATTTTTTGCCCGTATACTATATATAGAGAAAACCAAGTATATAATAATATACGCTCCCGTGTGTCAGTGTGTGTACTGTGTACGTGTTTTCGTCGTCGTCGTCGATGTTTTCCTTTGATCGTTGCTCTATAACACTCCAGCAGCGTGTACGTTTGTTCGCGTATATATATACGCGCGTTTCTTCGCGCGTGTGTGTGTGTGTGTGTGTGAGTGTGAGTGCGTGCTTGCGTACCCCCGAGGGAGTTCATTAATAATAACGCGTCGGATATATGTGTATAAGGGAAATTAAACCTCTGCTCGTACGTACGTACATATAATATCGAATTCGCCCAAGTTTTTATGACCGGCCACGATATTTATGACGTACTACGCCGCCGCGTCGGTCAACTTTTACGACCGACCGCCGATATAACGATGCGCCTCCTCCTCCGCCGCCGCCGCTTCCGATGATACATGATAACATAAACCACAGAGTATATTGTACACGCAAGCACGTATATAATATTATACATATTATATCCCGCCCCGACTAGCCCCACATGCTATGTATACATGTATGCGTATGTATGTGCTCTAAACGCAAAAAGAAAACTTACAGGCGAAAAAGGTTAAAAAATATAGTTATACGCATGTATAATATTTTTATATTATGTCGTACAAATGTTCACCGTCGTCCACATAAAATAATATATTGTTATGGACTTTTATAAATCATTTATGGATATACTGCTGTGGTATAATTGAGGGTCTTATTTATCCCTGCGTACTTATACTATAGCGTTGCAGCTTACTATTGCGGTCGACGAACAGCGTGCATGCAAATAACGTCAAATTCGTATAATATATAGCTGCCGGAGATATTATTATAGACTTGTATTACAATAATGCTCGTCGTGTCACTGAACCGCGGCGATCGCGGGAGAAACGACGCGACGAAAAAAATTCACGGACGAGGAAGTTGTTAAGTCGGTGACGCCTGATAATATAGGTACACTGCTACGTACACACGTGTTATATATGTGCTGATGAATACATGAATATATTTACACACGCCATAGCTATGTTTAAAATATATATATATTACCATGCGAATTTCACTTCTCGAGGTGGTGATGGGGTCCTGCAGCAACGGCGGGTCGTAGTTGTGAGTGTACGCAATGATGACAATGTGTGATGCATATAAGCATATATACGACAAGGCATACATAACATTATGTAAAGTGCAATCTGCAGCCGTCTGGTGTATCCGTTTTTGATCACACACTAATTCCTGGCCCCGCCATCGTGTGTATACGTATATAGTATAGAAGTTAACATATAGCTCGTATCAACGTTTCAATATGTTTAAAATTCATTTTCGCGACCGCCAGAGTGGTTTTACATGCGAAAGTATGTATATGTTGTATATATTATTATTATACCGTTGCAGTTCATTGTCGGCGGGTGTATAACGATATCTGCAGCGACGGCGCCGCCGCCGAGGCAAACCATTGTATTATTTCGTTGAAAATTCCCAAACGCGCGCATGCATAATAAAATATATTACATAGGTACTCGTATAATATATATACTAGATGTGCGTGGGCAATATATTATTTGCGAGTTCGTAAACTTATTATTGGGGGATGTTATAAAACGTACGGTTGACCGTTTTAGGTTGACGATATAAAAATTAATTTTTAATATACCGTATATAATAATAACGTTTCGACTTCAGCGTAAGTTTAAAAATGCTGTATAAATTAATATGATATGTGTAATATAATTATATATTATACGCAGTTGGTTATCGGATAACGATACTATATTATAATATTAATAAGACAAGCAAAAGTTCCGTCTCTGCTCTCTCGCACTCGTACTTTTGTCTAGGCATATGTGTTCTACAATAACTTTTGCAGTTGATAATAACTAAACTTTTGATGTACAACACGACGCACCGGGGGGCGTAGGGTGTTTTAGCTCATATTATTCCGTACGAAATACATCACATATTAAATTATAATATATATATATGTTATGTAATACACGAAACGACGTTTGACGCGGAGCCGGTGGTATCCGACAAAACGTCAGTTCTCTCTTTATATTAATACGTTCGATATTATAATATATAGGTTAAAATATGAAGTTGATAAATGTGCAAATATTCACATTTGTACAAATATAAATAATATATAAACTCGACGGCAAAAATATTTCAGCCATCCGTTTAAATAAATATTGCGCAGCCGAATTCCAACCGGCAGCATGACCATTACGCAGCTACCGCGGCGGCGACATCTCACGTCTCGCGTGACATTTCGAGTAAAAACGCTTTTGTGCGAAAAATTGCCGTTCGTCTGGCCGGGTCCACGTGATTGTTGTGGACAAAAGGAAAAACTGATAAAACGCAAGAGATTGAAGGGGTTGGGTGCGGACGAAAAAAAAAACCAGAGGTCATAAATACAAGGATCGGGTGAAAGCTCGCTGACCCATGCTTGGCCCGCGAGTTTCGGATTACTATAATATAGCAGCGACGGTGAAGCTATACGTGTATATATATATATATATATATATATACATTATGGTTTCCGCGCAGAGAGAGGAGAGAACATTATTGCGCGTTTATATATATATATAACCAGAAGCGGTGGCTGAGCCAAAACTTTTGAGCAATAATTAATCGGGTTGGCCGCAGCGGCAAACTTATACTGGCGTTTGTATATATACCACGCGCGGGGAAACTTCTCTTCGGCGGCGGCGGCGGCGTGCGGTCGATCTCCTCCTTCCTCCCGCCGCCGTCGTTTACTCGTCAAGAACATTCTTTTAAAAATATCAGTTCAGAGGTCTTTTATTTTCATCATTTCGTCATTTTATAAATTTTGTTTTTTTTTTCGTCTTTTGTCAATGTCGTGCCGCGGCGGTATAGCGCGACCGGCATATCTGGTTTCTCGCGGTTAATGAGCGAAACACCCTTTGCGCGCAGACCCGCGGATTTCCACGACCATCGGCAAAGAGTTATTTACTCGTATTATTTCGGATATATCACTGGCCATCAGTCAACTGGTCCCGCGGGGGGTGCTGCTGCAGTGTAAAGCGCCGCGATCGCCGCTTTTTTCCCCCTTTGTTTAATGATCCGTAACGTGCCGTGCCACACAAAATCGCATTATTCCCGAAACGCTGCAGTATAGAATTTCGTGAAAAACTCTCATTTTACCCGACCGTGATCCACTGTCGTGACGAGTCTTAAAAATTTGTTCATTGTTATGTCCTTCCTTAAATCCTTTGGTTCCCGGTCGTCGCAATTAAATACAATCATTTTGTCGTACCAAATAATAATTATTTTATAGCGTGTTAGACATTGGTAGAGTAGTGGTAGTAGTAGTAGTAGTAGTAGTAGTAGTACGAATGGTGTATGTAATACTATGTTCAGTGGTCTTCACGCATTCATGGCCAACCCCATCGCCTAAATAATAATATTTCCGAGAGAATAATCGTTGTCGTTTTCCCGTGAATAAAACATGCGGCAAATTTGAATTTAAATCGAAAACGGGGTCGGTTTTAATTAATTTTCTTTTTTCTTCACTTCTGCGAACGAATCAATAAATGGAAATTTCACGAGCTCACCGCACTTGTATATATATTATTATATTATATTATATTGTATTGTTGTATACCATATATATTGCGATATTGTAAGGGTCGTCGTCGTGTCTATATTATATTATATTCTTTGAACTGGAAAACGCGCACCCCCCCCCCCCCCCAATTGACATGATGGCATCGAAATGCTCTTTTCCGCGCAACCTGACAAAATATTTCCGTTCTACCATTAAAGAGGACACGGTTGTTCTATTCTATTCTATATTATTATTTTTTTTATGTACCTATCAAATAACGAGTGACGCCGTTGACGGGCTTCGTCTGCTGACCCGAACTATATATATATGCCTTTTATGTAACTATCGCTGCTGTCAATATGCGTATATATACTACAACACGAATAATCCGAATTATTATCGTCCAATACATTATATATTATTATAGATGATATTATATTTATAGGTATACAAATAGTATTAACTCCTGTAAATTTGTACCTCTAAAATGTTTTTATTCTATTTTTTCGCATTGACTGATACCGCTATATAAAATATACAGCGCAGAGAGTATACCTAAACTTCCTTCGCTTATAAATTATAAGCCTATATACCTACGTGCTACAGTATGCATTTACTATATTATATTGTTTGTAACATATTATACCTATATTATGCCGGTATATATACAACGAGAATGCATATTACATAAGAACCGTTCATTAAATTCTGCGGTATATATGTATATGATTTTTATCGGTCATCTAGATCTCGATTGTAATGCATATAACTATATACCTACACGTATAAAAGTTTTTATTTTTCGTTTAGTTTTAGACATAATCTGCGCGGAACACGACGTTCTACGACAACGGCGACGGGTCGCACGTACGACGTATACCTACCTACAATATATAACTATACATAATATACGTATTATAATATAATGTAAGGCCGTCTGCGTGCAGTGTTTTTTTTTTTTTTTATTATTATTATTTTAATATACGCGTATATTTTATTCGTGATAGTTTTGAACTTTGGATTTCCCATGTTCCACTAAGGTTGATTTGACAGTCGTGTGCGCGCCGTATATAGGTACCTACATAATATAGGTATATATAAAAACACGAGACCGGACAGAGCTGGGTTGACGAAATAAAAAATAAAATATCGAATAGCAATACGATAATATAACGGGATTGAATGGCAAGACGACGGCGCTCAGAGCGCATTCGTCCCGAGTACGTGTACACACACACATATATGTATATGCGCTGTAGTATGTATTATAGTCGTGTGCGTTTATATATATTTAAATCCAATGACATATCTACACGTTGGGTCCAAAAGAATAAATTACATTTTACCGCGTCACCTTTTGAAAACCATACACTATGGCGGCACCGGCAGCGGCGTGGACCGCAATCTTTTGACGGGGACATTTGCATAATGCGACAAGTAGCCGCTGCTTTTCTGCTTCCGCCGTTACCTCTTCGTATACGTTTTCTTTGTGGACGCGCGCTCACGCACACACGCACGCACACACACACACACACACACACAACAACTGGCGGCATGCGAACGACCACCAATAATGTATAATAATAATAATAATATATATAGGTAGGTAGATATATATTATGTGTAAACCCTTACCGCGTCGTCTCCGTCTACATCCGTCATCTCATAGGTTATATATGTATGTACTATTATTATGCATATTATATATATAATATGTATACCTCTAACTCTTATTAGAATTGAATCTACCGGTTGTTAATGTAATTATCCCGGATGACGTTTACAAATCGACGACGCTGCAGAGTTATATATTATTATATTCTCCGGATTCCTTTTCCACGGTAAAAAAAAAAAAAATTATATATTATATATTATGATAATAATAATACAAGTATGCAATACGCCGCCGCGCGTACCTCTATAAAAAAAAAAGAAAAAAAAAAGGAGGTAGCCGCGCTGCATCAGCAGCGTGTTGTCTCGGTTCGCCCCGCATTAATGGCACTTTAATAACGCGCGCGCGGCAGCGGCGGCGGGCAATTAAATACACATTATAGGTATACGCGTGTGTGTGTGTGTGTGTGTGTTGTGTGTGAGCGCGCGAGTTTGGCTTTTTATACGAATGAGTCTTAGAAAAAAAAAACAAAAAAATTACTTCCATCTCTTCGCGGCCGCGGTCATCTGTTGCGGCGGGTTGTGCGTACGCGGCGGCGGCGGTATTATATATATATATAATATATAATATTCCTCCACGCGCGTTTCCCCCTATAATATATCTAACGATGAATACCACAGAGTCGTAGTCGTCGTCGTCGTCTTCGTTTTTACGTTTTTCCCCCTATATACACACACACATATATACATATATATATATAATATTATATTATATTATATTATATAATATTATTATTATTATAATTCACATGTATAGTAATTTTTTTTTTTTACTTCTATACGAACCGCGCTCCGCGTAATGACGTACCGAATTATGAGGAAGATTTCTGGGCTCATTAAGCACTCCGTTCGAAAAATGGTTTTCGGCGTGTTAATGACGCCGGAAAACGCACTTTCTCTTCTCCCGAGGGTATAATCGTGTGCGCTTTGCTCGCGTACGCCGCCGCCGCCGAGTTACACCGTGCCCGAGTCCGCGCAGCAGTATAATAATAATAATAATAATAATATACAGACATAAACATCACCACCCGAGTCCATTGTTGTACAGAATGCGTATATAATAATGTTGTTATGTGTTATAGGTATTACACACTATATAACAACAGTCTCGTGGCTCGAGGTATAAAGTCCATCGTTTCATAATATCTAAATCGTGTGCAGTCCTCTCGGACGGGTGCGTGCGCATTAATCGTTTTTCCGCGCGGACGTCGCAGTTGACCTTTGAGATTTTTTTCCCCTGCTGAATTTTCCCGCTTTACTCGCGCGCATATTGCAGTAATAGTTGTCGTCCCTTCCAATTGTGTGCCCTCTAGTGCGTGAAATCTGGTCTATTTTTTTTGTCTCGACTCACATTGATATTTTCCAAAAACATTTTGTGATGGTTAAAAAATTATTCAAATGTTTTACGATTAAATATATACAACAGTTTTACATCGAGACCGCTTTAAAAACTTTTTCGTTTCGTATTCGTTGTCAGCGTTATTCATTCTTATTATATTCCGTGCTATAAAATAATGTATTCCGAAGAAAATTAAGTCAGTAATTAACATAAAAAAATATTTACTTGACGCGTTTGCATTAATCGACGGCGAAGAACGACATCTGAAAATCTGTAAGACTTACAGTTTTTTTTTTTTTATTCTTGTTTATATTTTTCGCAAGCCGATGTTTCCCGACCGCCTCGCATTTCTCAGTATCGCTTTGGAGTTAAGCCAAAACATAGTTACAATGTTTATTTTGACCGTTTTCTCCGCCACCGCCTCCACCGTACTATACTGCAGTATACTATATATTCCACGATTTCGTGTAATTTATTCTCTGGCGGTGACTATAGCTCTCTCTCTCTTTCTCTTTTCCACTTTCTTTCTCTCTCTCTCTCTTCTCTACGGGTATTATGTAAATTTAGCGCTCACAACAATTTCGGTGGGTCGGGCTTGACGAAATCCGATCAAGACGAATCGCCATAGACACGTACACCGAGTGTGCTGCACCGGGATCGGTGTGCGTAGGGAGGCATAGGGGAATAAGGGTCTGAGGAGATGGCGCGGCGGCGAGTTGATGAGATTTCGCGCGCGCTACGACCCTAACGTTTTGGATGATTCACAGTGATGTGTACGTGTGTATGGTGTGTGTACGTATATATATGTGTGTGTGTGTGTGTGTGCAAAAGCAAATGAATACGTTGCGTTTACCCCGTATATATACTATTTGCACAAGCCTTTGAAGGTGGTCCCCGTGACTCATCCGACGGATAGGCCGTCGGAGAAGAGAAGAGGATTTCGTGCTCGGAATGTTTTCGCACAAGTCTCCACCACCTCGTTGCAGAGGGTCGTCGGATCATTAACCCAATGGGGGTTTTTATTTACTATCGCAATTGGCGATGACGGTGATGGTGACAAATTTCCAGGACAATAGAACCTTGTTATATACGTGCACACCCACACACACATATTATACATATATTATCTTACCCCTAGGGAAATCGTCAAAACTATACACTACTATATAATATAACGTGTATACCTATATATATATATATTGTACATTATTTATTCCCATGTAATAGGAATATTTCGTGCTTTTTTTTATATGTATATTTTATTTAATTACATTTTTGTTCTTTTTCAGTGGGTTGAAGAGAGCTACATAAATTTTGAAAAGGGCATCAACTGGCGGTCGTACGTCGTGTGCGATGTCACCAAGCAAAATGTCAACAATTGGGTGTGGACGCCTTTCATTGAGCGCGGGCTGGCCAATCTCATTTACATCGAAGTCAAGTTTACCATCCGAGACTGTTCGCTGTTCCCGGGGTACGCGCTGTCGTGCAAAGAAACGTTTTCACTGCTCTACTACGAGTTTGACGTGGCCACAAGGGAACCACCGCCTTGGGAACCCGACAGCTACAAATCAGTTGGTAAGTTTAATTCGTCAATTAAATCGATAATCTTTGTCATGTTATTATACCTAAATAATTATCGAAAAATCGACTTATGAGTTATTACTTATTAATTTTGTACAGTTTTTCATCATTTCCATTTTTCCTAGCTAGGTACTATTAAATAGTACGCATTTATCTCAAATAGTATGGTTTTTTATGTCCCTATATTAACTGCCAAAAGTAATTACCTCGGACGGCATAATATATATATTATCCACAAGAGGAAATGTTAAAAATTATTTGAAACCGTTCATCGTAGTGAAACGGGAAATCCTTTATTTACGTAATTATGCTATGCGTGCACGTGAAGTAGTATTTGTACATATGACTGTATCATCATTACCCATATACTTATACATTACTAAAAGAAAAAAAAATAACAATATTAATATTATTACATTATAATTTATTAACTATTGTTGTTTTAAAAGACATACCTAAATCAACGATTTTGTTAAATTTTCGTTTTAATTAGTTATGGTGGTTAGCAATAATAATATGTAGTTTTATATTATATTATTTCTCTCCTTAACACGAAATATAAAACTATATAAATATAATTTATATGTATATTTGTATAGGTATGTATAAATAATATGAGTTTTTGACTCGCGTATAGTAAATAGTAATATGTAATCTATTATAGTAATGATTTAATGTTTAAATAAAAATTTTAAAATTTAACGTTAAATCAATAATTTAAATCGCAAACATCTTAATATTTTGTAACGTTTCAATAGAAATTTTGAAATTTTTAGTGGAGTTTATATACATTATATATTCTTATAGTTATGAAACGCGTTTAATCAAAGGATCTTGCAAGGGCGATGAAAAACACCATATAAGTATATAGTAGGGTGTTAGATCTAAAGATATATATTATTCCTTTGATGATCCATATCTCTTTGTCTTAGCCCGAAACACTTGTTTCGATGGTGGTAATAACGCACGAAACATTTATATATTATAATATATATATCGATATTTCGACGTCCAAACTGCTATATATACACACTGTTCTAACGATTCTATTTAAAAATATATATTTATGATTACGTGGTATGTTACAGGTCGGATAGCTGCCGGTGAGGGGAGGTTCAACGCTAATAACGAAGTGGTGATCAATACTGAGACAAAAGCCGTGAAAGTTACCAAAAAAGGAGTGTACTTTGCTTTCAGGGACCAGGGCGCTTGCATTTCCATCATGGCCGTCAAGGTAAGACCGCACAACCGTATAATATAATAATATTATAATAATTTTATTCCCGTTCGTTTATTATAAGATATCTAGTCGTATACTCTGTGCGCCTATTTTTTTCCAATTATGCGAACTGCCGCTGATGGTCGTCGTATCTTATCACCGGCGTATGACGTTAGAAGATTAGGTTTGCGCGAATGCGGGCATAGCACAAAGAGTTATTATTCTCCGTTTCTTGTTTTGATTAAAATTTACAAGATCATTTAGGAACGTCAGCGCGGTGTTGGTGTTGTTTATAAAATTAATAATATTTCACGCGCATAATCGCCGGTTTTTTGGCACGTGTATAATATATTATATAAAATATAATTTGATTTTCGTGTTTCTGTTTTTTTTTTCTGTTTGCTTCGACTTTTTTTATTCCTCGCTAATCATATCCCACGCTTGTAAATCTGATGCCGTTAGATTGTGTCACGTTAGAAAAACAAAATCTCGTCTATACGGTTCAGCGTTTTTTATACGCGTATATATAGTATATTATAAAAATATATAAATGTAGGTATGTGTACATATTATATAGTTGTCGTGCAGCCGTAGAGAGGTGATGGAGGGTATAAGGGAAATGTGGAAGGAGAGAAAAGAGTTAAAAAAAAAAAGCGAAAGACAACACGGACGAGAACGCGATGCAATAATTATGTCAGAGAGACCCGGTGGGCGAATTTATAGTTATTGTCGTTAATACGGTAACGTCTCGGGGACCGGGTCGTAAATTTCGTCGTGGAATAAATAAAATAAAAACACGGGAGAAAAATAAAACGCTTAGGAATTCTACGAGGGAGAAACCGTCGTTATACGCGGGACACGAGATATCACG
Source organism: Neotoxoptera formosana (assembly GCA_022818045.1). NCBI lineage: Eukaryota > Metazoa > Arthropoda > Insecta > Hemiptera > Aphididae > Neotoxoptera > Neotoxoptera formosana. Next base: position 1,651,722 of record CM040631.1, on the reverse strand, counting down.
CCATTAGCATCTATCGAAATATGAATTCGTGATTAGCTACGTATAAATAAACGCAGTGCGAGAAGGTCGATCGGTATAATATAATATAACGTACGCGCGGTATACCACCGCAGCGAGCCAGGGAAACTAAATACACTCGCGGGCTGGTGTCCGAGTTGTCTGAGATGAGATATTTACGACGGCTTAGGGCTAAGACAAAAAAAATAAAGAAAAAAAATAGCGGTTCGCTACAAATGTCACTTAAGCATCGTGTTCGGACAAAACGGAACACGGACAGCAATTATTTAAGTTCGCTTTGTTAAATTCCTTCCCCAAAAAAAATATATTTTAATTCCGAATTCTCGATACGCGTTAAAATAAAAACGAACATAAACAGTTGTTACTACAGAGGTGCTTCCTGCAATGTATGCAATAATCGTTTCTCATAAGGTTTATTTGTTTAATGTTAAATATAAAATAAATTGTGCTTGGATCGATCAAATGTTGACGTAGGTATATACGGCACACCCTATTACGTGCGTGCGTTTGTAAATTCGTTTTGTATATAGTTCACAGAAATGCATTAAAACGGTCGTGATCCCCTCCCTGTATAATTTATAGCCTATATACCTATAAAGAGTATTTTATGCTTAAGCCAGAGGGTTTCTGTAATTATTAAGTTTCTTAATGCGTAAAAGCCTTTTTATCTCTAGAGACTCCGAAATCTCGAAAGACAAATTACCGAAAACTTTTTAATTCGCATAATGAAACTCCTTTTTTGTAATTGGCGACTAAAGGTTTATAAAAAAAAAAAAACTTTTTGATGCCATTTAAATGTATTTTATATTATATATGTACAGTAAAGTAACTTTTATAAGTGACGATTTCATGAATTCCAGAAACAGATGTTTCTCATATACACATAATTTTATACTGCTATATGTTATAATTATTATTCCTACACATATATACGATATAGTATATTAATTAAATACTTACATAAAACATCTGCCGTCGACCGTGCACAACGAATACCTGTCTAATATTATTTGTATGTATACGATGAATATATATATATGAGTTGAAAATTACACCCTTGAGACGTATACCAAGTAGGTACTAACATCGAATGAACAACGTCTATTATACACTCCACGCTCTATATGTAGCTATTATTTACTAACCGACTCACTAACTCTCAATAACTTTTATACCCCTTCATTTATCGTTTTATTTTAACAAAAATATTTCGTACTTTATATAATATAATATGATGTATAGAACCATAAAAGTGTACATATGTATTCTACATTTTTATTATAAGAGTAACTACACATTTTTCGTTTTGGTTTTATTCTTTGTCTAAACTTGTCGTTTTACGGGTTATATTTAACTTTGATGATGTTCCTAAATCGTCTTTTTTTTGTCCAGAGATGATATTTCTGTCATCTACCGTTAGTAAAGACTAAAGTATATACTAATATAATATATGAAACGAATAAAACAAAAATACAGCGTGCGTAAGATAAAAACGGCGATCGAACAGAAATAGTTTTTTATTTAACAGCATACCACCTAATCGTATATAAAAATTAACAAATACACTATATGTATATAATATGATATAATAATATAAGGCCCATAAATGCATGTTTTGGGGTGGGTTGGAGTCGCGGGTGCGTCGAAAACATCATGGTTGTTTTTTATGGTTTTTTCTTGTTGTTTATATAGTATACATATAATGTATGTATTTATACGTGTGTACAAAACCCCATGCTGATCGACGAAATAATAAAAATCTTAAAAATAATAGCATGGACGTTTTTAACTCGTTTTTGTTTTTTTTTCTGGCTGCAGTAGATTTTAATGGCAAACCCCGCTGAAGTATATTATATATATTTCTGGTCGATACTAAAAATCAAAACGATTTATTCTAATTTATGCGTGGAACTGCCGCTGTTAAGATATATACCTACAACGCTGTTAATAATTAATAAAATGTGTATAATAATATTATATTTATGTATTTTTGCCTTAAAATTAACATTTGGACTTTGCCGCAGGTGTATTACATCGTGTGCCCAGAAGTTGTGATAAACTTTGCAAACTTCTCTGCTACTCCAACTGCCAGAGAACTTACCCAAATCGAACATGCCACAGGCAAATGTGTAGATAATGCTGAAGTGGTAGGAGGCGGTGCTCCGACTTACCTGTGCAAGGGAGACGGAAAATGGTATCTTCCGTCAGGTGGATGCAAGTGCAAAGCTGGTTTTGAAGCAGACATAGAAGCTCAAACTTGTATAAGTAAGTATTATGAAAAATTTTAATAAAAAGAAAAAGTGATCATTAGAAATATTTTTTATGACACGCGATCAAAGTTGTTTTTTTTTAAAAAAAACACGAGAGGATATCTTATGAACATTGTCGATAAAGCGCATAATTGTTTATCATCGTCTTATAAATACATATTGTTGTTAAACTAATATAACCTATTCGTCTGTCTTGCAAGTAGTATTTCGTATAAATAGTATACTTTAGAATTGAAATACGCTATTGATCGTGTCCAACATTTTTATATACAGAAAAACAACTACTTCTATATACTACAGTCTGCACTCTGCAGGTATAATCTTAATATTTGTAATATCTGATCGATTTATTTTCTCTGATAATATAGTCTGATTTTATTTTCACATAGTCAATAATTCGTAAAATACCTGTTAAATTCTATAAATTATAATAATAATAATAAGTATATATTATTATAGAAAATAAAAAATTATTTCGTCAAATCTTCGAGTTCTATAAAAGTGTAAAAACTGAGTGAAATATTGCCTATTATAATGTTATGTATTTTATAACACGAGTGTATATTATAGCATACAATTATTTTACATAAATACGGATATTGTCTCATCCGAGAAATTATGGTTTTTAATTAAAAGTCTATTGAACCTCTTTTGAGTATCATCATTCATCGTTCAAGCAGACAATGTACACGTGTTATCTCGTATAAAAGCCGACCGGAAATCCAATTAAAATGATCCTTTTCTCAGACATTATACAGCAATAGCGATAACAACAACAACGACGACGAGTTCCTTCGCCTTACTTTAACAATAATAATAATAATAATAATAATAAGCACTGGATTCAGTTTGGCGCGATTATAAATTATATCAAAGGCCGTTTGTCGCACTATATTTACACAAGCAGTCGCAAGTCCCGGATTGGTTATGGGAGGGGGGGGGGCTGAAGGCAGTGTGGTAGTTTGAACCCGCGCAAAGTTTTCGCGCGAGACTGAGTCGGAGATAATTAGCCGAGATAAGGGGATACCATGTTATCTCGTGCTACCCGTAAAGGGTAAGTGGCGGGGGGTGGGGCGCAGCGCGTCCCTTATAATATTTATTTACATATATAATATTATATACCTGAAGAAACCGATTTTTCGTCTTGCTCGCCAAAGGTGCAGTAATCGCAAATTCTCTATTTGATCGTTTTATTTCAAAAGAAATTCTTATCGTACGCACAAACCTCTCCGGCCAACTTTTAATAATCGTCCTCCTACGGTGCATGTGAGCACACACAGCTTAAACGGTAGTTGTTTCCATTAATTCATTAATATATAATATTATAACACGCCTACCCTATAGTTGAAGTTGTATATCTATACACTACAGCTAGCACGTTACAATTTTTTCTTTCAGTTATCGTTTCGAAAAATTTACGTGGGCCTACGCGAATACGTTTTTAAAATAATAATAATAATGTGATGTATGTAACATAAGCACCTACCGAACGTTTACTGTATTTTTATTAGCATTATTATTTATTATATACGCATATATATATATATATATATATATATATACGAAATCGTTTTTATGCACGCGTATATATATATATATATACAGGTACAGTGGTTATATATATTTTCTCTCTCGCACAAATATCATATTATCGACGTCGGACGCCGTTTGTATATGTACATATATGCATATATAGGAAAAAAGAATCCGGTTCGATTAAAAAATAAATATATAGGTATATGTATATGAAAACGGTACCTAACATTAATTAGTATACCCGGCAATACCTGTGTGCGCGTGTGTGTGTGGCGGCGTGCACTCTTCGCTCGACAATACGCCAAAAAGCCCATTAACTCGTTTATTTATATTATACTCCCATCGACGTTATCCGCGTTTTATGCAGATTCGGTAGACAAGCCGGACGGCGTGCTTGCGCGCGTGTGAGTGCGTTCGCCGCCGCCGCCGCCGTCGGTGTTTGTTTAATAAGCGATTTATATGCTCAGGTATATAATATTATTATTGTACGCTGCAGTGTGCGCACGTATATAATGTCGGAATATTATTATCGAATACAATGCGCGCACAATATATTGCTATTATTATTTCAATATATATAATAATAACGCGTTTTATAATTGCCCCGTTACGTTGTTGTTGTGCGGCTGTCATCGTTATTATTATTATTATTTTCGAACCGCCGCCGTGCGTCGTGCTCCAGCGTGGGCCCTGCGCGATTTGTCTTCTCCCGCAAGATTCCAACGAAATCGCTTCACCGTCGTACTATACGTCGCTCTCTAACGGTGTACCGTCGTATAGGCAGACAGAACTTAATATTATAATATTTTATATACGGACGCACTAGATAACGGAAACGCCTGCAGTGACCAGTATCATGAGGTACACTGCAAGTGGTGCAAGAAGTGTCATGACGTGTCCGTCGTCGAGTAAACGGATTACGAGTATACGCCGAGCTATTGCGCGACAAGACCTGCATTACGATATTATTTTTTTCCGGCCACGTAATATTATATAAACCCGGACACATAAAACGCAAATCGTGTAAAGGTTGATGAAAAAACCATACGTTAAAAATATAATGCTTGAAATGATTTACGCGGTACCTACCATTTTACGACACGCACTCGAATATTATTATTATACCCGTTTCGAGACGTGACATAATATATAATATATATCTCTCCACCGTTCCGAAACTTTGTCGCGCCGCGTCTCATATTTAGGAAACTCAAATTATAATGTAATATAGTCAAGTAAATCTTAGTTATTCAGCTGTGCAGGTAGATCAATGAAAATGCCCGCATATTTATTGACAGCAGGATCCCTTTCGGAGAACGATTATTATGTTATGCTGAAGTCCTACACGACGGAGGATAAGAGCACATTTGCGGCGGCTCTCAATGGCTTAGCGATACATAAATAGTGTTTTATTTTTTTTTTTATCTTCGATATATTTTTACACTTTCCAACGGTACTCCGTAGAATTTGTCGTCGTTGCGTCGTTGCAAGTTTTTATCTCCATTACTTTATTTATTATATCATTATTTATATTATTAGTGTAGTCTAACCTTTTACGACGAACTTTGTCGAGAATATTACGATTATATTGAGATGCCGTGGTGTATGAGATGTGATCGTATGCAACGCGCCGCAGAGAGCATTTTTTCGTTTCATTTTGGTCGCCGCCCAAATACTCACCCACAGTTAATGTGAAACTTTTTATCTGGTTACACAATTATTGGTTTCCGGATCTTAAGAGTTCAATTAATTTAAGTCACGGTGTTTATACAGAGAAGAGCACCGAAAACACTCTAAAACTCACCAGGAGAGGTTTTGCTGAAAAATAAAACGCACTGAAGTACGGTCGTGTGTATAAAATAAAAACAATATAATATACTTCTGCAATGCGCACAAGTTTGTTCTTCGGAATCGTTCGCTGAAATGTATCAATGTAGTACATATATAAGTGTGCGTGGTGGATTAAAAAAATAAAGTTTTCGCCTGTTTGTATCAAGTTATTTAAGCTGCAGTGAGTGAGTTCGTCGTCCCGCGTATGCGTCTCCCTCAAACAAATGTGCGTAATGTGTATCGATGGTCAAAGGGGTCAATACAGATGTAATTAACCGGGGGGGAATATATATATATATATATTATTATATACATTAATATGAATCAAATATCTTATGGTTATACAAACACTTATTTTTGTGTACGGGGGGAGGGGGGCAATAGCCTCCATTGTATTCGCCTTTGTCGATAGTTGTATATATGTGGATTAAGCCACAAATCATATTTCAAGTTCACTTTTTTCTAAAATATACTTTTTATATAGGAAAACTCTTTTATATAAACTTTTAAAAATATTTGTGAACATTTCAATCGATAAAAAATCTATTCACGTTCTAATAAAACGAAGCGGCACTATATGTATTGCATACGTTCCCGAATAATTTCACACTTACGACTTATGATTAATTCGTATGTGCGGTCGTGCGTACTCATATTATAGCTGATAGCTATCGATGTATATTATAATGCTATATCCTCGACTATACGACGAGACTCGATTTGAACCGAAACCCTGCAGGACTCCCTGCAAAAATCAAACGCGCTCGTCGAATCGGGGACCGGAATTGCGCGGTAGCTATACACACCTAATAATATAAAGTATTTATATACGTATATATAATAATAATATAATATGATGTATATCGTGGTCGCACTTTAATATTCCGGACCATACGCGACGGCCCGCGGGCCGGATATAATATGTACGCTGTACACGGTCGTCTATACGTGATGTGTTATTACATATACAGGGTGATAAATGTTCGCTACTGCGCCGCTATCTATGTGTATATATATAATATATAATATATAACAGTTGTATATATATATATATATATAGTAGTAGTAGTAGTAGTCTACACCGTACACTGGTCTTGGAAGCGCGCATGATTTTATATATATATCGTAGCGGCGGCGATCCTCAGGGGTATCAATCTTAATCGAAAAGGGGACGGCGGCGGGTTATACGCGTTTGTGTGTGTGTGTGTAACGCATCCACAAACAATTTGTCTCTATTAATATAACGCCAATACACGCCAACGACGGTGTAGTCCATCTATCATTCTTCTATAATATACGTAGGTATACACACACTATCTCTCTCTCTCTCTCGTTCCAGATCGCTCGCCGTCTCTCCCCTCGGGGCAGTTATTACCACCACCAGAGATAGGGGCTTAAACGTGTGCGCTTGTGTGTGTGTGTGTGTGTGGTGAGCAATTAACGCGCGCGCACGGGAGTTTAATGAACCGCCAGGCGTGGCACATCACGGGACGAACGCGCGTTTATATTATTATTATTATTATTATTATGTATATTATATTATATATACGACGAAACAGATTTTTATGACGATACGAGCGACGCGGTTTGTCTAATGTGGTTTTTTTTCTTTCTCTTCTTCAGTCTGTCCTCCGGGCAAGTACAAATTCGGCGTCGGGGACGACAAGTGTCAGCCGTGTCCGGCGCACAGCAAAGCGCCCGACCAGGGGATGTCCGAGTGCAGGTGCAACACCGGATACTACAGGTCGCCCAAAGACCCGAAATCGGTGCCGTGCACGCGTGAGTATTATATTGCAATATAATATAATAACGATATATATATATATTGTTCGCGCACGCACGAACGCTGTAATATATTATTTTTATTGTGACTTGTGAGATTAGGTATACTATTAAAATCGTCGTACGCGTCTCCGACGAGAAATTGCGTGGACTCGCTGTGAAAAAACCGTTCCGTTATAATATGTATGTATTGCGTATAATATGCTTCGTCTTTGAAGACGATCTCTTACGACGCGCGACGGCTCGCTTTTTTGTCTGGTAATTGCACGCGCGGGTAGTGGGGGGGGGGCAGCTATGTTCGGCTTAATGTGCAGCTTAAGTATGTACAGCTTAATGTGTAATTAAATTTGTTCAGTCATTTGTTCTCGGACGGAATTGAAAAAGGACGTTCCATTAAACCGCGCTGGGGTTTTAAACGACTTTGAAGTCGCGGTCGCGAAAGATCTCTCGCGGTCACAGCACCCAGCAGTTATTATTTCGGTAGTTATATTATCAAAAGCACTGCGAATTCCGCTAAATCTCCGCCATTTAGAAACTCGGCAATATTAATAATAATCGTTCGCCACCGTGTCTTCCCTCCCTCCGCACCCCCTTCTCAATCACACCCACCCCTGCAGGCAATGTATATAGACCCGGAGAACCACATCAAAGTAAACGACTTGCCGTCCGAAACTTTATAATATTTGCATTTGTTCCACTGGGATTTTTCTCTATATATATATATAATATATGAATACATCGTAATAATATAATATGGATGTATACATAAATATTTTCTTCTATATTATTATATATTTTAAACAGATTACATTTTATCCATGGTTTTTTTCGTCTTCTATTGTAGCGGATAATTGTATTTGTTTTTTTTTTTATTATTTAAATATCTACGTCCTCGCTGCAGTTATTGTGGCTGGAAACCTATATTATATAGATAATTGTATTTGACTAGAAAAAGCAAGGAATAAATCCATCATTCGTATATTATAATGACTGCGTTTAAAATACAATCTATATTGACAGATTATGTCTAGTATTAAAGTTCAGTAAACGAGGCAATTTCAAAGACGTCGTCCGCGATCATATAATTACGATAAAGTTATCTATACAAATATTTTTAAGAAAACTAGTTCCACGCCTTGTCAATATTTGTATATTATACGTTTTAAATTCCAAACAAATAGATTTTTACTGTATAGGTAGTATGAAATAATGATACGATTTAAATCTACTCTATTTTAAAATGTAAATTATTTATAAACCTAACTTGTCTTAATTTGATTTATGCAGTTAAACATCTATATATTTTGTTTTGATTGAATCGCTTTATTTGTGAAATAATAATCGACTTATTTATTTTATGAACAAAAAATGTCTTTAAAAAAAACCATTTTATGCAATTTATTTTTTTGGTTATTTGATTTGTAATCACAAATAATATGTTTCGTAGGGTACTAAAAAGTTAAGAAATTAAATTTAATACGTGCAGTTCCTATATAAATTTTACATTTTTTTAAAAATTGTTATTATTTTTAGACGTTGATTTCGAAACATACAGTTAAATGATTATATCTTTTTCGTTCCAGTATGTGGGTTTCGTATAACCGACAGTCTGCAAAATAAAAAAAAAATTACAACAGAAATTTCTATCATTTTATAAATCATGTTACGATCTTATCGGATTGTACACAATTGCAACTCCCTTTAAGACGATATAACATGTATGTATATTTTTATTTTTATACAAACATAATTTCGATTCGTGTAGAGCAATTTAGGCGAGACTGTGCATACAACCGAGGGAATAGGGACCTAACGGCCAACGCTGTTGTTGTTGTTGTTGTTTTCGTTCAAACGACTACACCGAAAATTCACCAATAATCCGGCCGAGCAAACCCAATAGGTAAATAACACGCATATATACGCATACATAACATACCATCATTTCGGTCAAAGAATTTGGTGCGAAATCCAATCCTATTGTTATGTATCGTATTGGGACAAAAACATGTCATCCGACCACCGATGTTTATCTACTGAGAAAACACGAAGGTTCGTCGGCGGCGGCAGTGGCTACGACACAATATAATAATAACGGGTCCGAGGGGTCCACAGACGAGTATGAGAATGACAAAAAAAAAAACTAGTCTGGTCCGTTAAAATAAAACCTATAGGTACGGCAGATTTCCGAGTTCCTGAATTTCTATCGGTTCGTCTCTCCACCCCTCCCTCGCGCTGTCTCCGTAACCTCACTCGCTCTCTCTCTCTCTCTCTCTCTCTCTCGGTTACACTTCTTTTAGAGATGTTTATCTCATCTCGGGGGACGACGTTTTAGTGAAGAACGACTGATGACGGTGGCGGAGAGTGCGTATACGAGTGATATAGGACGTGAGAGGTGCACATATGGTGGGTAGGGAGGTAAAAAGAAACCGTAATGCTGTGCCGACGATAAATCTCTAAAGACAGTAAACACGGCCCTGCGCAGATTGACGTAGAAAATTTAACTTATCAGCAGATGTTTATCGTGCCGCCGCCGGCGGGTTATAGTACACACAACAGTTTGTTCGTTTGGAATTGAAATATAAGAAAAAAATGGGGCCTGCGTGTGCGTCCGACCAGGAAAAACGTCGACGACGACGGACGTATATACGGAGAGTCACAATGATCGATACGAGTATTTTTTTTTCCTATATAAATATTTTTGTATGCTGTGTATCTACCTTTCGAAAACCCTTAGGAATTATAAATCTCGAATAAAAACTCTCTCAGTTTAACCCGACTGTTTTTTTTTTACTTCTACTGAAAAATATATTTTGTTTTTATTAATGAAATCCATCACTGCAGAATTCTCACGGTCGCTGAGAAAACAACCTTCGTGCAGTATTTCCAAATGAATTTAGTCAAATATCAAATTTTTCACGAAAAGCTCATAATTTAATGCAAAAATAATTATTAGTTCTTTAACTTTCTTTTCGGCAATTGATTCCGGTTTATAACTTTTTTATCACTTATATTAAGTTAACTATATATTTTATTCATCTCATTATGTTTAGAAATAATATCACATACATTTACAACCAGAATGCTACAACTTCTGCTCGTATGTACGTGTAAGTAGGTACTATAATATATTATATATATACCATACATACATACATCTATATATACATACTACATACATATATACTGAATTTACAAAGCTTAAAAACCTAAAAAGGGATGTGCATCCTTTTATGTTTCATGGAATATAATGAGAAAAGTCGCCTCGGCACGACCTACCCAGACGAACTCTTCAAAAATGCTGTTGCCGCAGTATACAAAGCAGCGGTGGCGGCGGCCCAACCTCTCTTTTTTTTTGTCTTTTCGTATATACCACTTTTTATTATTATTATTATTATTATTATGTGTGTGCGACGTACGTGGATATATATCGTTGTCGCGTAGAGAGCACGTCTGGCGTGGTGAAGAGAACTGTTTTTTCTCCGCACAAGGAAGTCGGTACTCCATATTATATACATGCACCGCGTGCTGCACTGTTGTACATTATAGTGGTCGTGTAAATACCTATATGTATAATTATACGTGTCGCGGTTACGCAAAAAATCCGGTGGTTGGAAAATTATGATTTGCTGGCTAATTATTTTCGGGTTTTGAGTTTGACAAAGCAAGTATTTTTTTTTATCCCCCGCTGAAGTGTTCAACACTTGAACGTCGACAACGCCGCGGCACGTAAAACACCTATACCTATACCTCACTCATCGTCGTAAGCTTGTTGATGATAATTAGACCGATTGGCTCGGCGTAGTGTGTTTTGTCAATATAATCCAAGAACGTTTCACCGTAATACGCTGTGCGAGGCGGAAGTTTCGCTCTTCTTTCGTCGTCGCGTCGTTTGGGGGTATTAAATCATTTTTCACCGTGCGACGGCTGACGAGTGCTTGATTGCGTTAGACTGCCGACGAGAGGAGTAAAAAATAAGAAAGAAAAAAATCGTGACACAAAGCATTATCATGCGCGAGTGTATGTGTCTGTGCGTATATTATATTTAAACATGCATGTATATATATTTATTTTTTTATTTACACTCGAAAACCTCTATCTACAGAATTCATTTCGGCGCCGGGACCGCGTGGCTAAAACCTTTTAAATCTGTCAAAGGCTGAGACGGAGGCTGTGGTATATATTTCTCTTGGCTTTTTCCGTAATAGTTTTTTTTTTGCATCCGTAATAGGTTTTATATATATTACAGTCGGTAAAAGTTATTATCCGTCGTCGCATTATTATTTATATCCGATTTCAATTGACGAATAAATCCCAATCGCTTTTCATACGATCGCGCGACTGTGACTGCTTCGGCGGTGGCGGCGGCGGTGCTGTGCTGTTGGTGTGCAGGTGGTCGGGGAGCGGACGCCGGCGGAGAAGCGTAGTAGTTTCGCACGAGATTACTTTAAGCGAAATTTCTTTCATTCTTTCGTTTCCCGTTTTTTATCCCGAGAGGTTAAGCCATAATAAATTGTCCGGAAATTGCGCACTCAGCAAAGGGGGCAAAAAAGTACGTAGTCGCCGCCACCGTCACAGTCGGTTGTTTATAAAGAATTATTTTCATTAAAATCTTTTTGGTTTTTAATAATTAAAACTACCAACCGCGCACATTTACCACCAACACCATTGCTCCTTTCCCGAGAGTTTTCTGTTATTATTTTTATTTTTAATGAAAATATAAGCAACTCGGCTCCCGACGTTTTGCGTGCGTTTGCTGTGGAAATGCGATGCCCGTTAAATTTTACGGTTTACATTTTTCTTCTTTTTTGCTTTGCAATTAAAAAATTTCATTCGACGAGAAGCGATATATTTTTTATTTTTATTATTATTTGGTTTTTCCCCCGGATAAATGAAAAATATCTTTACTCGGTGGGCGTTCAATAATAATGCGCAAAAACAGTAATAATAATAAACAAATTCGTTTCTATTACGCTGTCGGCGGCGGCTAATAAACATAAAAAGTTAAATACATACATAAGTATCCAATCGATGGAAATAAAAAGAAAAACATTTGCTTATATAGGTGACCTTATGACGAAATCAAATTTTCGTGTGCAGACATTTAGCTAATTATTTGACGACGGTATATACTATAAATATAGCGGCGTGCTGCTCCGACTTATTGTGAGTATATAATATATAATATGACGACAAACATGAAAACTGTCTCCGGGTGTGTGGGTGGTAGTAGTAGTGATTGAGGGGGCTGACAAAAGAAAATGTGAGTTTATTATTTTTTTAAATCTGAAACGAAGAACGAAGAATATATATTTTATATAGTACGTACATATAACAACGACGGGAGAAACTCTGTGAATATTTAAACAGAGGACGTGTTTACCTAGTGAAGTCGACCTCGACAAAAGGAGAAAATGATGACCCTGAACTTAGTACTCGTCTCGTCTCGTCGTTTTATTTGTCTTCGGATACCATACTCCGGTGAATGTCGTCGTCGCGGTGGCAAATGTTTGCGTTTTGTGCTTCGAAAAGTAGATTCCTGCCACTGCAGTTGACGACGACGTCGTATAATATCTGTCCGTCCCGTTACAACAAATGACGAATTCGGAGCACGCACACAACACGCTTTATACACAAAGGTACTATAGGTTTATACACAGGCCTTTGCCGGCGATCGAAGTTCCAACTTTGTGATGTGTATTTTATACCGTATAGGTGGTGTGGTATACACTGCACTCGTGTCGTACGTGCATATATAAATACGAAATCGAAATGTTACGATACACTTGATCGTGTGTGTATGGTGTGTACCACCTACCTATACCTACACGATCGGTGCGGGACACCCTGCGGCCGTTGTGTGTGTATTCGTTTATAATTATTACGGCGGCGGCGGCGGCAGGCCTTACCACATATTATTATACTGTTTATATGCATGATAACTATACGTCTGTATACATGTATGTTGTATATATAATATGTAAAAAGGATATAGGTGCATATGCGCGAAGGATAATTGTCCACGTCGACCTGGTCTTATTATTTACGGCTCGTACGAGTATTCGAAGCCAGTTAGTTATATTATTATATTTATATATTCATCGGAAGACATTTTATATTATTATTATTATTACTATTATTATTATATGAGCAGTCTGTCCGTCCGCTTCTCATTCTTTCTCTCTCTCTCTTCCGTTTGTGTTCACCACGATCGCGTACCTATTCCTATGCTCGCGCTCGATCAATTTAGAATTTACCCGTTCACCTTACGGCCGTAAATAATCATAATATTATTATATCCACCACCGACGCTCGTGCGCGTACAACAACAATATAATATATATTATATATTATAAACACAGAGATATTTATTATTTTTTTTGTTTCGCGTGTAATATATAGAACCGCCGTCAGCGCCGCAAAACTTGACAGTCAACTTTGTGGACCAGTCGACTGTGACCCTGTCGTGGAACCCACCGAACTTCCTCGGTGGCAGGACCGATATCGTGTATAGGGTGACGTGCGACATGTGCGGTCCATCCGTTGTGTTCATGCCCAACAACGTGAGTATAATATAATATTATACGCACACAATATACATCATGTAGATAAAATATAATATGTCCACTCATCCCGATCTTCTCTCTTTCCTTCTCTCTCTCCCTCTACGATTTAATCGTGCACACTCACTCACTAAACAAGCATATATGAGTGGGCTTTAAGTTGCACATATTATATGTTATTATATATATTTATATGAACGCATGTGGATTTCCCAGGAGGTGTTCAACGATACCAAGATAACAATAAGCGGTCTGAGTCCAGTCACCACGTACAAGTTTCACGTGTGGGCCGAAAACGGTGTCAGTAATCTGACGTCGTCCGAGAACCGGCAATTTGTCGACATAGCCGTGACCACTACCGAAGCTTCCGTGAAGTCTGCGTCCGTCAACAATGTCCGCGTCATGTTGGTCAAAGCGTCCGAGATCACACTGTCTTGGGATCCACCCATGGCGAGCTTCTTTGACTCTGGCGATGACGACGCCGCCGTCGAAGTGTACGAAGTAAGTACTGCAACTACCTTCAAATTACGAGCGCCATATGTTCGACTGGGAACCATTTGCTAATGTTGTACATTTTGTATTCCCACCATCTACAGGTGAAGTTCTATCCCCGAGGTGACGAGTCGAACGTCAGTAACAAACTCACCGCCGACAGGCACATGGTATTTACGGCTCTCAGGCCCAAGACGGACTACGGATTCCAGGTGCGAGCAAAGACCGCTCACGGCTGGGGCGAATACAGCCCGACCATTTACAAAACGACGGGGCAATTGCTCGGAAGCGGTAAGAACACACAACAACAAGTCCAAAGAAAAAACGGGATTAAAGATGACACGGGTAAAACAAATTGATTGTTGAGAATGAGAGGCCGTCGTCCCTTTTTTGAGTCCGGCTGCTCGAATTGCAAGTGTGTCGTTTGCTAACAGATTTTCTTGTGTTTTTTGTCCACTTTAGCCTATATCGGTGACGAAGACAATATGGAAGTCCGGATAATCGCTGGTGCCACGGTGGCGGTAGTGGTGGTCTTAGTTGTCGTCATCATCATGACGGTATTGTTCTTAAGGAGGTGCGTTGTTGTTTATTATCGCGGTTGCTTCACTTAATGAGAAGCTTTTGACAAAGTAATCACATTCGTGACTTAACACATTTCCCATTTTCGTTTTCAGCCGGAGTAATGACGAATGCAACAAAAAACAACCGAGCGATTGTGACACGTTAGAATACAGAAACGGAGAAGGTAAGAAAACCGTGTAATTTGGCGGTTATATAGTTTTAAAATTAAAATAAATAAACATTTAGGACCCACATTGCATTAGTTAATTTTACAAGTAAATAATATAAATAACTGTTCAACGACGGTAACTCACGTCGTTAATGACCTCTTAGTTCAGAGCAAAATTCCACACAGACTTACCTTTTGTATCCCTATAAATTAACGTGCACTACCTAGTTTTCATGTTTTCGTGTGTTTTACATGCATCCCAAGGACTTGTTGTTACCTACAGTAAGTGTATTATATAGTTTTCCCTAGATAATTATTAGATATTTTTTCATTCATACACGTTTTATATATATACCCACCTTAACAACTATGCGTTTTTCTTTATTCGGTTTTCACTCAAGTTTACCTACTTCAAGTTAATTAATTAGATCCGTGTGGAAGTAATGTGTTAGTTTGTTTGTTATATTTTGTTTTTACTTATTGAGTATTGCCTATAATTGTTGTACCTCCCTCTATCCGTGTATGTTGCTCTTAGTATATCCATTTACATAATAATATTATATTATTTTTGTCCTAATAACCATCGGGCGCAAACTGCTGATTGACGGATGCTAACATTTTTGTTTATTTTTGTTTGCCTGCATTCTGCTTTGTGCTTTTGGTGTGAACACTTGTGTTTTGTTTTTGTTTTCCAGTGCATTGCAATTTGGACAATCCTCCCATAGTTGCCACTCACACTAGCAGCAGTAAGTCCATGGCTAATAGTTTTCCACTTTTGCGCCTTACAATTTTTTTTTCATTAACAACAAATTGTTACTAATCTAATCAGATTTTTACTAACCTTATGTGTACTTTACAGTGACCACACCACTTTTCACGCAAGTTGGCTCGACCACGTCTAGATCGTACATTGACCCGCATACATACGAAGACCCAAATCAAGCAGTTAAAGAGTTTGCAAGAGAAATTGACGCTTCGTATATCACCATCGAAGCAATAATCGGTGAGAGACACTTATGATAATAAAGGGCTAGTAATTAATTAGGATGCATTGTACAAAATATCATTTTTTATACGAGCTAATAACTCAAAATAGTACCTATTTCAATACAAAATTGTCTACGACAACATCATTACATTTTGTTTTGTACTCGAAAGAATAGTAAATAAAGTTTTATTGTTTATTTAATACGACATTTGTAATAAAACAAACATCGAATAGTTCTGAAAAATGTATCGAAGCGCGTAGAACTCCCGGTCCTAATGATGACGATATATAAATACTACCGCGTTCGATGCCACCACAACATACTTTCTTAACTATTTACCATTATATCCCGCAATCAATCGAACGTGCGTGTAAACGATGTGTGTTGTTTTTCCCGATAGGTGGTGGAGAATTCGGGGACGTGTGTCGGGGGAAATTAAAAGTTCTCGGATCGCCTTCCGTCGAAGTCGATGTAGCCATCAAGACTCTGAAACCTGGTAGTTCAGACAAAGCCCGCAATGATTTCCTGACCGAGGCTTCAATTATGGGACAATTTGAACACCCCAACGTGATATTCCTGCAAGGCGTCGTCACCCGATCCAACCCGGTGATGATTATAACCGAATACATGGAAAACGGTTCATTGGATACGTTTCTGAGAGTGAGTGCATGCTAAAGTTACATATACATTATCATTATTAATCATAACCATGATCGGAGTCGTCCGGGCGGAAAATGTTTCTATTTCACGTGTAATTATATCTGTATTTATGTAAATTAACGTAGGCCAACGATGGAAAGTTTCAAGTACTACAGTTGGTCGGCATGTTGCGGGGCATCGCGTCCGGCATGCAGTACCTCAGCGAAATGAACTACGTGCACCGTGACCTAGCTGCACGCAACGTACTAGTCAACGCTCAACTGGTTTGTAAAATAGCCGATTTCGGTTTGAGCCGAGAGATCGAGAGCACCACTGAAGGGGCGTACACGACGAGGGTAAGTCGATCTACGGAGAACGTTTAACTCCTAAATTACAATAATAATTTTCAGTTTTTGTACTAAACGACGGACTAACCGGATTGTTGTGTGTTTATTGACAGTTTTCGAATTTCCAGGGCGGTAAGATACCGGTCCGGTGGACTGCACCCGAAGCCATAGCATTTCGCAAGTTCACCTCTGCGTCAGACGTATGGTCGTTTGGCATTGTCGTGTGGGAGGTGATGTCGTACGGCGAACGTCCGTACTGGAACTGGAGTAACCAGGACGTGATCAAGTCCATCGAAAAAGGTTACCGGTTACCGGCACCCATGGACTGTCCGGAAACCATATACCAGTTGATGTTGGACTGCTGGCAAAAGGAGAGGACGCACCGACCGATGTTCTTGTCCATCGTAAAGACGCTCGACAAGCTCATAAGGTGTCCGGACACGCTCAGGCGCATCGCCCAGAATAGGTAAAAACTTACAACGATAATGGTTTATTTCTTCTTCTATTTATTTTTTTCTCACTAACTATATATAGTAGATCGAAATTTAAAAATATCGATTTCCTCCGATGCATTAATTATTTACAATTATGTACAATTATTTATCGTGTTTATGGAATCGTTATTTATTCCGATCTACTATTCGGTTTTATAATACATTATTTAATTTCTCTTGGGCTTTGCATATTCGTTCATATTTTGAGTAATATGTTTTGTATATTTTTTTATATACTTGATGCCACTGCTGACTGAAGCTTTGATTTTTTTGATTTTTTCATTAGTAATTGCTTCGTTCATTATTATTTTTATGGAGTCATATTATGGCGGATTATCACCAATCAATTAATATTTATCAAGTTTATGAATGTATTAACTATGTAAATTATATTTATTTTGTGTAACAATATTTATGCAATATTATTTCAATGAATTTTCCAAAAACAGTATAGTCTTGCTACTTCTGCAAAAATTATAAAAAATTGCAATTTTATGTTTTAGAAAATATTTAAAAAAATTATGTTTTTATTAATCTGAATCTTTTTGTATTCAATTTATTAACACGTCGGCGAAATGTTTTCCACTGAAAAACATTTAGGAATGTGTGGATAAATAATACATTTTCAAATTTATTACCTACTGATGGTGAATATGAAATTTTTTTTCTCTGATATTTAATACCCTTTGCAAAAATTTAATGTTATCAGAATTTCTCGTTTGGATCTGAACATTCGTCGAAAAAAAATTCAAGTTTCATAATTTTTACATTTTGTTTTGTTCGTTTTCAGTAACGTAATTTATTTGTCAGCATTGTTCCCGAATCGTGTCCTACTCGTTTGTGTTAACTTTTTTTCGAGTTATTACTTGTTATAAAACAAAATATTTTATTATACACATAATATTAATATACTTATCGGTTAGCTATTATATCTCAACTCAATTCATTCCACAAAAATGTTAGTACATCGTATCGCGCCGCCCGATCTAATCGGGAAAGTCGTTTGCTGGCCACTTTATAACGTCTATAGCGAATCATTGGAAATCCTCGTATTATAACTCCGCATATACACCGTGGTCGGAAAACCTGACGTAAAATCACCTCCGTCGCGGGTAGCGTGTCGTAGAAGGGATGGGAGTAGGGAGACCCGCCTTATGTAGTGCAGAAATGTCGCGCGGAAAACTAACCGAAACGTACAGGTACAATTTTCATAAATTCCTGAGTTGTCGGGCACATTTTGTCGAGTTTGAGTGCGCGTCTCGCTGGCCCCGGAGACATTTTAATAATCTCCTTTTGCCGTGCGCCGCCAATAGTGGCAAAAACTTTTCCGCCCGAAAACCTCCGGTGAAAGTTTAACGTTTTCGCGTGGTATACGTACACGTCGACCCCCTCCCCCATCACCACCACCACCGGAATAATGACATTTCGTCTTACATATTATTTTGTATAACAATTTAAAGAAAATAATCTCTCGGGGATATACATTATGTACACCTCCGTCCCGGGCGGTCGACGAAAACTATTATTATTATTTTTTTTTTATTATTATTATACAGTCGACGTAAGACTTTAATAATATTATATATCCGTCCTCGACGTTATTATTATATTAATTTGAAAAGAACTTTGCGCTCGTCTCTCTCTCTCTCTGTCTACATCTCTCTATATCACTGCGTCCCTGTACATTTCGTCCGTATTTCCCTCCCCTTCCCCACACACACACACACACACACACACACACACCACTTCCCTCTCTCCCATTGGGAGCACTCTGTATAACTTGGCTATTTTCTTTATTCTATCAAACTTTTCGTGTACCTATATAATATTATGTTTGTGACGGATGTCAAACCTTTCGAAATGGTCTCGTTGGTATATAATATGTATAGATGTATATTATATACATTATACACCACGTCCACCTGCAACACCCATACTCGAGCGCGTTTCCTTCGGCCGCGTCACCATAATAATATATTTTATATAATATACTACTTATAAGTTATGGAATCTTCTCATTCAATACACACCCCCCGTCTCAAATTTGGTTTCTGTTGATATATCGTAGTACGCGTTTAATATAAACATGAATAATAATAATATTATGTTACACATTTTTTTTTCGTTTCAACGTTTAAAAACGTTTGTATCATGTCGCCGCCGTCAAAGATTATATATTATTGGTATATTATAACTATTTTTTTTTTTTTAACGTACGATTATTTATTTTAATTTATTATTATTATTATTATTATTATCATTATTATTTTATCTTTAACAAACGCATTGGGTTTTTGCATGTTTGGACAGCCGTCCGCCGCCTGTTAACCCGTATTATGTGCCGGTCGTATTTAAGTGTGGCTCGGATTGGGTGTCGTTTCATCACGAATGAGAGACCGTTTGTTTGGCTATCCGCGAAAAGGTAATACCCGTTATGGCGTTACGTACATATATATTATACATAAATATTATATATGTATGTACGTATATACCACACCTAAATACATATATATATATCTCTGTACAAATATAGTTAGTATTTATTATATATACACGATCCCGCCCTTCCCCTTTCACCTGACTTAACTCGTCATCGTCATCATCAACATCGTTATTATTATTACTGTTGTTGTCGACATCATCAGTTATTAGCGGCGCCGTCTGCGGTCATTCACACGGTGCTTTATGCAAATTATATTATTAATATTATTATACGATTTAATAATCGGCGCCCCCCCCCCCCCGAATAATATTATACCCCGATGATGTGCTTGTACCCTTGTCCTTGCAGTGTGTACATATAATATAATATAATTAACCTATTCGGTTTGTTTTCCCGCAACAACCGCTTCCCAGTGTCCTTCGCCGCTTATACGCTTTTTTAGTACTATACAATTTATATAGAATTCATAGTGTTGTTTTGTTTTCACCGAAAAGATAACGCGCGTTGTCGTCCATATTAAGATAGTGTGATTCACCTGGTATAATAGCCCCCCCCCACATTTCTTACGTGAATGTATACTTGGTGAATCGCCCTATAGATTCATTATATCTATGTTTGTGTATTATGAAGTTAATCCATTCAATGCGCTTCGCAATCATTTGGTTTTCTCACTCAATTTTGTGATATTGATAAAAAAAATTTATTTACGTTTAGGTATTGTAATAATTATTTGTAAATCTCATGTAAGTAACTGCAATAGGTTACTATACATATAATATTACTTTTTCTCAGATATTTTGATTATTTTTTAATACTTATATTTTATTGACTACCTATATTTTTTAATATCATATTTTTAAAATGTTGATGTATAATATAATAGAATTGATCATTAGACCAAATATAGTTAACTATTTATAACTCATAAACGTTTATAGTTTTGGTGTGTGAATTAGTGCAACACGATCTTCTTGTTTAAACAGCTTCGGAGTATGAAATTAAAAATGTGGTTCGACATAAAAAATAAAAACAGACTTGATAAAAAAAAATAACAGCAAAAGATTAGGTTTTGTTACAAAAACTTAGTGCATGTTAATTAGAAAGCACCTATTAAAACTACGTAAAAATTCGTTTTTTCAAAATCACAAAAATCGACGTTAAAGAATAAACGAGTGTAGGTATATATTATACTTACATAATATATACTGCATTATTAGTGCATTATACAATATATATATACATATAGCGCACGTAAAAGTATTCTTATCGCGCCCTGCGTGTATAATATATTATATTTTGGCTAGCCAGGTGTATGTACAAACGATGCGATACATCTTGATGTAATATCAATATAGTGGCGTGGTGACTATAATATAATAATATTGTCAGAGACGAAAATTTCACAACATATAGTAATATTATAATCAGCTCTTCTTAACACATCGCCGTCAAGTGATCGCATAAGGGAGGGGGGAGTTTATACATCTGGTACTATATACATATGGTTATCGATAACGAGATCGACCAATTCGACCATATTGCACAAAAACACAAAATAATCCCATTACAAATATCAACACACCTATTACCTATATATATTATTATTAACATATCCCGCGGCGCTCCTTAAAAATCACCGATTCCTTTAAAACACCCTATAGTACCTAACCCGTCACCTTCGCCACGCCACTTTATCGTATATATTATAAACCTACTATTATTATAGTCGTCGTGTCAATATAATATAGTTACGATGGTCGATAATCTTTCTGCCGTATACGTTGAATCACGCAGTGGCGCAAATAGGGAAGGAGGGAAGGGGGATGGCCGCAACGGCCTAGCCTAAACGTCTAATCCTAAATTAACAAAATAAAAATACATTAAGGATATTCTACGCTTATATAACAATAACATTTACGTCTATTGAATTATATTGAATGGATATAACGCTCGCGGAGTGGGCTCAATAGGTAGTCTCCCACCCACCCGGCGACTTTTTTTTCCATATAATTTGCGCCACTGCTGCGGCATAGGTACACTCGCGTACCCGGGTATATCGTCCGCGTGCACGGCGTAGGTACAATAATATCATTTAAATCGTATACCTAAATATATTATGATATCGCATATTAATTATTTGTATAATAACGATATGCTGTCCCGCAGGTCCGTAAACCCGCTGAGCTCAGACGCGCCGGACATGACCCAGTTCGGGTCGGTGAACGAGTGGCTGTGCTCGATCAAGATGGCCAGGTACCTGGACAACTTCGAACAGGCGGGCATCGTGAGTCCAAAGGCGGTGGCCCGACTGACGGTAGCCGACCTGACGGCGCTGGGCATCACGCTGGTCGGTCACCAGAAGAAGATCATGAACAGCATCCAGGCCATGCGGGCGCAGTTCTCGGCCAACCTGTCCGAGGGCTTTCTCGTGTAATCGACCCGGAAAAAACCCGGACACGTCGGCGGTGCATCGTCGTAGAGACGTCGGCTGTGGCGACCTTTGGTTCCTATATGATATTATTACATAATAATATTGTATCAATGTATATATATATATATTATATCAAATGTATATAATATCCGAACGAACGATGACAAGCGTACTATATATTATCATGACGATGACGACGTCACGGCGTCGAGACTTATTAATATAATAATAATATATATTTCCCCCCCCCCCCCATTCGATATGATCTAGACTGTACCTGTATATTATTATTATTAATTATTACTATACATAACTATTATACGTCATCTCTGTAAGTACGCGTTTAACATGTTTATGTAATATATTGTATATTTTTTTTCTAAACGACTCACTATATATATCCACCAATATCGCGTATGTGCAAATTAACCAAGTATTGTATACCTCCCCCACCCTCGCCATCCTAATTACGAAAACGCTTAAACTTCTTGTCCCCTTTCCCTGACCAGCATCGACGATGCCATCACCACTCGTCCAATCGTTCTGCAATGTCCCGGCAGTTGTATTATCGTAAAAAAAAACAATTTTTTCAAAACGTATATTACATATAATATGCGTATGAACACAGGCTAATCCTCCTTATACATATATATTGTGACATTTTTGTCGATTTCGTAATTAATATTATATACCTACTTAATAATATATATTATAATATAAAACGTATATGTGAATATGATTTTCTTTTTTCGATCGAGTCGGACTCTTTCGTCGGATTGCACACGATTTCAAGAATATTATGTTATCGTGCGTATTTATATTGTACATTTTTTTCCAACCACCCTACTTGCGTATTTTTTTTTTCGTGTGTGTTTAGTGTTAACTAATTCGTGGTACATTCGTGTATAAAAAAAAGAAAGAAAGATGATAAAATAAAATAAGAAGATTAAGACGTTATTGTGTACATATTATTGTTGTCTTCTGTACAACCAGACTGTTTTTTTAGTTTTTATAAATTATTGTATTTTTACGATCGTCCCGTATATAATTATTATTGTACTGTAATATAAATGTAAAAATGTAAATTAACTATTATAATTTAGGCAGGCTACTCACATTTCGAGTAAACTTGAACGATTACTGATACGTAATATACAGAAATTTGTTTAGCAAAGGACGTTGAAAATTGCAATAAGATTATTTATCTATATCAATAATATAAAAAAAAAAAAAAAAATGTTTAATATTATTGTATAAATATTTTTAACGGCAGACCGGGCAAAGCGTCTGCCAAAAATTAACTGTGATAAAAAAAAAAAAAAAAACAAAAAACAAATAAATATTGATAATTATACCATTTACCAGCTTTTTGACTCCCGTAAACCGAGCGTCAACGAGGAAATATAAAACTTGTATAGGTTTTACTTTTTAGAAATGTATTGAATCCCCCTCCCCCGAATTTTCGATTTTATTTATGATACATCGTCTCGATTTATTCTATTGTTGTGTATAATCACTGCCCCACAAATCGTTTAATTTTTTCCCGTTCAAAACTGGCTTAATTAATGTTTACTTTATACGACATTATATTATGATGATACGTGTATTCGACAGTTTTAGAATAATCTTAACTGATGATTTAATAATACGTTATATTATTATATAATACTAAAGTAATGAATAACACTTTACCTCGGCCTGTGTCTCAAATATATAGTTGCGTTTACGCGCGAAGAAAAATGTACTACAAAATGTTTTCGAACCTAAACGGAACAACGAACAACTAAAAACTAACTTAATTTTAATATAATAATAATAATAATTCTAATGAACGTAATGATAATATAAACTATAGATCCGTTAACAACCGAATATAATATATTATGAATAATAATAATAATTGATAGTTACTGCTGATTCACTGTGTTCCGTCCATATACAATATTATACTATAATATTACGTCGACTTACGACGACTTTTTGCCAGCTTTCATTTATTTTTATTCTCGTGATATTTTTTTCTCATGGTTTTGGTTTGTCTTACAAAACTCGTGTTATTATATTGTCATCATAATAATAATGTAAACAATCAAAATTAAATTATTGCTAGCGTCCCACCACTCGCAAACCCCTCCCACACTATTCCTTTATATGATTAGTGTAAACATTATTTTGATACTTATAAAGTGTCTAATAACTAATATTATATATTTTTATCATCCTGTGTGAAAATTAAAAATTATCAAACAATTAGCTGATATCAAAAAAATCCCGTATTCCATCGATATTACAAAAAAAAAATATTATAATCTGTAATATTTTGTAATACCCCTGAAAAATTAGCCACAATGAAATGTGTCTATATATTATATTACTTTTAAACAATAATTTATACTATTAATTTGTGTATAAATGAATTGTCATTATTATTATTATTATTATTATTATTTATACTATATATATAAATATAAATACTATTTAGTAAAACATGTTGTTTTTATTATAAACATTTTTTTGTCGTTCTACCCGCTCGGTTTTTTCGTTTTTGTACAGTTTGTAAACGACGATTTCACGCCCGACTTTATTTTATACTTATTATTATAATTATTTTTTTTGTACGAAATTATTATCATTATTATTATTATTATCAATTATTATTATTATTATTATTATGTGTATACATTGTATATGTCCATATGTATAGAGTTATTAAAACGGGCTTTGTGTGTGTGTTGTATAACTCAACAATATATTATATAATATTATATGTACAATGAGAAAAATATTTATAACACTGATGTGTTTTGTATTTTTTTTTTTTTACGCCTAGAAAACGTCTATCGGCCCCGTATGTATATTAATTGTCCCGGAAACAATGAAATTAAAAAACACTACAACTCAGCGTATGAGCCGCCGAAAACGAGGCACTGCAAAGGTCGACAATATCGTGCAGCATAGCTGTATACAAAATATTTACATATTATTATTATTATTATTATTATTATAATATCATGTGACCTTTTCACGCTTACATATACATTTATGCCATTATTGTGTGCGTTATGCAAATGTGTCTATACTATTGACTCGTTTGACTTGAGCAGAAACTATACGATGTCGTTTACACGTCGTTCATACTATATAATATTTCATTTCGATATATTATCATATACAGCGAATTACAGCCATATAGGTATTAGCTGGTAGGTAATATACATTTAATAGAATCAGTTGCTCGTGTCATACATTGACACCATCATAGACCTTATACGAAAAATACTAAAGTGCAATGCTGGGCAAGTTAATGATATTTTTTAACTCAGTCAAGTTGAGTATTTTTTTTCCAATTAAATTAAAAGTTAAGTTAAACGACAATAATTTTAAAACATCGATAAAATCCCCTCCAACATGACTTTAATATACGCGTGTGAGGCAAAAGTAGCCTTCGTTTATTAACAGGTAGAATAAAATACTCGGAGCAGCTAAATAATCATGCACTAAACAATCACTCAATGCATTTTTTAAACTAGTTAACTAGGCGACACAAATGTCGCCCACTGAATATATTTTGTCGCCTAGTCGGCTGTATTTTTAAAGACTATAGGCGACACACAGATCTTAAAAGAATAATATTTTTATCCTATCTGTGAAAAAAATAATTAAGTGACGAATAAATATTATATCTTCCTTCAAATCACCTCTTGTTTTAAAAAATTATAACTCACTTTTATACATTTTTACCATTTACTCCTGCTTTATAGCATTAATATTTACGATAGTACAATATATTATATAATATATTAATATTTTAAATAAATTATGGGAGCGTGAATGAAATAACTCTATCATACTATAATTTAATATTTATTTTGAGAATATATTTTTGTCGCCCAGTGAAAATTCCTTAAAAAATGCACTGTGGTCACTATACCTCGGTGACGTAATTTTATATTTTTCTATAGGTGTCGAACTTTGTAAATTACAACACGAAACACGACTGCTATTATTGACTATCCTTATTGAAAAATCGAACAATTTTAAATATAAGTACCTTCTGTTTATAGACATTTTTTCAAAATCATGGATAAATTTAAGAGTGATTATATAGTTTTGTTTTTAGAAGTTTTTAGATTATATATAGTGTTTGCGTCTATATATTTAAGGTAAAAAACTATAAATTTTAAATATTATGGCGATGTTAAAAGTGTTCTAGTACACAATATTATATTTCCTCAAAATTATAATCATGTTTTTTTACCGTAACAACAATATTGGACTTTACAATCAGTCAGGGTAAAATGCCCACCTCAAATGACGCCACTGTACTAAAGTATCATAATAGTTATTTCTACTATATCATTTATAGCAAAATAATTGTTTGTTTTTCAAAACTTCGTGAGACCTCTGCTATAAAAATGCTCATCTTACGACGATCTTTCATTTTTTAGCGACGTACATCGGCCAATTACCGATGTGCCCCCCTCCAAAAAAAAAAAATACGGTATATTTACGTAGTACGCAGACAGACAGTACATGCTGTATATTTATTTGACTTATATAATAATTATTATGAAACATAATTTGTAATTCTAACCTACCAGAAAAGATGCTGATGAAGAAAATCAAAGCATTTTTACTAGGTACCCCAAAAATTGATAATAGACACTAAAATAAGAAAAAAAACACATCATTGTAAAATACATACATTCATCGCTCCACCCGAAATCTAAAATATACAAATTCTAATAGGCCTTGAAAGTATATTTTAAAGTATTATAAAGTATTGTGTTTGCCATTTTATATATGTTACATCCTCTCGTTCTTTATAGTTTATAATATATTACCTACCTATAGGTATTATACATAAACTACCGGTTACCTATATTTTAGGGCTATACTATAGCTAAATTGATTTTTTCACCATATCTATTTGTCCATAAATTGACTAAAATGTATTACAACGTATTATATATATAGTCACGACTAGTGAGCAATCTATACTATGTACAATCAATATGGTAATATTATGTATCATCTTCGTTTCTCTATGCTATTACTATCCATATAGAGGTACTAAACTACTAACTATATTATATAATATAGTTATGAATATGGCTAGGATTTATATATGAATAGGCGTGTATATTTATTGCAACTTCAGATAACTGCTACTCTATAGTAATGTCTACAAACCACGCCTGGTTGAAGCTGCAAATGATGTTTATTTTATTCTGCGTATTTCTGCATATTTTGAATGAAATCCAGCATATTATTATATAATTGCATATTCCAAAATACCACTTACACAATGCATGTCTTATGATATAAGCGGTGGTGGTTGGCGAAGATAATGATTTAATTTACATCTTATATTCTTATCTAAGTTGTCATATTAAACTCGTACAACTGCAGCAGTATGGACTAGATTTAATATTTAGATTATTCCGCTATTTCCACGACTACATTATACCTACACAACTTACAGTAAAACAAAATAAGTGTCATCGTGATGACGTCAGTCGTGTATAATATTTGTGGGGAATGTAGGAAAAAAAGCTACGGAAAAAATAGCCACAAGAAAAATAATCCACTGAAAAAAAATCCGTCTGTAGGTGCCACCCGGAGTGATGATGCTCTCGACGGTGAACGGATTGGGCTTGTACTGCCGGTGCAGCAGGTTGTTGGCTATCGAAGTGGATGTGCGGATGGTGGTGTGGATCGACAAGTGGTAACAACGACTGTTCGGTGCCGATCGGCGACATAGCAATATCTGTCCGGTATACGGCGGAAGTGGCGCCTGTCCGACCGACAGCGAATCGGAAACAAAGTCAGCGCGACAACGGTGGATGACGACAACAGAATGCCGAACGTATAGCTTCTAACAACGCCCGATAGGTATAAACGATCAGTTCTCGAACATGTCTTGAGCATGAGGATGCAGAGTCCAGTACGGGCTTGCCTGGTTGGTTCAGTCACCGGGGAATCTTCATGAAACAGTCGTTGAACGACAGGTGGTTGTGTCACGATGACTTCTGACTTCTGCCACCTGAAACATAATAATATGGAGTGTATATTAGTGTATCGACATCCAGGAGAATTTAGGTTTTTAGGAAGAGATTTGTTTTATGAGCAAAAAACAAAAAAAAAGTCTAAGCTCCAAAGAATAAATATTTATTGTTTCTTCATGATAATAATAATAATTCCGAAATAATATCCGATGATTTATTACGCGATCGACCGATAATGATAAAATTAATTTTTATAACGATCGACCTATATTCCTAGAAAGATTGACCAGTCGATCGCGATCGACTGGTTGGCGACCCCTGTTATAGGATATAATCAGGGTTCGGGACTTATAGCATTTGCATATCCATCATAGGTGATGTATACCATAGCAGAGTGATGTACAAATACGTTTTATAATACGGATAAAATATCAAATATGAAATTTTATTTTGCATATTTTTGCATATTTTGGGGGTTTATTTATATTTATTTTGTTCTTCATATACTGACGCATATTTAACGATTTTTAACGATTGATGGATATTAATGTTCAAAATGTATTAATTAAAATGTTGGACAGTTAGTTACAAAAATTAGTTTTGAGTGTGATAAATGGTAATACTATTTGTGTCACAAAAATGTTGCACCTGAACGTGATTTATAAATACTAAATAAATCGAAACCCATGTAGTTATCTGATATGGTAATTGAAAAACGTCTGATATGCGTACTTGTCTACAGGCTACATTCGTATCGCTCGGCAAATGATAAAAATAAACCAATTCATTGTGTGATTGATAAAATGTAACGTTCATTTTCGGCATATAAGTGTATTTTAGCCGATAATAGAAGAGCCTTCCAATTCGAAAACACCTTATAATTCAATGCAATCACAAAGGTAAACATTTTATAAACAACAATACATTTTTAGTAAATATTTTACCAATATTATATTATAATATAAATGTGTATTATTTTTCAGAACATTCAAAACCCAATTTTTAAAGATTTTATTTTTATTTATTTTAATTTATATTAATTAATAATTTTATTTAAATTCCAATTTTTTTTATATCTATATGAAATAAATCCTATTTTTAATGACTTTTTAAGTGGTTTTTTTTCATTATTAGTGCATATTTTTAATTTTACAGGGGTCATATAATATAAGCGCATATTTTAGTGCTTTTTAGTGCTATAAGTCCCGAACCCTGGATATAATATAATATAATATACATTATGGTTTGTGAATAATATTATAAGCGATGACGGGTTGGATTATAACTATACGTATAATATGTACATTGTTATATAATTTGTAATATTAGCTATGACTATGGCGTTTATTTTATAGTGATCTTATAACAATTTAAAAAGTGGGCAAGTATAGGTAACCGCTCATGATATACAGTAGTCACACAGAACGAAATGTCATCATTAATTCTGGGTACTCCACTGCTCTAGCCGCTCAACCATCGCTCCAGTGGTCGGGCTTCGCCTGCCATCACAGTCGTCATCACGCGCCCGATCAAATGCACCTGCACCGCGGCACTCGGGACTATAGACATAATAAGAAATATAAATAATAATAAAAATAAAATATTAATATTAATAAATATTTTTTTAATATGTCTATGCTTGGGACCAGTCCGCGGTCGCTGAAAGGTTGTAGAGGCTATCAGTGGCCTACCATTATTGCGTTATCAATGTCTGAACCCACTATGCCATCTCTTACCCCCCCTCTCATCAGTCTTGTACATCATGTCTTTGTGTTCTTTTTTCTACATTTTGAGCTACTATTTATGCCATTATTTTTTTTTATAAAAATACAATTTGTTTTTGTTCTCCATTTCAAAGTGAGCTGTTCGCGTTTAAGTGTGGGTCTCGGTTTCTGACGAACAACGAAGACTTGATGCAGGAACTCAAAGGTTAGATTAGGTTAGGACGGTGGTCGGGTGATGACTCCGGAGCTAATATATTATTATATTTTTATAATATGATGAGGAGGATCGGATTCTCGGACTTTTGTTAATCTTTTTGTGACTTTTCATAAAATAGTATACTATCTACAAGAGTATGTTCAGTGAGATCCATAATAATTCATTGAAATTCATTCATAATTCGATTGAAATAAATAAAAATAAAAATAAACTTGTTAATACGACACAATATATTTTGTTTTTAACAGCATTTTTTTTTTATTGATCAATACATCGTTTTAAATTTAATCACCTCTACACTCGTTTTTACGGTCGCCCTCGCGGGCGTACGTGTTCGGTCACTGGTGCGTTTGCTCGCGGCGTAGACGACGGCCGCTGGAGCGACGAGACGGTTGACGCGGTGACATGGTAGCCGGTGCGAGCGACAGCGATGCGCAAGTGCTGAAGACGAACGTGATATGATTACGGCGGCGACATGATGAGCACTGAGCGTCTGAGCGAGCAAAGACAGCTATATCGATGCTGCGGAACCTGCAGCGGCGGTGGCCGGCGGGATCACCTCCGTGCGGAAAAGGGGAGATAATCTATACGGGCCGCGCCGGGGACCTGGTGATACTCTCCGTGATCTTCGAAAAATGAATTTCGCATTTTAATTCCTGTTTTCACAAACTGTATTGTTTGTTTCCAGATTAAAAAATGCACAAGAAATGTTCACCTCCCAAGAGTACCAACTAGGTTCATTTTTCTATCTTCAAAGCATTTTTTCTACTATACAAAACGTGTGCACATACCTGCACAAAAAAACATATAATAGTATACATATGTACATCATTAGTATGTAAAATCAATACGTTGACCAAAAAAGTATAAAACGAGTTCAGTATTACAAATACAAATCCAAATCTCCGTCAATATTATATATTATTATACATAATATTACACCGACGCGGGGGTTATAACCTATAGGTTCATCAACGGGTTCTTATCAGTGCTGCACATTATCGAATCATTCGTAATGTGCGAAAAGTGATTATTCTTTCCAATGTATTATGTAGTAAAATAAAATCATTAGTTTTTTTATGGGGGGGGGTGGGCTATAGAATATCTTGAGGGTGCTAAGCCCCCAGCAAACCCCCTCCTATTTGTGCCTATGCAAATAATAAACAATAAACAAATAACAATAATTCAACTTAATATAATATGTAGTTCATACTGCAACATGTACATTTAAAAAAGAATCACCCGGTACAAAGTACCTTTATACTTTATACATATCTAGGTGTAAGGCATAAATAAATTGATTTCAAGATAAGATATATAATAAATACCATGTTATTTTTGTTCAATTTATACCATTTTACTGGAGGAAATTCCCTTAAAACCTTTTTTTGATTAAGATAGAACTGTTTTATAAATTACTTTCAGACTTTCAGTCTTACACATTTATCTCCAGAGTTAAGATTATAACTTATGATTTTATGAGTATAATATTACATAATGCTTACTGCTTACTATATCAGCTGTTGCATGTTAATCACGAATATATAAACTGTTAAGTAGTTATAAGTTTATAACTGTTGTTTATTCTTATCACAAGTCACAATACGTAGGCTGTTTGATATATAATATGTCTTTAAAATGATTTCAGCTGAATGTGTGACTGAACTATGTAGTTCATATAATCATATTGTATATTTGTATACCAACCGTACGTCTTAGTGTCTATAGTCTTATAGTATAATTATACTACAATTTATGTTTAATAAATATAAAATAGTTATAATAAATGATTATATAACATGTTAAAAAAAATCTTTGTGCTATAGATTGTGAGGAATATGTAAACAAATAACAACTTACTTACTGGCAAATAACTGTATGTAAGTCCATGTGAAATGACGGTAGATTTGTTCTGAGGTCATAATTATTAGTAAGTATATAATTAGAGATATATATGTCCATTGTTCATATTTTAATCGCAGTTAATGGTTATAAAGTTAGATACTGAAATTTAATATGAGGTGTAAATGTGTAATTTCTTTTAATAGCTGTCGTTAATCTGATGCTCTTGCAACAGCGTGTACCTATGTCCTATACCCATACTACATTATTGACATTATTACTTAGTACTTTATCTACTGGGAGTCGGAAAAAAGGTAAAATCTACCTTATCTTCTATTTCTATGTAGACCAGGGGCGACCAACTGGCGAACACTTTTTTATGGGCCCTTATCCACGGAGTAGTTTTTAAATATTTGTACAATATAAATATAGAAACTATAAATGTGTCATATACAATATATTACTTGATAAAAAAATTATTCATGTAATTGAAAATAATCTGTATTTCTGTATAATCATAAATGAGGGAAAGCCACTGTGGTGAAATTATATTAATAAATATTAAGTTTAAATCCGATATCAAATAATAATAGATAAGATCGTACCGTCGAGCGTCAGCCTGCGTAGAACGTGTATATAGTTCGCCAGCCCCCCAAATGTAATTTTTGAAATTTTTTTTCTTTCCAAACATCAGTGCGCCATTAGTATGAATTTTTGTGACTATTTTTAGAATATTTATAATATGTTATACCTTGTAATAAACTAATAACATTTTATAACAAAGTATAATAAATAGATTAAACAGATATTTAAAATATATTTATGTGTAGTGATACTATATAACTTTTGATTTAAATTATAAATTTTACTGTAGGGTAGGGTCCTGTTTTATACAGGATTGTCCTTTATTTCGGCTTTGTGTCCTGTTGTCCTGAGAAACTTCTCTCAGGACGCGTTTTGTCCCGTAATTTCAAGTCTGTCCCATATTAACCCGTTTTTTGCCGTACTTACTGTTAATTTATAATTTTTGAAATTCATTTTATGAAAAAATGGTTTTTTAATATATTTGATGACATTATTGAATAGAATAATAATATAAAATCTATATTTTTCAGTTGTATTTTTAGATTTTTGTTTTTACCACAACTATTGTTGTATCACATTGTTGACGGCGACGTAAACTGTATTAAAAATCAACAAATAAAAATATATAATAAATACCTATTAATTAAAAAATATTATAGATAATATTTTCGTCCTGTATTTTATTTTTTTTAAATATGATCACTCTTGTGTACACACCTCCCCCCGAGTGGGGCTCGCAAATTTAAAATCCTATTAAGACAATAGATTCTCTGCGGAAATTAATCATTTGCAACAAAACTTATCTAAACAGTACAGCTCATATCATTTAAATGTATGACAATATGTATCCACATATTGACGAGAAAAAATAATAAATATTCAGACTGTAAATATGTAAATATGACAAAATATAAACCATATTATAAAAAAAACAATATATATATTTTTTTAATTTAGAACTATTTTATTTTACTTAAAAACGATGTATCACAATGTATTTCACATTTAGGTGGCCGGAGCTGAACCCAAATACGGCGCGCCTGAACCCCCACGACGACGGGGACGATTGGCATCTGCTTGGCGGACGGTCAGGCGCGCCGAACGGCGCCGTTTTGCTGTGGAAAATATATATCTTTTTTTTAATTTAGAACTATTCTATTTTACTTAAAAACGATGTATCACAATGTATTTCACATTTTATTTTTTTCTGGCCAAATATTGGTTACCTAGGCGGTGTTGTAGACAAAAAAAATGTGCGCATGACGACGGCCGAGTACGTTGTTTATGTACTTTTAATTTTTATGGCACTAACGTCATTATATATATACTCCGGAAAAACCGCTGCAGTATATTAACCAAATCGCTAACAAGACCGTAGAAGAAAACACAATAATTTGTCATTAGTAGGTACTCACAGTATTAGCTTAACTATAAAAATGAATCGGAATAACTATCCAACATCGGGTACAAGGAAAAAACCTCTACGTGGTGTACTCGAGACAACGTTTTATAACGGCAAATTTTTCCAAATCCATGCGCATATCATACGATCCTAACATGAGCAACAAAGTAGAAGAAAAACCGAGCTTTTGGTCATGGGCAGGAGAGATTTTACAAATGTTGTGTGGACGCCGCCACTGCCGCACAAACAGGAATGTATGTAAATGTGCCCAATGTACACGATGTGCCCAATGTACACGATGTACCCAATGTACACGATGTACCCAATGTACACGATGTACCCAATGTACACGATGTACCCAATGTACCCGATGTGCCCAATGTGCTTTTGTGCACATTTTTCGATGCCAATAAAAGGTACATAATAATATTATTCTTAACAGGAATTCATTTTCATTATTCTCAATACCTTCTAGAGATGTAGGTGCGAGCAGGCTCCTGGGTCCGTGTAATCAGAACTGTTGAGAAAACTGACTTTTTTAATAATTTTATTTAGGGGAGATTTTTTCGCAAACGATTGATACGAGTTCTTTAATAATAACAGTTAGCCACGTAGAAATATTATGTCGATAAAAATGTATTTACAGTTTTAGTGGTTTTGAATAGATTTGGACTTTAGAAGCGAGCTAGGCCCCCTAAATTCTTCCACCCACCTATAGAACTACACCACTGATTTACATCTTTTTCTCAGTATTAAATTTGTTATACATTTTTATAGGAACAACAGACAACAGTCACATACCAGTGGTCGAGAACGTACCACAAACTTACCACAAAACGTAAGTACCTGCCTAATAAATTTACCTAATAATTATTTTTGATTAATTGTAGACTTAAAAAGTTACGAATAAATCAAAATATTTCATTAAAATAATTGAACCATAAAATTATGTTAAAAATACAATGTATAAGCTTTTCAGTTACTACGTAATAATACTACTAAACAAACTGTTCAGTAGTTACTATGTATCTGTTAAACTGTTTAGTATACGACTGTTCGTGATATAACATGTTTATATTATAAACTGTTTCACACAGCTACCAGAAAATTTCGGATTTTTGGCTTTTATTACGTGCGTGCCATGATTCGGGTTTAGGCAAGGTTTTTATTTGCAATGAAATCGTTTCGTTTCCGCGTTAGGCAGGTTCCTTTTTGTTCGGAAGTTCGACGTGCATATAAAACTACTATGTATAGTGGGTATATAGGTAGTAACACTACCCTAGGATCAAAGGAAAGTTCCAAATTGAATAATACAGTTTTCCGTTTTCTTCGGGGTCCGCCTTACACTACAGCATTTTCACTGTACTACATTATAATATTGAAGTCCATGTACATGCACTCACTTACTTTACTATATTATAAATTATTTTAATATTATGGAAAAGTCGAAAATAAAAATATAAGACATTTTTAACGGCATTATTATTAAATATTATGATACGTAAACCATTACAAACAAGTATCGATATACTATACTCGTATTAATGGATGTTTCAATTTATTAGTTACAGCCTACACTGTGACGAAGAATCGAGAAAAATGAACGAGATTCTTGAGGATCTAGGTTATGTGTGTAATACAGAGGAAATGAAAGAATCAATGAGAAGATACTCAGAAAAACAATCACAGAAATCCCATTATAACGGCCATAACCATTATAATACTGGATATGGTCTAAAAAGTCATACTTTACCGAAACCACAGGTAAATATATTTTTGCTTGTTTGCTAAAGTATATTAGTGACTAGAAAGAATATTTTTTCACATTAAATCACAAGTCTTAAGTTAACTGTAAAAAAAATGTTTGGGTTAGTGATAGAGAAATATTAAGGGTGGTGTGTTTTGAGGTACTCAACTAATTAAAATAATTGTTATTTATATGAAAAAAATAGAAGTTTAGGACAAATTTAATGTTTTAATTTGTAAGTTATTTAGCTATGGGGTTTGTTATTTTATGTTAATACTACGACATTTATAAGGGTTTAGTTAATCTGATTTAAACTAAAAAAGGGCTATAGATTAATTACAATACATCAATATCTCATCAATATTTTTTATCATTATCTCTGTTACTTTCTAATATCAAAATATAAATATAGGTACATTTTTATATAACAATTTTTAACGATATTTGCTGTGTTGTAGAATTCAATAGGTAATTCTGATGGATATAATCAAAAAGGAAAACAACAAAAGTCAATTCCTTCTAAGACATATTACCCGGAAAACAATCGTTACAACCAAAATGAAAAAAATGAAGTAAGATAATAATTTTAATTAATACTAGTCTTAAGACTGTTCTAGTTAACTTATGTGTATAATTTAAAAATTTCAATTCCACACGCTGTACAAATAATTGTCAACTATTTCAAAAATAAATTAAAGAACAATCTTTACATTTTACATATTATTATAATAGCTGAAATTGTATGTACATTATGTTATACAATAGTTTTTGTAAAATTCATAATATTTAGAACTTTTAGGAATTTTATTTTGACTAATGAATTAACAGGATTAAATTCAGGGGCGTCATTTGGGGAGGGTCAGGGTGTGCGGTGGCATCCCTTACATTTAAAATATTCTCAATTGGCCTGCTGAAACAAGGGAATCCTCCCTTGTAGATCTGCTCTATTTTTATATGGCCTGGTGAAATTTTAAAATGGCACACCCAAAAAAAATACTGAAATGACGGCCCTGGGATTAATATGTCTAAAATTAAGCTTTATCGTCTATATATATATACATTAAATTTAATTCTGTACCTATTTAAAAAATTTAATATTATAGTATATATTATTAAAATTAACTATGGAAAAAAAACTTGTGTACAAGTTAAATACATTTTGTTATTTATATGTATACGTTAGAATCGTCAACAAAATGCAATCATTCAAAAGAACTCAAATCCTTTGGGCTTCTCAAAAAAAGCCAAAACGTTTTATAAAAATACACGCATTCCTGCCAAATATTGGGCAATGAGACACACGTTATTTTCAAAGTTTGATCGCGGTATTATTATGAACATTGGTAATTTAACTATTTTAGGTTTAAATCTCATTTTTTGAAACCACGTTTTTTTGCTTATAGAAAGCTTCTATTCCGTTTGTCCCGAAGTCTTGAGTTGCCATATAGCAAAACGATGTAAGAATAACACAGTGGTGGACCCTTTCTGCGGAGCCGGCGGAAACATTATCCAGTTAGCGTTTACGTGCAAAAAAGGTATAATTATGTTGTTACAATGGTACATACTATTTTTTACTCGAAAAGAAAAATATATTGAAATATGCATTTTAATAAAACTATTCGTGTTCAGTTATAGCGGTTGACATCGATCCGATCAAGATAGAATTGGCACGCCATAACGCCGAGATATATGGCGTTGCCGATAAGATAGAGTTCATCGTATGAGACTTTTTTGAAATTTACCCTTCTTTAAAGGCAGATGTATTGTTCATGTCTCCGCCGTGGGGAGGACCAAGCTATTCGAAGTATAAAAGCTATAGCTTACAGTCCATGTGCAACGGTCAAGTAGGGGGAGGTCTTAGAATTTTCGAAATCGCTAAGACCATTGCACCGAATATTGCATTCCACATGCCGAAAACCACCAATATATTAGAAGTAAGGCACACATACGAGTAGGTTTATAGACACTTATAGTGTTAAATCAATTAAACTAACCGTTATATTAATACGAATTTATAATTTTGCAGTGTATGTATTTGGCAAATGATTTTGGAAAGGTGGAAGTCCAGGAGAATATTATTAATGGACGGCTGAATTCTATCACAGCTTTTTATGGACATTTCGAAAAGAACTGACAGTTGTCAACGATTATTAAATTATTATTGTTTTTGTAGTTATTGTTTATGTTGTTATTGTTGTTAAGAATAAAATTATTGCCAATTGTTATCATTATTTAAACGAGTATTTTATTGTAACAAATCAATATGCACCTATCTTATATATAAGACGGATTTTAGTGCAGTGTTCACTATTAAATAGGTTCGGTGAAGGTTTTAGTGTATACTTTGTTTGGAAAAATTAATTGGGTGCCGAAAAAATAACAACTGTGTAAATAATTTAACGCCTTACGTCGTATATTCAGTCATATCAGTGAAGTGAAGTTAAGTCAGTGATATCGTTGATGTTGTTTGATCGTTGTTGTAGATGAAAAAAATAATGTCGCTCTCTCGTGAGAAACGAGAGTGCACTCTAGACAGAATCTCAAACATGCAGACAAAATAAATTAATAAGTGTTACCCAAACTTCGAGGGCTTCGAATAAATAATTTAATGCGATATAGGTGTGCAGAAAAAAATACGTCATAGGGATTTTTGAATATAGTTCTAAGTATATTTTTTATTTGGTTATACGTAAAGTGTTAATAATATAATTAAAAATTCATTTTTTTTCACGTGCAAATAAATTGAAAGTACCTGCATATAGCAGTATAGGTATTAAAAGCATTACCTACCAATAGATTTTTTTTTTAAATCGTATAACCAATATATAATTTATTAAGTCAAAATTAAAAAAAATAATTAAATATTTTTTCATTATTGAATTAATATTATATGATGGACTGATAGAGTGTAGGGTAACCATACATACAGGATTGTCCTTTATTTCGGCTTTGTGTCCTGTTGTCCTGACAAACTTCTCTCAGGACGCGTTTTATCCCGTAATTTCAAGTCTGTCCCATATTAACCCGTTTTTTGCCGTACTTACTGTTAATTTATAATTTTTGAAATTCATTTCATAAAATTATGGTTTTTTAATATATTTTTGTATGCCATCATTGAATAGAATAATAATATAAAATCTATATTTTTGGATTTTTGTTTTTACCATAACTATTGCTGCATGACATTGTTGTCGGCGACGTAAACTGTACGATTAAAAATCAATAAAAAAAATATATAATAAATACTTATTAACTAAAAAATATTATGGATAATATTTTCGTCCTGTATTTTATTTTTTTAAATATGGTCACCCTACCGTAGAGGTAAAAATCGCCTAGCGTAAAAAATTTTATATGCAAAAGTCCACTTTGCATATGGTAGCTTCTAATTATATCGGTAAATGTGGTATAGGTTAGGTACTGTACGTCTGTACTACTGTAAATTAAACATTAAAATATAACTGTTATTTAATAAATTAGATACCAAAGAACCTATGCATATACTCAAATGTAGTGATATGTCGTTACGACTAAATTAAATTTAAATATCAAAAGTTTCACCATTTGATATGCTCGCTTTACCAACGCGAATCTTTGCTCCCAATTAATGTTGATGGTAGTACCTATATAGAAAATGTATTCTTTTCCCAAGGTACATATTTCCA
Source organism: Neotoxoptera formosana (assembly GCA_022818045.1). Taxonomy (NCBI): domain Eukaryota; kingdom Metazoa; phylum Arthropoda; class Insecta; order Hemiptera; family Aphididae; genus Neotoxoptera; species Neotoxoptera formosana. Next base: position 1,611,971 of record CM040631.1, on the reverse strand, counting down.
ACCATCTTTTCTGTCATTTCTTCTTAAATGTCTTATTAAAACTTTGTCATCTTCTTCAAATATATAACTATTATAACTGGTGTTGTGAGGTCCGTTACCCCAGTACCACCAACTTGGTACAAGTAAATACGATTTTAACATAGGAAAATATTTTGTAGCCCTCCAGACAAACAAATTTTTTTTACCAGCCCATTGATATCTTATACACTCAATTTTTTAGGTAAAAAATCAAAAAGAAACAATAATAATTTAAAATAGGTCCGTAGCAAATAAGGCAAGTTCACTACTTTTTGGGTTTGCTCAAAATGCAAATCAACCATGTACCAAAAATGGTACACATAGCGGTTAACCTATACGTTAGACTGTACTCGGTATAACTATACGTGTCTTGTCTAACATCCAAATCCTCTCACATTCCCCCGTTTGGTATAAATCTATCAGTATACACAATTACACACCGTATACCACCAGCTGCAGTGATTGACAACAATTTAATTGTTACCACGTAACACGCATTAAAGTAAAACTGACTTTAAAGTTTAAATCATAAAGTTTTGTTAAAGTTAATTGTTTTACACAATCTATACACGAATTACTATTATACCTTTATAGTAAGCGTATAACTGCGTAAGTGGCATTACAGAACGGTTAAGCATCGTGGGAAAAACTAGATTTTGAGAAGCCTCGCGCGCCCATGATTGACGAAACTCCTAGGCAGTGTTAGGATTATTTAGATACCTGAAAAAATTATTATTTATCTTTTTTTTTATCTAGATAAATAGAAATAAACCGTAGAAAAGTATCTTAAAAAACTACCCAAGAATCCAAGATTAACAATAGTAATGTGTCTAGATAATTTGATAAAATATTCGAGTAGATACTTTTCTGTTTTCAATAAAATTGTCTCGATGTATTTTGGTTTTGTTAATATTTATACTGTGGTCAATGTTTTGCCCCTAAATTTTTAGTCCATCTGTCATCTGAATCCCTATACATGTAAGCACTTGTTTAATTTTTAATTTCTTAATCTGCTCCGTATAATATGAACTGCTGCATTCAGTATACGAGACCCATTCGTCGACAATGTATGGTAATTTGTATTGCTTTGTTATTAAATAAAATGGTAGGTGTTTTCGAAACTGTTCAAAAAAGAAAGTCTGTCTCACTGGTCGTCGTACATTATAATTTTTAAATGTATTTATTTTGCCATTTTAGGGGTGGATGTGGGGGTTGTCTCTCCTCCCTCCTCCCAAAACCAGTGTTTTATTTAAGTACGTTTTATGATTTAGCCGAAAAATCAATAACGACGCAAACAATTGATATATTATATAGATATAAATACCACGTGGTAATCTATAGATAAATGACGTACCCACAAACCCACTACGTCAGACCCCTAATTACGATAGGTTTGGTAAATACGGAATACACGTGTTACATATCCAAATTGAGTGCCCAACTTCAAATTTGTGCAAAATTGTGTGCGTGTTTATTTTTGGGTGTCGAGTTGTACCAAATTGTATGCCTGCTGTCTAGTTTTTCGAATACACTACCGAATTGCACTTCTAATTTTCATTTTACAAATACAATACAATTGTAAAATTTCCCTTTACGTCTATGAATTTTTTAACCATTGTCTTTCTTTTTTTTATATAATATATTATGACAACAGTATAATGTCTGTATAGGTACACAGTACACTATATTGTACTAATGTAGTAGGAATACCTACTAAACAATTTGTCAACAAGATGTGATATTATGGTACAGTAAATAAAGTAGAATCCCGTGATATTATGTTAGTGTTATCGTTAAAATATGTTACGACTTATTTTCGCCACATCGAAAAAATGCATCTCGTATGCAATGCTGTTATGTGTGATTTCTATATCTGACGCACGCGGCACGCTTTTCGGATGCGCCCCGGGAAATGGGAATACGCGACCATTACCATCCGGACATTTTTGTTATCTCTTCTCGCAGACCGGGCAAACGGAAAACGGTCAAACGCGGTTTTATCGGATGGTGAACCGAGTACCTAGCAAACCGACTACTGCGAAATCTATAGACCGCGGTGAAGACCATGGCAAATAGCAATCGAGATCTATAACGAATCTTCTTGCACGGCAATCAAGAATTCTATAAAGAATCTTCTTGCATATTATAGCATGTAGCCTAATATAAGTTGTTTACAATCTCATCGTCGTGCAGTGTTGCAGCGGCGGTGGTGGAGGTGCGCGCGCGCGTCGACCAATGAGAGCGGACCACGAGCGGCTGCCGATGATAACACGTCCGTGTCGATAACGCGAGAGCCGACTGTAAGCCGAGAGATTTTGGTAATTTGGTCGTCACTCGTCGCCGCCGCCGTTATTTTCTGTCAGTTTGTCGCTTCCGCACAAACACCGGACCAGCGGAGACACGACAAGTACACGCACAAAATTCGCGTGACCTAATCGGAAGCGAGCACGTCGACAAAAACGTACGCTCCACGCACCGGACGAACAGCCGGCGTCGAACGCGGTCGCGACACGGTTTCCTTATCGCCCACACTCTCGCGAGTGCCATATGAACGCCGAGTCGTCGTCCGATCGAGCGACACACCGGCACAACCGTCCCGCGACTTCCGCCGCGCGCGTGTAAAACATCATAATATTCCTTTGTTCTCGACCTCCGCCGATTTTTGATTTTCCGTTGTGAGAAAAAAACGCCGACCGATATGAATCCGCTGTGCTGTAAGTAGTACACCGGACGCTCGTTCGCTACTAATATTCGCGATCGCGTTGATATTACAGTTATTTTTTTAGCTCGTCGTTATATTTTGTTGTGCATTTTTCAGGCGTTTTGTTGGTGGCCCTCGCCAGTTCCGCGGTGGCCATATATCCGTCCAACTCGGACGTTATCGAACTCACTGACGACAATTTCAATCAGGTGCTCCAGAGCGTCGAGATATGGGTGGTCGAGTTCTACGCCCCGTGGTGCGGACATTGTCAGAGACTCGTGCCCGAATACTCGAAAGCCGCCAAAGCCCTGAAGGTATAGTACTTACGAGTGTTTTACGCTCTTTGGCTGCTGGCCAGATCCTCATGGGTTTGTTTCGTTTGTTTTTTCAGGGTATTGTCAAAGTGGCTGCCATAGACGCCGATAAGTATCCGTCTTTCGCAGGCCGTTATGGCGTACAAGGTTTTCCTACCGTCAAAATATTTGTCGATAAAAACAAACCTCAAGATTTCACTGGTGATCGGACGGCCGTCGGTATTACCGATGAGGTAACCAAAGCCATCAAGAACGCCATTAGCGCTAACCTCCAAGGTGTACCTTATGGATCATCTAAATCTTCTAAAAAATCATCATCTGGTGACGACGTTGTTGAACTGACTGATTCGAATTTCGATAAGCTCGTATTGAATTCTGATGATATTTGGTTGGTCGAATTCTTTGCCCCGTGGTGTGGACATTGTAAAAACTTGGCTCCTCATTGGGCAGCAGCTGCGTCAGAACTTAAAGGAAAAGTAAAGCAAACAAAGTGTTCCCCTTTAACATTTTAAAATTGAGTCTATATGATAATTTATGCTTTTAAGGTTAAACTTGGTGCATTAGATGCTACTGTACACTCTTCAAAAGCTCAAGAATTCAACATTCGTGGATATCCCACAATTAAATTCTTCCCATCAGGTACAGCCAGTTCAAGTGGAGCTGAAGAATATACTGGAGGAAGAACGTCTTCAGACATTGTTAGCTGGGCAATGCAGAAACATCAAGAGAATGTACCACCACCAGACATTATCGAGGTAAGGTTTTAGAAAATAAAATCAATTCATTAAACTATGATTACTTAATTTAAATTGTATATTAAATAGATCGTAAATGAAGATACGTTCAAAGCTGGGTGCTCAGAGCATGCTTTATGTGTGGTCTCTGTACTACCCCACATTTTAGATTGCCAGGCCAGCTGTCGTAATGAGTACCTGAACACATTACGCTCATTAGGAGATAAATTCAAACAAAAACTTTGGGGGTAAATTATGTTTCAATGTTATACAATATATATTTATATATAAAAAAAATGTCCAACTTCATACATTTTCCACACGTATCAAGTATCTTTGATTTTACCAGAATCTTCCTTCTTATTCTTATTCCTATTGTATTATTTTTCCTTACAACAGTTGTTAGTTTATTGTTACATATGATTTTACTAAAAAACTATTGTTTAGATGGTTGTGGGCCGAAGCAGGCAAGCAACCAGAGTTGGAATCAACACTAGAAATAGGTGGTTTTGGATATCCCGCATTGGCCGTGCTGAATGTTAAAAAAATGAAGTATTCAATTTTAAGGGGGTCATTTTCGGAAGATGGAATTAAGGAATTTTTAAGGTATGCAATAGTTATTAATTATTTTTTTCTAATAAATTAATTTATATTCTCTACTGATAACAAATATTTTCATGATTCAACAGAGATCTGTCTTATGGTCGTGGTACAACTGCCCCAGTCAAAGGTGCTGCATTACCAGAAATTCAAGCAACTGAACCCTGGGACGGTAAAGATGGTGAATTACCAACTGCCGATGATATTGATTTATCTGATGTTGACTTAGACGAACTTCCTAAAGAAGAATTATAAACACATCTCCGGTCTCCATTTTTTTTTTTTATATATTATATTTTTTTAAGACTGAACAAGTTTTGCTAATAAAATGTCTAATTGTAACACTTAACAGTCAACCTTCTAATTTAAATTTCAATAAACTAATGTATTATAAATGAAAATTAATATTGATTTGAAAAAAAATACACTTATGATTTATAACTTATTAATTAACTAGTTGTTAAAAAATAATCTAAATAATACATAGATTTCCACCTACTTATGTGTAATATTCTTTTTTAAGATAATATCAGAGTTCAATTTTTGAAAAATGTTTTTTCATTTAATTTTTATTAATATTATATTTAAGGATCCATTGTAATCCGTAGTTGATTAAATCATTTGATGGCATTCATTATAATTGATAATAGTAATTATTTATAAATGGTAACTTATTGTGTTTTATAATCCTTGAAAGTAATTATGATTGTTAAACTGAATTATTCATGGCGCACACTTATAATACATTATTTAGAATGAAATGTATTAGTTTGTAGATCAAAAATCTGCCATAAATGTGTCAGTAAATTCCGTTTAGTGTATCAGCCAAGTTGATACTTTCAACTTTGCATAAAAATTAATTTGATGATGCTAGTAGAAATTTAAAACAACGTGGATTTGTAATGTTGTAATTTGAAAAATCAAATCCTTCAGAAAAATAAATAAATGCATTATTTTATTAACACAAACCTTTTTCAATTTATTATTGGCAAAATACAAACAGGAAATTATTATTAAGTATAAAATGAGTAATGAGCAATAATTTTTTGAAATAAATCTAATAATGCAATGGAATAAAACTAACTACTCAATATTAAAATATTTGTATGCATTCATTAGGTTCATTTAGACGTCTCGCATTAAAGAGGATTGTTCGGCTATTGAAATTTGCCATGGGAAAATTCAATATTTTAAATTTTTATTTTATCTTTAATAAATATTACATGCTTTTGTATAGTTGCTTATAAGAAGTTTTATAAAATGTATTCAAATGTAATTTTACTATTGATAAATATTAGTTTTGGATGAAAGTAAAATTTATTATAACGCTGTGCCACTGTAGTAATCAAGTAGGAAGCGTTTAATAATTATATCCAATGGGAGTTATTGGTAATTCTTATAAACTTTTGGACAGCAAAATAATTATGGCCACACTTATTATATTCTATAAAAAGTTGTAGAATTTTGTGTGAGAAGATATTATTCTTTAAAAAGTATACCTCACCTACCTAATTTTACTTTTAATTGTATTAAGGTTAAACAATTTCAAACCTAAATTAAGGTAAATAACCAAATTTTATTTTATACTTTTGCTTTAATGAGTGTAAAATATTAGTATTTTTAGTATATTGAAATATATTTTAAAGTACAAATTATAGGTATCAAAAAAAGTATACGCTTCCAATAAAATAAATAATAGTTATTAAAATTCCTAAATATATAATAATGGACTTAGAAATAAGTTCATAAATCAAAAATTATATTCCCACTCTGTTTTGCTTTGTTTTTTTTTATTACAGTTAAAGTAATTATTAAATAATATTAAAAATGCTCTCTATGATAAGAGAAAAAAATTTAATATAGGTACTATTTCTATAACTAGTGATTTAATTATAATTCATTTGTTCGTGCACTTTACTTGTTGTAAGTACTAAGTAGAATTCAATCTTAAAAACATTTAGCAATTCATTTTTCATTAAAAAAATCAATGGTTTTCCTTAATCATTTTTAGGTTCTCTACTTCCTAAATCTTTAATTCAGACATGGTTATGACAGAAAAATAAAAGAACAGATATCAATACTAATAGAAAATTAAACAATTGATTCTTACAAATGTATCATTGGCTGTTACATTGAACATTTGAACGAAGTCAAAACGATTGCATTTAAATATAACTTATAGATATAATATTTAAAAGAAAATAACACAAGTAACAAATGTACAAATAAAAAGATTTTTTTTTATTCAATTCTTATTTTTACAAACCTTAATAATAAAACACAATATAATTAAAAAAAAATCTATTATAGTTTTCAAAACCATATAATAAAAATAATAATATTGTTGAATAGGTATTTTTGTACCAAAAGTAATAATATAGTAATTATTTAGGTATCTTTAAATTTGACATTTTTGCATGAAACATACAAAAAATAAAATGCAATAGTTTGTCTCTTAGAAATAAATACAAATTTCAAAAATATTGTTCTGTAACAGTAATGTATAAAATATTAAAGTTCATTAAAATAATTTAAGGAACTGTTGAAAGGCAGTCACAGTTTCAGATCTTATTAATTTAGTCAGTCATAATTTTAAACAAAGTAAAAATGCTTATAAAAAAGAAAATAGGAAACCTTTAGAGATATAAAAATAATTGTTTTACATTTATATTATTACGATAATATATTTTTCAGAACAGAGTCAGTTAATCACCACCACCTGGATATTTTAATGTTTATTTTATTTCTTGTTTGTTGAATTGTCGTCAGGGTTTGGCAGACATTTGCATGACATCATACTTGCGCTCTTTCTTGCACAGAATCGGATAAAACAGTACCCAATAGTAGACGGCTATGGCACCGAATACAATTGTTAACACTATTGCAATGATAACCCATGCAGAATGAAGAAGAGAGTTTTTGCGCACCAGTTTCATATCTGTTGGGTAGACAAAAAATAAACACCTAGGTATTGATTAAAAAATCTCAAGCAAGAGGTAGGTACACACCACCACACAATATGACTGCAGAATGCAGATCAATAATAATATTATTCTTATAGATTATAATTATTAAAATAAGTTATGACCAACAGTCGTAGCTATGTAGCATACACACCTTTGTGCACTGGTGGTAATTGAGATTTTTCTGACTCCTCAGGTTTGTCTTTATATTGACTTCGACTGTCGGCATCGTTGACAAATGCAACTGTAACATTAAAACGAAAACATTTTTTAAATAATACTGTGAAAGCGATCATGGAGTGAACACAATAAAAATGAAACAAATGTTCTAAAAATGTATTTTTCTATTTGTTTGATGCTGACTAATATTTAATACTATACATAACGGTCATCAAGTTTGGGTTAAAACAGTTAATTAAAATATAATATTAAATATATTTAATCAATAATAAATTGCTATATTTGATTGACATCCTAGTAATTATCTTTATTTACCATGTATTCATGGCAATATTAAATTAAAAATGAAGGCTAACATTTGATCTTAAGACATAACTTTCCATTAATAACCTTATTTAACAAAATATTGGCTATTATGTATGATTATCGGTTACCACTGGAATCTTGATTACGCCGGCCCTGTACATTCTCCTTTGTTTGAGACCCTACCCGTCCCAACAACACTGATCCACCAGCCAATAAGAAAGTTGGACTATACCTGGGCCCTATTGACAAATTTGACCCCCCGCCTGAGCTCGAGCGGCCAGTGCTCAAACTGCCTGTAAACAAAATTGTATTTAATATTTAAATCTTTGACATGAAACTAAATAAGGTACATTTTTAATCGACATCTTCATAAAAGTTTTACAGAGGCACCCAACCTTATGACTAGGTGTAGCAATTGCTACAAGTTGAAAATAAGTGGAGAAGAATATTCAAAGAAAAATATTAAATAACAGTATTGTAAGTTGTTAGGAAACATACTTATACAGGTCACTTTAAAATTAAATTAATTAAATTCAGTCACTTGGTCACTTTTTTAAAGAGTTTAGAAGCCTCCCCACAATTGACTACATTATTATTTTTTTTTTACATTTATCAAGTTTCAAGTGTAGTAAACTTACAAGCAAGTCATAAATGTCGGATTACCTATAGGCTATAGCCTACATAAATAGAAAATGGGACTGTGGGTATTGCTCTGCTGTACAGTAGGTTTCAAGTGTGTTACTGTAATGTATGTGTTGAATTTGAATTCAATGATGTATCATTGTATCCGAAAAACGAATCTGAGTAAAAATGGTATGTCAGCCTAGGATATTTAATATTATATATTTATATTATGCTTTTAGTAATAATAAGTAAGTTGAAATCATTTTTGCAAAGAACACTGTACCTATTTGTATACAGTGGGCATATAATCTGGGCACACATTACTTGGTCGGCTAAATAAAAAAGGGCCCCTCCATTTAGGTACAATTAGATGGGGCCTTGAACATTTTTTCAATACATTTATTATAAGGATTGCCTACTTGTCTCTAGTAATAAGGTAAATAATTGAAATACATTTATGAAATTTGAACACACGATAATTAATTAAATTAAACACAAATTATGAATATGGATGAACATTTAATAATATATTTCTATGAATATTATTAATATACAAGCAATTTTTTGCAATGTTATATAAAAATAGTTTTTTTCTCTAGATAGAACATTATTTAAAAATAATTGCGCTTTTGGGGGTAATATTGAGGACAGATGCCCCTCAATAATCCGGCTCTGTTCAAGGGGTCTTATTAGTCAGCGATTGCCGTCTTGCGAACCTGGCCTGGCCGCCACTGTTTGCATATCTATAACTCTAAAATTATCAGTGATTTTTTGGTTACAACTTATGAGGGACCTTGAATTAAATGCTCAAGCCTTAGCTATAAAAATTAGACATTTTATATATTTTTAACTACAAAATAATTGTTATTTTGCACCACTTTTAACTTTAAATGTTTATAAAAAAAAAATCAAGCCCATACATCTTTAATATTTTTTAACACCTATAAAATAAAAACTTATGAAGAACCTTGTATTACATTTCTAAGTTTTATTGTTCAAAGAGATAATTTTTAATCAACATTTTTAGAAAAAAAACAAAACTAAATTGAAGACTATCTAATTTTTTAGTAATCAAGGTTACTAAACTATTTTATTTATCATATCAGTTAGAACTAAGATAGCTATTAAGCACCTACTTTATTTTTCAAACCTAATCTTGTAAGTGATGATTCATTTTCAAGCCCTCTCCCCTAATGTAAAATGCTTTGTACGCCATTGCATAGGCAAATTTGTTTTAAATTAAGTTTAAAATCTATTTAATTGTAGTTTATTGACAATTGTGCTCTAAATACATGTTTTATATCTCAATTGAGCTCATGTTTCATGACTTCATGGGGCTGATAAACCAACACTTATTGATAGGTATTGTGGTAAAATAAAAATTGTTATCTTAAAGAATAAATAATTGTCATACCTAGATAGTTTATTTGTTGAAATAAAAATATATTCATTTACCTACTAATAAAATGGGTAATTACAATCATTTTGTTTTATCATTATAATTACCTACATTATGTAGATACTTCTGAATTGTCATATAATTAAGTCCATAAATATAATAATCTTTCTATGTCAGCAATATTTTAGAATATCAAGTTAAAAATGAAAAATATGATTAGATTAAATAATTATATGAACCTATAACACTTCTAAAAATAAACAAGAAATGTGTGTTCACATGAAAATAATAAAATAGTATACATTTTTGTTACCTAAACGCTGTATCCGATTACAGATGTATCTACATAAACAACTAAATAAGGGATATTATGTCATATGCATACACATAATAGTTCTAAATGAAAATGGTGACCAAGGTCGCTTTGAGACTATAACATACGTAATAAGAAATAATTGAAATAACTGTTCAAAAATCCAAATTACACTCATAATATAATATACCTATAGTAAGTAATAACTTGTATATTGACCAATAAAAAAATTTTAGGGGAATTAGCTGATTTTTCTAGACAAATGCAAAAAGTTCAATGTTTTAATGATACTTATATTTTGTGGGAAGTATAATTTAAATATTTAGAATATAAATTGATTCAATGTCAATTAATTGCCAGTAAAGAATTAATTATAATACCTACCTAATATTAATTTGAAAAAGAGGGTGAATTGTATCTTTAATACACCTATTTACTGAACAATGGTTAGCAGACTTTTTCACCAAACAACTACCACAGGCACATCTTCAAAAATCATATTCAGTTATGGGAATACAGTAAAGTTTATAATTTCAAACATGCTTAATATTAGTATAAAAGGTAAAAAATACTATTTAAGATTTTAATAACTAAACGAGTACTATATTTCTGTATACTATCTGTAAGAATATAATTTGAATGCACTTCAAATCTTGAAAAATTCAATATAAAATGTACTGTAAGTATACCTACATAAGAATCACGATAAATAAAATATTAAAGTCTATCAAGAATCAATTATCAAATTAAAGATATAATTATTAATTTTTTACAGACGTGCGTATAGAACATGTAAAATATTTATAAGACTAAAATGAAAAAAAGTTATAAAAAGTTAAAAATTTATCTCATTAGTACCTAATTTTAACTTTATGATAAGAAAGCTGTTTTACAGTAGTTAAGCTAAAAACAATGCTTTTTTTTCACTAATTCACAACTCTACCGACTATCAATATTATAAACAAGTTAAGAATTAAAACAAGAAACAAGTAGATTAAAACCTACAGCAAAATTAACATTTCCTATAGGTACTAGAGACTTAAATATCAAGACTAAATTGTATTGTCAGAGCAATCTTCTTGCAGTAATTGTAACAAGTTATGAAAACCACAGCTTATAAATAGGTAATGTAACAGTTGCGTAATAGGTAGTTAAGTGTATCTAGGTAGGAGGTAGGAACCTAAAGATATTAATGTTTTTGTTGACTGGTGATTTAATTTCTCAAATTAACTGTTCAAAATAAATCCAAACAACTATTTATCAGCAAATACTACGTTTATTTTTTTAGAGTAGGATAAAAAATAGAACCAATGTTCGACTCACCAAGTAAAACTCCTAAGACTACTGCAGTTGTGAACAACAACTGCTTCTCGTGTCCTGTAAGAGACATAGGTAAGAAGGTATTTATCGGATTAAACGCGAAATTCAATGAAAAAATACAAATAAAAAGCTGAAGTGATGAGATATAGTCGTGTCTTGCTGTCGTCTCTAAAATTCAAATAACGCAACAAGCATAAAGAGCGGTATTATTAAATTTGTGTACGAAAAAAACGACTATTCAAAAAAACGTCGAAGGTTTACATTCCACAGGTCGGAATAATGTTGTCGGTACGCATGCGCGTGCGGTACACAACAAATAAACAACAACAAGACTCGTACAGTCGTACACACGCCACGCGGACACGGTACTACCACAGAATCGAAAGAATGGTACTACGGTAGATAGGACGTACCTACCATAGGACGGTACAATATAACAACGAATGACGATTACCCGATTTACACTATTTAAGTATTCGCATTTCACAGACGAGCGCCAAGGTCAGACTCGGCTGGCAACCGTGTTAAATCTGTCGATAAGAATAATTATGATTTATGAATAATATAATGTAAATGGAACGAAAATGTATATTATTAGGTAGCTATCATAGACACATAAATATATTTATATGTCTATGGTAGCTATATATTATTATACATATTATCTGTCGTGGAAAATGTCATTGTGGTTGCGGAATGCGCGTCGTCCGGTACCGTTCGGAGTTCCGACAAGGTTGCAACACTGAAAGATCAACCTGCTGATCCTGATCCCTGATACTGACAACTCGACAACTCGTCTTGTTTACCCATGAGACCTATGCCTGCAGCAGCTGATGATCGATTTAGATATAAAGAAATCGAAAAAACGGTCCGAGCTACATTATCTAAGATACCTATATTCAATAGTATGCATTGGCTATTCTTCTGTGATATTATTACCTATGATTTAATAATTACTAATTATTAATTAGCAATTTAGGATAGAATTTTAAACGTTGATATTTATATACATAATTTAAACAGACTATAAAACCAACGCTATTATTAACAATGACCGAGTTTCGTCAAGAGACTCGACCCGGATGGCCGGATCCTGGCTGATTAATGATTATTGTGGTTAAATTCACGTCCATGAAGTTGGCACCCCCACTTAAGCTACCACTCTAAAATCGGAGTTTTTTTAGTTTTTCGTTAATAACTAAAAAACTATAAGTTTTATCGAAAAATATGTTCGTGTCTAAAATATAAAGCACTAAATTCTCTATCGAATAATGACCAAAAATTACGAATTTTGTTCAATTTTAAAATTTATAAAAGACGTTGAAAGTTGTCATTTTTCGATAATTAAAAAAAAAATTTTTTATAGTTTTTATCATTTTTATTAAAATTCGTAAATTGTACGACAAAAAGTCATATTATAAAACTTTTAGAGCATTAAATTTGGAAGTTAATGGTATTAAATTTACCAATTTCGACTAAGTATCAAGGTCAATAATAGATTTCAAATCAGGGGCGTCATTTGGGGGGGGGGGGTCAGGGTGTGCAGTGGCGCCCCTTACATTTTAAATATTCTCAATTGGCCTGCTGAAACAAGGGAATCCCCCCTTGTAGATCCGCTCTATTTTTAAATGGCCTGGTGAAATTTCAAAATGGCACACCCAAAAAAAAAACTGAAATGACACCCCTGTTTCAAATATTGACCTTCAATTCACTTGTTCCAAATGAACGGCGGTCATGCGTTTTCAAATACGTTTGTACCAAATTCGTATAATATACTATATTATATATTATTTATATATTTATATTTCATTAATATAATATAATATAATATCACAGAGATATCACAAGAGTGTTTGTGTTTGAAGTCCCGTTTTACTATCATTATCGATTACATTGGATATATTGCAATGCGTTCTGTAATCTGTAAAATGTCTATAAAAAAAAACTTTTTTTACCATATTTTATACTGCAGTATTATAACTACTTGTGAAAAACCATGTTTTAAATTTTCAATCCTTAGCTACAAAAATTGATTATTTTATATATTTTAAACCGCTAAATAATTTTACAAATTTTCGTGTTATCGATGAACTTTGTGTAAAATATGAACTTTAATTCTTATAAAAAAAATCGTACCTGTATGTAGATTTGAGAAACAGTATTGTATACATTTGTTATACATAATATAGAGAAGATTATTATATTGGACGATTGTAGTTTGTAGGTATACGATATACCTATATGATTTATATTTATATTTTGTTTATTTATTGCAACAATAACATATCATTTCATACTTTACAAAACATTTTAATATACATTAATGAATTTACAATTTACAATATTTAAGACAATTTTAACAATATTGCAACACTCCCAAAAAGCATAGCTTGTGCTGGGAGAACAATATAATATATTATATAGATTATTTAATAGTGGATGGAATAAAAAATAATAATAACCGCATTTTCAAAACATCTACGGCAGCAGTTACACGGAAACCATATGCATCGGGTGCAGAAAAGCAGGGGCGTCATTTCAACTTTTTTATCGTTAGTGCCAAAATGTTTGCAGGCCATTTCAAATCATTATCAGGCTACGTCATAGAAAACGTGTTTTTTTGGGAGGGGGGGGTCTAGTGGGACAAATACTTTAGAATATTTGTATAATTTATTTAATGTAATATCACTTATATTAGTATACAAATATTACAAAATTGTTACTATTTTTTCTGAACTATTTGTAGGTTAGTATTTACACTTGGTAAATCAATGTATGGGTATAAAACACCTTGATAATAAAATACTTAACCGGTACCTGTACTTTATATTCTCCCTGTCCCCTCAATATATATAATATAGCTAGCTTAATAAAACCAACAATTTATTTTATGGGTACCCTTGCTCACAATGGCATAATATACATTCCACTTGCAATTTTAATTTAACAACTTCAATATTATCTTTGCACTAATTCTTATAATATAATATATAATAATATATAATAATAATATACTAATATATTATAATATATAATATAATTATATTATTGTTCTTATTTTATCAATCATTATATTGTCGGAACACAATTACGACATCCGACATTTTTGGAAATAAAACACATTAGCATAATACCTTTTTTTTAAATACTGAAAAAATATAATATAAGACACTTCGGTACATCGGTGCTTATATTTTTGGTAGGCCAAATAAGGCGTTTAATAAAAAAGTTGGTGCAAATGTACACCCTGCACCCCGCCAAATGACGCCCCTGCAGAAAAGACTATAAAATTCGTGTGTTTAATTTTTTTAAATCGCTGAGACTTATTGTTGATGCCAAACAAACAGCAGAAACGCAGTCCTTCCTGGCTAGTAACAATAACGACATCCATTCCGTCGTCCGGGAGATTTTCAAATTTTTGGTCGCGGTGACGGTAAACATCCAAATCTTGTTGACTTATAATCTAGAGTTCGATTCATGCGCAATATTATTACCAAAAACTTCGCTGACAAAATGGCCAACATTGAAAAATCTGTACTCCTCGTACGCATCTTAACGGACATGGTCAGGAGCCTTTTGGAAGCCGGATACATGTGGTCGGAGGACGAGTACATCGACAACGTCTTGAAGGCAATCGTCGCACTGCTCGTCCACGTGAAGCCAGAAGAGATCAGGCCGTCTATCGCAGCGGCGATCGACGTCGGCGGCGAGGAAAGTCGTCAAGAAGAAGCAGACGGCAAGGTGGCCGGAGCTGAACCCAAATACGGCGCGCCTGAACCCCCACGACGACGGGGACGATTGGCATCTGCTTGGCGGACGGTCAGGCGCGCCGAACGGCGCCGTTTTGCTGTGGAAAATATATATCTTTTTTTAATTTAGAACTATTCTATTTTACTTAAAAACGATGTATCACAATGTATTTCACATTTTATTTTTTTCTGGCCAAATATAGGTTACCTAGGCGTTGTTGTACACAAAAAAAAATGTGCGCATGACGACTGCCGAGTACGTTGTTTATGTACTTTTAATTTTTATGGCACTAACGTCATTATATATATACTCCGGAAAAACCGCTGCAGTATATTAACCAAATCGCTAACAAGACCGTAGAAGAAAACACATTAATTTGTCATTAGTACTCACAGTATTAGCTTAACTATAAAAATGAATTGGAATAACTATCCAACATCGGGTACAAAGAAAAAACCTCTACGTGGTGTACTCGAGACAACGTTTTATAACGGCAAATTTTTCCAAATCCATGCGCATATCATACGATCCTAACATGAGCAACAAAGTAGAAGAAAAACCGAGCTTTTGGTCATGGGCAGGAGAGATTTTACAAATGTTGTGTGGACGCCGCCACTGCCGCACAAACAGGAATGTATGTAAATGTACCCAATGTACACGATGTACCCAATGTACACGATGTACCCAATGTGCTTTTGTGCACATTTTTCGATGCCAATAAAAGGTACATAATAATATTATTCTTAACAGGAATTCATTTTCATTATTCTCAATACCTTCTAGAGATGTAGGTGCGAGCAGGCTCCTGGGTCCGTGTAATCAGAACTGTTGAGAAAACTGACTTTTTTAATAATTTTATTTAGGGGAGATTTTTTCGCAAACGATTGATACGAGTTCTTTAATAATAACAGTTAGCCACGTAGAAATATTATGTCGATAAAAATGTATTTACAGTTTTAGTGGTTTTGAATAGATTTGGACCTTAGAAGCGAGCTAGGCCCCCTAAATTCTTCCACCCACTCAGTGGCGTATTTAAGGTTTTTCCGCCTATAGGCACTTTCCAATTCGCCGCCTCCCCCCCCCCATCCTTCCCAAAATAGTTTATAAAACATATTTGAATATACAACTTATATAATATTATATAAAAAAACATACATTATTAATGAAAATTTAATTGCACGTATTATATTTTTTTGAAATTTACAAATTGATTATACTTAAAAGTTTACATTGTGTATACTATAGTATTTACATGTAGGTAGCTGCTTAATTTTGAGCGAACGGACGTAAATGTTTATGGTTTAATAGTTAACTTGTAATTCTAAATTGTATAACATATAATTTGTACAAAAATTATTTTACTACTCAAAAAATTAGTAAAATTTGTTTTTGTCAAATTAAAATTACTTTTTGTAATTTCGTTAAAAAAAAATGGTTAAAATTTGCCGCCTTCCAAATGTCGCCACCCTAGGCCCGGGCCTATAGGGCCTGTGCCTAAATACGCCCCTGCACCTACCTATAGAACTACACCACTGATTTACATCTTTTTCTCAGTATTAAATTTGTTATACATTTTTATAGGAACAACAGACAACAGTCACATACTACAGTGGTCGAGAACGTACCACAAACTTACCACAAAACGTAAGTACCTGCCTAATAATTTACCTAATAATTATTTTTGATTAATTGTAGACTTAAAAAGTTACGAATAAATCAAAATATTTCATTAAAATAATTGAACCATAAAATTATGTTAAAAATACAATGTATAAGCTTTTCAGTTACTACGTAATAACTACTAAACAAACTGTTCAGTAGTTACTATGTATCTGTTAAACTGTTTAGTTTACGACTGTTCGTGATATAACATGTTTATATTATAAACTGTTTCACACAGCTACCAGATAATTTCGGATTTTTGGCTTTTATTACGTGCGTGCCATGATTCGGGTTTAGGCAAGGTTTTTAGTTGCAATGAAATCGTTTCGTTTCCGCGTTATAGGGATTTTTGAATATAGTTCCAAGTATATTTTTTATTTGGTTATACGTAGGCTTTGTGTCCTGTTGTCCTGACAAACTTCTCTCAGGACGCGTTTTATCCCGTAATTTCAAGTCTGTCCCATATTAACCCGTTTTTTTGCCGTACTTACTGTTAATTTATAACTTTTGAAATTCATTTTATAAAAAAATGGTTTTTTAATATATTTTTGTATGCTATTATTGATTAGAATAATAATATAAAATCTATATTTTTGGAATTTTGTTTTTACCATAACTATTGCTGCATGACATTGTTGTCGGCAACGTAAACTGTACGATTAAAAATCAATAAAAAAAATATATAATAAATACTTATTAACTAAAAAATATTATGGATAATATTTTCGTCCTGTATTTTATTTTTTTAAATATGGTCACCCTACCGTAGAGGTAAAAATCGCCTAGCGTAAAAAATTTTATATGCAAAAGTCCACTTTGCATATGGTAGCTTCTAATTCAGTGTTTGGAAGGAACGAGTTCCAAAAGGAACGGATTCCTGAACGAATTCCTTTTTTAAGGAACGGCACGTTGAACGAGTTCCTTTTTATTAAAAAAGAACGAGGAACGGAACGAGTTCTTATGTTCAAGGAAAAATAACGAATTATTGTTCGATCCTTTCGAGTTCCAATTTACACAGATATATAAATAATATTAATTACTTAAAATATACTCTAAGTGGATAACACACTAGGCGATTCGAACGTCGCGATTAATAATCGCTCAAAATTAAACATGAACGATTTCGGCGCGTTCGAACGCCAACGAACGCGACCGAACGCGCGTCTCATTTACGTGTGTGAATAAGCCTATATAAAAGTATATGTAAAGTGTATCTGTATATGTTTAATTTTGGGCGATTAATCGCGACGTTCAAAACGCGCGGAGACTCGCGTTCGAATCGCCTAGTATGTTATCCACTGTTATCAACAATAACATATCATTTCATACTTTACAAAACATTTTAATATACATTAATAAATTTACAATTTACAATATTTAAGACAATTTTAACAATATTGCAACACTCCCAAAAAGCATAGCTTGTGCTGGGAGAACAATATAATATATTATATAGATTATTTAATAGTGGATGGAATAAAAAATAATAATAACCGCATTTTCAAAACATCTACGGCTGCAGTTACACGGAAACCATATGCATCGGGTGCAGAAAAGCAGGGGCGTCATTTCAACTTTTTTATTGTTAGTGCCAAAATGTTTGCAGGCCATTTCAAATCATTATCAGGCTACGTCATAGAAAACGTGTTTTTTGGGAGGGGGGGGGGGTCTAGTGGGACAAATACTTTAGAATATTTGTATAATTTATTTAATGTAATATCACTTATATTAGTATACAAATATTACAAAATTGTTACTATTTTTTCTGAACTATTTGTAGGTTAGTATTTACACTTGGTAAATCAATGTATGGGTATAAAACACCTTGATAATAAAATACTTAACCGGCACCTGTACTTTATTTTCTCCCTGTCCCCTCAATATATATAATATAGCTAGCTTAATAAAACCTACAATTTATTTTATGGGTACCCTTGCTCACAATGGCACAATATACATTCCAATTGCAATTTTAATTTAACAACTTAAACATTATCTATGCACTAATTCTTTTAATATAATATATAATATAATTTTATTTTTGTTTTTATTTTATCAATTATAATAATATTGTTGGAACACAATTACCACATCCGACATTTTTGGATATAAATCACATTAGCACAATACCTTTTTTTTTAAACACTGAAAAAATATAATATAAGACACTTCGGTACATCGGCGCTTATATTTTTGGTAGGCCAAATAAGGCGTTCGACGTCGGTGGCGAGGAAAGTCGTCAAGAAGAAGCAGACGGCAAGGTGGCTGGAGCAGAACCCAAATACGGCGTGCCTGAACCCCCACGACGACGGGGACGATTGGCATCTGCTTGGCGGACGGTCAGGCGCGCCGTTCGCATGGCGTTTTGCTGTGGCAATAGACGAGACTAGCTGGGCCGGGCCTCTGTGGCGCTTTACCCCCCCCCCCCAGCCTGGAGGCGTCGGACAGGACGACGGAAATGACGTGAAGGACTATGGAGGATGCGAGACAGAACACGGACGGTGAGGGGCGGTATGTCACCCAAGCACTTTCTCCGGCCACCCATGGCGCGACGGGTTCGCGGGCGCGGGGTGCTCGGTCGCTGTGCAGACGACGCGCGAGACCCTCCGGCGGCTCGGCAGGCGTCCGGCTGCGGTTTAGGTCACGCGGAGCGACGGATGACACAGCGGTCACGGCGGTACCGGCGCGGGCAACGATCCCGTCGACGGGGCCGAAGACTTTGACGTGGGGCGAGTTAGGAACGCGTGGACGTCAGCAGCTCCGGACCCGCATGGATACTCAAAAGTTGGGTCTGCAGGGTCCGGCAGTGTGCGACTCCGGCGGTGGCGACGGTGGGCCTTTGGACGAACGGAGGGCCGGAGGGACGACACGCCAGGGCGAACCTAACCGTCATCATCGCGCACTGGCCGCCGATCTACACCGTCGACTGTCGCTCCCGTGGCCACCGCGGTCTGGCCTCGCCGGCCGCTATGGTCGTTGTTACGTGGCCGAGCAAACTCGCCCGCGACACTCGTCCACCCGTGGGACCGGTCGTGAGAAAGTTGCGGAGGTGACCAGTGGCCCCAACAAAATTAATTAATTTCAGCACCAAATCCGCCATCTCGCATCCTCCATAGTCCTGCAGGTATATTGTGTCTCCTGTCCTACGTTCCTCCCCTCCCTCCACCAAAAAAAAAAATATTAATAATTATCTCAGTTTTTTTTTCATTTTGAATTCACTTACTTTTCTCGCTTATTTACACATTTTGGTTTTTTTTTTAATTATTTTTTCAATTGTTGTTCACTTTTTGTTGTTTTGTAAATGTATAGCCATTTTGAGCTTATTTATATATTGTTTTGCTAACGTGATGCAGTTTTTTTTTCTAAATTATTCAACAATTAGTCATTAAAAAAACTCGTTTTTTGTACTTTATATACTTCAATTAATAAAACACTTGCTGTGTACATAAAAAATTATTGTTTTTTTTTCGTATTTTCGAAAAAATAAATCAATATTGATTACAGATTTGACGACTAATAAAATCGTAAAAATATATATTTTCGACAGAAGACTCGTTTATATAATATAGATCATTAATATTTTGATATAATCCTGTAAACTGTAAAGTCCCGGTAAAAAAAGTCCCACGCTAGGAAAAAAAGTCCCGGAAAAAAGTTTAGTGAAAAATATACCGGTATACTTATCCTCATTCAGTTCTAAAGCTGTGTTTAGTATTTACTATTTTAGTATGTAGTGTATAATAAAATGCTTGTACATATTATATATTTGTTATCAAGCCTTTGGATAATAGAGAACAATATTAGTTTGTGACTATTTTAAAAAGATAATTGGCAATTAGCATCATTATAATAACTATATAGGTACTATAATTGTATTTATAATTGTATTAAACTGTATCATTTTAGATATTTTAAATTAATTGACTATTTTCTACTTTTATAGTGTAGAACCATTTTTATCCGGACTTTTTTTTCCTTGCGAGGAACTTTTTTTTCCGCGATGCCACTTTACCATAGTCTTATTCTGACACTAATTATTGTAATATATTGTACAACATCTACATTCACAATCAAATATTTTACAACAATTTAAAAAAACATATACACCAGTCTTATTGAAGTAGGAATGAAAACTATTAATACCCATATAATTATTTAGTACGTTTTTTGGCTGTCTTAAATTTCTTTTGCAAATAATTCCGCTTTTGTTCGAAAAAATCTCTAGAACGTCAATTTATCAAAGTGTTGGAAGATTTAATACAGTTGTGGTAGGGCTTCTATCACAAGTATTTCGTCGTTATAAGTCTTGACTAGGTACCTAAACTAATATTGGAAGCCAATTCAATCGTCACCAGAGATCCAGTGGCGTGCCCAGCAGGTAGGCTGGGTAGGCCCAGGCCTACCCTGTTTTCAAATAATAATTATTAATATTTTTCAAGAAACATAATTTTATACATTTTTTCTTCATAATACGATATGTAATTGAATCATTTTGGAACAAAGATTATTTATTTTTTACCCACTTACAGAAAGCGTTTATACGTTTTTATACGTTATTATTAATTCTTTCCTTCGTCGCAAAAAATTGTAGCCACGGTACTGCTTATCGGCTAAAAAGTACGACTAAAAATAGTAAATAATAGACAATAATACACCCGAAGTGAGTTATTTATAGTTTATACATTCGTCACTGGCCGTTTACTGCCGACAATCGTCATTTGATATAAGATAATGAATATGGTTTATAAAATATGTTATTTTTTGGTATTTATAATTTATTAGTTTATTACAGTGTGTACTGTGTAGACGTATATTATAGTGACTTGTGTGTGACCGAGCCGATCGAGAAAATCGTTTTGTCTGTTTTTGTTTGTGTACACTATTAGAATAACCTAAGTACTTTTTTATTTTATATTGGTTATAACTTGACTAGGTAATAATTAAATAAAAATATGACTAGCCAGTTTTTTAAACCTATTCCGAAATCCACAAGGACATTGAACGATGATGATAGTACAATAGATCAACTACAAACGAAAATGTTAAAATTAAATGTTACATCAACTTCTAACGAGTCTTCTATTTCCTCTTCTAGCTTAAATGTGCTTGATATTAGCTTAAATAGTGATGAACAACCTAAAATAATTATAAGTGAGCCTATCCTACATTTTGATCCTGGGCACGCCTCTGCAGAGATCGCAATTGCATATAGCTTTTTCAAGTATTAAATAAGATATTAATTTAATTTTGGTTTAAAGAATGAAAGCAATACAAAGACTATGCCTGCAGGATACTCCGTTTTAGAGACAAGAAAAGTACACAAGTAAATTATATCAACAAAAAAAAAATTGAAAGTTGGACTGGGCACCCGTAAAGTATTTTCGTTTTAAAAAGCAAAAAAAAAAAATTCAAAATAATTTTACAGGTATAAAAAAGAGAATATAACTGCAGCCTGATTTCTAGATTATAAGTAATAAAAAATTAAACAATTTATTACATTATACCTAGGTATTGGTTATTTAAAGAAATCACAATTGCATATAGCTTTTTAAGGTATTAAATAGGATATTAATTTACTTTCATTTAAGGAATGAAAGCATTACAAAGACAAAGACTATGCCTGCAGGCTTCTCCGTTTTAGGGATAAAAAAAATGCTAAAAATCCTAATTAAAGGTATGACAGATATTATGACTAAAAATAACGTTAATATTTATTTCATTACAATTCGTTGAATGTTTATTCCCAAAAAATATTAATAAAAAATGTTTTACACCCAAAACCTTGAAAACATAATACAAGCTCCTTCAAAATGTGTAATTATGAGTTTCTATACACACAATGTAATTATCAAACTCTTTAACTTAATTAAAACTATTATTTCCACTAATCTATTAACCTACACCATTATACGATACCCCAGTAAAAAAATAAAAAAATGTTTGATTACCTCTGTACTCTGTAAGTACTATGATATATAAAAAAAATGTATTGAAAATGGGTGACATGAATTTTGAGCTCAGAGGCGCATTATATATTTCTAATAACGGCCCTGCGGCCTGCTCTATATGTTTTGGTGAAAATATATTAAATTTACTATATTATAATATAAGGTAACTGATAATAGAAAGATAATTGAAATATTATGAAGAAGTTATAAAAATATTGAATTTAAAATATATAACGGGAATGTTCAACGATTGAAAAATATTTCTATGCTCAAAAATATTAATTGTTGTTTTTGCGAGACATAAGAACTTCCACGGGTATGTATGACTATTAACTTAGGTATATTATATTAATATTCTACGACCTGGGTGCGGTGAAACGACGACGAAGTTTGTGTTGCTCACGTGAATGAATTATTCTGAGAAGAATACGAAAACAATTTTACGTAAACATCGATTATTCCGGCGAAACCTTTGTTGTACTCACAACGCCAAAGTGCAGGAAACTGCTTTGAAATAGAAAATAATTGATTTATAAAAATAAAACCGAACTCAATAATTTTTTGTTTAATGAATTTTTAGAATCGTTAATGCCGTCTACGTCCGTCGCAACGATTGCTAATTGACATAGATGATAGGTTTTATTTGAAAAATATGAAAAATCCACAGAGATAATATATTGCAACTATCGATATCCGACATCAGTGGCGTAGAGAACAAAATTATTCGTCGAACATATGCAAATTGATTTGTAGTTAGACATTTATAAAATGTTTAGTTTTTATAACTAAGGATTGAAAATTAAAAAAAAGGTTTTTCGTAAGTATATATTATAAAAGAACAAAAAAATGTATTAAAAAAATAATTTTTTATAGACATTTTAAGGTGAAATTTGATATTTAAATGAAGAATAACGATGTTCGTTATTACGTTGTAATTTTCAAATATTTTTCGTGGGTGCTTGAAACTTTTTAAGTATATTATTATATTTTATACACATTTTCAAATGCTATGCTTTCTCCAAAAATGTATTCAACCTATTGTATTATTAACAGTAAAATAAGTTATTTTAAAGCAATAGTATTATAAAATACACTTAGTTATCTAGGCTGACAGACCTAGTCTTTGCTCAGAATTTTATTTCGTATAGAACTATAGAAGTGACCTCACTCGACACTCGCACTATACAGCGCAGAGCGGTACCCACTCGCCGACCCTTTTTTATATTTATAAGCTATTTAAAAGTATTTGAAATGTTTTAATTTTTGTGTATACAGTGTTTTTCAGATAAATATTAAAATAAACATCCTTTTTTATTAAAAAGTAATTTTAACTTTTTGTTGTTATGAATGTTATTATATTGTGTTGTATAAGTGAATTAATTCAATATATTATGATAAAATACCTATTATAGTAGTATAATCGTATACGTATACCATGTTTTCAATATAGCCCTTTGAATGATATCAATAATGTTTTTTAAAATTGTTATTACACCAATCTAGTAATTATGTGTCAATTATTTAAAAATGGCTTATAGTTCTATACAAGTATTTATTGCAGTTACAGTATTACTTATTAATTAATAAAGTATCGATAAAATGTTATGGTGTCTTTATTTTAGTTCAATAATTTATTAATACTACGTCCATTAGTTATATATTAATTTTTGAAACATTGTGTTCAAGAAAACAAAAACTAAATGGGATTATATTAACACAATATTAGAGTTGTGTAATATACCTTTATGTAAAAAATAGATGAAAATAATAAGAACTGTTGAATTTTGGGGGTCATATGTGAGAACGCCTGTGTTTACGGATAACACTATTTATATAGGAAAGCGAGTGAATTAAGTTCAATTGAATTTAGTTGAATCTGTACAAGAATTTAATTTTCGTAATTTTGATACATGGATATAGGTGAAATATAAAAGTTACGTATGTCACACTAAGCTAATCATATTGTCATTAGATTTGGAAAAAAAAACCAAATTGTATCTTATGATTTATAAAGTATATTTCTGTAAATTAAACTAAACTTTATACTACATTTCTATTTAATGTACCTACCTATGTATTGTATTAACTATTATTATTCTACGGACGGAAAGCGGCGAAACAACGACAACTTTTATGTTACGTATTCGAGGTAACATATTTTATATAAAATATGTTTTTACGACACTTCGGTAGCATTAAATATATATTTAAAAAAAAATGTAAATTTGATCCTCAAAAAAATACTATTACTTATTAAATTATTATACTATTATATAATATAAATTATTAAATACTACTCATTTTTTTAAGTTATGAAATTCAAAACTTAATTATTCTTAAAATTATTGTACATTTTAAATTTGTTTATAAATTATAATTAAATTTATTTTTTATAATTATGACTATATTTTATAAATAAAAATTTGGATCATTAAATTGAAAAATGTAAAAAATAATAGTTAAAATTCTAACTATAAAAAAATAAAAAATAAATAAATCTTTTTTTCTTCTTTTTTTCTTTATTTATTCATTTTAGAATTTCAAAGCCTGCCGACAATCTTACAAAGATAATGATACTTAATAAAAGATAATAAATATATAAAGACATTTTAGATACATAATTACATTTTACATAAACAATACTTATGTTATGTAATATTAGTAACACAAATAAATAGTAAAAAGTATTATTATTGATAAAAAAGAGAACAGAGAATAGAAAAGAAAACAATTTACATAATTAACCATGGAAATATTGCGTGGACCTATACTAAGATTCCCTTTTTACGTTAGTTACTAAGACTTTTAGTCGAGTAGACTTGTGTCAGGATTTATTAGACGCATAACTCTTACATAAATACATTACATAAATAATTCGTTTTTTGAGTGCTGATTTCAAAAATTTGATGTTTGTGGTACACCTGATGTTACTTTTACGTAGTCTGATTTATTTTTAAATAAATTAACGAATTGAAATCTGTCGGAAAGGTACGACTGAAACCATGACAATAACGGAATCCTACACATAATTGGTCCAAAATATATAAGATAAATCATAAATGTTTTATATTCTACTGTATCGAATGTTTTTGAGAAGTCCGTACGTGTACCTATAGAACGTCTACTTGATGATGAGATTCAAATGCATCTAAAACGAAATAGGTGCAATCAATGATACTGATGATGGTTGATCATCCAGGGATGAAACCGTGTTGATCAATAGATAGTATGTTTATTGTCTATTGATATACAATTTTCTTAATTTTTTAGTTAGGAACCAATAGAGTTTAAAGAGCTTGCCAATAAGAGGTAACCCACTGCAGGGTATATAATCATTATCTAGTTAAAAACAAATTATTTTGTGTAATGTTCTAGGCTGAAAAATCGCTATATTAGAGTTAGACTGCAATCTCATTCTTTCTTCTATATCTATACATTTTATTTGAATTTTTTTCTTGCTTCTTAAATCAAATATGACTGCGGGCTCCGCAGTGTTCTCATTCCAATTTTCTTTTTCATTTATTTAACTTGTGAGATTTGTCTTTTAAACATTTTTTTTTTCGCTTCTTAAAACGCATTTGCCTGTGGTTGCCCCTCTCAATATTTTTTTCATTCTTTAAACTTAAGTTAAACTTATATTTTTTGAATTCTTTAGCAAGCTATACCTAGGTGATCTTTATATAATCATTACCTAGTTAAAAACAAATTATTGGCGTATCCTGCA
Source organism: Neotoxoptera formosana (assembly GCA_022818045.1). Lineage (NCBI taxonomy): Eukaryota > Metazoa > Arthropoda > Insecta > Hemiptera > Aphididae > Neotoxoptera > Neotoxoptera formosana. Next base: position 1,585,415 of record CM040631.1, on the reverse strand, counting down.
GCATAAAATATTTAGGTTGGACTATTATTTTCTGTATATAGTTCGTTCAATACTACATAAGTAAAGTTTAGATTACATTTGATAGCTTAGTCAACAAAAAATTGGCCAGGCCAGGGCCTAGGCGCCCTACTCAGTAAACACGCTACTGTTCTATTAGACGAACAAAAAAATAAGAGTGTCAAAGAAAACACTGCTGCCACGCTAGTGACGCTCCCCACCATAAAATGGAATCTCTGGGTGGATCGTAAACATTTTACTTTAAATTGTACCTTTTTTTTCTTTAACCTAAAACTGTACCTACTCGACTACTATACATATTTTGTCATTTAGCTATCTGCGCAGAAATAATTTTATCTATCAGAATATGTAGTTATCATGTTTTCTTCAGTCATCAGGAATGTAAAAAAAAAATTAGTTTGCGTTTCTTAGTTTATACTATTAGTTGTGCTAATAATGTGTAGATTCTGCTATTGAAATTAAATAAGAGTTGTTATTTGTTTTATTAATTGTTATTATATTTTTTATTGACATATAACCATAAATCAGAATTCATTAACCAGCTATAACGTGTAGCCGTGTAGGACGTACGTACTTATATGATTAAAAATAGGTACCTATAACATAACTGCAGTTATATTATTAACTTTTCAAGACAACTAAAACATACTAAATCGATACAGTTTGAGTAAAGAAATTATTCGTAGAGCTATTGTTTTTTTACAATTTAGAATTCTGTGTTCTAAAAAAAAAGCAAAATGTTTTTTAATCATTCTTCGATGATGTCAAGAAAATGTCCACCTAAACAGCAAAACGATAACGAAGTTCAACTTGGACAACTCTTGAGGTATCTTATACTGTCATAAATTTATCAATATTGATTTTTGACGAGCTCAAAGTGAATTCTAAAATATACATTTAAAAAAAACCTTATTATTTGTTATTAACTCTAATAAATTATGTTGCTTGTCATTCGACAAGCAATAATATAACGATATTAGCAAAATAGACAATAGTAGAATAGGTTATATAGTTTTATAATATTAGAGCTGACGTGGAGTGTATACAAGACTTGCATTTTTCAATGGAATGGAGGTTAAATTCCAAAATGTACTCGCAAGTAAAAATTGTTATTATAAAAATGTTTTGCTTACCTAAAAGCTATTAAATATAACATAAAACAATAAATATAATTTTGTTAATTTTTGTTGAATATAAACAATCATTATTTACGATTCAAATGGAACTAAAACTTTGTGCAGATCGCAAATAAGCCCCATTTATCATTAGAGGACCTTTAAATGAAGGACTTGAGACTCTCGATTGCAGGTTTGCGACGCAATAAGCGCATGGATTACACGTCACTAAATATGGAGTTATTATACCTATTTGGTTTTAATAATTCATATTTAGTTATTAGTAATCATTATACATGTTCATTTTCGTTTATAAAAAAACCCGTTATTTTATTAAATCTGTGTTGCAAAAGAAGATACCGACATTTTGATAAACCTAAAGGTTAATATAAGTAGCTAATATAGCTATAAGAACAAATAGTTTACCATAATAGGATTTTGTAGTGTTCACAGAAATACTCCATTTCTAAAGGCGAAATCAACAGTTAAAAAAAAATTGAAGTTGATTCGAGCGCATAACTACGTTGTATTGGATGAGAAGAAAGATGCAAAATCGGACGATCAACACATTAACTGTCCACTGTAAGTATTGTAATAATTAAAAAAATGTTTTTGTTCTGTTGACCAAACAAACTGATCTTAAAAATCTCAAATATGCAGTGTCGTAATTAGTTCTGCAGGTGATGCATCTAAAGTAAATCATTGCTTGCACACCTCTCCCCCTTAAATTGGCAGAAATTTTCATTTTTGTTTTTAGTCAATTTTGAGTTAGCCAATAGTCAATAGATCATATATTATATTAACAATTTTTCGTTTTTTTTTTTATTGATATTTTTCCTTTCAAACCTCGGACTCTATTACCTAATGGTTATTATTGGAGCGATTTTTTTTTAGTCTACTGTCTACTTTTCTTCTTAGTTCTTATTATAGACAATTTTAAATTTATTTTACTAAAATATAAAAATTGAATGGTTATAATAATATCTATATGACTATAAAACATATATACCTCATTGTATTGTTTATTATATTTGTTATTATTGTTGCAATAACTGAAACATCTTGGAATAATATAGGTACCAAATACATTATATATTAGTAAAATAGGAAATTATGGGCAATGGGGCGTGTGACACTGTGAGACATAATGGTTCACATTTTTTTAATCATTTTTTTACATTATTCAAGATAATATTTATTCATTTAGATGGGTATTTTTATAATGCAGAAAAATAACGAGTCAAGTAGTAGTCGAGAATTTTTTGTCCACGAATATCAAATAACAATAATAATAGCTTAAAAGATGCTCAAATGCTTAATGTTGATTTTGATATAATAAACATAGGTATATACTTATTATATATACAATTTTTAGGTAGGTAGTAGGTACTTACTAAATTATTATAATCAAGTATAATAAATGATAATAACTATATAGCATAACTAGCCGAACAATCTCGCACGGGTAAGAATAGACTAAATGGGTTTGCTTTTTGTAAAGTTTGCAAATTGGTGTCACTGGATTGGCCGAATATCAAAATTATGCCAGAGTGAAGTCATCATTGATGAGCATAGGTAAGTTCAAAAAAGGTTCGATTTTTTGCTATAGATCGTAATAAAATGTCTTATTGCAGACATGATTAATAAATAATTCAATATAATGACACTATAATGACACTATAACTAGGAACTATACCTACCTACTGGCGAAAGGCTGAATTCTTAGCTGTTATCATAAAGTCAAATTTAACAAAGAAATTAAATTACGATGATATTATAATTGACACATTTTTAATTTGATCATATTTAAATTTAATTATTACATTATAATCAATGTTTACACATCTTGTAAGATCAGTGTATGTATTTTATATGTATACCTAATATATTTTGAGTACAGCAAAAAATGATTTGGTTTCAACATGTGTTTATTTTTTACAAATACCTATATATTGTTGAAGACATTTTTATGATGTTGTGGGGGAAGGGGGGCGTTTTTTTTCTTACCTGGGGCACAAAATACCTAAATACGTCTCTGTAGTTGGGTGAATTTGGTTATTGTTATATTAACTTAATATTAATAACTATGTATAAAGTAATTAATACTTAAATTACAGCGTTCAAAATTATTTGATACATTTTTGTTCGATGTACATAGGTACAACACGGTACAGGTACTGTGTAAAATTTAAGGAGTACTTTGTCATTCAAAAAATGAATTGACCGATAAAATATTTTACTTTGCCGCGGCCACTGGACCACATTACAACAGTATTGTATTTAACGATATGGTATATTATCGTATATGTATACATAAAGCTACATGCATAAAATGTTTAAGTTGATCCTAACAATTTCAGTTTAAGCCCTACCCTTATGTACGGCACTGTCCACTGTAATAAAGTAATAATAATGTTTTAATGTCTCATGATATTATATTTGTAAAATGTAATGTATTTTGTTTTAGCAAAAATGATTAAATCTCTCGTGTTTCGGGTTACATGATTTTGGGTTGTATATTAATTTATGTTTATACCTAATGTTACCTACCTATTAAGTAATAATTGATCACAAGACAACTTTTGTGGTATGGGTGGGACCTCCCGCGTACTTTCCTTGTACCTGGTATATCTTAGTCCGTGGTTTGGATAAATATTAAATACTTATATCTCTATTATCATTGCAAAATCCGAAATACACCACTGATAGCCATGATAAAATAATAAAATATGTTATTTTATCATACTAGTACCTAGCTAATTAAATAAAAATTGAAAATAATAACTACCAAAAGAAGGTCCAATAAATGGAAAATTATTTCAATAGGAAGAGTACAATATTAAAGAAACATCGTACTAAGTACTAACACAGTAAAATGAGGGAAAGCCAATTCGGGGCAACCGGTAAATGTTTGTAACCTGAAGATCGACTGACGGACCGAAACTTGAAGGCTGAAGCAGTTTTAATTGAAGCCAAAACTCACAGATAGCCAAAACTAGTGATGGCCGATGGGCGCTATCGAATTATTCGATAGTCAGGACCATTTGAACTATTCGATAGTATTTCAAATATTCGATAGTATTGAATTATTCGAATATTCGATAGTTCTGAATTATTCGAATATTCTATAGTTTTGAATCTTTGAATATTCGATAGTTTTGGCCCAAAACAATAAAACATAAATAAAAATAATTATTAAATCATGTTAGTTTACCTTCAGACTTTAAACTCATTCAAAGTTAGTAACGAGATATAGCGTGGAGCTGATAACATAATGTGCGTTCTATGGTTATGTACTTCAACAAAACAGCCGGGTTTTATCATTTTAAAATCAAAATAGTAAATAGAAAATGTTTTTAATGTTTTAAAAAAGTTTAGAAAACAATAAATATTAAATATAATTTAATGTTTGTTTTTAATGTTACTAATATTGTAAATATTATGCTCTTTTTAAATTAGTGTCGACTGTCTGTATATATATATTATATATATTATTATTGAATGTATCAAATGCATTAAATCATCAATTGAATAAACTGATTGATTGTAAGAAAACTTTTTTTAAATATATGTACCTACATTGTTTTTATAAAATGGTATTATTATTTAATGCATGTTTTTGATCGCCCAAATATTGCATTATATTGTAAATGTATCTACATTAAATGTAAATCCATCATCTAATTTTTCTAAGAATATTTAGGTACTAAGTGTTGTATTTTTATGGATTTTAAATATTTTAGAATGAATATTTTTTGTTAAAATGCAGGTACATGTTAAATATTCCTTAATGTATCAACAATTGTATTTTTTTTAATAATATATTTCTTTAAATTTAATTCATACCTAATTATTAATTTGTATAAGAAATCATACACTGGACTTATAACTATTAACATTTAACATACACTAATTTATTCACTTAAGTAAATTTTGATTGAGTTCTACTGTTAAGAAATACTTATCTAGTGTATAGAAAAAAATTCAAATTGTATCCAAAATATTAAATTAATTTTAATAGTGTTTTATTGTATACCATATATCCTAGCTTTATATAATATTATAAAATAATATACATTTTACTTTCGTGCATAATTTAGTTGGTTTCAATTGTATTGAATATTCTATATCTACATTTCAGATCCAAAAAAAACATGTCATCTGTACGCATGCAACATTTTGTAACCAGGTTAAAATCTAAAAACTTAGAGATCCGTAAACGTGCTGCTCGAGATTTGAATCTTTATGTAATTATCAAAAATCAAAATTGTTTATAAACCTTTAAATTAACATTAATTTGTCATATTATTTGTATTTGATTATTATTCTTTAAGGTAAAAACTGAACTACGTGAAGTATCAGCAGAAGAGCGTGCAGTTTTTAATGATGAATTTAACCAACATATATATGAAATGGTCTCAAGCTCTGACAGCAATGAGAAAATTGGTGGAATACTTGCTATATGTGAGTATTTTATAGTTACAGAAAGTATTTATCGATATTGGTTATTAAAACAATTATTTATTTATTTTAGCAGTTGAATAAAATAAGAACATATTAATTATTGTTTATAATTAAACAAATTTTTGTTCAAATGATCTACTTTTACAACTTGTTCTTTTTTCATTACAGTCTTGGGCTAATAGTATGGGTTTTAATGTATAAAAAAAAAGTTAAATATATAAATCTAAAATATTGATTGTTATTGAGTGTATTTGAATGTACAATATAATATGACTTGATTAATTAAAAATATAAAAATTACAATTAATTTTTTATCATTAGCTCATGTTATATATTTATTTTATTTGAATTTTAAACATTTATTAACAATCAATAAGCAAATTTAATAACCTTACCAAATTAGAGGTAGGCTTTTTAGAGAAATATCAAATGGCATAACTCTATTTTACTGAACTCTAGATTCAATAACAAGTAGACCGTGTTAAATTTAATTTTTAGAAACATTTTTTTGAACTTCTACATTTAAAAAGTTATGTAGCTTAGGGTATTGTATTTAAAGTATAGTATAATTTGAAAGTTGTTAATTAAATTTAACCTTACATTACATTTTTGTGACTAAAAACATTAAAGGTATGTGTATGACTGATCAAATTGTAAATAAATTATTATAAACTAATTTTCAATGTCTTGTTATAATCTAATTGCACTCTTAGCAAATTATTTGCATTATTATTACCCATTTTTAATGTTAAAAAATATTTTAGACATCTTCATAAAGTATTAAATTAAAATCTCATAATTTTCTATTTGGTTAAATATAAATGTTTTTTGTGTTGATAAATATTTTATTGGTTTATGACTTTATCAAATTATTTTTTACAGTGTGTTTAATTGGTGCTGATGTTGGCAATAAAAATAACCGTATTAGTAGGTTTGCAAACTATCTACGTAATTTATTACCATCTGCCGATTCGGCAGTAATGGAGCTTGCTGCCAAAACGGTTGGAAAATTAGCCTTGGATTCTGGCACTTATGCAGATCAGTATGTTGAATTTGAGGTGAAAAGAGCATTTGAATGGTTAGGCGGTGTAAGAAATGAGCCCAAAAGATATGCAGCAGTAAGTAACATCTTTTTTAATATTGTTATTAGTAGTAGTATAAATAACCATACTGATACAATGTATTTTATTATAAGGTGCTCATACTCAGAGAAATTGCTACTATGGTTCCAACTCTTTTCTTTCAACATGCAGCCCAATTTTTTGATTTGGTACTAAATGTAGCTCGTGATCCAAAACCAAACATCAGAGATGGGGCTGTAGAAGCATTAAGAGCAGCTCTTGTTGTAACTGCTCAAAGAGAAACTTCTAAACAGACACAGAAGTCTGAATGGTACTAATAAAAAATATATAAAACATATATCTCACCAAGTTTGTCTCTGTCAAAAACTTTTTTCAATTAAGTATTTAAGTATAATTTTGGGAATGAATACTTTATTATTTAGTTTCAATTACTTTATTTGTATTATCATTTATTTTTTGTCTTACCTAAACTCAAATGCGAATGTATGCAGTTTAATTTATTTAAATATTTTGGAAATTTAATTATTTTTTTCCATTAAGTTTTCAAATTTTTATTGAATGTTCAAAGTTTAAATAAAAGGTTGGTAAGAGAATATATTAAATATGTGGGTGGGTATGCATGAAGAAAAATATGGTGAGATTGCTGTTTTTAATATCTTAACTTATGCTGCTAATTTAATGTTGTTTTTCCTTTGTTAGGTACAAGCAATGTTATGAAGAAGTTATGAATGGAATAGATGATTCTATAAATAAAGAAAAAGGTATTGTTCGTGATGATAAAATACATGGGTCATTATTAGTGCTGAACGAATTGCTTAGAGTCAGCAATGTTAATTGGGAAGGACGAAATGACTCGTTGATGCAAAGATTGCAGTGGGATCAAAGTCAGACTAGTGCGGTTAGATACACTTATGGCAAATCTTATCATGTAGCTTTTAATTTTACTAAACAAGACATTTTACTCGTCTCATTTCCCAAAATCACTCATATCATATATTTATATATTCTGTCATAACATTTTTTAATTTTAATTTTCATCATATTTATCAGTAATTTTTATTCTTATTCTGTATTCTTATTAACTTATAGATTTATTTTTAGTTTATTTGAATATTTTCTTTTACCTGATAAAAACTATAAAAATGTTATAACTGTGATTGTTATTTTTATAGTAAAAAAAAATTACAAATACAAATAATAAAATAATCAAATTGTTTGGTTTTAGGAAATATTAAGTTTGTTACCTCGAACAAAGTCTGCTTTAAAAGGACTGGTAGGTGGTTCTGGACGAACAGACGATGACTCGGTAAGAATTGCATCATCAGGCATTCGTTACGAAAGCAGTGCTTGTAAAAATCTACTCCAAGAAAACTATGATCGAGTGTGTTCGTCAGCAATATCTCATAGAATGTGCAGAAATCTTTTAGTGAATTCTGCTCTGATGAAATTGCTTCCTAGACTAGCTGCATTCAATAAATCAATTTTTGTTCAAAAGTATGACCTTACTATTTGAATACCTTTTTCAATATGTTCTTAAAAACATTTTATATTCTAGTTACTTAAATTCTTCAATGCTGTTTCTTCTTGCAACTATTCGCGGTCGTGATCGGGATCAACGGACTTATGCATTTGTTACTGTTGGTCTAGTAGCAATAGCTATTGAAGATCATATTAAGCCGTATTTATCCAAAATTTTAGAATTGATACGTAGTTTTTTACCATCCAAGGTATTGTTTTAAATAATATGTCTATAGTTTTTCTTTTCAAATAGATTTAATTTGTGATTACTAATATAATTTAGTCAATTATTGTATTAATCATATTTTTGAAAATGTTAATAGGATAGTTCAAAAAAAAAACCTTCAAATCCTGAACCAGCTGTTTATGTTTGTATTACATTATTGGGAATTGCAACTCAACACAATATTAAGAATGATCTTAAAGAACTTCTTGAACCTATGTTGGCCATGGGTCTCAGTCCTACACTCACTATAGCTTTTAAAGAATTGGCAGTAGCTGTACCTGCATTGAAAAAAGATATATCTGATGGTAAACAAAGAAATTCATTCATGTCTCATTCTCTTTAGTTATAAACATTGTTTTTTTTTAGGATTATTGAAAATACTGTCTCAAGTGCTTAACAACCGTAGTACTTCGATACCATTGCCAATGTCAGTTACAAGTTCTGCACTCAGCTTGTCATTAATGCCATCAGCTCTTGAGTCTCAAAATATTTCAAATATTGTTTTGGCTCTCAGAACACTTGGGAGCTTCAACTTTGAAGGTTAATATAATATATTTCAATATGTTTAATAAACAAGAATATGTGATATTTGACTCAAAACAAAATTTTTAGGGCATTCTTTACTGCAATTTTTGCGTCGCTGTGCTGAGCATTATCTAGGAAGTGAACAACAGGAAGTCCGAATTGAATCTGTTCGAACATGTAGTCGTTTATTACGTTTGGCAATTGAGTCGCCACAAAGTAAAACATCACATACAGTTAGATACACAATTTCCACAGTCATCAAGCAGCTACTTGTCGTTGGAGTTTCTGATACTGGTCAGTTAAATAAATGTTGTTTATTTAAAAAATGTAAAACTAAGAACAGATAATAATTTGATTTATTTTCTCATTATATTAGATCCTGATGTGCGTTATGTAGTGTTTGAGAATCTCGACCGCAGTTTTGATTTTTATCTAGCTCAAGTTCACAATCTTACTGCATTATTTATGGCTATGAATGATGTGAATTTTGAAATAAGAGAAATGGCTCTCTGTACTATAGGGCGGCTTAGCTTGGTAAATCCTGCTTATGTAATGCCACCGTTGCGCAAGACACTAATGCAGGTTTGTGTAATTATTTATCAATAATGTTTTTTATGATAAAACAAAAAAAATTAATAAAAATTAAATTAAATACTATCAATTTTTGGCATTAGTGTTTGACTGAACTGGAACATAGTGGAATGGGTCGTAATAAAGAGCAAAGTGCAAGAATGATTGATCACATGGCTGTTCACGCACCTCGTCTTGTGTCTCCATATGTGCAACCAATTTTAAAAATATTAGTTCCTAAACTTAATGAACCAGATTTAAATCCAAGTATTTTGATAAGTATACTTGCGTGTATTGGAGATTTGGCACAAGTAAGTTCAGTATAGTTTAATTTAAAATAAAATAATTATTTTTGTGTCTGTGGTTGAAATTAACAGGTTAATGGAGAAGAAATGTGTTGTTGGACTGATCAACTGTTGCCTTTCTTGTTGGACATGTTAGGTGATGGTGCATCGCAAGAAAAACGCGGAGTTGCTCTGTGGGTACTTGGTAAATTAGTCGAAGGACTTGGCTATGTCATCCAACCATATGAAAAATACCCTTCATTATTAGATACTTTACTCGGATTTTTAAAAACTGAACAACAACCTATAGTCAGGTGCACTTATACATTTTATAAAATATTTTACTCATTAACTAATATGATTTTATTATTTTTTCTTTAGAAGAGAAACAATAAGGGTACTAGGGCTCCTTGGAGCTTTAGATCCTTATAAACATAAAATGAACTTGGGTCAAATTGATTCCCAAATCGAGTCTACTGCTTTACTTTCAATGACTGATCCTCGTCCTATATCAGAAACTGAATGGACGACTAGTGAAATGTTAGTAAATATGAGTACATCAACATTGGAAGAATATTATCCGGCTGTAGCGGTTGCAACACTTATACGTATTATTCGTGATCCAAATTTATTTCAACATCATACTATGGTTGTACAAGTTAGTAAAAAATAGATGTTTAAAATGTATATTATGTTTTATGTTTCATATTCTCGTCAACAATTGACTTAATTTATATGCAAATTTTAATACATTTTTTTGTAAATTTATATCAAGTAGTCACTATACTTGAAACATTAATTGTATCATTTATTTATATACCTAACAGTCAATTCAGTTATTACTTAGATATTCATTATGTAGTTTAAATGTTTGTTTATTAATGATGGTAATTATGATGTTATTTTTTAGGCTATAACATTTATTTTTCAATCTTTGGGTATAAAGTGTGTGGCATACATACCACAAGTTATGCCCAGTTTTTTAAATGTAATTCGTACAGCAGATGCCAGCTTCAGAGAATTTCTATTCCAGCAGTTGGGTGTACTTATAAATATTGTTGGCCCACACATCCGAAACTATTTGGATGATATATTTTTGTTGATTAAAGTTAGTTATTGCGTTATATCTTTAAACATTTTTAACTAAATCTGTACAATATAAATTATAAATCATGAATTTGTTTTCCTAGGAATTATGGATCCCAAATAGTTCACTTCAATGTACTTTAATCCAATTAGTCGAGTACATAGTTTTGGCACTTGGAGCACAATTCAAAACCTACTTATCTCAACTAATGCCTAACATACTAAGAATACTTTATCATGACTCTAGTAAAAACCGCAATGTTACCAAGAGGGTAAGACTTCATTTATTGTGATAATTTATTAGTTTTATTTTTTTCTATTAATGGATATATAAATGTATTATTATTTATTTATATTATAAACTTTTAGATGGTTGTAGCTTTATGCAAATTTGGTATTAACTTAGATGAATATTTACACATGATTATGCCACCACTTGTAAACTTATTTGATGCCCCTGATCATCCTACTCAAGTTAGCCAGGTGGCAATGGAAACTGTTGCACAGTTAGCATACACTTTGGATTTTACCGACTATGCATCACGGATTATACATGGAATTGTATGAATATTTATCTCTATTTATCAAAATATTATTTATAATGAAATTATGTCTTTTAGGTAAACTCTATAGAAAGTACTCCAGAACTTAGAAAAACTGCTATGGAAACATTATGTGCATTGATATGTCAATTGGGCCGCAAATACATGATATTTATGCCACTTGTTGCTCGCACTTTAATTAAATGCCAATACAATTATCCCCCTTATGACACGCTCATTACTTATATATCATCAGTGTGTGATCAAATGTATGTTACAGTAAAATATCATTTTCTAACTTAAATTTTTTTTTTTAGAATTCTGATGGAAGTCTAGAAGAAAACCTATTGCTTTCTAGGCACAAACAGTTTAAAAGTAAAAAAGAAGTTGGTGTACATCTAGTTGGAGATGCGGCTACCATAATAAAAAAGGTGTTTTGAAAGTATTGTTTTAAGGAATATTGTATAAGTAATATTACCATAAAATGTAAATAAGATTTCTTGTCGTATGTATAGTAAATTATTATTTAAGTATAGTTAAATTAAAAAAAAAAAAATCTCCTGTTCATAATATTTATAATTACTGTTTGTACGTTAGCGTAATGTTTCTTGTATTTTTTTTATAGATGCATACCTCATTGCCAAATTTACAAAAAGCATGGTTGGCGAATCGTTGTGTATCCAAAGATGATTGGCTAGAATGGTTAAGACGACTTGGCATTGACTTCTTGAAAGAATCACCATCACCAGCACTACGTTCATGTTGGGCACTTGCCCAAACATATTCTCAGTTACCCAAAGATCTTTTCAATGCAGCGTTTGTCAGTTGTTGGACAGAACTAACGGAACCACTTCGAAAAGAACTAATACAGACCTTAGAACAGGCATTGATGGTGTCTGATCTCCCTGAAATGACACAAACTATATTGAATTTAGCTGAATTTATGGATCACTGTGAAAAAGGACCATTGCCTATTGATCCTCATATACTCGGTGAAAGAGCTATGGACTGCAGAGCTTACGCAAAAGCTCTACACTACAAAGAAGATGAGTATATCAAAGAGATAAATAGTCAAGTATGCCCAAATATTATTGAATCACTTATATCCATCAACAACAAATTACAACAAAAAGAGGCAGCATCGGGTATATAAGATATAATTATTACAAATAAGTATTTGTTAATTAAAGTATTATTAATTATTATTATTGTGAACTAGGTCTGTTGGAAGTTGTTATGAATAAACAAGAAGAAGACCAAGAACCTGGTGAACAGTTAAAAATACAAGCAAGGTGGTTTGAAAAACTACATAATTGGGAACAAGCATTGTCATGTTACGAAGGGTTTTTGCAAAAAGAACCAAATGATATAGAATGGTCACTAGGAGAAATGAGGTAAGCTAAATGTATAAAATTTAACAATCAGTTCTTAGAATACATAAATTGTTTTAATGACAGGTGTTTAGAATCTTTGGGTCAATGGGGAAAGCTGAACAATGTGGCAGCTTCTCATTGGTTACATTTTCCCGAGAGTGGGCGTGAAAAAATGTCAAGGGTTGCTGCAGCTTCAGCCTGGGGACTAAAACAGTGGCAACAAATGGCAGTTTATGTAGATTTCATACCGAGAGACACTATGGATGGGGCCTTTTACAGAGCGGTTTTATCTATTCATGGAGAACAGTACGAACATGCTCAAAAAGTATAATATACACTTTAATATTCAATGTATTTAAAAAAATCACATACATACAAGAGCAGATACAGATGTAATTAAACGGGGGGAGGGAGGGGGGGTACAAAAGGTTGGCTTTTAACAGTTGAGTTATACATATATTATTGTACACATAAATATGAATTAAATATCTTTTCGTTCTATAACACATTTTTATTATTTTTGCGAACGAGGGAGGGGTACCCCTTATATTTGACTTTGCTTATATAGTTATACTGTAAACATATCATTATCTATGTCTTTAGTTTATTGATTTGGCTCGAGAAATTTTGGATACCGAACTTACAGCAGCTGCAGCAGAAAGTTACCAGCGAGCTTATGGTGCCATGGTTTCCGTACAAATGTTATCTGAACTTGAAGAAGTTATTCAATATAAACTGAAACCAGAGAAACGTCATATTATTTACAAAGTCTGGTGGGACAGGCTTCAGGTAATAATAATCATACAAAGTTTGATTAATTTATAATTTTGAAATGGCTTTAGGGATGCCAAAGAGTTGTTGAAGACTGGCAGCGCATAATTCAAGTACATTCATTGGTATTAAATCCCGAAGAAGATATGCATACATGGCTTAAGTATGCTGCTTTGTGTCGTAAATCATCACGCTTGGTAAATTTCTATTTTATTTTTAAGTTTAGTACTTATTGTTGTTCACAAAGTATGTAAATGTTATTTATATTTCAAATAATATGTCTAGGTATTGTCTCATAAAACTCTTACAACATTGTTGGGTACAGATCCTTCAAAAAATCCTTCTGAACCATTACCAATGACTCATCCTCATGTCACATTTGCATACATTAAGCATATGTGGACTTCTGGAACCAAACCGGAAGCCTTCAAGTATAAAAAATATTTAATATTTACATAGGTACTCATGTTTTATAATGTTTATGGACTTTATTTGTTTTCTATTTTTAGTCATTTGAATAGTTTGATCCAAAATGTGCTGCCACAATTAAAACGAAAAGGAAAAGACAATGAGAAACTTCGAAGTGATTCAACTAAAAAACTGTTGGCCAGGTTCAGTTTAAACTTTGATAAAAGTTTCAACTTTTATTTTAATTTACACAGAATATAATTTATGTTTTGCAGATGCTACTTAAAGTTAGGAAATTGGCAAGAAGAGCTCCAGGGTTTGACTGAATTGTCAATACCAAATGTTTTAGAATACTACTCTGAGGCAAAATTTCATGATCCCTGCTGGTATAAAGCATGGCATTCGTGGGCGTACATGAATTTTGAAACTGTTCTTTTCTATAAACATCAACAAAATAAGTCACAGTCAAATGATCATACTGTAGACAAAGAAATAGCTGATAAAGCTAGCTCCGATGTAATTCAATTAATTTTAAGTTTTTATAATTATTCTTACATTTTTAACATAATTATTAATTTTTATAGTTTCCAAAGTCTGACCAATATATTTCGCAGTTTACTGTACCTGCAGTTGAAGGATTTTTTAAATCTATCTCACTGTCTCAGGGTAGTTCACTACAAGATACATTGAGACTCTTAACTCTTTGGTTTGAATATGGTCAGTATCATGATGTGTATGAAGCCATTGTAGATGGCTTGACATCTAGTCAAATCAATACGTGGTTACAAGTAATTATTTATAAAATTAATACTTTAATGGAATCATACTAAGTTTTCTGAAATTGTGGTTTAGGTGATACCTCAATTGATTGCTCGCATTGACACGCCTCGAACATTAGTTAGTCGCCTAATTCAAGTTCAGCTAATTGATATAGGCAAACACCATCCACAGGCTTTGGTCTATCCACTGACTGTTGCAAATAAATCTGCCAGTGCTGCACGGAGAAATGCTGCAAGAAAAATCTTAAAAACAATGTGCGAACATAATCCACATTTAGTTCAGCAAGCAGTCATGGTTAGTGATGAACTACTTAGGGTCGCCATACTTTGGCATGAATTGTGGCACGAGGCTTTGGAAGAAGCCAGTAGGTTGTACTTTGGTGAAAATAATGTGAAGGGCATGTATGAAGTATTAGAACCATTGCATGCAATGTTAGAAAAAGGGCCTATGACTCTGAAAGAAACATCATTTAACCAAGTATGTACCGAAAGACAATTACTAATTATTATAATGCATAAATATAATAACTAAAAATCATATTCAATTTTTTTATATCTAGACATATGGTAGAGATTTGGTTGAAGCTTTAGAATGGTGTAATCGTTTTCTGGTTTCTGGCAATAATCGTGACTTGAATCAAGCATGGGATTTATATTATCACGTTTTCCGTCGAATTTCTAGGCAATTGCCCCAACTAACAAATCTAGAACTTCAGTATGTCAGCCCACAACTACATCAAAGTCGTAATATGGAACTTGCAGTTCCTGGTTCATACATACCTGGTCAACCTATTGTCAGGATTGCTTACATTCAAAGCTCATTGTCTGTAATCAGTTCTAAGCAACGTCCTCGCAAGTTAGTTATTAAAGGTAGCGACGGAAACGAATTTATGTTCCTGTTGAAAGGCCATGAAGATCTTAGACAAGATGAAAGAGTAATGCAACTTTTTGGCTTGGTCAACACATTGTTGCTTAATGACCCTGACACGTTTCGACGAAATTTAACTATTCAGGTACATGTTATTTTCCACTATTTCTTTCCATCTACGTCCAATGTTATACTTTAAATATCAATGAATTTGTGAATTGTATTTTAAAATACTTTCAGAGATATGCCGTCATACCTCTATCAACAAACTCAGGTCTTATTGGTTGGGTACCTCATTGTGACACATTACATACTCTAATACGTGATTTTAGAGACAAGAAGAAAACATTATTAAATATAGAACACAGAATCATGTTAAGAGTTACGTTCATATTATCAGTGTTTAAAATTGTTATTAGTACTTCTCTTACCTTAAACATACTTATTGTATTTTTTAGATGGCACCAAACTATGATCATTTAACATTAATGCAAAAGGTTGAAGTGTTTGAACATGCTTTGACTAATACCCTTGGAGATGATCTAGCAAGGTTACTGTGGCTCAAGTCTCCATCATCTGAAGTTTGGTTTGATCGTAGAACTAATTATACAAGGTCATTGGCTGTGATGTCTATGGTTGGCTATATACTTGGATTAGGGGACAGGTAAAATGAATTGCAATATAATATTATAATAAATAATTATAAATAATTATTATACTGAATGGACCACACTTTCCTATATTTTTTTCCATTAAACAAATCTAAAATAAAATAGTCACCTGCCCATTAAATTTTATAATTAAATTAAGTTATTTGGAGCTATATTATTTTGGCTAATATAATGTTTTACTTTAAGGCATCCTTCAAATTTGATGTTGGACCGTTTAAGTGGAAAAATATTACATATTGATTTTGGTGATTGTTTTGAAGTGGCTATGACACGTGAAAAGTTTCCAGAAAAAATTCCTTTCAGACTTACTAGAATGCTTATTAACGCTATGGAAGTATGTATAGCTTGTTAAACTGTTTTTGAGCAGTGGTATTTATTTATTTTTTTGTTATATTATTAGATCACCGGTATTGAGGGAACCTATCGTAGAACCTGTGAAAGTGTCATGACTGTGCTTCGAAACAACAAAGACAGCTTGATGGCTGTACTAGAGGCTTTTGTGTACGACCCATTGCTAAATTGGCGTCTAATGGAGGCTGGTGTTGGTGCTCGGAGAACAGCGGTCGCAACTGCTGGTGCTACAGTTGTCGGAACAAATCCTATAAGTGCAGCCTCTGCTGCTACTACAGTTTCGGAAGAGCCGAGCATGGCTACTAGTTTTGCAGCTTCTCTTAGTAAAAAAGCCGCCCCTATGAATGTTGGTCCGGGAGGTGATATAGGTATGTTAACGCAATTCTAAATGGAATATTAATATAGTTTAAAATTAAATTTTATTGTGAAATACGCCTGTTGGGTGATGTTTAGGTAACATTGAGACTGAGCCAACTGAAGCATTGAACATGAAAGCTTTAGCTATCGTGACAAGAGTTCGTGAAAAATTGACTGGTAAAGATTTTATACATGAACAAGAACTAACTGTACCCAGACAAGTAAATTTACTCATACAACAGGCCACTGCCAACGAAAACCTTTGTCAATGCTACATTGGTTGGTGAGTAGAAATTATAGGTTTTATTTTTTATTTGAATTTAATTTTCAAGTATTAATCAGATTCAAACTAAACGATTTAGGTAAATATAATTGATGCTAATTAATATAATTAAATCCACTTTTATAAACAGGTATAAATAATTTTAAATCTAATATAACTTAGTCAAGTAAAAAAAAAAAAAAAAATTAATCTGAACTAAACACCAGTCATAATATCAAGTTTGAAGTAGTGTCACTGGGCACCCTCTTCCATCACGCCACCAAGCCTTGTACAAAAAAAAAACCCATCAAAATTATTCATTGTATATTTATCTTTTCTAATAATAAAAAAAAAAAAAAATCTAATATAAAATCTCAATGTTGTTTGATGTTATTTTTGATTATTAAAAATGTTTTAAATATAAAATAAATATTAATATCTGGTAGATTAATGGAACTATTAATAAAATAAAAAAATTATCTCTTTTAAAGTACCATTCAAGCTCCAACACCAAATATAAAAATGTTTGAGCATTCCAAAATCTTATTTATAAAAGATGATACTAAAAGTAATAAAAAATCATTGTAAGACAGAAGATTTCCTTAAACTCTCTTTTATCAATTATATTATATTATTTTTTCTTTCTTAAATTTGTATCTAAAATTCTTAATTCATAATATTACAATAACAATATTGATTTTCACTTTTTGATATAGTTATAGCAAAATATTTAAATATGTATCTTAATTTTCAGGTGTCCATTTTGGTGAAATTTCATACTACCTCTGTTATTACACAATTACACAATATACTATACATTATCGTTGTTATATTTTATACTCTAATTTAAGATTAAAAAACGTTTTAAGAATGTTTAATGTAAGTATATAAAATGTGTGTATATTTTTTGTTTTTATTTAAAATTATTTTCTTTTTTTTTTACACTAATATGTGTTAACCAATTTGGTACATTTGTAATTTGAACTTTTATTTTAAAATGTTTATGTTTTAATGTTTTTGATCAAGCCTATGTTATTT
This sequence comes from Neotoxoptera formosana, assembly GCA_022818045.1. Lineage (NCBI taxonomy): Eukaryota > Metazoa > Arthropoda > Insecta > Hemiptera > Aphididae > Neotoxoptera > Neotoxoptera formosana. The sequence continues at coordinate 1,567,107 of CM040631.1, read as the reverse complement.
TTACTCGATGCCAAGATTCAGTCGCAAACTGGAAACGACTCAATTGTACAAAAAAGTATATCAAAAACTTTTTATTGATAAACTATTAATAAATTACCCAAAGTAAAAATTATTGATATAAGTTCATACACTTGATTATGTATAAATATAGTTATTTAAATGTCTTTATATTAAAGGAAATCAATGTCAATTTGATCTGTATCAGGATTTATTTGATTAATTGGCTTATTATTGTATCAAAAAAACTTAAAAGCCAGACAATATGTTAACTATTTTCACAACTTCTATTATTTAAATATAATCAGAGGAATTATTATAATATACTATTTTTTAGGTGACCTGTATAGTTGTAAAAATGTTTATCGACAGTGATAGCATTTTTGGTCCAAAGTAAGGAAACATGTTTTTTATTATAATTTGTAATTTGTATCAAAACTTCAAATTTGTCATTCTTTAATAGATTCAAATACCCATGACCATAGACCATATACTATAATATACGTCTATGCCTTGCACATAATACACTGATTATAATTATCGGATCTAATTACTGGTGTATTTCGCTTACGATCCCGTTTACTTTTCAAATTGCATTTTTGTTAAACACATCTTAGACTTTTATGTTCGACTCGTAAAAATGCTAGTTAGAAATAGCTAGTTGAAAATGTTCAACAATTAAGGTTGGGCACAGTGCCTCAAAAACCGGTGTGCAGAGTGGTACAGGCCCCGAGGCTTACATACATTTTGAGGGCCCCCCAGGCACAACTTATTACTCACAATAAAAATTGTATTTTTTTTTTATGCTATTTTAAAGTTGAAACATGAGTGTATAGTAGGTATACCCCCCATTACATAATATTAGATAATAGGTACATAGTACATATTATTAGATATGTGTTAAAATAGGATGGGAGGTAGAATCATATTGTATGTACTATGTTATGAACTGGTGGGTATCAATGGTTTGAAGTAAGATCAAATTGTCCATAAGATAGGTATATTTTTATCGTCGTTTTATACCTACTCGTCTTGTTGGAAGAACAACCACCGGACGAGCCATAAAAGTAATATTATTAAAATCTCGTGTTATAGGTACCTACGGTTAGGTTAGACCTTTAACCTACCTAGAGGCTAGAATAATATTGTAGCGCCAATGATACGACGACCACAGTTTAGTTATGTTTACTGTTTGAGAGCCTATTTCTATAAATGTTTAATATTTTGGTGACTTGGTTGCTGGTATCGGTACATTATATATAATAGTATAATATATTTTAATGATAGTACCTTTTGATTATTATATTTTATAGTATAATATTGATGTAATGATGCAAGATCTATAAAGAAGATCATTTATAAATCTTGGGATAAATTAACTATGGTCTATGAATTCATAATAATGTTGTTTGGATAGGTAGAGACGTACAGTTTTGGGCAAAAACTACAAATAGGTACCGGAAAAGTTGCTCTATAAAGCTACTATAATAGATGTATCAAATTCAACGATAAATACACAGGTAGGTACCTACGAAAAACGTTTCTAGACGGAAACGCAGTGTGTCAATACTGGTTCAATTCAGTGCTTTTATTTTAACAAAACACATTGTTGCTTGCAAATCTGTTAAATAATCAGAAATTTGTACAACTAGCTAGGTACCTACTATTTATACTAATGCTCAACCATTTGAACTGACTACAAACTATAGGTAAAGGTTTTCAATATTCGTATTTTTACTTTTTTTTTATATATTAGGTAGTAATATTATGAAAATTAATTTGTTTTACGAGCAGCTATGTAATATACCTATATAATATCTTAACCAAGTCTTTCCTATAACAATTTTGCCTCACCCTAAAAGAAACTGAAATTACGCCTCTGCTATAATCAAATTATAGAATATTAAGTTTTTATATTTATTTTTGAAATATTTTTCTATCTTTAATCAGGAGTTTGCATTTTGTAATAACTAAACAAAAATGTATTGGATTATAATTATGTAGGTATATATTATATATTATTAATTTTGTATACTCTTTAAAATATTATAATTTATGGGTAATATTAGATATTAGATTTGTTTAGGAATTAGGAATACATGTGCATTATTTGTATTATGTAGGTATATGATGCATAGGCATAGAATGGGGGGGAGGCTAAGGGGGCTATAGCCTACCTGAAATTTTGTTTAGCTCCCTACCCTCGTACATTTTTTTGAGTCACATTTTTAGAATATATTATGTTGTGTATCCTAAACATAAAAACATTATAGGCTTTAGTCCCCCATATAAATTCATCACGCTACTATATGATGGTGGAGCTTTATAAATTTAGTTGGGGGGCTCAAGCCCCAAATTATTTTCTGATCTATGTAGTTCAGTATAAATTTGGGGGGGGGCTAATGCTAATCTAATACTTGGGGGCTTAGCCTTATAAGTTTTATCAAATATCGTATATGGTCGTAATAATGTTATTATAGATATAGGTACACTTTTTAAAATCTAACATTTTTACTGTAAATAATTGTTAGGCACATGATTTTTTCAAAGGTTTTTAAGCATGTTTGAGCAGAAAATGGATACAATCAGCTTGGTGAAAATCCGTGCATACATTATTATATGTATTTTAATAATTGATTATCACGAGGGTATATTTTTGAATGCAAAACCTGAGTGCAAAGTCGTATTACACTCGCGGTTCTTTTTCACGAATTAATATGTTGACCTAATGCCCCATGTAGGTAATATAAATTCGAATTCACGATAACACAATAACCCTTTGCGTGATCTCAATTTTTTTTTCTACTTAACATATTATTACAGTATTGTTTTAAATACATAATAGGTACTATAGCTGTCCCACCCAGCTTTGCCAGTGACAAATATTTGTTATTTTTTTTAAATGCACCTATTTGTAAAAAAAATTGCATGCCATATTTCTATTAATTATAATAGTAAATAGTAATAATATAATATGTAACCAATGGCAACTATTTAAAAAAAAATTTTTTTTTGTGAGAAATTATTCATGTGTGTGCTATTTATAGGGGTCGAAGGGTTGAAAAAATACGCTTTAAACACCCTCCAAGTCTCAAGAATTCCATTGATTAACTTTTAAAGAAAACGGTCCTTAGTTTTTGAGTCTATTAATTACAGGCCATCGTCGATTTTTATAAATTTAGATATAATTTATAGTATTAATATAATGTAGGTACTTAAGTGGTTATAAATAATATGTAATTATTAATATTATATAATATAGATAATATGCTTATGTAATACCATGCGTAATACCTATAACCTATATAACCTTACAAATTATATTATAATATGTTGAAAGTCAATCTTTATCATAAGACGCCGAAGCCAATGACATTTTGTACACAAAAATACACTCTACGGGATAATGATCCTGTTCTTAGAATCAATCAAATTTGATCATTTTTTTTTTAAACTAAAAATTATAGGTAATATTCTACAGGCCGTACTCCGTTTATCAATATTTTAATTTCAAACTTTATAACATGTCTTTAAAAATAAGATTTAAGCTAAAATTACAAATTAATTTGTACCTATATTTGGAACAAAATTTAAAATCGAAAATCAATACAACCTGTAAAAAGTCTACTTCTTTCAGATAAAAAAAAAATGATCAAAATCCGACAGTGTTACAAGGCCTGAGTGTTTTTATGTGAAGTCATTTTTGTTGATTATTGTATTTATGTATTATCACTGTATGTCTGTATTAACCTCCCCTTAATAGGTATCGGACAGTAGATTAGTAGAAAAGTAATATAATTAAGGTGGCAACAAAAACCTAAAATAAAATTTTCAAATTGTATAGAACAAATTGGGAAATTCGGCACCGAGCCCCTTAAAGACTTTTGTGTGTGATACCTAAAAAATGGTCTCCAGGATAATTGATCGTCGATTATAAAATTATAACTAAATCACATTAATTAGGTACACGAAACGACGAAACATTATAATATTATTAATATCATTTCATATTTTGAATAATTGTACAGAAAAACCTGCATAATTGACTGCATTATATTATTTATGCAAGGTGTATAATAATTTGTAGGTACCTAAACACTCAATGAATTATTAACAATGTGATGTGTAATTTGAATTTGATGATTAATTATTGTACGCACGATCAAATAACCGGCGATCAATTGTTTTCGACTAATTCACCGGTTTCACGAAGTTATGGCAAATATTTTACCTTAAAATTGAAGAGGGGTATTTTAACTAACCTGAGGGGCAGAGCCGGAGAGGGTGAGTTCCAAAAGCCCCTTTAGTGACATTAATGTATGTTATATAATTTTTAACCACTCGTGCATTAATTAAGTAACACACGCGACACTCTCTAACCTATTACTGTCTTCACCACATCAGTAGGTACAGCAATAAATTCTAAGTAATATCCGAGAACAGTCTTGTTTTAGAAAACAACTATGACATTCAGTGTGTAACTGTGACATACCGTTTTTTTACTTATCTAATAGCTTAATGGCTAATATCTATATTTTATAACAATTACATAATATTATAGTGACAGTACAAATTCAATTATGCACTTAGGTACTAAATATTCGTGAATAACCGCTGCTAACGTAAGCATTACATACCTGAGATTATTAAAATCTTATAATTTTATGAATGCTGTTTAGATTCTGCAGGGTAATATAATTTATAGTATTATAAAAACTGAAAAAACAGGAACTTTTTGTTTTGGGAAAAAGTTTATTATGGAATATATTTTAAAAGTTTTTCAAAATCGGACAATTTCAATCAACATTTTTCAAAACGTAGGTACTATACTATCATAAAATGAATGGAAAAAGTATGTTTTGAATTATTGTAAATCTTAAAATACTAAAAAATAAGGCTTTTACTTAAAAAATAATTTCATTTTCAAAAATTGCTTTAGTTTATATTGGTTTTAGAAAATACGATGCAAAAATGTAAAATGAAAAATCTGTATTTTGGCAATAGTTTAAACTATATACCCCACATATAACTATACAGCTGATTAGAATCCTCATAAAAAAAATTTATCTAACTCATAATATATGTTCGTAATGATGTATCAATCGTAAATGTGGTTAAATAATTACGCAATTAAAACTTTTTATGTTCTATAATCAAAAGGTCAGTATGAAGCTGTCTGCTCTGACAAAATACCGTCTTTCAGATCGTTTGTGTGCTGCAGCAACGCGTGCACCTGCATCATCAAGTACACTACTACTCGTGTCGTGATTTAATGCGAATAAAATATATTCGATAGGTTTTTATTCGGTAGAAAGAAATGGATCGTTGGACGGACAGAGTCGTCTTAGTGATTGGAGCTAGTTCAGGGATTGGAAGGTCAATCGTGGTCGAACTGTCAAAATGCCCTTTAAAAATCGTTGCTGTGGCTCGGGACATCACCTCTATACAAGTATTGCTATAACGACGTTTCCTCATATATATAGTCGTATAGAACATAATAATATTACTAAACTTTTGTAAACAGTGTTAAACTATTATATTTAGTATATCTATTAGTATTTAAATAGGGTGGTTAAACCAATACACGTGTTGTACACCTCTTCTTCTATATTAGCTTTTTACAGACCATTTAGGTTAATTTCTATTTGCCGCAGCAATCGACTGCCTCTATATTTTTCCATATCGTTTACGATTTTTCGCCATTTTCTACTTACTTCTAAGAATCTCGAAAACCAACGTGCATTCACAGATAATATTCTTACCTTAATGTTTAATTTTAATTTTAAGGACTCCTCCGACTAAATTCGTTTTTCTGTTTATGCAGTTCTTCCGTTTCTTTGTTTGCTTTTATCTCGCATTCGCCGTTATAATTTATTTTTAGTCTAAATATCCCTAAACGACCACACTAGTAAATAATATAAGTATAAATGTAACACTTAAAATAATATAAAAATGTTATAAATCATTAAGTCATTATAATAACTGTACTGCAGGTTTAAAAAAAAATTATAAAAATTACTATAAAATCAAATTTTGGTAGGTATTATAATATGTTTATAATGTGTATCGTGTATGTACTTTGAACTTGTGAATTGCATATTGTTATATTATACATATCAATTATAAAGTGCCTGGCAGTTGGTGAGGTTTGCAAAATTTAAAACTTCTGCGATTAGATTTTTTTTTAACATTGAACCATAAAGATAACGAAATACCAATAACCCCGAATTCGTGCACAGGAACTTTCCAATGATTTACAGTCGTCTGTGGCTAAAATCTACCCTGTTCAATGTGATTTGACTCGTGAATCGGAAATATTGAATGTGTTCAAGTGGATCGAAACCACCATCGGCCAAGGAGTGTCGGTCACAATCAATAACTCCGGCACATTGATTAAAAGCAACTTGTTGGGTTCGTATATAATATATAATTATACCCAATAATAATAATAATAATAATAATATATGTATAACTAGCTGATCCCGTGCACTTCGTGACACGAAGTGTCAGCTATATTAGCTGTCCTATCCTAGCTGTACCTTCCAGCGTTGCCTGAATCATATGCTCATATATTATGTTAAGATTAATCTCAAGTGATTTACATACATCTAAGACCCCTAGGTAGGCAATCCACTGCATCGGATCGTGGATAATATATGCGAGCATTAGTAAATTATCAGGTAGGCAATCCACCTGAGGTGGATTGCGGACCCCATGAGATGCGTAAGTAACTGAAATCAGAATTAGGTATATTAGAAAAAAAAACAACAACCAAGTCAGTAGGTTGTAACCAATGGCAACCATTTATAAACAAATATTTCCATCGTAAATCTCAAAATCCCCGCGTGAGCACCACTCGGGCCTAGACCTCTACCTTTTTAAATTATCCTATCTTCTTTCCAGTGGTCTAATCTATCTCTGTCCCAAATTTAATCGTAATCGGTTGAACGGTTTGGGAATGCATAAAGGACAGCCAGACAGACATTCATTTTTATATTGGTATATATAGATTTCTACTAATTATTTAATAGTTATATAGCCTATAACCAATGGCAACCATTTAAATAAATACAAAAAACTACTGTGTGATTAATATTGTGCACTTAAGACTTACTTACTTAAAACTAACGTTTGCATGTTCTTACTTTATTTAATTATTGTAAATCTTGATGAAATTGTTAACGGTTTAGTAGGTATGGACATATAAACAGTGGCCGATTTTTTATTTTCTATTTAAAAATAGATCAGTACAAAATTACTAAGAAGTTTATGTTAAGAGGATGTCAGCGCACTGTTTGTTTTCTCTCTCTGTCCCACGAGCAACATAGACTAAACACATTTACGCAGAATCATTTATTTATGTTTTTAAGTAATCTTAGAGTAAAATCACCTATTACAAAAATGATAGAGAATAATATTTTTGAGGGTATGACATATATATTTATCTAAAATCTAAATATTGCCTCAAAACAATTTAGACAAAATTAAAATCTACAAAAATTGTTTTAATTTTGAAAGTCGAATACAAAGTCAAATAATAATAAAATATAAAATCGATATGTCATACCCTCGAAAATATTATCCTCTATACTTGTTGTAATAGGTGATTTTACTCTAAGATTACCCAAAAATCATAAAAAACGATTTTAGATGAAAGCGTTTCATTTATGTTACGCGTGGGTCTGAGAGACAAAACAAATATTGCACTGACATCCTTATTTTAAGTGAAAAAACAAAAATACCTTTGTTATTAATGGGTTTAAAGTTTAAATATCATTTAATTAAAATTTAATTCAAGACGGAAAAATTATATCCGTGTTTTAGACGGTGAAACGAACGACTGGAGATGTTTGTTCGATCTCAACGTTATCGCAGTAACTACTTGCTGTAGGGAATCGTATAAATCAATGAAGAAATACGGTATTGTAGATGGACACATTATAAATATAAACAGGTTGAGTGCTTATTATAATTACTGTATAAATTTAGAATAAGAATAATACTAATAATTTTAAAAGCATCTAATCAAAATATGATGTTAACTGCTTTTAAGATTTACTGGTCGTATATGTAGAGTAGGTACTTACCACAAATATATAAACTTATATTTTAAATAAATAATTTATTTAAACAAGTATTGTGATAGTATAGATATTTAAGAATGCTTGAATTTAATAATTTAAAAATAAATATTATGTATTTCTATTACATTAAATAACACAAATTAGTAATTACAATCAATATTCAATACTATATTATATTCGTATAACTTAAATATCTAAATATTGTTTACCTACTCTTCATAATTTATCTGTCAATGTCATAATGCAGAGCAACTGTGTAAAAACTAAAAAGGAGGAATAACAGTAATCTGGTTGGTTTTGTTTTTAGCACCGCTGGGTACACGATGCTACCATTTCCAGGACAGAAAGTGTACAATTCATCGAAAACTGCACTTACATATTTGACTGAAGGGTTAAGACACGAACTCGCTAATGCTGGGTCAAAAATCAAAGTAACTGTAAGTCTCAAGAAGTTGTGGTTAAAAACCATGTTAATACAATTTTTATTTGTGGGCACGGAATTTGAACACAAATACCTACATATATTATAATACAATTTAAACAGTAATAATATTTAATAAATAATTGATTTTTCTGGTGTAATATAATATTTATTGGCATTTGGTAGGCACGTACACAAAAAAAAAATTGGGGGGTCCATACAATTTTTACAATAATCAATATTACATAACTATTAATTTTAGGGGGGGGTTAAACCCCCTACCACCCCCATGTTATGTGGCTGTCTATTGGGAAGTGTATTCAAATGTTTTTGATAGTTACATTTTTTTTTCTTTTAATAATTAATAATTACTTGTCGGTGCCAAGATAATAATTTCAAATTTGTATTTGTTCATATAGAGTATCAATCCGGGAAAAGTAAACTCTGAAGTTGTCGAAAGTGTCGGAGGAAATAAAAAACCTATTTTGTCAATGATGCCCGAAAGAGTAGCGTCCATGGTGATCGTAGCATTAACTCAACCGATGGATGTTGTGGTAAGCGAAATGTAAAATAAATAGCTTCGAAAACAATTAAATTTATTAAACTGAATATTATGTATAATAATATAATACATATATATATATATATGATACTATTATATATATGCATACATTACACACAACACAACACACACACCCACCCACACATACCCAGTACCCACACACATATATACGTATATCAATTTATATATAGTGAAATCTCGAAATACATGATATTTTTGGTTGTTGAAATTTTGTCCACTATTGAAGGAGTTTGTAGAACGCTATTGTAATTTATTTCAAAAAAATTCCACTATTAGGGATTGTCTGCTATTTAGAGGTGTCCGTTAGGAGAGGTTTCACTGTATATATATGATATATAATAGAGAAAAATTATTCGCGAATTTAATTACGAAACGAATATAATAAGACAATTAAAATTATAATTACAATAATTACAGACTTTTTCATAAAATGTATTTTTAAATGTTTTAAATATAATTTTATACTTGTCTTTCATTCGTCAACATTGAACGAGTTACCTATTAAAGTATAAATAATGTAAAACCTAATATTTAAAAAAAATAATTAGGTAGCCAATACTTTTCACATATTATTTTGGTTTTGCGAAACAGTTAATTACTATATACCTAACCTAACCTTAAAGTTACTGCACAGACGATCCTTAAGGCTGCACAGAAGGTCGGAAGTTCCAACTAAATTCCACGCAGATCTATTTACACTGTTCATCGAGTTGATTATACGTCTTATATAGTAGGACATTTTTTGATATTCCTGGTAGATTACGTACAAATTGTAAGAACCAAAAAAATGGCGAAAAGAGTGAAAAATTTAAATAACCGAAAGCACCAGGGTTCTAGAAAAATGTTGATAGTATTGCAGCATCTTGATTCTTGGGTTATCACGACTCTATTCGGAATTGTTTTTCGAACGACGAATTGATATTTTATTCTCATAGTGCTTTTAAACGAGAATAATAATTATTCCTCCTCAATATCACCTTTTTATTTAATAAACGCAACATATGTTATGTACGGCGGAGATTCCGGGTAATAATTATGAGAGAAATAACATACAATATAAAATATTTTTAATGGATATATTATATCTAGGTACCGGTACCTAACAGAACCATCTATAATAATTTTCTTGTACATGTTTCAGATAGGCGAGTTGACCGTTCTGTCCGTGGGTGAAACCATGCAATCGTATCCTCCACCCAACATAACCTTAAAGTAATAATCGCCACAAATATATTTTTATAAATCTTCGACTTCGACGAACACATGTGTGCATATAACTATAATATAATATTATGTTGGTTGTAAATTATTTACCATAATATTATAAGATCGAGTTTAAAAATAATAATATCTAAATGTCGTCGTTGTTTAGACTCTAAAATATTATCACGATGGTTAATTCAAATAGGAACGTATGCCGTTTGTCCTGTGAAGAATTTTCCTCGAAATGCAGTAATACTTATAATACATAATATAATACTTATGCCGGGTTGCAATCATAAATAAAAAAAAAATGATTAACTTATAATCAACCTGCAATCATGGACCATATTAGATCAACGCTGATTTATTAAATCTTTAAATGATTGTTCATGAAACTCAGCATTAGAATACAAAATATTACTAATCAGCAATAAATTTTGAGACGAACGTTTTTTTCCAAAATAAATTCGAAAACAGTATACAAAGTCAAAATATAGATAATAAGACTACTCGCGTTATTATACAATTATCGACCATTGAAAAATGTCGCCGAGAGACACAAAAATGTAGTGACATTGCAGCACAATGCACTTAATATTGAAAGTCACGTATGATAACGTGAAAACACACAGCTATAATTGTGCGACGTGAAAATTATTTTTTAGGTCACAGATAGGACGGATATGCACTGTTGATTAAATTTATTTTGGCGGGAGGGGGGACGTAATAATTATGTGGAATTCCCGTAATCAATCCGATAGGTATAGGGTTAATCGTCGTTAATGATTTGAAATAGTAATTGTGTAGAATGTATTATAATAATATAGTACTACGGTTTCTGGAGTTACTGCAGTGTATGGAGGACGTGTGGGTGGAATTATAATTTCGTCGGCGGCGGCGGGTCAGACGTCGATGTCGATGATGGTCGGCTGGATGGGCGTCATGGTCGGCGACGGCGACAGGTCGAGGGCGTCTAGCGGCGACGGCGGCCGCCGGAACGACGGCGGTGGCGCCGCGGGCTGCTTGGCGGTGGCCGAGGCCGTCGGAGGAGACGGCCGCGGCGTAGAAGTCTGCGCGGACGGCGAAGGCGACGGTGCCGATTTCGGGGACGGCGACAGACGGACGATGTCGGCCAAGCGCGCGTTGTCCGTGTCGCTGTCGTCCGATTCGTAATTTTCGATGTCGTCGTGGTCGTCGTCGTCGTCGATGTCCACGTGCAGCGACCGGAACTGTTCGAGCTCGCGGTCGGCCGACGACGATTTGACGAACAGCGGCAGACTGTTCGAGTGGCCCGTCTGATAGCTCACGATATCGGACGACAGCGGAGCACGGCCGGGCGGCGCCTGCGGCCGGCAAGGCAGTGGCGCCGTCGGCGACGGCCGCTTCGCAAAACCGGCAAACGGCGTCGTCGTCGACGAAGCCGTCGCAGGGCCATCGTCGCCGCCGAACGACGGTGACGCAGACGGCGGCAAACCGAACGGCGACGGTGACGGCGGCAAACCGAACGGCGACGGTGACGACGACAAACCAAACGGTGACGGCGACGACGGCGCCGAGCCCAGCGTGCCTGGCCAATGATAGTTGTACTTATCACCACCCTCTCCGTAATCGCCCGAATCTGAAAGAGAACAATGCAAAAAGAAAACACAAAAAATTGACTGTTAGGTGGTGTCTCAAAATGTATGGATTTTTGGTTTTTTTTTGTGGGGGGGGGAAGGTTCACGACGCCTAGTGCCAACGATCATTGTCATCGTCTGCTGCAGAATACCTGCACCGGATCGATCCGATTTTAAGAACTGACGGGATTTCACGGTGAACGGACATTGCATAAACGCGTGTCTTAAACGGTCGACGAAATAATCACAATAATCGTCCAAAACGTCTTCTGTATCTATATAGATAGAAACTAAACTGTCGTAACGGTCCGTAGACTCGAATAAGAATGATGTAATTTCGGTTTATATCGAATAATAAAATTCTGCCGAAGTAGGTCTGTCTGGTTTTTTTTTTTTGTTAGATAACTGGTGTGCTTTTTATTTAATACGTTTGTGTATCTATAATTGCTATCAACGAACTTATTGCGCAGGTCAAATCTGTGCTTTTCTATAACCTATAAGATTGACGGTAATGCCTGACAATATTTTCTAAAGCACGTTTTTCACCAATAATGACTCTGGATATAGGCATGTATCAAAACAAAAAACCAGTATATAACCTACATTCTGCTGTCAAGGTGAGAGACTATTAAGATTTAAATCCGAATTCTGTAGATTCATACTACCCGTGTAGAATAAAATACTCAAAATTGTATTTCGCTATTTTTTTTTAGTATTTTGTAGTTTAGGTTTCTTAGTTCATTTTGTCTCATCTCAAAGTTTTATTGACCCAGAAACTCCTAACTCTAGTAGGTATATCATAATATTTTGGTATAGGCAAATATTATGTCAACACGCGTTCTCATTTCGCACACAATAATCGCGGGCTCAGAGCGTTCAAGACCCTCTAGAACCGTGTTTGGCTTGAAATAATGATGATAAATAATGTGAGAACAAAAAATTCAGTCCACCAATACTGGGCCAGTTTTCGTCGACGCACCATTAACCGCGTCGGGCGCCTTGAAGAACGGACTGGACTGCGACGGGAACTTGAATGCCGACGGGCGGTGGCCCCCGTAGTCGCCGCTGTCGTCGTCATCGTCGTCGACGTTGTTGTTGTTGTTGACGTCGTTGTACTTGTTGTAACCAAATTTCAACGACAACGGCTGCGGCAATTGCGGTGCGAACGGTTCTCCGTCAACGTCCGACTCGTACTCGGACGACAGGGACAGCGATTGCGGCTGTAACGCGAACGGACGCGGTCCGTCGTCGTCGTTACCGCCGTCAGACTCGTACTCGGATTGCTGCTGCTGGTGCGGAGGCGGTCCCGGTAACCTTTCTGGTTCACTGTGGTAACCGTGGTCGCGGTTGGACGACTCCTCGCCGTCGGGTCGGACGTACCGGACGGACGCTCGGAAACCGTTTTTGGGGTCGGCCGTATACAGCACCCTCCTTAGCACGCCGTCCGGTTCCATTACGGTATACTCGCCGGTCACGTGCGAACCGTCCCGTGTCTCAGAGTGACCGTGGCTGTCGCCCGTGTTCGGGTTCTCCACGCCGTACGCGAACGAGTAGTGTGGTTTCGCCTGCGGTGCAAAATATGAGATTAATCATCGCTGTGATAAGGGTATAAATGAATGGGTGTTGTCCGTTTACGTCCCATTTACGTAACCATTTCGGCCACGAGAGTTGTGGACCCTTGCATCCAAAATAAAATAAAAAACTACATTTTGATTTATATGCTTAATATAGCCAAAATGCACAAATTCAACGTACAGCGTTGCCCTGTCTGCAGTTATTAGTTTAAGAAAAATTCGTAAAAAGTTTATAGTATAGGTATACCTAAGTATAAAAATAAATATTAATATAAGTATCTAGGTACCATCCTACATATTATATTAAATTTATACTATTCGTTATTAAAATTGTGAATGTAAATATTATTGACATTTATCAATTATAATAAATCATTTCCTCTAAATTTAAAGTGAATTGTTTTAAAAAGTTTTTTTCTTTGTACTCATTTCACGTTTTATTACCTATTAAATGTATTCCTTAATTTTCGTCTTTACGTCTTGGTTTTAATTGGTCATAAAATAATATTTTAGATTTCATAAATAATTACCCAATAAATTGAACATTGCACGATTTCTCATTGTTTTAAATCGGGTACATATGTGTCATAATTTGGGGTGAAAACTGAAAATGGTCTAAGAAAATAATTTTGGGTGTTAATGAGTTTGCGACGACACATTCATATAATATGCAGGACCTGCTCACACCCATTTTTTCCTCTAATGATGCATTTATTCAAATACTGATTTTGGAATTATTAAGTATTGTACTTAAGGACCATATTTGATATTTTTAAATCCTAAAAATTTGTATACCGTATAAAGAATGTTGTTCTGTGGTGATATAACTTTCTTTAGATGATTTTTTTTTTATTATGTTTATGATGTTTTTGTATCTAAATCGATATTTGAACGAGTTATTAAAATATATATAACTTTTAACTAAGTCTATTGTTGTCTACCACCTACTTAATAACTCAGACATTTTTTACAAATAAAAAAATGTAGATAGCCCCGCCCCCATATCTTCCAAATCTGTTATCACGGACCTATATTATCCTGAGTAATTAAAGTAAACACTAAATTCAATAATTCAAAAAACTACTCGTTTATTGTTTAGATACATTAATAAATATACACTTAACAGTAAACAAATATGTTAACAAAATAATCAGAATAATTATTTGACGAATATAATGGTTACTGGAATGGTCACATTTACCTAACAGTTGTTTTAAGGCCAGAAAGTAATACAGTTCAAAACGTTGCATGAAGGCAACTATATGCATTTAAAGGTTATCATTTAAAAATAAAATCATCTGCTTGGCCGTTTTCAGCAAAAAAGATTTTCAAATATTTAAAAAAAAATTTGGTATTGTTGAAGAACACCCTCAAGTATTTTTAAAATATGATGGTTATTACTCATTATAATGATTACTTAAAAGTTCTGAAAATCATAGTTTGAATGAAATATTAAATGACAAAAGTGGGTTGAGCACATTCATCCTATTTAGGAGTGGAGGGCGAAGGTTGAGAAACATTTATACAGTTCTTGATGTAAAAAATCTAATAAGTTCGGTTGGAACATCGAACAAATTCTGGAAACTCATAAAACAATTGGGTAATAAGCGAAATATGTACCTACGTGCATTGTACGAAATCCCATATTCCAAAAGAAAGTGTCAGTGAATGTGCAAAATTAAGTTATTGCATAGGTAATACATATTTCACATATTGTATTGTAACACATTGTGCCAATATACTAATTTTAAGTATAAATAAGTTATAGTTATAGTGTATACTGTATAGTATAACATATTATTAAATAATAAATAGGTACGAGATTAAGACAATAGAACTAATCGATTATTTCACCATCACGACCGGGTCCAAACAATAATAGTAAAACACACTATAGTTGTTGTAATCTTAATAGTTTGAAGAGACTATCGTCGCGAGGACAATATTATTATAATATTATGATAGCCACAATGCCGCGATAGACTAGGTATAGGACTATCGTGCTATCAACAGCGCATATCATACAGTTGATGTTTATTTGGTATGTAGACTTGTGTATCACATTTTTTTCCGTACCCTTTTGGACTTTTTTTGGGGGGATTATAAATATTTATTAAAACGCCTAATTATTGTACACATTACACATAGATAAAGTTTCTTCTGTAGATTCCAGGGTCTTCCGTACAAAATGTATATACATAAAGTTACGTTTCTGGCTATGACTAGAAATAGGATGTTTTAATGTTTCTATGATTAAAATAATTAAAAAAAAAAAAATGTAAACATAATTATTTCGTTTTACTAAGCATTATATAACATGTTTCGGAAAATTTCGGTTTTCAGTCCATGTACTTTCAAGTTCTAGACTATAAACTGGTACGGGTTTATTAAATTGTAAATTAATAAAAACTTTTTAATAGTCAACTTATATTATACAATGAGGTCGATGACCTTGTGTAATGAAGTGTCAAAACAACTGTATGTTTACTAATTATAATTTAAAATAAATAAAAACTGAATAATTTAAAATAATATCTGCAGTACATTTAAAATACTACATCAATGATTTTAGATTTATGCTATTTGATATGAATATTTTATTTAATTGATATTCCACAGAAATAAATATTTTATAAAAATAATTTACTAGTTCACTTCCGTCGAATTAATTTTGATTTGTTTTCGGGATTTCGATTTCCGACCAGTTTTCACAATAAAACAAGGTGAGGTACTGTTTGTAATCAAATGTTATGTGACTGCAGATCATGATAAATTATATAAGAAGTTATCTAAGTTTATATTTTTAATTTTATTCTGAACGGATCGAAGATTGTATTTGTTTTATAATGACGTGTGTTTTGTTTTGTGTGTCTGACGTCACCTTTAAGATCAGTAAAAACGATCAATATTCAACTTTAAGGGTGGGTAGGGTTTTTTCTTTGCAGAAATCTAAAAATATCAAAAATAAATAATCTCAATTTTTTTCATAGATATTTGAATTCAAAATTTTCATTGCTGGATATTTAAAAGAAAAGTAACAATTTTTCCTGGTTTAGTTGTTTCGTTGTAATTAAAAAAAAAATTAAAAGAAGTTAATAAGTTACCTAGGTATTTGAAACTTTTACCCGTTTTAATTGCATATTTTATTATTTTACACACACAATGAGTTAAAATACTTACAACATTATAAGTTGACAACAGAACATATGAAACAATATTATAATTATCATTATATGGTATACTCAATTTGCTTTTGGTAAAAATTAGTTGAATCTTTCTTGTAAAGTTATAACCAAAAGAAAAATAAGTTATTAATAGTAGTAATATAAATATATAATATAAAACATCATCCTTTGAAATATTGACTGACTCACAGTCTCCGCTTAGAACCGTTTTCGCATGCAATGTTCTAACAGTTTCTACTCAAAAACGAGGTACATCTGAAAACTACTATACAGCAGAAAGACGGTTTTTATTTTTAGTATTACAATGGCTATGTATACTATATACATATTATAGTGTATAATATAATATACTGTATACAAAGTTTATTTTGCAACTCAACGTGCTATAACCAAAATAAAAAGCGAATGATAACTGTACCTACTGTCGTACTATGAACTATAGTATCCTGTTGGCTGATATATCTACTGTCATATTATTTTTATCCATCGACTAAATTTAATATTATTATGATATCTGTTTACTGTTCAGTATTTTATTTTAAATCTATTAAGTATAAATAATATAGCACTAAATCAAAAAAATTCCAGTATTTCAAAAACACGTTTTTTAGAGGTCTCGAGAGTTATTTTAGATTTAGAGAGACAACGATATAATTTATTTAGTCGAACTTATTTAGGGATATTAATGAATTTTATTGAAAATGTTATTAAATTGAAGTTATTGTTAAAAAAAATTGTTATTAATTCCAATACTTATCAAAGTTTGGAAATACAACTTAATGGCACACCAATGTGCACACTACACATTATTTTTGTTGAATTATATAATTTCTATACATTGGTATATAGACATTTAAAACAGATAAGTACCCAGATCAATCCAATCCCAGCAGTCCTATACTCATATAGGAATAAAATAAAAATAATATGTACATTACCACATAATCTGGTCCGTAATGGTTGCCGTCTTCGTTCGCACTTTCGAATTCTGAGAACGATGATGCCGGCGAAGACGGACTCCACGGTTTGACTTCGTGTACTTCGCCGGAAACGGGTCCTGTGAACGTGCTCCAAGCGTACGAGGCAGGTATGACTTCGATGGCATGCGATCGTAACGCGAACCAACATAGTGCAGCGGTCTTAAAGAGAGATAAATAATAACTATTTTAGTCCTTTTATTAGCACGGTTTGTTTGACTTACGCGTAGGACGACGATCATTTCTGATAACCGTGTGTTTTGTTCATCAATCCATTTGCAGGATGATTATAATATGTTGTTCTGACAGTAACGAACGTGGACGCAATAATAATAACTGCAGTGACATTCGTCCTGCGAGATTATTCGACGTGTTTCGTAATCTCCCACTTCGGGATCGTCGCCGGCGATGGATGATTTTTTTGCTCCAAATAAATCATTAACCGGCATCACAGATCAGCGATCTCGTCTTAAAACAATCGTCAGTCTTGGCTAAATACCTATATAATAATTATTATTAATAATCGATTAAAATAAAATCATATTTCAATTTTTATCGTCGCTGCGGAAATACTCTATGGGTGCAAATAAATTGCTTATTTGGTAACGGATCACTAGGGTCGCTTATTATTATATAACTGTTATTAATAATTATTGTTATATGAATTCAATTTGAAAAAAAATAATGCTGTTTGATGTTTAGACTATTGTGCAACCAGTAACCATTGCCATCTCGTGCTTGTTCTTCAAGTACTTGTTCGTTGTATTTCAACTTTTAAGTTGCATTATTTATTTCAGTAAAGCTTAAAACTTATTTTGTACATTGGCAGTTTGCTACAACTATTATAGTATAATAAACAATAATATATTATATTTTTCGATCCAGTCAAAATCTAAAATACACAATTGACACGGTTCATTACACTTTAAGTGGTAGGTATGCAATTCCTATTGCAGGTTTGCATAATAATTTGTATAGCAATATTTGTACAGGAATAAATTGATTAATGTGTCAACGTCAAACGTCACCTATATAATTTTGAAAACAAAATATTAAATTATGTTGACAGTTAATAAAATTACAATTTTTGAGTAGGTATGTATTTTTATTTGTCATTGCTATTCTTCAGTGTAAAATAATATTGTTTTTTTTACAACAAGTATCAATTGACAGTCTTGAAATCACTTATAATATTTTGACATTTTTATACGAATAATAATAATAATTTTTGATTGACGAGTAATTGTTTTCATAAGTGTTATAAAAATATGCTTACAATATAATTTAGTATAGATTATTAAAAACTAAAGTAATTTCTTTTTTTATACTATATGACCATATTTTAGATTCTGAGCGTAGCGATAATGTATTGATTTTGTGTCTGTCATCACGTTTTGAAGCAGTAAAAATGCTCCGATTTTTAACTTCGCCCCTAGCTTTCGGTCACAAATTGCAACTAGTTGGTACTTTGGAGGGTCAAAAGTTTCTAGTAGTTTTCTTAACATTTAGGAAAAATTAGGGGAAAAATTGAATTTTTACGCAAAACCAATTTATTTATTTTGCCGTAACTCAAAAAATAAACATTTTAAAAATTTGAAATTTTTACCAAGCATTAAAATAGGCATTATCTACAGGTGATATAATTTTCAAAATATTTTGACGTTTTTTGTGCAATGTATAGAAAATTGAAAATTTTTTATGTTTTTTTTCTAGAATTATAGATTAAAACCATTTAATTGATCAAACATTGAAAATGTAATACAAGGTTAATCATAAGTAGTACTTATTGAAATAAAAATAAAAACAAAAATTGTTAGTCAGAATTTTTTTTTATAAGCGTTTAAATTTAAAATTCTTACTAAATCCATAAAATCACGAAAATCTGTATGTGTTTTGTAGTTAAAAATTCATAAAAATTGTTCTATTTATAAATAAGGTTTGAAAGCTTAAAACTAGTTTCTACATAAGTTTTGCTTACGATACCCCAAAAAAAAATTCCGCTGGAAAACAGTTAAAAAAATGTATAAGCGTTTAAAGTTCAAATTCTTACAAGATCAAGAAAATATACAAACTATTTTGTAGTGAATAATTTATAACATTTTGAGAATTTATGCCACTAAGATTTATAAATTGAATACAAGGTTCCTCATAAGCTATTATGTCACTAGTAGTTAAAAAAAAGTGAAGCGTAAGTCTCTAGTCGTTTTTATAAGCATCTAAAGTTGTGAAATTTCAAAAAAATTCGTAAAAATAACGAAATTTTGCAGTTTTTTTTTTGATTAGTAAATTCTTAAAAAATTTCCTATTCATCAGGAGGATCTCTAAAAGTTTTTTTTTAAAAAAATGTACCGGAAAGTCTTACTAATTTTTTATGAGCGTTTGAAATTATTAATAATCGCAATATAAATAAAATATAAAATATCCTAGGCTGACAGACCGTCAGAATCGTTTTTCGTATACAATGATATTCTATCATTGAATTCAAATTTAATTCCATCCATTATTACAATGACCCACTCGACACCTACAACTGTACAGCAAAGCGGTACGCACTTGCCGACCTTTTTTATATTATTTATATTACCTATGTCGCATGTGTTGATGTTTTATTGAATGCTTTGCGGAACGCAACTACTTTCTTCTTGCATACCCATGAGGTATAATATTATGTTTATATTATTAAATTGCTAGATCTGTGGAAAACCAATAATTCACTGTTGTATACAACATAATATTCGTATCCAATAATATTGCAATGTTGGTTTAAAATAATATTGTAGAATAGTATATTTTAATGTAACAAATAGGTTGATCTTTGATCAACAAGTTAATATTACATTATTATTATTATTCATTACTTTATAATATTATCATATTAGTAAATAAAATACCAACAATAATATTATATCGATGGTTATATTTTAGCATTAACGGTGTTTATTCTGGGTTCATTAATTTCAAGTGCGGTATAAATACCTGTTACAATAAAACATATAACATATATAACTATTGGTATGTTAAGTTAAGTATCTCCTGTATATAGATTATAGACTGTAGTTATTTCGTTTTAAACATACATATTAATATGCATAATATTTCTCTTTCCTATTTGATATGCAATTCTCTCTTTTAAGACTACGAAAAGCCTCTTATTGATAATTGGTCACGGATACATATATAAATATTACCAAGGTCGTGTGTCTGTTGCATACGAGTCTTAATATCCTTAAAAATTGATCATTTCACCTATTATTAGTTGCACGGTGAACACAATCATGGTTTGAGGTAAAACGGCAGTTTTCACGGCATTAGCAAAATACATGCAGGATGAGATTCATCATCAATATTATTATAACATGGTAATATACTATAAAGATATACGCGATTTATTATTTTAGCACAACGCTAAACGAACGCGAAACGGCCATTCCGGTGTAACCGATTTGAAAACCGGTAAAACCGTTACTCGTCCATATACGGTGCAAATAGTTACAGTATAGGTACACACATACGCTAAGAATTTAGAAGAAAAAAATATTATCATAATCGCGACCGCAGAGCGACCAGCAGTCAAGCCTCAGCAGAGTAAAAATGGTTTCACGCATCGGCTACGTTCAAGTGAGAAATGTCATGTTTTTTAAATAACTATATACCTAACTATAATATTAACTACGTGCTCGGATAATATATTATTACGATCATGTAACTTACACTGTAGTTTGTTTCTATTAATAATTGTTATTATTGATGATCGGGCTCGATCGATTCCGCGTTGTATATTATAATACAATACAGACAAGACTCGATGCGGTCGCAGTGCAGGTGTTTGTATTGGCGGCAGTCGTCGGACAGATCACGCAATCGTTCGCAGACGACACCGCGAAAGTCCACGATAAGAGGCAGTTGGAAAACGATTGGGCGTCCGCGTCGAAAAGAGACCACAAAGTAAGTTGAATAAAAAGCAACAAAAAAAACCGAGCAAATACGCACCTAATAACGATATAATATCGTGTAAAGGTTATTTTTCGCGTTTATTAAATGATTTTTACGGCCGAATTTTTTTGTCGATTTTATAGGGACCGAACACGTACGAGTTTAGTTACGACGTGGAAAATGCTCCGACCAACAACATACAATACCGTATGGAAGAACGTCACCCCAACGGGAGTGTTGTGGGAAGTTACGGGCAAGTCCAACCAGACGGTAAAATTAGAGTGGTGTCCTACGTGCCTGACAAAGACGGTGTCAAGTAAGTGCATATATAATAATATCGTGGTAATTTCGAAGAACTTTTCCATGCGATTTCTACGATTTGAGTGTATTGCTATTAATTCTTAATTTGGGAATATGTGAGGAAAAATACATCATCTAATAGGTACCATATTAGATTTGAAATTTGTAATTTGTTTTCTGTCAAGTTCGATTGTGTTTAACCATTAAAGACAAAAACATATATTTCTATCAATGTATGATTTAATACATAAGGTTAACCAGTATTTTAGTATTTTATATTTGGTCAGAACCACCCGAATTAATGTAATAAAAACACGCGCAGTTCACATTTAACGGAGTTTAAGGCAGGATAAATCCACTGTCATCATTTAATTTGTCACGGGCAAGGATCAGCTATTATATAAATAAAAATTGAAAAATATATTAATATATTAATAAAAATATCTTCTATATAAAACCGAAGGCCTAAAATGGACGCTCCTATGCAAATCCACATTTTTTTGAACGATTTTCATAAAATGTTCGATAATAGATTCAGAAAGATCCGGAGTATCATAGGCTACTTTTTTTACATGCTTTTTACTTTCCAACGCATCATATACGTAAATAATAGTCACTATATTATAGTTGACTCAAGAAAAACCATCATTAATTGTTTATTTGTATATTATTGCTATTGGTTACAGAAAATAAAATAGTTATTATATGATTGGATTATTTGGATATAATTTAAAACCTTTAATTTTATGTAGTAGATATAGATTTATTAATATTAGGTATAGCTGATCCTGCATGGCGATTCGTTGTCCGTGACAAATTAAATACAAGAAAATATATGTCGTATACATTGTAGATTGTATTTAACGATTAAAGACAAAAACATTCTATCTATATATGACTTTATACATTAAGGTCATTAACCATTACAATATCAATTATTATTTGTAGCACAGAATATTATTTTATTTTAATAAAAATAATTTTCTTTCCGGATGGTGCATACAGCCAATCATCTATACAACCTCTGCAGTACCAATTTGTTTTGTCCTATTTTTTTATTTTATTATATCCGATGTTGTATATACCTACTTAAAAATACTAAGTTAATTGTCGCATATGATTTTTTGGACCTGCGTCCGTATATTTCACATAAATATGCAATAGAAGTTTAATTAATTGTTTACCTAGTTGATTTTATTGGCATATCTATTCCACGTACCGCATATATTTTTATTTTACATTTATATTAAAATACGTACTTCTATCGCATAAAACAAAAGCCCTGAAAAAAGTCTAGAAGTAGTTTTTATTTTTTGATTAACTGTTTTCAAAAATTTTTATTTTTATATCATTGCACTTACCTATATAATTTAATAATATATTATAATTTATAACCTAACTACCATAATAATGTCCGTTTTATTTAAATTACAAGAACTTCAATTTAATAATATTTTAAAAGTACCTAGTCATTATTGATAAAATAAATACAATAATTCCTTGTTCTAGTCATGGCATGAATTAAAAAAATTCAATAAACGACAAGGCACTCCCGAGGGCAGATAAAAACATGCTTGTATGGATTTCTCAGTTAAAAATTTCAAAACATGTAACGAATCTACAATACTACCTATTCTTTAGTCGTATTTCTGATTTAAGCCTTGGAATTGAAACGTGCGAGCACGTATCCTTGAAAAATATCAAATATCGAATCGATTTCATTGTATATTCCAATATTCAATTGTGAAACGATTGGTTTATCAAATCCCTTACAAAAAAAAATCAATATTTCCGTACTTCAAAAAACACAATATTTATGTGTCGATTGTAGAGACCAATGTTTGTAATCATTGATGGTTAGTTGAAAAATGATTAATGACCTAGGTATTTAAGCAAGTTTATTAGACAAGTGACTTTTAGAATATCAACTATTAGGTAAACATTTAGAAAATAAAGTTCCAGAATAAAGTTATCTTTTAGAACCATAATTCATTAGAATGCTCTCCACAATATATACAATTAAATCTAACTCATCATTTTTGATTTATAGCTGAAATTTCTACAAAGCTTCTAATTTTTCAAAAAATGCTAAAGCTGAAATTTTTAGTGATTTAAAATTAAAATGAATAGGTATTATTTTGTTATTTTGTGTCCAATCCTAATTCCTTATGTTTTCTATAAATTGATTGCTGGGATGGCTTACTAGGATTTAGACTGTTTCAAATTATATCTGTTTTTATTTTTTTAACGCATAACAATTAAAAAGCTAATCCCGATGTTTGTCGTAGGGCTTATGTCAAGGACAATGGTGGAAGCGATCAGTATGTGGCCGAAGGATCTAGTCTCGATCCCGTGCAGCGGGTCACGTCGCAGATCATACAGACAGCTGTGAAGTCACAACAACACAAGTCACCGTTGCACGACAAGTATCACCGACCGACGCCGAGCACCGCGGCCGCGGCTGGCCAACGGGTGGAAACGGCGCATACGTATCACCAGCAGAGGACCAATGTGGATCCGGCTACGTTCCGGCCGGAAGACTCGCCGGGCTTCCAGGAAACCAATCAGCCGTTCGCTGGTGACCAGCTCAAGGACAAGCTGCAATCGTCTTACGCCGAGTACCGGGTCGGTCCTCCTCAGCAACCACCACCGCAGCAACTGGTACAGAACTATGCGCCCCTACCACCCGTGGCCCCGCAAAATCTGCAGCAGGGCACCGTGCCAGCTCAGCAACCATCGCACTACGTGCTAAACGTGCCGCCCCTGCCCTCTCTAGCCGACAACTCACCTCTGCCGCTGTTGCCCGGTCAACAGCCCCTGCCCATCACCCCCGATCGGGGGCCCATCATGATACAACTCCAACAACCACAGCAGCAGCAGCAGCTGCCGCCGCCGTCCAACTATCAGCAACAACAGCACTATCTGCAGTATCAGCCCACGCAGGTGCACCAACAACAATTGAGATTGCCCCAGGGCCAACAGCAGTTGCTTCACCCCAGTCAAGTGCAACAATACCAACAGCAGCCGGTAAGGGTACAGCCGCCAGTGCACCTACAGCAACAGGTCCAGTTGATGCCGAACCAGCAGCAGACCGTCCAATATCAGCCGCAACAGGCCAGAGTGGTATCTCAGCAGGCGTTACCGCCTCAACAATACCTTCAGCAACAGCATCAGCAGCATCTACAGCAACAACAGCAGCAACAGCAACAGCAACAACAACAGCAACAACAAAAAGTCCCGTACCAGCAGTCCGTCATGCAACAGCAGTACCCGCAACAGGTCAACATACCGGCGCATCCGTCGCAGCTGCAGATCAGGGGCAACGTACAGCAGCACCACGCGGTGGTACCGATGCAATACTTCCACCAACCAAATCCGGCCACTACAGTGGAACAGTACCGACAACAGTTGCAACTGCAGGCGGCCGAATCGCAGATATTCCCGGTCTTCATGTTGCCACCGACCAATAGCGTGTTCGACTTCCAAAGAAAGCGTATACGGTTTAAGGAAATCGTGTAACATAATATCATCGTTTCAACATCAAAAACGTATATTTCGTTAAAGTTGGTTTTTTTTTTTACATTGGCCGTCCCGATGCGTATAAATATTGTCATTGTATATGTATAAACGAATTTTTAGAAATGTAATATAAATATTAAAAAACTAAATGTATTTGATGAATATAAATTTATATTTTTTATAACTGTAATTATTATATTTTTATGTACAATATTTTAAGACTACGCGACTATGCATCACGATAATCGTGTTTCTTGCTGCCTAGTTTGTGACTTTCAAAAATATATAATAACTCGATTGGTAAGAATGGACATTTTTGTCAGCGCTTCTATTGAATGTTTTTTTTAATCAAAATAGTACATCAATGTTAAAATAATTATGAAAACAAACCAAAATTGAGACAAATCATCAAAATGATCGCGTACACAGGGCGTTTGTAAAAAAAAATAATAATATTACGATTTTGCGAATAAAAATAAATATTTAACATGACGCGCACGTGCTCTATCATATTATAATAATATTATGAAGCAAATCACTAAAGCCCCAAAAAAAAAAACCATTTGCGTCCGTCGCTGCAGTTGCGTTGTAGCTACCCGCTAAGCTCCTCTCTTTATAGGTGTGTAACGCCTTTAGTGCATTGTATTAAAGAGGGAGGGGAGAGGTCCCGGGTCTCGACCCCCCAGAAAAAAAAAGGTTAAAAAGTCATAAATAACTTGATACGTATCTACGGGTACAGAGAAAGAAAATATTAATTTATATTATGTACTTTCAATATTTAAGCCCCTCCCACAAAAAATTCGAAAATACGCCACTGCAGGTACCCGGCAGCTCATTATACCCATATATTTCGGTGGGCAGCACGTTCGCTGCAGATGAGATACACCACCGACTGCGCACTGCAATAATACAGTCGTACAACATGTTTGCACAGTGTGTCTGTCTGTGCGCTATCGATCGTTGCGCGATGTGTTATAGTTTTCTGCGGAACAACACAAGGCCGCTGCCGCCGCGCTCGATCACGCCTTGTTAAATGCGTATTTTTGGCGGTTTGCACAACCCGGCCGCAG
The DNA here is from genome assembly GCA_022818045.1 of Neotoxoptera formosana. NCBI lineage: Eukaryota > Metazoa > Arthropoda > Insecta > Hemiptera > Aphididae > Neotoxoptera > Neotoxoptera formosana. The sequence goes on along the minus strand of CM040631.1, from coordinate 1,540,645 downwards.
CAGTACAATACCTATACATAATAATATCATAGTCGACGTGTATAATAGTTGTCGCGATTAGCCATGGCGTGCGGCGAATGATCCGTACGCACGGTGTTGAGACGGTAATAATATTTCGACACGTTTTCCTATCGTGTCGGTCTCTCGTTCGTCGAACTTGTCATGCCGAATTTATATTGGTCCGCTGCGATTTGGAAACGCCGTGCCCGAATTCGATACTGACGTGCGTTTACGTTTACGTTGATTAACGATGGCCGCTAAACAAATCTAACCCAATTATAAAAATATGTCGAACAGTGTTACACGTTATATAAACACGTGTGTGGGCTGCAGTACGATATTGTGCTTGATTGATTAATTTGGATTTCGCATCTTCGACCGCAATATTATAATGTGTATATATAAATATATTATTATTTATTAGCATATAAACTATATAAGTATCCTGCAGAGTCCCTAGAAAAATCATACACACGCCGTTCGCCCACCCGTTTGGTCGAAACCCGTTTCCACGCAGTAAAGCTTTGGTCGTATATGAATCATCAATCAAACCATTGATTTTAGAATGCACTAAAAGTAGAGTTTATTCTAAAATCAATGATCACACGAAGCATTTTAATGTCATAATATACTCATACTATTTTAATCGTAAAATAATCAAATTATCCCTACAGAATTACCATGAATATTATACAGTATTCGAAGCTACTATATAATTCAGTCGAAGTAAATTTTTGTATTAAATCAAACTTTCGTAAAAAAAATAATTTCGTTTTTAGGGATGCAATGGTTAAATATTTCTCGTAATGTATTCAAATGTAAAAAATAATTCATATTTTAATTATGAATTATAACTTTATGCATTTTTTTAAACTTTTTTATTAATTTTTTCTACTTGCGTATAATAACAAATTAAAATAACATTAGTTGTTATTATACAAGTAGACAACATACATCTATAAAATCTATCTTTTTACTCGTATTAATTTTTTGTTGTGTCATTTTTAATTAAAAATTTAAGAACTATCAACATCAAATAATTGATATGGGGCACTTAAAACTGTATTTAATGTATCCTTGCAATTGCAGAATATCTTTGGACGGATGAACCTTGAAATTACCCAGTAACCTAGTTTATGTTCTCTGTCAAAAAAGAAAATTCTAAGTCTTTTACAATTTTTAATCAAATCCGATTTCATCAATAATATTTAAGGCTGTTGTAAAAGTACAATATACGATAGTAAGTGTTATTAATTGCTTACCTACTACGTGGATGTGATTACATTTTTTTTGTATTTAATGAACGCTAAAGCATATATTGTTCAGTGTTAATATCAGAAAAATATTGGTACATCGAATATTGATATCATCGAATTAAAATTTGGAGTACTTATAGAACAGCAAAGAGACTCTTTTAAGGTTTATTGCATTCGTGATATATATATATATATATATATACATTATACCTAATTAACAATTGTACATGGTTGAATGGTTATGCTTGTCAATATGAGTAATAGGTATACATAGTCATTTACTACATTCAATAAATAGTAATTTTTTCATCATTGTCAAGAGTTTATAAGTTGTATTATCAATTTAAACGATGTTATTGAAAAATAAATGAGAAAATGACAATGTATATTTTTAAAGAAGAAAAATATAATATATAGGCCGTTCAATTTTATCGAAGGTCACTAAATTACAACATCAAGCTCTGAAATTTAAAATCTATCTTTTATAAGAGTTATAATTAATAATTATAATTATAAGTATTTATTTACGTAGGTATACATATTTATTAATTGACTTATGACATTTTTTTATGTATCGTGCTTAAGATAAAATAACCGTCAAAACTCAGTACTATTTTTACAGTAATATTTATTAATTTAACTTCTTACATAATCATAAATTTAGTTTTTAAATTAAATTAAATTTTTTTTTTTTTTTGATAGTATTAAATTCAAATTAATTTTTTATTTGAAATGACCTTTAACATAGTTTAATTTATAAACTATGTTGAGGTATAGTTAAATACTAAAATATGAGTAAAATGTATTGTTTATAAATTCCTATACCGATGAGAATGCAAACTTGATAGTTAATACTTGCCTTAACATTTACCAAAAAAAAATTAGTTAATTAATTTTTACATATTTTCATATTAAAGTTTAGTCGTATAAAATTGAATGTGGATAGTTAGGATATTATTTGATCTTTACTTAATAATACTTTGCTAAACTTTAATTAGCCATAGTTATAAAAAAACGCTTTTATTTTATTTTCAAATAATAAAATATCCGTCAAAATGCCTGAGCATATTATTTATACATTTATTATTATTATGATTTCAAAGATAAACATTGATAATTATTGCGTAGGTTCTATGGTAAATATTTAAATTAAGAATAAAAAATTAAAACCTTTTATTATATAGAATGTCAATATTATTTTGTGGTTCAAATGTTTTTTTCTTTAACTTTCAATACATCGTAATAGCTTATGAATGGTTCATAATAATGTTACATAAAATATCGGTTAGTAACTATATATTGCTATTATTATTATTATGAACTAAAACAAATAACTATATTTTATACGTGTGTAAATGTGCAATGCAATATTATACGACTTTAATCACTCAAAGACTGAATGACAGACATTGTACCCTGCAGGCACGGGATGCTACACAATTTAAAGGGCAAATAACAAAAATGTTTGGGGCAAATTTAAAATATGTAGATTATTTATAAAATATTAAAATATTTTATTATGTTTTAATAAAATATTGAAAAAACATAAAAACGTAAATAGGTATATCACGTGTTACAACAAACATTCAAACAAAATTGTACAATATTAGATTACAGTCTTACAGTTGTATGGTAAAAAATTTAAATTAAATTTATGGTCTGCGATTACACATTCAAGTATTATATTTAATATTATGATATTATATATATAAAGCAAATATATTTTAGGGCAAGGGATGCTGTAGCATCCCTGCAATCCAGCCAGTCCGCGCCTGATCGTACCTATATACGCGGACGCCGAACGGGGTTGAAAATGCTGCTGCGCGTATTATAATATAATATAAAAATCCGTTTCGAAAACCTCTATCGCTTACAAAAAAAAAACATAATGACCAAAATAATATAATAGTGCGAAAATAATGCACACATCCTGTGGACCGTTTTGTAAACAAAATACTGTGCGCGTTTATTGTATACGGGCGCGTATATACCTACGCATAATATAATATAATATAATATAATATCGTTATGCAATATTTGCGTTTGCGACACGGACCGCGTGTGAAAAGAAGTGGAAGACTGCGAGTGGAACGACGTAGTTATATATATAGCGTCGATCGCAGAACGGAATACGATAGATTCTCGCCACCGATCGATCTAGAACGTGTACACTGCAGGTCTTAACCGTTTTCTCGTCCATCGTCCTGGACAATACGTAAACAATCAATAATCACATACGTATAGTGGACACTCGTTTTTTCAACGTCAAATTTGAAAATATGTTGTCAAAGGTACAGTGTTAGAAGAGCGTGTTCATAAGAGACACATTTTTCTCACTTGTTTAACTTTTTTATTGATTTTTTTTTTTTTTATTATTCACCAAAGGTTATCGTCGGTTCCTGCGTCCTGATGTACGTCAGTTTCACGGTCCAATCGTATCCTCAAGGTTACGGCGGTGGCGGACACGACGACGACGAGCACGTGGACTACTATGTGGGTATATCGTCATTGATTTTATGGCAAAAACAATACTGAAATGTATCAAACAAAATATGCGGTAGCACCAAAACACTTCCTACTTACCTATATATTATAATATATCTAATATCATATAATAATGTGCATCACGTCTACATCTCGATCGGTCTAAATCCGAGTTTATTATATTATCAATTTTTTTTATTTTTTTTCACTTCCTTTTCCAAACGCCAAGCGTCGGACAATTATTACAATATCATTGCTTACATATAGAAACGATAATAGCTAACGTGAGTGTGTGTGTGTGTGTCGTGTTTCCGCCGTATAGGCCCATCCAAAGTACTCTTACAAGTACGGCGTGCAAGACCCGCACACCGGCGACTACAAGACTGCGCACGAGTACAGAGACGGCGACGTGGTGAAGGGATCGTACAGCGTGCACGACCCCGACGGCACGCTGAGGACCGTCGAGTACGTGGCCGACAAGGAAAACGGTTTTAACGCGGTCGTCCACAAGACAGGTCACGCCAACCATCCAGACCACTACGAACACTATTGAAGAACAGTCGAAGGCGAATAACGCGGAGGTAGGTACCAACAATTATTATTAAGTACCTACATTATATTACACTAAGAATAGTCGTATTATTGTTTTTATTTTTTTTTCACGTGGGTTCTCCTCATTATTTCCTGAAAAAAAAAATGCAATACGTAGATGCGACATTGTATATACCTAGGTACCTACATACGTGTGTATACGATTCGTTCAATATTCGTCACTCGTATCGTTGTTTCGTAAAAAATATTTCAGTTTTTTCCCAATAGTCGTGTCCGCGTTAAAAAAAAAACGATTATAAACCCTTAAATTAAAATTAAAATTAAATGATAATTTTTCATTTCTTGTAGTATAATAAATTAGTACAAATTATTAAGCATATTATATTATAGTTTAGGCTCGTTTAAAACAGATTTAAAGAACCGATTTTGTAATGAATTTTAACAAATTCTACGGATACTAGAATATACAATTGCTTAGTAAATAAATTATATAAAATGGTAAACGTTAACTTAGAAGTGTATAACAGGATTTTATTCTGTTTCTAGTGTATCCGTAATCTATTAATCTATATTATGATTTTGAAAAATGTTAAGATATTATTTAATATGGGTAATATAAAATGGGTTAAAAGCATTATGGTTTAACATTATAATATTAAATTGTTATAACTAGAGCGCGGATTTTTAGGTTCTTAAAAGCATAAAATATGATGCTAATATGCTTTAAAAAAACCCTAAAATATGTAAAATAAGCCAAATATTCTCCAATGTCCAAAATATGCTTTAATATGCAAAATTAATTTTTTCCTACGAACTCTGTGATGGATAAATCGTCCACATTTATCATTCTCGTAGAGCTGCATAAAGCCAATAAAAATATGTAAAAACCTAAATATCCGCGCTCTAGTTATAACCCTTCTTCTTAGGACTTATCGTCAATTAAGAACTTCCCGTCATACATCCAATTTTCCTATTTTCTTAATTTTCTTGCTCGTGTTTTCCAGTCTGGTCCTCCATTCATAGAGTCTACGTCTTTTTTAATTATATCATCTCATCTCAAATTATTACAATTTTAATGTATAGTTTACTACTATTAATATTTTTCATTGATTAAAACGATATAGCTATGAATGTTGTTTTGCTTATATTCGCAAAGTATCTGTTTGAAACGCATAGCTAATGACAGACATGTAGACTAATAATCTATTAAACTATTAAAGATAATAATTGGTCAACAATTAATAATCCGTTACTGTAAACTAATTTTTTTTCATTTCCAGTTGATAGGTACGTCAAACTAAAATTAATATTAGTTAACTGTCAACTTAGAACTAGTAAGAAAAATTTTATTTTAAATATTTCTAAGTTCCTAAGTTCATTTAATGTTCAAAACATTTGATTCGTTGATTAATATAGCCCAAGTGTACTTTTCATAAGAGTTTTATATTTAAAGTCCACATGGTATACTTTTTAAGGAAGATGGTAAACTGCGGCAAAATTAACCTTTTTCTAAAAGTCGATATGTAAACTGAGGCAAAAAAAAAAATTAAGATTATACAATCTGCGACAAAACCGATAAAATACATTATACAAACTGCGGCAATTTATTTTATATACCTTCCATATATACTATATTATACACGTTTATCGTTTAATTAGGTATAATACGTGTTATGACAGCTATTGGTCTAGAGCCGCGGTTCCCAAACTTTTTCAGCCTCTGAGCCTTTTTTTAAGGAGAAGTTTCTCGTGGAGTCCCAAGAAATATTTAACGTCCATTTGCATTTGCTGTATGCATTTGTGTAATAATGAACGGAGCCCTTGGGAAACCATTGCGGAGCACCAAGGGCTCCGCGAAGCACAGTTTGGAAACCGCTGCAGCTGGTCTAGAGACTCTTAGAGTATTAGGTGTAAAAATAAAGAAAAACCAATTTTTAAAACTGAAAAATATTATTATTATTATTAAAAATTATTTTAAAAGATCGTAGTGATCGTTTAATCGAAAAAACATTTTAATTTAAAAATTAACCCAACTAACATTTTGTCATTTATGTTTTGTTCAAACTTAAAAATACATTTGGATTTACCTTACCAATTTGTACGCAAGACAAATTAAACGATATTCATACATGATTTGGGTACTATAATATATAGAAGGTATATAAAATAAATTTCCGCAGTTTGTATAATGTATCTTATCGGTTTTATCGCAGATTGTAAAGTCTTAATTTTTTTTTGCCGCAGTTTACATATCAACTTTAAGAAAAAGGTTAATTTTGCCGCAGTTTACATACAGCCCTTTTTAAGTTAAACCATAATATAAAAATAAAAATACATTCTTTAATCTTTTTCATAATTATACAGTGCAAATATTTAAAACATAAATTATAGCAACCGGTTGTATATTTTAATTGTGTCGATTGTTGAATATAATATGTAGTATGAATAATCATTAATATTATCGTATGAAAAATATATCAAATAGGTACATTTAATTATTAGTTTTAGAATAAACCACATTAATTGATTTTACTTTCAGATGATCTACTCCGAGGTAATTATATGGTTTATAATTTCCGATTACTATACTTATTTTCCAACATAAAGGACAGAGGAAAACAATTAGATAACAGTCTAGTCCTTAATTTAATTGGTTTGACTTATTTGTCAGCAATATTTTTACACACATACCTATTATACTTTAATACATATTATAATCATTACTATTATATTATTATTTTTATATTATTATTTATATTTTTTTTACATACAAGTTACAACTTGGTAAAATTACGGTGTGTTAAAGTGGTAGTTTACTACACTATTATTATAGTTGTTATAAAAAGTAAGCATACTGCTATATAGTACATTACTCTAAAACATACCTCGAGTGTAATTTAAAAATACCTTTTGTATTTATAATGGCTGATATATAGGTGATAATGTGATATACCAATATTGTAATTAATATAATATTATGTTATTTTATAATTTTATTACCACAAATACATAACACATTTATTTTCAAAGATCTATTTATTTTTTTTACAAACGAATTCATGTGTGACCGTCGTACTGAGAACTATAGTTATTACGTTTATTTTAGAAAATTACTATTGTTATATAAGTAAAATAAATAAATGTTTGAGAGATATATACTATGGCTATATCTAATTGGGTCTTCACGCATGACAGATAAAAATCGAAGACAGATTGGATAAACCAATATTATTGTTATGAAATAATCGCATAGTTCAACATAATAATGTTGTTTAAATAAAACCCCGGAAAACGTTGGCAATCAGTAACCGTAGATATAAACTACTAGTAGGGCAACTAAAACACATTATGTGTTATGTCATGTGTTATTTTATTCCCATGTTATATTATATATAAATTGTAATGGAATTATTTCATTTTGTTACATATTATTATAATTTACTGTACATACTTAGTATAACTATAGCACGTTTGAACGATTTATATAATTTAAAAATAATTTTGATACAATTTCAATGGGACTATAACAATGTTTTTAATTTTTTTTTTTTTTATTAAGTTTTCGTGACTTAGTCATCTAAACTTATTGTTAAATTTATAAAACACAATTTTTACGTTAGGAACTTAGAAACAATAAATATCAATTTATATATTACAAATAAATAGTGATAACAATGTTACAATGAAGTTAACAGTGATCTTGCAGATATAATATATTAATAGTGTAGGTATACAATAAAGAGGAATTATTAATTAATTTTCACCTACATCAAATACAATCTATTATCTATGCTTGTTAGAGGGGTATCCTGCAGGATCTTATTATTTTTACATATGATGAATAAACATATTATTATTATTATTATTATCAAGCACACAGTTAAAAAGAGAACAAAAATAAAACAATTACAATATTTACTATATTAAATGTACAATAAGCAAATATGTTGTACAATAGTAAGACGTGGTGGTGTGAGAGAAGTGATACAAGGCCTAGTGATACTAAACTTCAAATGTATAAACTTAGGCGTTTTTTAAAAGAATTTTATAATTTTATTTTATTTACTAAACAACCTGAACATATGTTAAATATTATGTTGTGTAATAATTACAAGTGATACGATTAAATAATTAAAAATTACTATACATTTGAAAAGCACGAGAGAGGGAACATTGCAACATTACTCCTCGCAGTATATATATGTATGTATTTTTTTACCTTGGGATGGAGAAGGAATTATTTTTTAATGTCTCTATGCTATTGTCTTTTTTTTCTTTACTCTATAATATGCAGCCATCAACAACTGATGGTAATTCAGACATGACTAATACAAAAAATGCGATTTCTGTCTGTCAGTCTATATTTTTAAGGATTTATTTTTAAAGCATTCGATATTTTTTAATTATTTTAAACACAACTTAAAAGAGATCTTGTTTTGCTTTTTAACTGAGCATAAAACGTTTTATCAATACTTAAAAAAAAAACTTGAAAATATATAAAGAAAATTATAGTTTAAGCAATAATGAAATGATTTAAAGTTTCTGTCATTAATATTTAATAAATCATACAAAATGATAAAAATCTTTGAGAATAAATCGTTATTATACGTTTGAATATCAAACTCCAATCGCTGATAAAAAAATGCATTTGGCTTTATGTTAAGCTTTTTTTCTTTAATTAATAGTAAAAAAAAAGCAAATGAGGAACCTTGTATTCAATTTTGAAACGTTATTAGGTGTTAATCGAATTTTGTGAAAATTCGTACTTTAAACGATAATAAATAGATATATTAAAATGTTGTGACCGTGTAATTTTGATATTTTTATGTAAAAGTTAATTTATAAAGAAAATAAACATTTTAAAAAATAAATTTAAAATATCATTAAATGAAACTACTCTATTGCACTGTAGCAATGGTGTGATTATTGCGGTTACATCGCACCGCACCGGTGTACGTGTGACGAATGCAAAGAACTGAACAGGAGCAGCAGGACACCGGCAGTAGAAGGTAGCAACTATAGCAAGTATGTGGTGCGGCAGTTGACCTAGCTAAGTACCGAATAGCGGCGCTCCAGGAGTACGCTCCTTGCTCTTACTCGTCGCTGAGAAAAACCTCGTCACCCCCTTGGAGCAGGCTGAACCCGGCAAATGGTTGCCGCGAGTACTTGTGTATAGGTCGTGGAAAACTGGAAAAGTTATCGAGTCAGAGCATATGTTGGAGGTGACCGTCTGCCTGCAGAGAGACGACAGTGCAGGCAGTTGCGCGTTTGGCATGTTCGGCGACATAAGTCGTATTAACATGTAAACACGGGTTCCAGCAGAACTATTCCCCGGACGACTGGTGATTGAAAAACCATATTGTTATCGTGTGAAAGAAATTGTGAGCCTGCGGGCAGTTATCGGCGGGCGGCGATAGTTGCAAATGCACCGCTTAGACTTGACGTCTGACGAGTGAATAAAATTAATATATTTTAACTGGCCCGTGCGAGAGTGCGGGCGACACTCACTACCACCAAGTCGTTGGCAAATCCGACGTGGTGGGTTCCGGCTGGGAGACGTTTGCAATTTCCAGAAGGGAAACGTATGCTACATTCCAGAGCGTATGGTCTAGTACGAAGCAAAAGGTCAAAAAGTACTCGGTAGTAGTCTTTTCCCTGAGCGGTTCGTCAATCGTCGACCCCCCAGATGGAATTAAATGCATTTCTCGCGAGAACTCAGAGATCCTTCGGAATCTTTGGCTGCTCGGACCTCGTGACCGTAACCCTTTTAATGACAATCTCTGTGTATAGATCCCCTTGCGGAGTCCAAACTGGTTTGGGGCCCTCCTCCGCCCACCGCGGGCGTCATAGTATGACTCAGATCACTGCAGTAGTAACCATTCCAGAAGCTTATATATAAGCTGTTTAAAGCTGTTTTCCGTCATATATGTTAGGTAAGTTTAGTTTAGGAAACACCATTAGTCCATTACAGTGTTTATTTTACACAGTGGAACCTCGATACTCGAATCGGTTATGGGCGAAAAAAAATTCGAGTTATAGAAAAAATTGTATCTATCTATATACACGGGCGCAAGGGCCAAAACATTCCTTCGAGTTATCAAAAAATTCGACTTATAGACGTTCGAGTTATCGAGGTTCCACTGTATTTTATCATTTTAATGTAAATATATAATATGCTTTATAGTTTATACAGTCATTAGTATCCCAAGCGAGTGTCATCCTACATTCGTTCTGTATTATCCCGGAGTGATAATATACGTGATTTATCCACTTCCACCATAGGTATGATTACGAATATCTGTTAATATTTAGATACATAAGATTTATTTAATAATATCAAACATGTAAAAATACATATAAAATATAAATATAAAGTAGTTATTATTATTATTATTATTTTTTTTTTTTTTAAGTTTAGTATAGTATAGGTACTTATATTTTTTTCTACTAGGTAATAAATGTTTTTTAACATTTGAGAAGTTTTTACAAACATAATATTTTTTTATTATACTGTCAGCTTTGCAATGTAAAAATAATGAAAAATAAAAAGTTTAAACAGAACGCGAATAGGACACACGTCGCTAACACATCAGTTTTCGATGAAGAAGGAAGACCCACCTATATGTGCCAGTTGCGGTACACCATTCATAATAAAACACATTATATCCGAATGCCTTACATTTGAAGCTGACGAACGGGAACCAGGCGTTTCAAACATTCTATCAGAAGCCCTTCACCCAGACCACATAAAGCGCACGATCACCTTCATAATTAAGTCCAACCATATAAATAGTGTATAAAGTATAATCTGTAACTCAAATAATTGTAAATAATGTATGTAAAACTATAAATGTAAAACTTTTTGTATGCTGATGGCCATAGACGCCGAGGCTTAAATAAATAAATAAAAAAAAGTTTAAATACATACAGATAGTAGGATGTGTAATTTTAAAATAAGTGTGTCAACAAAATATACATGTATGGCGTATCAAGAGTCAATAAATATTATTATGTAAATATTTTTTTATTATAATTGTTTGAACAACGGGTATGATAATATTAAAATATTACTAGTGCACCTTAGTACAATAATAACAAAACTTGTTTGAAAGCGATCGCCGATCAGTATAGAACATTAGAACTACTACGTAGAAGTGAAATAATGAAAGAATAATAATAATTAATAATTATTCTTTATACTGTGGTATAACATACTGTGGTATAACATAAGTCTTGGTTACCAAGATAACTATTTGAACGTCGCGGTCGTCGTCTTTCCTCTTTTTCGTCCCATTTCTAAAAACCAAGATACACGTTTGATTAAAAAAAACAACTTACTATTCTCTGTTGAATACAATTTTGGTATACCAAATTAAAATTGTTTTAATACACAATTAGTCCCCAATTTCTTATTTTATAAATTTAAATGTCCAAGGTGGGCCGTGGGCCATGGTCTATAAACCTATGGTATTTAACTATACCTAGTTAAAATAAACCACATCTGGTATACAATTTGTTTTATTTATATACACAATCCACGTTCTATGAGTGAATAATCTGAAATTTAAGACCAAGTTCAATGCCCGTCTGTTGATATTTTCTTAAAATGTATACTGTTGTTGTACAGCCGTAAATTAGTATCATATCTACTCACTAAAGTATTTTAACTTGCCTATATAAAACGCCGTTTAATTATTTATAATGTTCTGGATTATGTATCTTATATTTTATTTATTATTATTATATTCGTTAATCTTGAATGTATTTATGCATTGCATAATGCGTGCAAGGGATTTTCAAAATGTAATTGCAATTTTTAAACAGAAATTATGTACTAGTTAAAACTAGTTAAAACTCAATTATTGATCTAAAATCTTAGAATATTTTATAGAGGGATATTGGATAATATACATACTTATAATGTTTTAATATGATAGAATATTTTTTATGAAAATCATCTTATGATAGTTTGAATTAATTACATTCAAAATTAAACTATTTAAAAAATAACAAAATGTTCTCAGTAACCACTAACCTAAAATATAAGAGTTAAAACCGGGATAAAACTAATAAGAAGACCATCGATAGTTCACCTTTAAATAAAACTATGAATGTATATTATTTTGTAATTTTCATTAGAAAATAATTAATAGATGAACTTGAAAAAATAATATGTATGGATAGACGGATAGTACAATAAGAAATTAATACTACTAATGATATACGTATTCGGTTAGTTGTTAATTCTGATTTATGAAAATGTATTATTTATTTATTTATTTATTTAAACGGGCAAACTTAGTTACAATTAAGACATACGTCTATAGAGTATACAATGATATAATATATTGTTATTACACTTACTTTTAATCTTAATTATAGTATTCTTCTTAAGTGGTAATAACTACCAACAAATTAAAATCTAGCAAAATCATCGCTGAATTGATTGAATGAAAAAAGTAATCATTGCAAATACGTGAAGAATGATACCAAATTCATATCAATGTACCAAAACTCTACAAAACAATGGATGATATTATACGAAATAGTTATAAATTATAATATCAAAATATATAATAATATAATATAATATAATATTAATTATAATATTATAACTTATAATATACCTACAACCTACATAAGATTATACTATTTTACTTTTTTGATTGATTTAAAAAACGTATAAATTATAAGTTATAATAGACTCTATTCTATAAAGGAAAAATAAACACAAAATATAAGAGTTCACGTTAAATACCTATTTAATTTCATCAACATTAAAAAATTCACAAATCTTAAATATCTATAAAAAAAAGATTTTAGATTTTTTGGTTAAAGTATGTTGTAGGAACTACTTATAAGGAGCTTTGTATTATATTTTCAAGCAGGGGCGTCATTTTTAGGGGGGGTCAGGGTGTGCAGTGGCACCCCTTACATTTAAAATATTCTCAATTGGCCTGCTGAAACAAGGGAATCCCCCCCCTTGTAGATCCGCTCTATTTTTAAATGGCCTGGTGAAATTTCAAAATGGCACACCCCCCAAAAAAAACTGAAATGACGCCCCTGTTTTCAAGTTTTTTGATCAAACAAAAAACATTTTTATCAACATTTATAAAAAAAACTAAACAAATTGAAAATTTAAAATATCTTTGAGCTCGAATCAACATATTTTGAAAATAATAAAATGTGACGACAGACACAAAAAACACACATCGTTATAAAATCAATACATTCATCGCTCTTCACAGTATCTAAAATCGTTAAATATACTACATTGTGTTTAATTTAGTTAAGAAAAAACATTTTATAACTATCATTTAATAGGGGTTGATTATTTTAAATGTTAATAGAATTTTCTGTATAAATTATAAATAACCTTATTAAAGAAACTAATAAATAAACTTATTAACCTACTATCAATCAACTATAGCAGTGAAAACATATTTAAAAATTCACCAATTGTTTAGCAGAGACCAGGATTACAGAAAATCTTTCTAGTGTACAACTTATAACTGATTGTTAAAATATTACAAAATAAAGCTATATATATTTTATATACTTAAATGTCTTTAAGAAACCAAACAACACGCACAATGTTGTTTTGATACATTGTGTAATATTGATATGATATTAACATTACACAATATTGTTATATTTATTTAATATTGTATATACTATAGATAATATATATTTTTTTTTAATATTATCTCGATTTAATTATATGAGATGGAATTTGTTCCAGACTACACGTATAATATATATTTCAAAATGTACTTAGTAAATAGACAATAGCTTAACAAATATAAAGAACCAATACCATCTTGATGCATTGTCTCGGGATTATATATCCATGTCCACATTTAGTAAAATAGTTAAATACATATGCGATATACTCTATAGACTATAGAGTAAAATTTATCTTATTTTACAACAACAAAACATACTATATTACAACATGATATTATATAATATTATTATTTTTTTTATATTAATGTAAATGTCTAGTCATTCAAGCGCATAGTTTTGAAGTGTTTTTTTGACGTTTTTTTATCTTTAAAGGTGAATTATAAGGATAAGATAAAGATTAAATATAGAGGGCAAGATATCTGACATTGTCTATAACATTACATTCTCGGGTATTTGCAGACATTTGAAATTTTATAATTCTATTATCGATTTGTGTTGACACGTTTTCTTTCCAAATAAAAAAACTGAGGTGTTAGGCGTGCAGACAATTCAATAAAATATGTTTCTCTTAATTTGTTCTTACAGCAATTAAAAAGTATCATAATACATGAGCGCATTTTGTTTTAAATATTGATGAAAGTAGAAATTATTAAAAAAAAAAAAAACAATTTTTGTATTATTTTTTTTATTTGAAAATTGTCACTATTACGTAAAGTATTATTGTGCACACATCAGTAGCAGATCCAGAATTCACCCAAGGGGTGAATTTTCAAAAATATAATAACCTTTTTTTAACCTGTATTGAAGGCTTATTACTAGTGTTAATTCCCCTATACAACTAATTACGGATTTGGGAGTTTGCACCTTCGCCCCCCTTGTATCCGTCACTGTCACACACAATGCAATTTTTATAAAATTAAGACTAATATTAAGGTATTTATACCACGATACTTTTAATATCGTTTTATTTATTAAAATACGTGGTGGGTATTGACTTATAAGTTTATAACAATATAATATAATATGGTATTATCATTAATATTATAATAATTATGTATCATGATGTGATTGGCAAAAATAAGTTCAATAATTTACCGTATTACTAATAAAACAATTAATTACTCTCATACTAAAATATTATATAATAAGTAATTTATAAAATATCCTTAAAAATAGAAACACGCAGTTTCCGTTCACAATTTTTTTCTCGTATGCAATAAATTTATAATTTAATACAAAATAATACATATATCCATTACAGTAGCTTACTCAATGACAATTATTGAAGATGTACTTACATATGAAACCTACTATACCGACTTCCCAGGTTTTTTAAAAAAATATTATTTTATTTAATACATTGAAAATATTATGCACCTTTATTTCACTTAGTGGAAATAATTACAACATAACATGTTATTACGTATAAAAAATATTTCAATAAAGTAATATTTATTGTTAAAACTCTAATGAATGTACAAAAGAAAAGGTATATAAGAAAAGGTTTATTTTCAAGCGTAATAATTGATTAAAAATTATTAAATTATTTGTAGTGTATAGTTTAGATTCTATACTAATATTTTGTCACATTATTACGTTAAATGACCGTATTTAAATATATTTATTGGTAGGTACTATTTATTTTTTTAAACAAACACATAGGTATTTTTTTCATTTTTAGCATAAAATTTTTTCGATTATACATAGAAATGTTTTTAAATTAAATATAAAGATTGTAAATTAATTTTAAAATAATAAAATTCTACGTAATAACTATATATTTGTATGTAACGTTATAATTTCAATATATTTAATATATAAATAATAAGGAATATTATAAACATAATATAAACTATATAATAATATGTTATAACTATGCTAACATAAATACAAATAATAATACACCATTTCAAATTATTGTGTTGGTATTAAGTGATAATTTGTTTTTTAATCGTTAATATACGATGAAGTCGATAAGTCGACAGATAGATCAATCATAAATTAACAAATAACAATACCTTAAAAGTATGATGTGTACATAGTCACAAAATTACAAATATAGATATAAATATAAATATCAGTACCATTATTGGCTGTCTGCGACAGTGTTATGACAATCTTATGAAAAAGAGTTCAAGGAAAAATGTCATAACAAAATCAATATAAACTCTAAAATTATAATTTATTTTGATCATAATCCACTTTAAATGATAGTCAAACGAACTTTTAATTTGAAATGTGTGGGCATACTGCTCTGATGGCAGGATAAAAACGCAGAAAGAGACGAATGACCTAGTATAATCATGACATTAATACGCAGCTAATAGTAGAAACCATGCTGTTTAGATATTTTGTCTGAAATTTCAACTGCATAAGCCCGTTACTAACCAAATTAATAATTATACGAGTATATTAGTATATATAATATATATACTACCAATGTTCAATATTACTATGGTAAATGCAATACGTTTCAATAGTTAAAAGATGAAAATCTTCAAGACATCAAAAACATCAATGCCCCGTGTTTATTAATAAGTTAAATAATTATACAAATCCGATTGTGAATACTTTATGATTATGAATCATCTTAAGCGTCAACTGGATGTTTCCCGCTCTTAACTGTCAATCATAGATTATTGTCACTGAGCGTTGCGAGCATTAAACTCGTCCAGCAGCACTCCGATGAGATAATCAATGCGATACATATAATTATATCTATTGAAGATAACAATTAACAGCAATGCGGTATTCATCTCCTATATAAAACACACGGCGAGAGTATCCAAATAGAATACGATTTCGAATATCGATATATTTTTTATTGGTATTTGGTGTATACACAGTTACAGACGATGAATAATTTGAACATATGCTTAATTATTCTCACATACACCGATGATAAAAGTATATAATATGGTTATACGAATAAGAACAAGAAAAACCATTCACCCGTATTTCAAAAGAGCGGAAAAGTAGATCATAATTAAGATTAGTGGATTGTTATAACAAATAAATATGAGGTGCCTTAAAGGCGATGACAAAAAATGGTGCAAGTTGAATCATAATATAATAATTTAAATATAGAAATTTAAAAGTTAGCGAGGAAAATATATAATGACTATGGGTTTTAATTATTCAGTTAATTAAATCAACACACGAATATATTGGTACAAAATCAATACTTACATGGTATATGAACAAATAATAAAAAAATAATTGTTATTATTAAATAAAACCTTGTAGGCTAATTAGGTACACGTCTATTAGTCTATATACAACGTATTTTAACCATTTGCACATGTGATTAATGTAAAACTAGTGCCTACGGGCTACAAGGAAATGCTACTCGACATTGTATGTATATTAATTACTAATTAGTATGTAACAAGCTTTCGTAATAATCTTGATTAATTAATTTGATCAATATTTACCTATTGCCTACATTATAGGCACCTTTATTATACCGGTAAAACTCGAAAATAAAAGGATGACTTTTTCATAATTCGTATTGGATTTCTACGAAAATGTCTATTTTATTATTTTTCATTTTTCATTATTTGTTGTGAGGTTTTTTGAAAACTGTTGAAAAATCCAATCCATTTGAATTATAAATTATTGCTGTCAAATATGACAATGTTTAGTTTAAAATCTACAAAGCTTAAGAAATTATAAAATATGTGTTAAAAAATACATAGTTCAAGTTATCAAATCTCAACTATGAAAAAAAAAATAATAACATTTAATTTTAAATTTTTATGGTAATTACTAAATAGTTTGAAACATTATAGTATAGTAGTTATAATATACATAAATATGATAGTATGAAGTGAAGAATAAAATATTATAAAAACAAATTAAGTACATTAGCTACCTTATTTAATTTAACTACCAATTATTCACAATTAACAACAATACGGAGTAGATAATTAATATATATATGGTTAATGAATAGAGTATGATTCCATTTTTATGAATAGTTACATTTTTAATATTAATTATAGTTTATAAATCAATTAGTATTTAGTACTGTATTACGTACTAACTATTATTGTATTAGCCGTAACTTATGTAATTTTTGTAAATAACTGTTGTTTTTTTTTTTAATTAAGTACGTACGACGTACCGGTTGATACTTCTATGAAGATTATAAATAATAATTGAATAACATTAATTTCAAAAAAAAATTAACCATCATACTTATAATTATACTATGTACGTATATTATGTATGTATGTTATGTATGTTTTATAGTATTTAATATTAGGAAAAGAAAACCAATAATTATAATGTAAAACTTAAATTATTAAATCTTTTAGATATAATTTAGTAATTGAAGGTTATTTGTGTTCCAAAGTCACCGAAACCAATTTTAAACATTCAATTATATTTAATTAATATTTATATAAATACATAATAATTAGAAGTCTATAATTTTCAATAATATTCTCCATGGAACTCCAACTCTCAAAGTAGGTATAATGCATTATTATTATACATGCTGTTGTTAAAAATAATAATTATTCACTAAACTTATAGACCTAAATAATAGTTTATAATTTTGTAGGTGAAAATATATGTTTTTAAAAATGATTAAAATGAATGGAATCCCAATACCTTGATAAATTATTAAATACCATAACAATAATAAATATTATGTAATTCTTTAAATTCTAAAAAAACATGCATCATTGCGTCAGTATGAATTATTATGTATATTATAAAAAAATATTAATATAATAAACATTAGGTATATGGTAAATTTATACATCTAATATTTTTTTAAGTAATAGGTACTATACTATTAAACATTTATATAAAAATATTATACTGCCTCAATATTTGCGAAATGGGACAATATGAGTGATTGGATGTAGTTGTGGAATGTGACATATTCAAGTGCGTGAAGTTCTCTCTCCCTCAGGATTTTCAGATTTTCCGTATTTTCAAGTCATTTCTGAGTCAAATATAAGTTAATATTAATTATTATTATGATCGATGGATTCCAGATTCACGCAGCATCCACCTTTGGAAGTGCATATATACATCTATAGGGAAATGGCATTACAAAAATATAAAATATATGTAATATTGGATCTAGTATTTATTATACTTAGACCATTTTTACAAATTATAAATATTGATAGATTAATATTAATTACTAAAATTTTTAATATCTTCCGAACCCATAATCATGATTGACCAACTATCTTTAGTACACAAAGTTAAATAACTCAAAAACTATTCATTCGAATTTTGATTTTGATACTCGAAAGTTTTCAGGAAAAATGTCCACAGGGCACTCCTTAAGTAGTACAAAAAATATCAAGAATTTTAATATATGGTCTTCAAGTATATATAGTATGTATAGGTACTTATATAGTTATATATAATTTCTAATAATCATAATTTTAAAAAATGTATTGAAATTTAAAAAAAATGCGAGTAAGCATGCTTGGTGAATCATCCTGTACATCGTTTGGATGAAAGTTATATGGATACCTGTTACTTTTAACATGTCTTTTGTCTAATACATTTTTCTTCTCATTTTTAGAATCACATAACAATCCAAGATGGGCTGAACATGTTATTGCTACCATGTTATTTTGAATATTATAACGCTGTTTATATGCAACTTCTATACTTCTATAGGCAAAGTAGGAAAATTGTGTTTTCTAACATGATGTAATAATGTACATATTATAATAACATTGTCAAATTAATAAAAATGTATATTTTATGTTTCATTTTTATTTTTTACTTTATTATTCTTTATTATTATTTTTCTAATAAATATACTTATTGGAATAGATAATTTCTGATTCTGAGTTTAAGTATTAAATCTATATTGGTCTTTCTTTTTACACGTACTGCAGTACTTTTAATTAGATCCAACGCTTAAGACTTTAGGTAGGAATAGTTAAAGATAAATTCACCCAAACGATTGATTAATTTCTAGCTCAAATAATGTAATGTTTTATTATCATATTTTTATGTTATTTATGTATATATTATGCTCCATTCAGGTAAATTTAGGGTATTTCGCCTAAATGAACGACACCTGTCTAGTCTAGTCTAGTCTAGCATCAAATAACGGTATCCTCGTACATGATTATTTGTTGACAAAAAAAAACCCGTTGTGATTATTGTTGATTTGAAGATAGCGGCACGGTCCGTGTATCATTATATCTATAAATCTATAATATAATTAATTATAACTAATTGCTTTTTTTTATAATTCTAAAGTCAGCGAGTACAGAATATTTAAAAACTAAATCTAGATCATGAGATTATCAAAAAAATCAGTTTGCAATTAAATTGATGATTTGAACTTTTGAGTGAAAAATAATTGGATTAGGTAAATTTTTACCTTCATTTTTTTATTTATTAACATAATATTTAAAATCATAGTTTCCAGTGAATTGTCTAGACACCGCGGGATTCCCGAAGATACACTATACGTTTATACAACTAAATATCGATGCGATAATACGAGTACAATATGTATTATTATAAGTTATTATAACTTAAAATACATGGATATTTTAAACACTGGTATCGTTTATTTTTTCATAAAATAAATCATATTTTATAACATTGTTTAAAATATCCAAGGATTATTTGTATACAAAGCTATACGTTGAAGAACACTGAATGATATAATATAAACAATTTTATTTAAAAATGATAAATTCGATACGAGTATTTAAAATAAGTCATAGTGTGAAAATTAGTTCAGGGTTTTGGTAGGTAGTAAAAGTATATTTTATGGTGGTGACAAACTCATTTTATTAATGTTCTTCGTCTATATAATATAAACTAGGTATAAAATGATACTGAATATGAAAAAGTGAAACCATATACAATATCAAATGAGTCGGACGAGGATGACCTTATTATTGATTTTGATGTGTTGTGCAGACTGTTTTGCTACACGATTACATAAACATTTGTTGGAAAGGTTGTCCACGAACCCACGGTCATAAATTACCCTAAAATAAAATTTGATTGGATGTATTCATCAATGAAATATTAGACGATAAGCCTATTTTATAATTGTCTATCCAGTACGTATATACAGTATAATTGAACGTTATATTATTTCAACCACAATCTTTAAGCTAATTGTCTTGTGTTTATATCAAATATTAAATCTTAATAGTTTTTATTCGATATTATGATTATTATTCTTTCTGCTTGAATAAATTTAAAAAATAATATCAAACTATAACAAAAAGTGTTGTACATACATAATTCTATTGTATATTATTATAATTCGATAGATATGAGGCCAAAAGTCGTGTCACAAACACTACATTTTACAGGTCTGGAGAGCAGTCATACAATTTTCAACTATTTTAAACTAAATAATTTGTGTTGTAGTTTTTTGTTTTTCTGTATTACAACTGATTTGTAAAACATTCAGTAGATTACACATGCTTCATGCATGGTACTTTTAAGTCTTCAAGATGTTTTTGACGTAATTATAATGTCACTTTAAAATTTAAATAGGACTTTTTATAAATGGTGATTATAATATATTTTTATAGTGGATATAATATTAAAAATTGTTGATTGAGTTGTTTTAGAGTTTTAGACAAAAGTAACAAGTCTGGACTTATTATATTTGTGCGATTATTATTCACGATAAATTATTTATTTTGAGTCTCATTAATTTAGGACTTGTTATTATTGTGCACTAAAAAAACCTATCTTATGCTAAAAACACAAAAATTAACATGTTTTAATTATGATATTGACTTATAATGTTTTGCCAAAAGCAGAAGACTACCCAAATTATCCCAATGGACTTATAAAACAATTTTGAGAAAAATTGCACATACAATTTAATTTATATATATATTTTTAATATTAGTTATGTCATAAGTTATAACAAGGTTTTTTACATACGAATACAATTATTAATCGATCACAATAAAGCAAACAAAAACTCGGTAGGTATATTCAAAATAGGATATTAGAAATAATTATCTTAGTTTACAATACACTTTGTGGATTTGTGTCCTGTTTGCACGTTGGCTACATTACACCATCGTGTACCTATTTTTGTACAAAATTAATTTAATACCTATCAATATTATGAAGACATTTTTTTGTCCCTCAATTAATAATTATTATATTGTTATATATTTATATTAATATACAATAATTATACAAATGTGTTTTTATCATTAATCTCTGAACATAATTTTAGATAAGTATTTCGCTAAGTTTTCCACGTGACTAATTCGATAATTTTTGGTTATTTATATTTGAAGCTACATATATCTACTAACCAGACATGCCGTTCTTTGTCCACTGTGACAAAACGATAATATTAATTTGATTGATGAATGCGTAAAATAGCCCTCCTATGGAGTAGGACAATTACATTGTTTTTAAACATGGCTATCAGGCCGACCACCTTAGTTGAATGATAGGATAGAAATGCAGCCATAAAAAATAACGTTTCTTAAAAGTCCATTAGACACGATGTTCTTAAAATCCGTACAGAATTCATAGTTCATATTCATTATAGAATATAACCTAAATATTAACTAGGCTAACCTTAATAACAATTGAAAAAATAGTTGTTCGAATAAATGTTATTTTTAAAAATGGGCCTTACACATTGATTTCATAATAAATATATAAGTATTTGTTTTAATTTTAAAATTTACCATTAAAATTTACACATTTGACAAAACTTATTATTTTAAATTAATTTAATTTATGTTTTATTATAACAAAGTACACTTAAAAAATTATGATCGATATTGATGAGCATGATGGCTAGTGTAATGCTACTATAGTGATAAACGTGGTGATTCACCAAGCATACTTATTCATCTTTTTCTTCTTCGACGCATTGGTGTTATTCAACATTTTTATTTTTGGAATTTTTTAATATAAAAAAGGCCGGCAAGTGGGTTACCGCTCTGCTGTACAGTAGGTGTCGAGTGGGTCACTTTCATGGATGTGTTAAATTTGAATTCAATGATATAAACCATTGTATACAAAAAACGATTCTGAGCGAAGATGTTGTGTCAGCTTACATATTATAACTAATGATATTATTGCTATTAAAATAATTCATTTTAATATTAATAAATAATAATACAGTAGGTTAATTTAATTTTTGTAGAAAACATTGCATTTGAAAATGTCATTGAGTGTATAAAAAATCATGATATATACTTTAAAAGTATTAAGCACCCACAAAAAAAAAATGTTTTTAAATTACAACGAAATAACTAACATTGTCATTCTTCATTTGAATCTAATTTCGTCCAAATTTAAACTTAAAATGTCTATAAAAAATTATTTTTTTACTACATTTTGTTGATTTTTTGGTTACACTATTAACTACTTACGGAAAACCTTGTTTTAAATTTTCAATCCTTTTAGTAATGAAAACTGAACATTTTGTACATTTTTAACTACAAAACAATTTGCAAACGTTTATTTTGGTCAAAAATATGCCTATGTATTTTCAATATTTTTGAACTACTATTATAACAACCATGAGGAACCTTGTATTGAATTTTCAAACTTTTTGACTCAATGAAAAAGTTTTTATCGATATTTAAAGAAAACATTTTTTAAAAAAACGAAAATTTCTCATGCTTATAAGTAGCTCAAAAAGTGTCAAATTATTTTTAAAATTTAACGGTGTATAGAAAATGCTTATATAAACAAGTTAACACGACGCGTTTGAAAACTATTTGGAACTTTTTACTTCCCCCCCCCCCTACATTCAATTTCCTACCAGAAAAAAAATCTGAGCACTTTAACTGCCCTAAAATGTGACGACAGTCACAAGAAAAAAAAATACACGACATTAAAAATCAATGTATTCTTTGCTCCCCTCATAATCTAAAACTTATTGAACATATTTTTATATTCTGTAAGTATTTTCTATTTGAGCAGTGTCCTGTGGAGATGCAATCTTCTATTTTTCAAATGTAAATTATTTAATTTAATTTTTCTAAAAATGTCGACGTATCGAAATCAAAATTTGAACGAGTACTTTTTGAGTTATTGAGACAAATTATTACTACAAATGTTATTGTTTCATAAAAACATATTTTTGTTTGTTGTTTTCCCCCTTTTTGTTTGTACAGTTCAATCAGTCATAAGACTCACTTTTTGCTGGTCTCAAGTTTGTCTTATAAGCGGCGGAGCGGCGTCTACTATATAATAGTAAACATTTTATTATAAGAATCTGCGGTTTTTAATAGATAATTAAAATCAGAAAGCATATTATGCAGAATAATAAAATAATAGATCCTCTCGTGTTTTCAGCTAAATCAAAACTTTACAATTATATAATTTTATAATAATGTATTATTGTCTATTTTTTTTGTCAAATAATACAATATGTTTTAAGAATATTTACGGCTATCACTAAAAAAATTAAGTTATTCAATAACTACAGTTATCTTAATAATGTTATAGTTATTCGATTATTTTGTTGAAAAACTTATATCTGCTTACAGTTCTATTTTTCTTTCACCAAAATACAATTTTTAGTGTAGATAATACATTTATATTAAAAATGTATAATGAAGAAAATATTTCTGTGGTTGGTTGATAAGTTGCTCTACGTAGAGGTACTGTTACTTATATATAGTTATAATATGTTATGAATAACATGAAAAACAGAAAATAATTTAATTATGAACTGTCATACTATATGGAATTATTTTGATCGATTCATATTTAACTATAACAATTTATCGAAAGGAATGACATCATAATGTTATTGATATCCAATACTTAACAACTGCAATATTATTTTTAAAAAAACATAATTTTCATTTCTCATAATATTAATAGTCAGGTTATTAATAGGCAATAGCTATAGTACTTACAAGTTAAAATTACAATAAAACTCTAGTGAATTGTGCACAGTTTTTTTTTTATTATTAACTATTAATTATTTTGGAGTTACCTAATGGCTAATACCTATATAATTATGTTCCAAAATAAATAACAATTAAAAGTGATTACTGGGTTTGTATGTTTTCACGATGGTTCGTGTCTGAGGTTAAGTAGATGACATTATGATCCCGAGAAAGCGGGCCAGGTTTTCGCAATATGTATATTTATTTTTTCTTTTGATAAGTAAGACTTACTCGGCCATTCAATCGACCTTCAGATTCGTTGATCCGGAAAGCTATATTGCCTTGAAGTCATAATTGTTATGTCATTGAAAGACGTACAAGGACATTAGAAATCTGCAGGGTACTGACTTCGGCAGGGAATTTATACATCGGATCCGAGAAAACTGGGGCTAAAGTCTACCTTAAATATTATTTGAATATAATTTTTAATTTTATTAAATACGAACTTGGCTCAAATTACAGTGATTTGTAGGTTAATTTATAATAATAGAACGTCAACAAATGACTAAATTTGATAATATTTTAGTTCGTATGTAAGGTATTAATCTTCAAAATCTAATATTCAATAAAAATGTTAAAATGAAATGTGTTTCCCACGCTACAAAATGTAAAACAACTCATAATAATCTACACAGTCAAAGTTATGTAGGTTTAAAGTATATTAAATTGAAAAAATCTCTCACAGAAATAATTAATTTACTATTTTCATTTAATATAATATCATCATTATTTATTATGCATTATGATTTAAAAATGAATTCTCTACTTCAAATTAAAAAATAACTATTATTATTTTATTAAGAGTCTAAGATTATAACAGCTCCAACAATTAATTTTGTTATCATAAACAAACTATATTTTTTAATAACTATTGCATTTCACTTTTTGGCATTATATTAATATTAATTCATTCAACTAGTGGTCTATATTTATTTTATGCTGTTTTTCTATGAATATCACTGATCAGTACAATAATTTGTATAAAACAAGTTACGCATCGAGCGTATTATTCTAAACCCCGAGGAATACTCTCTTTTTATCCAAAGCACCTACATAAATATTGAAAAATAACTGTTCATACATTTATTGCTGTTTGTATTTCTTCGACTGCTAGGCGCTGTAGATCATAGCAAGTATAATACTATTACTATAATACTATTATAAAATGAAACCTCAGTACGTTTAACAATAGTTTACAATCGTATTACCAGTCTTGCGTCTGCAGATTACGATATTGAGAAAACGAATCAACCAGCTATTAATTTTTAAAGCCCTAAGCAAATGCATTTAATACGTTTTTAAAACATTTTAACGGCCTACATATTTCAATATTTATAGTACTATAGTCCCTTATAGGGATAAGAAAATTTGTTATTGATTATAACTGAAATGTTATACGCATCAATACAAAATTGATCATCCACATCAGTTATTATTGTCTCGACACGTGGAGATCTCATCATATCTATCCCGAGAGCATTCAACCGGTAGATAGACCATTTAAGAATTGAGTACTTCATCATAGCGGGTTATCATTTCTGCATCGTTTTTGTTCTTTCGTTTTATTGTTGTTTGGGTGCCAATATTTGGTAGGAGCAAGGACATGAAAATTAGCTAAGAAGGAGAACTATATATTAGTGTCGGCGGGAAATAACGTCATGAATAGTCGCGTGGAAGTGATTGGACGTTTGGTTTGAATAATTTATTGTACTATTTTTTTTACACGTGTTCTTGATTTGTGTGAATTCACATTGGTTAAAAAGTATAAATTAAACAACTTATTTTATTTAAAATGTTATAAGGTTTTTAAATTATTTTTTATACTGTTTTTTTTCAAATTACATTTCGGAAACGTGAAAATATGAGAGACCCGAAGGTTTGTAAAATTGTCTACGTATATCTAGTTTTATATTATAAATTATAAATAAAAAACAAAACAAAACATTATATATGTATATATATCAATTGTTTTAAAAACTATAAATTATAAACTATAAAATGTTTAAACTAACCATTAAATAAAGTGTAAACACTTTTTTGATTGAACATTATCAAATAAAATGTATTTAAATATTATTATTTATTATGGGTACCTATTTTGTGTTTTTGATTTTTTCATCGATGATTTTATAATATTGTTAAATTATTCTGTGGCTATACTTAACTGTAAATTTTCCCTGACAGAGAATTTCAGTATTTTGATATTGTACAATTTAATTCAATGTTAATAACTAGAGTCTGGAATAAATACAATACAAATACCTACATACAATTTTTACATAAATGATATTATGTTGTTAATAATTCGTAGAATATAAAAAAGTGTTATTTTTTTTAAGAAAATATATAGTTACAGAAATAAATATACCTACATAATAATGCTTAATTTTGTTACATATTTCATGAATTATTATTTATTACAATTGTTATAAATATAATTTTTTTATATTACAACTTAACTACTTTTTTTCGATACATTTATGTTCAAACATACAATAACAATTTAGTTATATCCATTTAATAAGCGATTATTTAGTTACAAATCAAATTAGTAGGTACTACATAATATCTTAAAAAACAATGTACCTAATTCTTATTATTTGTTTTCAAGTCATTTGATGTTTATCCAGAAAAATGTATTTGTTTGAAATGTAACAAAACCATATACTAACCATGTAAAAATGTAACAATCATGTGTGTACATTGAAATTAAAAAATGTTCTAATCGTTATAATACAATTGCACATAGTGCAATACATCACATATCCATTACATTTAAATATTTCAAATGTCACAAAAAATATAATACAAGTAATAATTCCGTAGTAACATAATACAACTTTAAATTAGAGTTTAAAAAAAATCAAATATCCTATTTCTATTACATGTAACATTACTATATCATGTACCCACCACTACATACTTTGTTTAAAAATTAAAATCATTGATTTCCAAACTTTTTTGGGGGGGAACGGGAATTGTACCTTTTTTGTTTTTGACGGAAAAGGGCTGTGGCGGAGTCCACCAATATTAATTTGGTGGAAACGGGCAACACCCGAATCAATATAACACGAACAAAATAGAAGATTATGTAAATAATAGTTCGATAATTTGATAGTAATATGAAATTTAGATGCTTAACTAATGATGAAAAGGAAAAATGCCAATTATAAAATTGAATTGATTTTTGACATGGTTTTAGATAGATTATACGATGAAAAAATGAATTTTGTTTTTTTGATAACAAATCAATTTTAAGGGTAACTGTAACTAAACATATCCACGTTTGCGATTATATCGTATATTGCACATTAAATAACCTTACATACATTCCTATAAATAATTGTTTAGGTCCACACTTGTTGATAATATATTAATTCGATACAGTGTTTGTGAAATACTTTAATACAAATCTGTTGCTTAATAATTTTGTTAATTATATTATTACTAACTTAAATTCGTTTAAATACTTTGAAATGAAAATGAAATTCTTTTAAATGTTTACTTAATATATTTTTAATTTAAATAAATGGGTTTAATATAGAAATCTGAGTTAGAAGTGTTTAAATAAAATATCAGATTATAAATGTATATTGAATATACAATAGATAATACTTTCAAAATCATTGTTTGAATTTATACAACCGTAGTGTGAATAATAAAAATCAAATTACAGCAATAATAGTAAATGCTGTTTATAAAACTAAAAAAACTGACACAGATCATAGTTGTTGTTTAAATTTGTCAGATTCGATATTGAGTATGGACATCAAAATACGTTAATCGGTAAAGATTTAATTAGACAATAATGGTAGAAAATAGTGTGCAGTACTGCAATATGCCAGTATGATAATATAATAATTATATTTATTATTAACTTGATTTATTAAAGTAGGTATCGTATTGTGTTGTAATTGCGTGTTATTCTGTGGGATGCCAATAAACACTACAGGTGCCAAATCTGATCACAAGCTGTCGGAAAAAAATATCATGATGGAACGCAAAGGCGTTACTGATTATTTCTATTATTATAATTGTAATTATTAAGGTATTTGGTATTCAGGCAGTAATAGCTTTTTTAATTATATATTTGTATCACAAAAGGATAACTATAAAAAGCCTGATCAAAGCCTGATTAAAGAACATTAATAAATCATTGCACTCAAAAAAGAAAAATCAAATTGAAATAGAGTCATAGAACTTGGTTGAAACACTTGAAAGTTTGAAACCACTAAGTAGGTAGGTGGTAGGTACCACTCTTTCTGAAGTTTCTTCAAAATTGTTCAACGATGACAGTAGTTCTTTTTATACTCTTAGATAAGCTATATTGAGAAAATTAAAAAATACCTTTTTAAAAGAACCATCTAGAATTCTAGAGTCTAGACTCGATTAGTCAAATTATATTGTTTGATTTAAAAATTTCATAAATATATTGTTTTTTTAAGTTATTGTCAAATATATATGTATCTTTATTGGCTTGATTAAAATCTAATATCCAAATTAAAAATTAAGCCAAACAGGTGTTTAAACTTATATTCCAATTATAATTTAATGTGTGCTGATACGCATTAGGCTCAACTACTTTATGCTTGATTCACTGTACTCACTACTCTGTATAGCCATAGGAGCATAACAGCTTACAAGACTGTAGTAACTTTTAAACTTAATGCACAATATTTAAACACTCAGTTACCTACAATGAATTAAAAAAAATATCGAAAAACAAGGTTATTGACAATAACAAGAGTTATTAAATAAGATATGGTTTCTATAACAGCACATAGACGATTTGAATTTTGAATCTAACTTAGCGGAACTGTTATTAATCTATAATTGACCATCATTGACCTTAGCTGCGTAAGTGAATTATTAATTTCGTTATTATTATCTAAATATTTTTTTTTATTTCCATGGACATACAAACGTTACGGATTAATTCAATTATTTTTATAAATGAAGAAACATAGATACATAAAAATATTTTCAAACCTATTTTACATTTCGTTAATTGCAAAATACATAATACTGATTGAATTATCGATCACAATTATTTTGCAACACGGTTCATATAGCACGAATTTCATTGATAAAAAGCAATGCAAATTGAAAAATATATACTAATTTGATGATTGTCTTTTTCAGGCGTTGCTATTTGTTTTTGGGCTATTCGTACAAACATGTTTGGCGGAAAACGTAGAAACTACTAAACACGAAGGATACAACACCGATGCAAGTGATAAAAAGGTGTCAAAAAGAGATTATTACGCACCAGAATACAATCATGACCATTATGTAAGTTTAAACAAAATAAAAATAAACGACACATGATATGAACATTTATTATAGGAATTGTAATGAATATATATTATAATATATAGGAACACCGTATATCCCCATAAAGTTACGATAAAACGGTAAAACACGTACCTCCGAGGCTCCGCTCTATATACTTGTACAATTTATGAATGCATTATTAATACAAGCAAAAATAATAATTTGATATCAAGTTGTAGAAATATAAGATAGAGTAACCAAGTATTTATGAGTTATGTGCCTAGAAGCTTAGGACTTTAATGAATTATCGTTAAATTATCGAAATACCTAATAACGTGTTCCTATGTGAACAATAAATAGTATGCACTTATAAGTATTTTGTTTTTTTAAACATGTTCATAACTAAAATAGTTAATAGATAAAAAATAAATGTCATTAAATACTATTAAATTATTAAATATAATTAAATCAAATCAAAATTGAAGTATTTTTAAAGCAGACTGAATAGTTTCATAGAATACGTATTGTTCTCTATTATCTGCTTCCAACAACTAAAAATTATGTATAAATAAGTACTTACAAATGTGTACATTAGAAATTTATTTTATCAAAATATTCAAAATTATGATTATAGGTACCCAATTCATTATTGCATTAAATAATATAATCAATCATTCTTTGATATTGTCCATTTTTAATGAATAATAATTACGATATCTCAAGTAGCTACCTTACTAGCCGTCAACTAATTTGTATATATAGATACCTGCAGAATGATCGTTAGACATCAACGAAAATGATTGGCTCTCCGTCTTAAAGTAACCGTTACATTTACGAGGTACGTGCATATCTTATCGTAATCTCTCCTGCACTTGTGTTACTATTCTTCCCTCGTTACTATGTTTGACATTCGGACTGCTATAATCTCGTGTCCGTGACTTTATACCAAAATAAAATATTATCCTGTTCATAGAAACCGTTTCTCAAAAATTAAATTAAAAATTGGTTTTAGCATTAATTTATTAGTTATTTAATACTTTTATTATCGCATACCCGTGTACTTATTATAGTTGTAGTGTCTGCATACTGCTTATATATTAAGTTAATAAATTATATAGAACAGTTAATTGTGATTGACAGTATAATGATTTGATTTCACAATCATGTATGGGCGCGCATAGAAAAATAAATCGATCGTTCAAAAATTAAAATATGTGAATACATAAAATCTTTGGAAAAAAATGTGCGAATTATTTTTTACGAACCGAACTTGCGTGAAAGAGCGTGAAATTGATGTGGTTTCAACACTTTGTAACGACTGCTATAATTTGCGCGTATCGAAAACATAATCGTCAAGTTAAACATTTAGGTGCATTTTATTGGTACTGTATACAATCATAATAAATTACGAATAAATTAATATTACCTGCCTAAACAATTTAACAATCCATCAAAGCAGGCAAACCAAGACGCACGTGTGTCGTAAAAGTAAAACATACAACTACTATAGCCTATAGTAGGTTGTGTGGGTATGTAGGTAGGTGGTCAGGTACATAATAACAATATTTTTTATGTATACGGTTGCCGGTGCCCATGTATGTATAGGCATAGGTAAAATCTTTTGTTCGCCTGCAAGAGCGTGCCGTATTTTACCGGATGGCGTCGTTTATTAAAAAACCATTTTGAACGGATAATAATTATTATTACAATACGTTTAAAACCCTGAACGGCTGAACGTAGGTATATGATACATATTATAGTACCTATATAATATAATATATATAATCCGTCGTCACGCCATATAATAACATAATATAATACAAATGGACGTGTGTCTCGCGGGTATATAAAAAATTAGACGTCCGTTTGACTAAAATAATATATATAATAAAGTATAATATTAATCGTTGTACGCAGCTGATAACATAATATATTGCCATACATATTATATACTCTCGACCAACAATATAATATTACGTCTCGCTAATAATAATAATATAATATTATGTAAAGCTGATATATCGAGGTTTTTTTTCGTATTGACTCGGCAGATATTGAAATTAAAAAACTTACTACGATAAAAAAAATATATATATATTATCATATAATATGGTATATTATGTATATTGTATGCTGTTGTCCAACTAAAAGTACCTATCTACCTACACAGTACACATATTATAGTACCTTATACCTATATTATAGTTTGATTAGCGGAGGTGACATTTTTTTTTTTTAAATAAGTAAAACAGCAGTTTTCGAAATTACCGATGGAATATACGCGTACAAATAAATAATACATTATTGAATATATACTTTGAACATTCGAAACGTACAACAAAACTTCGTCCCCGCGGAGACACACACCACAGTGTACAATAATTTAATGATATATATATATATATATATGCGAGCACAATACACCCATATAATAATATAATATTTTATATATGGGTACACTCACACGAGCCGGTGACTATATTATCATTATTGTTGTTATTATTATAATAGTAATATATCGTAATGATATTATTATACAGGTGTAATTGAATTATTAGCGCGCGTTCCACTTGACGCGATTTGCCAGTCACACCGTCGCCGCCGTCGTCGTCCGCATTTCGTATAATATGTGTATAGTATATTAGCTATACAGGGTGTCCCAGGTCTATTTGACTAATGCAATAACTTTTACAGCAGTAACAGTGATTAGCAAGAAATAATTTTGAATTTTAACACACTTTGAAAATTGTTTAAAAATTAACGACTTAACCAAATTAAAAGTTTTAAATGCCAAAATGGTTTTTAAATGCTTATTTATGAAATAGCTATCTTGGATTATTTGAAAAATATTAAATAAAAAATTTAAATTATAAAAAAATTAAAATATAAAATATAAAATGTAAAAACTATAGCGCAGAGCTCTACAAATCATTACAAAAAAAAAAAAACTTAAAAATATTGAATAGAAAAAAAGTTATTGCATTAGTCAAATAGACCTGGGACACCCTGTATATAGTATAAGTGTAGGTTATATCGTATATATATATATATATATAGTTACGTGTAGTACATTATGCGTCACACATACGCACGACACGCGAAAATATTGTGAGACAGCCACTGGTCGGTGACGGATTAGATAAAATATATATTACACTATAGGTGAAATATTCAAAGCGTCTCCGTGCTCACATGTACGATATTTACCTGACATAATATATTTTGTTTACAATGTCATATCATTTTATATCCTGCCAGATTAATTATAATATTACGCTACCGTGCATAAATAATATTTGAAATGTAAAAAAAATGTCTATTGTACAAGCATTACACATTTAAAATGTCTAAAAAAAACTACAAATTACAAATATGTATACCTACGTATTTTATAATTTTAATTATAAAAAAACATGGCTTTATATTAAAAATAATAATTAATTAGGAACTGATAACTGGTAATTGGTATAGATACATATCATCATCAAACAAAGCTGTTCTATAGACTTTATAACCTTATAATATATATATGTGAAGTAAATAAAAAATATAAATAGTACTTATGGCCTTTGGGTAGGAACTTATATAATTAACTGCAATAGTAATGCTAAAACGCAGCCCCCCCCCCACAATGTTACCTAATCAAGAGGATAATAAAAGTATATTATAAAAAAATAAACTTTTGATTTTAAAATTAAAAAATAAACTGTTAGGTATATTAATTTAACGAGGTATTTACAAACAAACAACGTTTCTTCAGCTTCAACAATTAATAGTAACAATTAAATTAATAAAAAAAAAAAACAATTTTAAATTCCTTGTCACAACAATATTTATACAGAATATTATAAAATTAAAAATTTGTAAAAAAACATTACAATACTTTGTATTTGTTTAAACTCTTCAATATATTTGGCACAGTTATAACCTCGAATTTGGCATGACTGGCCTAAAATCTAAGTAAAACCACAATGTCCATGTCTGACCATAGAATATTATACCTATTTATTATGATATTATTGTAGTGGCTTCCACGAGTGTTGTCTATGATTTGTAATGTTTTTAGTGAATCTTGGGGGAACGACCACCGTATTTACCTAATATAATAGCTATGTGATTGGTTTGCAGTATAAAGGAAAATGCTTAGGTGTCTAAAGTGCAGTTTGAAAACAATCACAATATGGTATAGTTTAACCATTATATTATGTACCTAGTATGAAAATATAAAATTTTCTGAAAAACAACATATTATTATCATCACATATATTTCAATAACAGTGAAATTTAATAAACCTACATAAAAATTAAGTAAAATAATATCGAATTTTAAAATGACTTGCCTAGTCGCCCTGCATATACGCAATGAAGTATATTATTTGTATAATATAATACCTTTATATTGTGTAGGTATAGTACGGATCGAAACATTGGCCCTGAACATTCAGCCAAATTTTCTTAAAGATGGGTGATCAACCTAAAAAAACTAGTCCAAATTCGCTGTTTGCAAAAAGTACGACTATTCGCGAATTTCTTCGGGTTTTAGCAGGCATTGTTCTGACGGGTGGTAAAACTCGAATCAGGCAGTTAGATAAATACCTGTATAAAAGCGCCGGCATAACACGTGTGCCTGGTGAGCAACAAGATAATAATCATATACCTACAACTGTATACAAATATACAATTAATTTAATTACATTAAAATCCAGACCAATGAATGATGTTAGTAAAAAGTAATGTTTTATCATAAAAAGTAACACTATGCAATCCCTCCTTGACCACCAGAGACTTTACTGGGGAACATACTTAGAGCATTAAAGAAATATACTAAGAATAGGTCTGGATTTGTGGCGGTCGCCATTTAAAAGTTCGACACCACCGATTCGTCGTGGCAATAACATAATATTATTGTATTATATCACCTATAGTATACGCAGGGTGGTCCATTTAACGCAAGACACTCATTATTTCAAAAAGTATTTACATTTTTGAAAATATTTTTGTTACATGGTAACGATAATAAGGTAAATTATAAGGTTAAAAAATATTTAAAAAATAATTTTTTTTTGAACAAATTTTGTTTTGTAACGACCCGATACCATGTCATAAAAACGTAAATACTTTTTGAAATATTGAGTGTGTTAAATAGTCAAATGGATCACACTATATTATATACAAATATAAATAATAATGTTTATGGTTTTTATGATTTTCACAATGTCCGCGCGGCGCAGTCGTATCCGGCTTACCGCTTCGAGTACGGCGTTCACGACCCGCAAACCGGTGATATAAAGAAACAGTACGAGGAACGGGACGGGGACACGGTGCGCGGCTACTACAGCCTCGTGGAACCGGACGGTTCGATCAGGTTGGTCGAGTACACGGCCGACGCGAAAAACGGTTTCCAGGCAACCGTCAAGAAGATTGGAAGTTCGCACCACCCGGACACGGTGACACACCACCTCAACACCGCCAACGGCCACCACGGCGGCGACGGCGGCGGTTACGCGCCCAACTACCAAGGCGTCGATCGCGACTATTATACTCAACATCAGCAGCAGCCGTCGTTGCCGTCCGTCCACGACGGTCATCTACAGTACGAGCCGCCCGCTTACTCGAATCATTACGAACCGCCGCCCGCCTACAACGGCCATTACGAACCGCCGGCGCACGGTTACGACAATCATCTGCAGTACCACCATCAGCAGCCGCAACTGCCGGTGCACGGTTACGACAATCATCAGTACTACCATCAGCAACAGCAACAGCAATTGCCGCCGTCCGCTTACAATCACTACGAACCGCCGCTGGTGCCCGCCGCGCACAATCACTTCCAGCACCCGCCGCCCGCCGCGGCTTACGATCACTACGAACCACCGCTGCAGGTGGTGGTGCCGGCCGGCCACGGAGACCATCACTTCGAACCACCGGCGGCGCATCCGGAACCGGCCGACTTCGAACACGGTTCGCCGCTGCCGCCGCTGTTCGCCGCCGGTCTGCCCACCGCTCACGGCGACTACGGCAGCGCGTCGCCGGAAGAATACTATCCCGCGCCCCTGCAGTTCCCGGCCACGTCCCACGAGACCCACTTCGAGTGGCCCGCCAAGAGCGGCAGCGACGACGACGGCGACGCGCACGGCGTAGACGGTGACCCACATCATCGCGGTCACCTGCAGCAGCAGGACGAATACCGGTTTCCGGCCTCCAAAGAGCACGGTCATCTGCAGGGCGCCGCGGCCAGAGTGGCTTCCGGCGAACGGCCCGAGTACCTCAGGAAGTACTTCGAACCCAACTACCGAGGCCACGCCGCCGCCGTCAACAGTTTTTACGACGACGACGAATGAATATTGTAATGTATTGCAGATTGACGTATCTAAGTTCACTCGTAGTATATAATATTATAGACGAGCTCAAAGCTTATACAATCGTTATACTTACTATACATACGCATACCGCGACAATAAAACATTGATGGTTAAGCGCACACATTTCTGTTGTTTATTGTTATGCACACGTTTATTCATTTTTCGGAAACTTTATAGGAATTTAATATTAAACATTGAAAACATTTTCACTTCAAACTATATAATAAAAGTGATTAAAATAAAAAAATATTGTGCAATAAAGTAATACAGTACAATACAATTTAAATTGTATTTAATACCTGATGCACATGTGCGCGCTTAACCGTCGAAATTATAGTTACAGTAAACGTCAATTAATGTATTATAAATTATATGTTTATGCCCGATCTAATAAGTTCGTCTCGTTTCAATGCTGTGTTAGCAGGCGAGGATCCAGAGTAATTATTAGGGGGGTGGGGCATTTATTTATATTATGGACATTTATATAATATAATACCTATAACCTATATAAAATTAAAAAATTCTATAATATTATAAGTATTACCATAAATATTTCTTAACACTGCAAGAGAATAAACTTTTAACTAAAAACTTTAAAAAAAAACTAGGTTGATACATTGAAAATAACTCTCTTTATTTAAGAACAATATAAAATAAAAAATATGAAATTATAGAGCAAAATCTAATTTTATTTTGGTTTTTGAAAACATGTCAGTAACTTTAGTGACGTCTACGTCAATATCACGGTGGATAAAAGAGCAAGTCCGGTTAATCTGGTCTCTGGCATAGTTGATTTCAGCCATGTTTTGAGTCTTCGTAGTGTCGAAAACGTTCTCTCAGCACTTGCATTGCTTACAGGCAGAGACGCGGAGTTATCGAAATGGTCAAAGGCGAATGATTAACGGTAATATTTCTTCATCACATTTTGCAAGTATTTCCGTAACACACATGACATTTACCGAAAGGTTTTCAAGTTTTTCACTGTTCCATTTTTGTTTCCATAATTTAAACTCGGAACGCAATAATGTAAATACCATGTCTTTATCATATGTAAGAAGTGTTTGAAAATCGTCTGCTAATCCTTTAATGATAACGTCTGATTTATTAATAACGTCTAATACAGTGTTAGAATATTTCATCGATTTGATAATAGTTCCTCTGTTGACATGCAATTTGAATTTTTCAAACCTTTTCGGTGATTCTTTTGGTTTACTTTACTATACAAATATAAAATATTTCTATAATAAAATGCTAGTACGTTAATATCCAAAATAAAAATTTCATTGGAGTGCATATAAATTATTATCTATTTGTTATTTTGTGACATGAAGTAAATACAAGCGCTCACCTTTTATTTATTTCGAAAATTGTCAAAAATAGTCAACCAATGATGTTCTGTAAAACTTTTTGAGAAAAAAAAATATGTGGACCTTAAGATGAGACATCCGTTTAGATGTTATAATACATAATATAAATTATATTAAGTAATGCAATGTCAGATTTAGGTGCACGAAAAACGGAGTAAACAATTATTCTGAAAGAGGCCAATCGCAATGATGTTAATTTGTTGATCTCCGAAAATCTATAAAAGCCAAAGTAGGGGTTTCACACTTGAAATATAAAATATTACCTAATTAGTGTAATTATAGTACCTATAATTCGATAATTTTTTTGTTTTTTTATTATACTCGACATTCTTTTAATTAATTTTAACTACATTCATTCATTAGAAACTGACACCACCCAATCATTATGTCTATACACTAAACTTAGTATAATTTACTATAAATTAAGTTTCGTCATAAATATATATTTATCAAACTTTCGTGGAAAAGACCCATTATTGCAAAAGATACTGAACATAATAATATAATATTACAGTTTAATTTAAAGTGATGGAGACAAGAAACCTAGGGAGCTGATGTGCGTTCCAATATTACAATAATTACTTATGTTAAAATTGCAGTTATTCAACATTTAAAAGATTCAATATACCTAATAATATTATAGACAAACGTTTACATGTTTTATTTGAGTTATAGGTACCATTTTGGCATTTCCTATCAACTGTTTTTATAATTTTATAATTTATACTACATTTTAATATTGTAAGTAATAACTAATAACCGATGTTCGCCAGTGTTAAATAAAACATTCACATTTAATACTATTATATGATAATTGTAACGCGTGTAAATTTTAATTGTTTATAATAAGAATGTAATAAAATATAAATTATGATGTATCATATTACAATTTATTTTGGTATTAAAAAAAGTTGACCGTTATGTAAATCGGTCTTGTCCTGTTATATTATTATTTTTTTATTTTAATCATATTTTATGTTCAAGGTAAACATTATATCATTATTATGTACATATTATTACCTACACTATAAATATACAAAATATTTGACATTTGTATAATAATTTACTAATAATTATGTTTTAGGCTTATTACTGCAGGACGGTTGTGTTTGTTTTCTATTATAATATTATTATTGTTACTGGTACTTTTAATAGGTACCTAAATGTATTGCCTTACATAATAAACAGTTTTTCTATGTAAAAATTATTAGTTAACTTTTACTAGTTATTCACCCTATTACATAATATTTTTAAAATAATAATTATTTAATAAATTAAGTCGAAATAATTTTGTTGAGACTACCTATAGCCCGACTAGAGGTACCTTTACCGATTATAAATCCTTTACCTAGGTAAGTATTGTTCAACCACCTTTCTTGGATAGTTTATACAATTATACTTAACGAGGTCAACAGGACCACTATACAATATTACTAATCAGTATAATCACATAAAATATTTTTGCCGTTCCCTATATGACATTTATTACTGCCAATTGCCATTACTTGTCAATAGTGTCGTCGAAATTACAAATGTAATAACTAATAATACCATGTCCAATTTCAATTATTATAATGATTTGTTTGTGGGATTATAGATTTTTTTATTAGTACAATGAGTGTATTCAACAATATTATTTTGTTTGCAGCGTGACATTAAAAGGAAAATTTAATTATCCGTTAGTCGATTGAATAGTTGAACTATTCAACAGTTGAATGCATCATCACTATATATAATACATCGGGTATCTTCACTCATTACTCAATAAAATGGAGTGGAAATCAGATATATGAAATCATAATTGCCTTCATTGGTAACAAAGGATTAATGTTTTCTAAAAATGACTTAATAAAATCCGTAATTCAAATTTCAAATAACAATAATATTATATTTTATTCTATCTGAATTGTATCCAGACCTGATTTTAGGTTTGTTCGCAGTTTAAAATAATTTATTTACACAAAAGACACCTTAAGCTAATTAGGTTCAAATTGTATCCGTGAGATAAATAAATAAAATTACAATATTAGGTACCTATAGCTGGTAGGTTAGCTAAAAGTAAAATATTTAGATAAACTCTGATTCTCTTCTCAAAGAACGTTTTTGCTGTATAACAACAGTTATGGGATGAATGGGGAAGACGGAAAGAATGAGACTGCAGTCTATATCTACCGATTTTTAAGCCCAAAAATTACACAAAATAATTTTTAACGAGGTACGTAATGATTGTATTGAACTCACCAAGACATAGCTGGCTAAACAAATAAATAGGATATCGGTTTAAAGAATAAAAAAACAATTGATAAGAAAACATGGAAACCTGCAGTCAAATACGTTTGAAAATCCCCCCAAAAAATGTATAAAAAAAAATACACATGTAGTTGAATGAAAAAAAATTGAAAGGGAACATAGGCACCCGCAATCAAATTCGTTTTAAGAAGCAAAAGAAAAATTCAAATACAATTTTAAAGGTATGGAAGAAAAAGTGAGACTGCAGTCTATAATCAACCGATTTTTAAGCCGAAAAAATTATAGAAAATAATAAGTTTTTACTAGGTTTTGATTATTTATAAAGATCATCCCAATAGCTATTGGCTAAAGAATATAAAAAATATAAATTTAATAAATGAAAAAATAATTGAAAAGGAAACATATAAGCCAGCAAGTAAATGCATTTTGAAAATCAAAAAACAACGTTAATTAAAAAAATTACACAAGTAAAATAATTTGAAAAAAAATAGAAGGGGAACTCAAGCGCCTGCAAAAAAATGCGCCTTAAGAATCAAACATTTTTTTTTAATAAAATTATACTTAGTATAGAAAAAAGAATGAGACTGCAGTCTAATCTCCAGATTCTTAAGCCAAAAAATTAGACAAAATAATTTGTTTTTAACTAGCAGGTAATGATTATAATATAGGGAATAGGGATCACCCTGGAAAAGCTGGCTTAAGAATTAATTACAGTAGAAGTTAAAAGAATGAAAAAAAAAGTTTTAAAAAAATTACACAAGTTAATTTAAAGAAAAAAAAATTTTGGAAGGAGAACATGGGCGCCTACAGGCATCATTTTAAGAAGCGAAAAAAAAATTGAAATAAAATTATATAGGTAAAACAAAGATTGGGACTGCAGTTTAATCTCCAGATTCGTTACCAAAAAAAAATATCGGTAACTGCGTATACCGTTCTGCTGTACACGCAGTAGGTGTCGAGTGGGTCACTTTAGTTGATGTGTTAAATTTGTATTCAATGATATATCATTCAATCATTGTATATATGAAAAACTATTCTGACGAGCGAGGACGGTTTGTCAGCCTACATAACCAAGTGTATTTTAAGATATTATTGGTATTATACTATTATAATAATACAGTAGGTTGAATTAAGGTTTGCAGAAAACATTGCATTTGAAAATGGCATTGAGTGTATAAAATACAATAATATACTTTAAAAGTTTCAAGCACCCACCAAAAATATTTTTAAATTACAATGAAATAAATAACATTGTTGTTCTTCACTTAAATACCTAATTTCGTCCAAATTTGAACTTAAAATATCTATAAAAAATGATTTTTTTGATTTTTTGGTTACACCATTAAATACTTACGAAAAACCTTGTTTTAAATTTTCAATCCTTAGACTTGAATATAAAAATGTAATCCTTATTCTTTGTGTAGGTATTTTTAGTGAATTCTATTCAATTCTATATTCCTATGAACAGTAATTTCGTCCATTGCTGTTCATTTTGAATTACAAATACTTATTAAGCAAAAATACATCTTTAAAAAGTTTTCAATTGCTGTTATATCAACTCACGAGGAATCTTGTACTACCTTTTCAAACTTTTTGATCCTTTCCAAAATTTTGTTATCGATCTTTAAATAAAAATAAAATAAAAAATTTCTTATGCCTATAAATAGCTCAAAAATAGTTATATTTTGAAAATTTTATGATGTATAGAAAATGCTAATACTAAAATTGGGTGTACATTTCAAGTATCTATGATTATTCATTTCTGTTTTCCCAACGCTTTTGAAATCTATTGAGAATTTTCAATTTTGACCTCCTAAAAGAACCAACTAAATTTATTTTCTCGTCAGAAAAGAAGAAAGTAGAACAGACAGAAAAAATAAATTAAAACTTACATTGTTGTAAAATTAATACATCTATCATTTTTTGCTTAGATTCTAAACAATATCATCATAAAACAAATATAGTCATCACTCCAAAAGTCCTGTCCCGTTTTGGTAATAACTAATAATGCATCATTTTTGTTTATTTTGGTATATATCATTAAGGGTTGATCTATTCTATGTATATAAAATATAAATTATGCTTAATTAACAAATTTAATAAAATAACAGTAAAACAGTTGTACATTTTAATATATTTAATATATTATTATGGCTACATTATTTGCGACCAGTTTGTTCATGATGTTTTTGTTACACAGTTGGAATGGAATGTGTCCCGAGTTTTATGTATTAGCCCCTGTTTTTATTGCAACACAGCGACACAGCACATTGGAAATATTTAATCATGAAGTCATGACTGGTATGATATTAGGTTAAACCAACATTTTGAACAAAAATTAACTACTAAATCTTGGCACTGGTTTATTATTGTCACCCTATAATAAATACTTATGTTGCATGAAAGACGTACTCATCAAAAATAAATCTATTGATTTCATACTGTAACTACCGATAAATTAAACTTACTATAAGTATATAACCACTTTTGGCATGTCTAAGTATGTTTGTGCTTGTAGTTATTCATAGATTTATAGTTAATGTGTTAAATATATAATAAATAACATTGATTTCAATATTGAATAAGTTAAACCTGGTGCTATATTTTTGTTCTTTCTTATGAAAGCTAAAAAGCTATGCTCACTTGTAAAAATAGGGAAAACTGTCAAAATAAATGATTGGTATTAATGTACTTTCTGATCAATTTGGAATTTTAGCACACTAAGTCAATAACTAGTAACTATAAAACTTCATTGCCTTAACCACGAATCAACAAATCACAACAAACAAAAATGTTCTAAGACATGCCCAAGGACCCAGGTGAACTAGGAAGTTATAATAAGATGTTTGATCTATCGATTAGTTACATAAATAAATAAACGCCTATTGCACCTCAAACCTACTTATTAGTAATTTAACATTATTTTCAAGAACCATTGAATTATACGATAAGTTATTAATGAGTGTTATACACAACATAAGTATTGAATATTGATTATATGGACGAAAGGACAATAAAAAATCAGAATGGAAAATAGTAGGCAAAACCAATTAACAAACCAGTACCCAAATCTTTAAATAGAATAAACGTAAATTCAATTTATGACAATGGATTTTCTAGAATAAGATATTTATTGCAAAAATCTAAAATGATGGTTTGTGACCAGAAACTTTAAAAATTGCATAGGTTTGTTTGTTAAAGTTAAAAATTAAAGTGTCAGTTTAGACTTAAGAAAATAGAGATGGGAAATTAATGTGTCTATTACTTACTTTATTCACTAATAATAATACATTAATAAATAAAATAAATACTAGATTTTCAAATTCAAAATAATAAACTAGATAATTAGTCAGTACATTAAAGTGAAGTATACACTATAAAAAGTATTTTGTTAATCTTTTTTCCTTTTTTTGTGTTTCTTTGATTTTCTTTTTGAACTTTCATCAGAACTGGAACTCTACAATAACATAATTTTTTTTGTTAAACAGTTCAACTAAATTAAATTTTCCAGTTATCAATTCTTTGGTGCGTGATAAAAGGGAGTTAGGTCAGATTTTATGTGTTATGTCTGACTAATAAAGTCATTATATCTTACTTAAATGTTTTTTTTTACATAAGATTGTATTAAAACTTAAAAATATCAAAATCTGACTTAACTTCATTTGGACGACACAATAATGAATTGATGGCTTACGTTTGATGAAGAAGTTGATAAATGTCTTTTTCTTTTCTTTTTTTTCTTTGATTCACTAGATTTCTTTTTCTTTTTCTTTTTCTTGTTTTTTTCATTTGTTGATAATACATCTTTATTCATTACTTCAGACTTTTCAGATTGGGCAGGTACTATTTGCAATACCTCAGTCTCATCATCTTCTGGCAACAGATCATATATTTTTCCAGATGTACCCTACAATTAATATATTTGACTACAATATAATAACATTTTAATTGAATTTATTAATGAAATGTCATACTTTAAAACAATCTTTGGCTAAATGTCCACCAGTTCCACATCTTACACACTTTGTGTTATAAACTGCATCTAATTGAATTGTTCTTTTACCTTTGGAATTAGGTTGAATCTTTCTTCTTTGTTCATCTTGACTAAAAAAAAATATTACATAAATATATGACAATATATAAAATATTATTATTTCTTAGTTAACAAAATTATAAATTAAGTTTCAACTCACAACATTTGAACTCCATTAGGATCTAAATCTCTGCCACTACCTTGATCAACAAGTTTCATAGATAGAGAAATTTTTCCGTCATCCTACATTATAATTTATAAAA
Source organism: Neotoxoptera formosana (assembly GCA_022818045.1). Lineage (NCBI taxonomy): Eukaryota > Metazoa > Arthropoda > Insecta > Hemiptera > Aphididae > Neotoxoptera > Neotoxoptera formosana. The sequence continues at coordinate 1,496,210 of CM040631.1, read as the reverse complement.
TATAAATAAAATATTTACATACAAATTAATTAACTTACTGTTCCAATAACTTTAGCCCATATTTTATCACCTTTAGATAAAACATCTGTAGCATCGTCCACAGGAACTCTAGACAACTGTGTGCGATGTACAAGACCTTGTTGCTTATTTCCTGGTATTCTAATAAATGCCCCATAATTTTGGACAGATGCAACCTAAAAATTTTAATTTAAAAATAGAAAATAGACTAAGAGATTATATATTTTAAATTCTTTATCTTCCAACTATTTAACTATTTCATTATATTATATTAATTATTAAAGTAACGCAGTACTTAAAAAAAAAAGTAAAATAGTACCTATCTGGTCAACATAGCAAAAACAAAAACAGGAGAATTAAATATTATTTATAATTACAATAACACAATTTATTATATTTAATTGTAGTATACTATTTTTTCTGTTTGTCATCTGTTTTCTTTTATTAATTTATTAACTTGTATTAAGCGAAAACTTTATTATTTGTATTGAATAATAATATAAATTTAGGTTACAAGTATGATAATTTGAATCTTTTTATAAAATAGTGTTGTAAAATTTTGAAATAGGTTTTGAATTATGAGTAGAGCTTAGATTATAATGTCATAAAATAATTTAAAAAATGCCCTAACCGAAGATAAGACTACAAAATTAAACTATTGATGAAATAAAATACAATTATCATTAAATTTTATTGGTATAAAAACAATAAAATGGGTTAACCAGTGTTGAATTGATAAAATAAAATGTATATTTAATGTAATTAACTGATAATCTTGTGATTTTCCAGTCATTTACAAAATTGTTTTATTTAGACGAATTGTTTTCATTCAATTTAGTTTCGACAAAAGTGATAAATGTAATGCATATTAATAGAACTAATAAAATTGAAACTGAAGTTAATATTTTTAATATAATTTTCAGATTAAAACCGTCTTACAAACTTACTTCTCCTATAAATATGTCATTTATGTTCATAGACATTATTATTATATAGCATTAGAAACACTCTAACACTGATCAATTGCAAATAACAATAAAAACATTTGAATATCTAAATATTTCAACAATTTCAATTTTCAACAGGAACAGTAAACACTAAACAGTTAGTTTTGTTTACACTTTTTAATTTTTATTATCTACAGGTATCTTAGTTCTTATATTATTTATTTTAAAATAAATAATAATCAAAACATGTTATCACGGTAGATAATCAGAGATTCACCTTGGTTGTTATTTTACATGATAACATAAGACCATGATAATCTGAATATATGATAAGAATATTTTTTTTTACGCAGAATTTATATTTCATTGTTTATTTTAATTTTTGTTGTTCCTTTGTTGCCTGAAATGTAGCTCTTCATTTAATTACAAAATAGTTTAAACTTCATAACTCATCATCACTTTACACAATTTACTTCGTTACCCAAGCGTCATTGTTAAGCATCAAACTGCAAGTGCACACAATAAATGCATTTATAAGGTAAACATTATTATATATTTACTCAATGATGATAATATTCACACTCACTTTTACCTGTGTTCTGTGTAACCATGAACGTATATAGGTAAAAATACTGCGTAATTTAGTAATATACAATAATTAAAACCTATTTTTTACCAAGCATAATTTAATAATTTAGAGATGTCTTGTCAATGGATAACAATTGTTATGGTCGTTTAGACCATTTAAAGAACCAACACAAGTTACCAGCCATTATGACCCCCGTCAGTACAATTTCTTCTGCTCACAGTGATTTTGGTCTACCAGATGTGACTCTGACATCAAATTTTACATCATTAAAACTCACTCCCGATTACAATGACAGTGACGAAGAAGGTGATGGTCATTGTCATAGCTTCTTACTTCTCGACGAGAAAGAAAGACTGAAGGTATGCTTTATTACAATAGAGAAAATATAGATTTCATTATCAGATTTTTATATCACATCTTATTTAATCCCATATTACCTATCTCATTTTATTAGGTACTATTTGAACATTTAATATTTTTTTATGATGTTCAAATAGGTGTCTAGTGTTGAAGCATTTGTAAAACGTCTCAATGGATATAAAAGTACTAGTCCAGTTAAAGTAATATCTATATTTGGAAACACTGGAGATGGAAAGTCGTACACTTTGAACCAATGTTTTTTTAGAGGTGCAGAGGTATTTCGCACATCTTCAGAACAAAAAGCATGTACAGTAGGAGTTTGGGCAGCATTCGATCCATCCTTGAATGTTGTGTGCTTAGATACAGAAGGATTTTCTGGATCAACTGCTCATAATAAACAAAGGACAAGGCTTTTGCTCAAGGTAAATTAAATCTAATAAATAATTTTTATTTAAATATTAAATGTTATTTAATTGTTCTAGGTCTTAGCAGTATCAGATGTAGTTATATACAGAGTTAAAGGTGAACGATTACAAGATGATATGTTTAACTTCCTTGGTTCAGCATCTAAGTCATATATAAAACATTTTCAAAAAGCCTTACTTACTGTTTGCAATAGATCAATAGATCCAATTAAATGTGCTGATTCTGTAAAAGGACCAGCATTATGTATTTTTCACGAAACTCGAAACACTGAACCATTAGGATGTTGTAAGTTTTATCTGAATCTTTGAATGTATACCAATATTAATGTCTATTTGCTTCTAAGATAATGGTAAAGATGTCTCAGAGCAGATACAAGATAGATTTCATGAGTTACAACTTGACATTGATGGATTTGCATCTCTTCGTTATGTGGGAATTCAAACTATTATTCCACCAACAGATTTTGGTCAAATTAGAGAAGTACTTAATGAAGAAATTAAAAAAAACTGTAATCGACCACAGAGATCTCCTCATGTTGTTTATCTCACTCTAAAGGTATCATTATATACCAAATTATAAGTGTAACTACAATTAAAATGTATTACTTTTCTAGGCATTGAACGACAAATTTACTGGGGTCATTAAAACTTCTATTGAACCGCTCTTTCCAGACCAACATTTAACATGTCCAACTGTGTGTCAATCTTGTGAACAGCGGTGTTCAAATAGTGTTGGACATTTAAAAGATAACATTCCCCATTTTAACAATTCTAAATGCAGGTAATATTGCAAACTAAGTTTAAGGTTATATTAAGTGTTTGATTACTCTAATTATTCAATATTTGATACAATTTTAATTATTATAACATATTATTGTTCTGTCATTACTTTAAAGTTATAATCTTCTTTTTATTATTTTATATTTATAGTTTTTATTGTATTCTATATAAGACATATTATGTCATATACAGTAGTCATTCAATAATTCTAAAAACTCCATAAATCGTACTAAAACGCTTAATCTCCAGAGAAACCTCTAAAATTAAAAGAAAATACATGTAATCCGGTCCCCTCGATAATACAAAATGTCTGTCGGTGGGACACACTCTACAATTCAATTTTTTTTTTTCTAGAACCTCTATAATTCAAATTTCCTTAAACGCGATTATATGTATGTTCATATGTATAAAGATTATGTATAAATAAATAAATAATAAACTAATAACGACGACGATTAAATATTATCATACCTTACCTACCTAATCTAGACTTTAATCATATCATTTTTTCAAAATAAACCTCTGCAATGGGTAAACAGTTGTTGAAGTCTAATAAAACGTAGTCAATCAGATTATGGGTCCTGTAATGTATAAGTGTTTTTCAATCGCCGAAATTGATCTTACAGAAATGGGTGTTAGATGAGTGAAATGGGAGAAAATGCATAAGTCTGGCTCTGATTGTTTTATATCAACTATAATGTTAAAGATAAAAATACAATATGTTTCAGATATCAGTCACAATTTGAAAATTCTGTTTATATTTGTAAAGTATGTGCGGACAATGGAAAACCTGTTGTTGTTACAACAAAATATACTAATGATAACCAAAATTCTTGGATCAAATATGCTTTGTCTGGGTAAATATTACTCAAATTATAGTATGATAAAATAAATAAAACTTATTTTATTTTACTATACAATTTAGGTATACCATTGACTGTCCAGAATGTGGTGTAATTTATCGTAGTAAACAGTACTGGTATGGAAATAATGATCCAGAAAAATCTGTCGTTTATACAGAAACAAAACATATCTGGCCTGGTGTAAGTGTTAATATTTGTACATAAATAATATTTTAATAACATGTTTATTTGTGTAATGTATAAACCAAATATGATTTAAATATTTTAATAATCTTGTATTACTAATATTATAAAGAGGAAAGATTTGATTGTTTGCATTAAATAGACTCCGAAACTACTGGACCAATTTGAAAAATTCTTTCACTGTTGGAAAGCTATACTATTCCTGGGTGACATAATTAATATATTATGTTTTCAAAAAAATAAGGGATCCTTACTAAAACTCCAATAATTTAACACAAGGTGTAAAAACATGATCCTTATATATTATATAAAAGAACAGGCTTTTTTTATGTTCCAATTTTCTGACGACACTCACATTTTTCCAATTTTTTTCCACGGAGTTGTTTCAAATACCTTCCTGAGTGTCACCGCATTGTCCGATTCAAAATTTTTTTTGTCGGAGGGGAGGGACTGAGGGAGAGGTTATGTCACATTTTTTTGCAGGTTCTAAGGAATCTAAGCCTCAGTCAGTAGTTTACTCACTGAGAATATTTATTTTATTATAAAGTAATAATAAAATATTTGTATGTACTTGTTTAGATGGATTTACCTTCTTCATCGAGTATGAACCCTGCTAGAAAAGTGTTGGATGGAGTAACTTATCTTTCTGAAACAGTTGCTAGTGTAAGTTATGAACCATCCCGATTGTTATCTTCTTGGGTTGCTGATCAATTTGCTCCAAAATACTGGAAACCAAATGCTGAAATAAAGGTACTATTTAAATTGTATACAAAATACTTAAAATTAATATTGTTTACTGATACTCATATAAATTAATTATAATTAAAGTAATTTATATGGTATTAGGAATGTATTGTCTGTAAATTACAATTTTCTTCAACATCGATAAAACATCATTGTCGAGCGTGTGGAGAAGGAGTTTGTGATGAATGTTCTAAACGAACATTATGTGTTCCAGAAAGAGGATGGAATACACCTGTTCGTGTGTGCAATTTTTGTTATAAACGATCTGGTTTGTTCACTTTATTGTCTAAGTTATAATTTATAAAATTCTAATTATTATTATTTAATTTTAAAATATTTATAGGAAGCATAAGTAGTAATTGTTCAGATTCATCTAGTCGAGGAGATGAAAACGAAGTAGGAGCTCGTAAGTTTAGTGAAGCTGTAGTTCAAACATTATCTTCTGTTGCTTCTGTTCTAGAATATCCAAAAAGTTAGTGCAATTTCTGTTATTATTTGTTTATTTGTTTATTTTTTCTTTAATTAATCTTGTTTTTTAGATCTTATTAAAGATACAGCTAGACCATCTTATTGGGTACCTGACAGTGAGGCATTGGAGTGTTATATATGTAAATCAGAATTCGGATCTACTTTAATATTGCATCATTGTCGTGATTGTGGTCATGGAGTTTGTTCAGTTTGTTCCAACCATCGGAAACCAGTCCCACACCGAGGTTGGCCTAACCCTGTTCGAGTTTGCGATTTATGTTCTAATCAAGACACATAAATACGTTTCAATTTTTTTTTTTTTTCCAATAATTTAAATAATATTTTTTTATTACCTTTATTTAATTGAAGAATGTGCATATTTTGGTATTCCAAACTGGATAGTGACTTAAAAAATTGACAATTTGAAATACTAATTGCCAGTGAATTTTTATTATTATGTATTCTTCATATTTTTCTTCATTGCCAAAAATACATAAACAAATTACTGTGATAGGTATGAATTAAGCTAGTCCTAAGTGGTTTCCTTGATTTCTTGGTGGTTCTATTAGTTTTACTCATTGTTATGATAGCTCCATTATGAATAATTAGTATTAATTACCATAATATTTTGTTTGTTTTATTTTATTAAATATTCATTTATTGACCAATTCATAAATTTGTACTTTTTATGATATTCTAAAAGACTTAAAGTCTGTGTTCAACAAAATTGTAATTACTTAGATAATTAGTTATATATATATATATTATATTACCATATTAAGATACAAATTATTTATATAATATTAATAAACCATAGAAAAAAATTGTTTTATCTGCAATATTGCTATCTTTAATCTTCTATATTACATCAAACAAAGTTAAAAAAATATTTCAGGTTATGAACAAAACTATGAATGTATTGGATTTATAGTGATGTGGGTTTTTTTTGTGATATTACTTTTTGGTGTAAAGAAAAAATATTTTGATATTTAATTTAAGGGTGATTTCTAGGAATCGCAGACGTTTTGTCCCCTTCAATTTTTAAGGTAAGACTGGAGGTAAGCTCCGGAATTCGTATATACCATATAGCATGTTATGTAGCCATAAGACATGCCGTAACAGTGGTTTTAATTTTTCAAATATTTTTATTTTGTCCAATCCAATATTTGTACCCTTTTTGGAGATCTTTATTTAAATGCTGGTAAAATATATTTTTCGATATCTCCAGAGTCTAAATTATATTTGTTTATACTTTATATTATCTAAAGCTAAGCCATTTAATCTTTTTTCAGTCATAGTTGCAAGTTGCTCCCTTAAATAAGTTTTAAGTCGTTTTAAGAATGATAATGTACACGCTAGCTACATTGCATTAACAGGCAGTGTAGCAAACAGTTGTAGAAGTTTCTTTACGTTTGGCAAGAGCAGCTCTGTACAATGTTGAAGTGCTTCAACAGCAGACTCTGGAAGATTTGTTTCTGATTCCCACTCTTTTTTCCAAATAAAAATGTCTGCTTTTTTGCTGTTATCAACTGTAGCACAGAATGGTGGCACAGATTAAATAAACTTTATATAATCTGTGATGGTGGTTGTAGTCCGTGCATGTGACACGCTTATCGAACCACCTAATTTAAACTCCAAATAATTGGTAGAGTAATTTATTATCTTTATTCTATGGGTAGAAACGTAGAGTACATAGCCAAAATTAATTAGTTTGCGTATTATTTTTTGTATATATGATATGGCCAATGGCGAGGGGATGGCCCCTGTGCCCCATGGCTACGCCACTGGCCTTCATGTTAACATGGATATAGTAGCTTAAAAAAGTTATATACAATAAACTAGGTAGGTACCTAATACTACCTATTAATCTATTATTGTATATTTGTATTAAGTATTAGGTAGGTGGGTTTATGTATTGTGTATATATAGTATTGTAGGGTACTGATCTAATGGTTTGTACTTCACTGCTCCACTGAATTATTGCCATGTAGTCATGTAATAGTATAAGCAGTACCTATACTATAGATAATTATATCTGCTTAAGCATATATTATATATTACTACTTGAGATTGTGTAATACATTTTTTTTCCTTTACAGACAGCATAATAAAATAATTAATGTGATGTTATTAATTAACTCCAATGAAAGAAGTACCCAAATGACAAAAAAATACATATAATAATCTTGTGCAATACTACAGTTGTACACTCGCACGTACCTATATTAGGATATAATATTATAATGTATTAAATAGCCAATAGGTAGGTTGTCATTACGAAAGTCATCTAATAAACATTATGCGTATATATTTATATAATTATATAAATAAATAATAATATTACACATTTATTATAATATACCAAAATGGCAAAATATCGCCTGTGATTATTCTGGTTACCGTCACAATATTATATTTTTTTAAGAAACAATGTACGAGTAGGTACCAACCTACGACTGTACGAGACTAAATTATACTTAAACCCCGTACATGGCAGATAAATTTATTTGGTTAGTTGTACTTGTGTATAGTTCTGTAACCATATTATACATTACTCTATTATCTAGATCTACCTAAATAGGATGTTGTTGTTTTTTTAACTGAAATCACTCAATATTTCTAACACTGAACATATTTTTGATAATCTCAAGACATTTAAAAATAAAATTTTCAAAAAAAATACATCAGTAATTTATATTACTAGATATTTGTATAATAATTTTTTTTTAACTTTTTAAGTATTTACTTTTTAGAATAACAGCATACATTTTTAATTTTATACCCCGAAGAAGAATATTTTTTGGTGTTGGTATTTTGATGTATTAGAATCGAATTTAAACCAGTAGGTATAGTCAATTAGTATAGTTAATATTTAAATTTAAAAGCTTAAATGAACAGAGAAGTAAACAAACATTTTTCGTGGTATCTAATACCTATATATACCGTTATGCAGTTATGCCATTCCACTTCGATCATCAAAACTTTAAAGACCTATAAACTATACTTATAACTTAACTCTTAAGACTTATTAAAAGCTCAATAGAAATTTGATTAATATATGGGTATGAAAAAAAAATAATATATAAATACATTGAAAAATAAATATTCTTCTACGGAACATGATATTAAAAATGTATGTTGTCATCCCAATAAGTTAAAAACTTATAAAATGATAATGAAAAATAGAAAATATTATTTTTTTTAATGACTTAAATTAGGTAAAAAATATTTTTAAAAATGTCAAGTTTTAAAAACAATATCTAAGTATTTTTTGTTCAAAAAATCACCCTGCAGTGTATCATGGTCAGGTATTACCAGGGCCGGTTTTAAGGTTGGGCACCGGTGGGCAATTGCCCGGGGGCGGCAAAATTATCTCAGATAAAATAAACAACAAATTAATTTTTTTTTTGTAAAGACGAAGACTTTTAAAAAATATTATTATTTATTTTTTAAATTCACATATGCATACATTTTTTTTTACCTATATTTTATCATTTTAAATAAAGAAAAATAAACGTTATTAACTAAGTAGGTAGGTATTACTAGGTACCTAATATTATTAAATATTAGTGGGTTTATTTTTACTAGTAAAACTAGACGTATGTTATAACTTAAAACTATTTTTAACAATAGTCGATGACGACTGTTCGGGTTTCTAAGAAATATGTAAAATGTTTAAATGTAGATAATAATTTTGTGTTGTTGAATGTTGACTGCTGAATAAAGATATTGATAATTTATTTTATTTTGTCACCATATGAAGCAAATCATTCTATACTTTTATTATTATTGTGCAAGTATAATATTATGTTTCCGTATATGTTTGACAGTTTGAATTGATACTTTGAATTTTATTCTAATTTATTATAAGGTAAGTTGATTTAGTTTATTATAAATTATAATATTTAATACATAAGATTCAGAAGTTGTTGCAATTGCATATTGTAGTACTTTACTTACCTACTAAAATACATTTGTGTCATTTCATATCATATAACTTGCTAAACTCTATGTCAGTGACTATTACCTACGTACTCTGTACCTACATAATTTAAATCTCTATAAGTGAACTAATATAATAGAAATAAGAGTTTACTGTTTTTTGAACTGTTATATAAAATAAAATATCATTATTAATATTATATTATTTATATGTACCGCTGAACGGTCATTTTCAACTTTACGCCGAATAAAAACATACCTAAGGTCAACGATATCTAAAGAAAGATTAAACTCACTTGCTATATTAAATATTGAATCAGAAATAACAAAACAAATTAAATATGAAGATATTATAGATCATTTTGCTGATATTCAATCAAGAAAAAAATTGTAAAATAAACAATAAATATTATTATATACTATACTAGCTGATCCCGTGCACTTCGTTGCCCATTAAAAAAAATTAATAATGCCAAGTATATATGAATAATATATTTTATTTTATAATATAACGGTTAAAATATACTAAGTAATATCGTTACAACAATATTAAATTTATTTTGGGTCGTATTTTTATTCGTTTTATCTAGAAATTCTGATCCGTCTCATTCTGTCCCGCCCAGCGTTGCCTGAGGCAAATATTTAGTTAAGATTAACCTCAAGCGATTTACATGCATCCAAACCACCAAGGTAACCCACTGAATTGGATCGCGGAAATATGTGAGCAGTAAATATTATTAGGTATAGGCAATCCACCTGCGATGGATTGCGGTCTGCGGACCCCATGAAGTGCGTAAGACCAGCTATGCCAAAGATTTGGGTTTTTTTTATAAATGTATAGCTGAACCGGCAACGCGTTTGCTATACTTTTCATAGGTAAATTTGACCCAGTGAACTTAGTATATCACCTACAATTTATTCATCTTTTATATATAGCTGTCCTATACTGACCGTTCCGGGATTCCCCGGCTTTTATAGACACATTTTCAACTATAGATATCTTTGATGCAACAACGGCAAGCGCGAGTACATTGTAAGTTATTAGTACGAAGCGAATCACGGATGTCGGGAAAAAAGTGTTTTAACGCGTTTATAGCTCGAACCCGACACCACTGAATACGACGTGAGGCTTTAATTTTTTTTACATTTTTGTTATTTTTTTCAACACCCAATTAATTTTTCCACACTAAAACCTTCCCCTAGTCTAGACCTATTTATAATAGTGGAAACCGAACTAAAATCCGTTGTTTACTTTTTGAGATTTTTGCGACCAAACAAACAAACGCTGTCTCTTTATATAATAGTAAGATAACTCGGTTAACAAAACTAAGATTAGCCACGCCTATAATAATCCTTGAGTTTAGACCTATTCATTAGTGAAAACTAATATAGCTAAGTAAAAAGCTGAAAAAAAATGAAAAAAAAATTGCAACCGTTACCGTGAATTGAACTCGAGACCATGTCTTAAAAATATTTAAAATCCAGCCTTGATTAATATTTTACACTTAAGAGGCGATAACTCCGGAACCACTTATCGCACAGCATACAAACTTAGATAGTAGCCGATTCTCAGACCTACTGAATATGCATATAAAATTTCATAAAAATCGGTCAAACCGTTTGGGAGGAGTATTTTAACTAACATTGTGACACGAGAATTTTATATATAAGATTATAGTACATATTATTAATTGTATATCATTCATTATTATTTGAATCATGGAAGATTCTAGGTAGATAATACTTAAGTTATAAATTAGTTACTTATGTTTTTTTTTGTATGGTTTACCTACTATTAAAAATATAATATTAGAATGCATAGGTACCTACTTAGTTAAAATTGCTAAAAATTAACTGCAAATTAAATTGCCAATGAGAAAGGGAAACATAAATTTTAATTTAATTGTATGCCCCCCAAAAAAAAAAAAATTTAGGCACCACTTCTATGGTATTAAAAAAAAATGTGTTGGAAAGGGGCGCCATAAATATTGTGCCCGGGGGCGAAAAATTCCTAAATACGGCCCTGGGTATTACAAAAGTATGGTAAATTATTATCTATATGAATATTAAGTGAAATAAATATTAAATACTAAAATACATATAGTTCCAGAATATAACGCAATTTATTGTCAGCGTCTGGCAGGCGACATCATTTTGACTTTTGAGATAACAGGTCATATAGATATAATATAATATATTATACACCTATTGTCTGAAATGGGCGTAACTCCACAATATCACAACTAAATAACCATCGTGTCTCGTGTATCATTATACAGGAAATTGTATAAAATACTAAAAGAAATAGTAGCAAAGTACACTGAAAATTATTTTTATAAATATGAAAAAGTAAAAATACAATATCGTTTATAAAATTATCATTACACAATATTATAAAAGTTTTTACGTAACAAAATCATTAAGTAGGTATAAGTATACCTAATATGTAGGTACCTATTATAATTTAAATATTATTATGTACATTTGCACGGAGTATATAATACAGTATTATACTAGAATTATTAATACTATAATATAAACATTTATACAACGTTATCTATAGTAAAAAGACAATATTTTCTCCTTGTTCGAGTTGAAGTGCTACTTTGTCGCTGGACGTTGCTCGGTCCGCTGGCCCCGACAACATGGCTGTGGCGAAAGTGAGAACAATACCAAAAGCTGCAGTGTACAAACCTGATCCTATAAAATCGCAAAACAAAATAAATTATTTTTAAGGTAGCGAGAAGGTAAAAGCACAATTTACGACATATTTTCTATACAAATCATACACGTAGGTATATAATATGTTGTTACTAATTGTTATATATGAAGAGTGTCAACATAATATTATTATGTAGGTACATGTCTTCCACAAGCATATAGTTTCAGTGAGATAAAATGTAAACACACCACAAATGAAACTAGAATAGCTTAGCCCCCCAAAATTATTCAAAGAACCACCAAAATGTATATAATATTAATATTTTTTTAATGTAATAGGCTCATTTTGTGTGGGAATATCCCCCCCCTAAAATTCAATAAAATCTCTGTAGCCTGGAATCCGGAAATTAAAACGTTGATAAGTGATAACGATTTGTTTTTATTTATCAAAAGCATTACTGCCACGACGTTCTTGGCAAGGAAGGCTGTATATATAGTTAATGAATGTCAGTTATTTGTATTTCACTATCGTTTGATCCTATTCAAAAGTCGAAGAGATGAGGTACAGAACTTACTGCAGTGGTCCGTAGATGTATCCTCGTCATAGATGATTTAGCTTAAAATATTACCTCCGACATCTGGACGGATTATATACATCTACGCACAGTATTTTTAATCCTTTCAAATTCAAAATGAGATATCTGGGAAAACTGCAGAAACCATAGTGGTTTGTTGTAAATATGTATTAAATATAATGTAATAACTAATAAGCAATCGTATTTTTTTTTTTAGTTTGTACCTACGTGCGCCATGGACCAGAAAGTCCGCGGAACATCGTGTCGTGACCGTAAAATACAATTAGATTAAAAAAAAAAAAATACTCATACCATTTATGTATAGGTAATAATAGTATACGGCACAGTGCTCGTGTTTATGCTAATTGTAAAACTTCGGATAATTGGTTTTCTCTATACCTAATATGTGCAGTTATCCCATGCTCTCGAGTTTTGATAATCGGCTAGTCGTTTAAACTTATCATTTAACTATATACATTATATTATGCATCATACCATTCGTGCAATCCGCAGAGACAAAAGGCACGGATTGGGTTCCGCACAGCAACACCACGCGTTCCGAACCCCAACCAGCGGCGAAACAAATTACTCCGATCAGATAGAGTAAAACTAAAAGACAAAAATATACAATTCGTCACACTTGGTTATACATTATTTCTATAATATATTATATTCTATATATTCTATACTCTATAGCAGCGGTTCTCAACCTGGGGTACGCGGCATGATCTCAAGGGGTACGCGAAAAAAAATTGAGTAATGGCGGAAAAAGTGAAATTTAATGTAACTGAAATAGTTTGCTATTAACAAAATATTTAAATAAATATTTCCAAATTCCCTTAAAAATTATTATTATTATTATTATTATTTTCCATTATTTATATTCAAAATTGATATTTGGGGTACGTGAAATAGTGGTGAGTGGTAAAGGGGTACGTGAATAAAAAAAACTTTGAGAACCACTGCTCTATAGGCTATATATACTACACAGCGACTGCGACTTTACTGTTATAAGTTCTAATGAAGTTACCCATATAACGACCATTATAATATAATATGGACGTAATGAGTATATACAGTACCTACATATTATTATAACTATAAATGATGTAAGTATATACGTTCATAGAGTTCATACATCATACATAATAAAATATATATCTCATATTCTTATATAATACAGCAAAACTCGTATAATATACTCGTATAGTCGAATCTGCTTATTACAAAATCACGATATTCCGGATAAAATGATTCGTAATATTCACGATATTTTTTCATAATTCATAAATATATATTATGGTATTAATATTATGGTTTGTATAATCGTTCGGAGTTAACAAAGTCCGGACATGACGATCCGATTCTCTAGGTCCTTTGAAGATGGTTTAAAAGGATTCTACTCTAACTATTATAATATATAAATTCGAGGTAGTCTGACGAGTTTCTTACGGGAAAAATCCTGGGAACGTGGCAATTGACATGGCTGGGTTAGTAACGAGTTAAAAAGTTAAGTTAATAATGAGTTAATTTAATTTTAACTTATTGATTTAACTTACTTTAAATTTCAATTAACTCATTTGCGATTTGCCTATACGTTATCAGGTTATCTTAAAAGTTAAAATCAACTTATAAATTTTTAATATTTCCAATTAATTTAATTTTGAATTATCATATTATCTAGAAAAATAATTTGTTTAATATAGTATATTATTGTTACCATTTGTAATTATATTATGTCCGTTGAATAGAGACAATATTAAATATTAAAAAAATATTTACAAAGAATTTCGTAATAATATATTTTATAGATATAAAAACTAATTTATCATATAAAATAAGCTAACAATTTAGGGGAAAAATTAGTCGCCCGTATAATAAATTAATAGCCACGAATTCATAATATTATATTTATAGCTAATTACACAATTATATACAATTATGACAATTAATATCACAATTACTTATTCCCTGCTTATTATACACTGCTGTAGTATAGCAGTATAATTAATAATTATTTTGCATTTATTTTCTCTACTATTAGTACGATCGGTTACTTATAAACTTTTATTATATCACCATCATACTTCGTACCTACATCTTATTGGACATAGGATACATTTACACGGACAATAGTTACCCAAAGTTTTCCATGTAGATATGTTACCTATTTTTTTAAAATTAATTGAATTTATTAGTTGATGGTGTTTGTTAACTTAATTGGTGTGTTCAAAAAATCTATTAATTTAATTTTTAACTTAATTGAAAAAAATTGCTGAAATATTTAATTGCACCGAGTTAAAAACCTGCAAAAACTTGCACAACCTTGGAACGTGGTGTAAGGAATCCAAAAATGTGTAATGATAGCTAGCCTAACCTAATACTCTTTATCTTTAATGTCCAACAATAAAGTGACATCATTCATTTTAAATTATAAATAAATCAACATCGAAAGAGACAAGTCTGCACTACTCTGCAGCAGCTGATTAGGGCAAGTTAATTGATTATATAAATAATCGATACTGAGGATAGTTTGACCATAAGAAGTGGAATGGAAAAGAATATGGAACGGTAAGTGTGTACATGAAATATTGTATGTATGATAAAATATCAGGTATACATCCAACGAACCGTTGAGAATGGAAGAAATTAACTATTGACGCCGGCGTCAGAACCCAGAACATCGAGATGATACTAATAAATATTAGTAGATACTATATAGGTATATTTATAAATTAAAATACTCAATATCTTCAGTATTTAATAGGTACGCCACGTCGTCGCCTCCACTGGGTTAGTTAAAGCATTATAAAATCAATGGTTATAGCGGTTATAGGAGGCCATAACCTTGAGTATATATAACTGCACGCTAAATATGGCAATTTATATTATATATTACACACATAAATTGTGCCATATGCCCATTTATATTATATGAAATACTTGCTAATTCTATGATAATCAGATAATATATTATATAGGTATTTGATTATTACCGGCGAGTCCTTGCCCGGAACCAGCTATCCCAAACACGCTTTTCTTGCTTATCGATTGTTTGCAAAAGCTGCCGACGGCCATGGCGGCCATTAAAAAGCTGACGAAAACTCCAGCGGACATCAACACCAGGCCGATCTTCCACACTAACGGGAACATGGACGAATCCGTGGCCAGTCCTTCGACGGCGAACGAACCGCAGTGCTGATTACCGTTGATTTTCTTGCACCGGTAGTAAATGCCGACGGAAGGACGGCAGCGCACTTCGTAGTACGGAGAGTCCGTGATGTTGTTCGCTGTAACACAGAAGAATCCGATATGGACGATGGTTATTAATTGCACTGAAGTATAGTGAACTATAGTGCAGTATGCAAGTCAGTCTATTTGTTAATGTATCTATATATATCGACATATCGTTCTTCTTCCGTATGCCGTATGCATATATTGTGGTATAATATTTTATAGACGTACATAATATAGTCAAATTTATAGTCACTATATTTGATGCACCCAACTGCAGTAGGGTCAAATTTTGAGATCTAAAGCTATATTTATTAAAAAATAATATTAGCAGGTTGCAGGTATCTATAGGTATACTGTAGTATTAGGTATAGCCAGTGTTGGGGAGTAACTTAACTTAAGTTACAAGTTACTGTAACGAAATTACTTTTTAAGTAATTTGATGGTAATTTAATTACATTTTATTGAAAGTAATTTAAATGTAATTTAAGTTACTTTTTTGTAGTAATTGTTACTAAATTACTCGTTATATTTTTTTGGTTTAATAAATGTTAAGAACTTATTGATAATGAGTGTAAATATTAAAATATACGATATACCATATTGAGAACGCATTGTTGTTAAAAATAAATTTGAAAAATAAAGATTAATATTTAATGTGTATCAAAATTACTATTAATTGTTAATAATTTCATATTGTTGATTGTCATTATTTAGTTTGTGTATTGTAATATAGACAAAATGGTTATTAAGCTCCAGTGATATTAAAAAAAAAAAGTAACTTTTATTGTAATTGAGTTACTTTTTAAACTCAAAAGTAATGTAATTTAATCACCCAAAATAAGTAACTTCCCCAACACTGGGTATAGCCTATTCAGGTATTAATTTAAAATGTTTGAAAAGCTAACTCATAAAGTTCAAAAGTCCACTTGTCCATTCCCAAATATCAAATACAGAACCTTGGACATATTGGCAAAAAAATTGGCGTAAATGAAAAAATATTTTTCCAAGGCTTTCCCTAGCTGCGGTTAGATGCGGTTTTTATAGCCGTATTATTATTATATTAAATGCGATGCGCGTTTAATTTTCATGGACTTACTTTCAGCGGACAGCGATTTGTTCGATAGACAGTTGTAATCAGTAGGTCCGACGAGCCATTTCGGCGAGTAAATGGCCGTGAATAGAGTAATGGTGGACACCACGCTTAACGTGACCCACAGTAGACTTTTGGCTGTCAAAATGAAATACATCTTCTCGACCTGTACACACAATTTTACAATATATTTTTTTATTTAATCCATTTGGTCATCTTAACATTTATTTATTTTTTCATTTGTTAATGACAAATAATCATTTTTTTTAAAAAAATAAAAATATATCTAGTGTGTACGCCACTATATTATTTAATAATAATAAAATACAAAATTCAAATAAACCATCATAATGTGACGTATAAGTACATACTATATTATAATATTAGTAATTAGTGTTGAGTTCACTTTGTATTATCTCCGATACATGGCAGATAATAAATTGGATATCGCACGAACGCTGTATTTCTCATGTTATATATATATATGTGTGTGTATATTATATAGACGTGCACTGCAAACAAAGCGTATATTGTGCCGAGGTAAAGGGCCCCGGGTTATTTTACCAAATTAAAAACGTTAAAACGATCGCGGGGAACAACCGCGCCGCAGCTATATTTTATACGCGTATATAATAAAGCGGCTCTCGTTTGATTACTGCGGCGAAACCGCCTCGTTTTTTAATACTATATAGTACATATACTACGCTATACAATGTTACATAATATATATATATATTATATAAATATAGGAGGTGTGCGCTGCACGAAACCGGCCCCTCCGATATAATAATAATAATATATATGGTCTACACGTGTTCGTACGGTGCCAAAGTGACGTTTGCTACACATCGACTACAACGATTCACGTATACAACAATAACTGTATATTAAGTATAATATATAATAGTAACAAAACATACGATGACGTTATAATGAAATATATTAGAGGTCCCGGGTCCGTCAGTAGATAGGAAAAAAAAGGTTTTCACTGCTGCGCCGTCTGCGCACATAATAATAATAATAATAATAATATAACCTATTGCACATTATACATATAGGTATATTTGTATTATGTGCGCGTGTGTGTGTGTGTGTGCCGAGTGACTCATGTCTCGTAACAGTCGTAACATATATTATACCTATGTATATTCTGTCGTATACTCGCATGTAATATTATATACCCTCTTATTGCGTGCGTTTACCTCCATTCGTCTAAGTCACGGGCATGAGGCATCCCGACCCTGCGCGCACTCATCAACCCTCGAAAAAAAAGAATTCCCCCGACGAGCGGTCGAGAGTCGAGACGGTCTGTAGCGCGCACCGCACCTGGTAACTGCGGCTCAACTGCTGCACGACGGGCACGATGTGTGTGAACGACGAACGTCTGAACCGTGCAAGCAAACCCCGATGACAACGACAATATAATAACAATAATTTAATTTTAATATTATTCCTATGAGCATAATATATTGTTTTATCATTTTGTCCATGTCCGAAACAGCACCGGAACAACATGATCGGAATTTCCTTTCGACGTTATTATTATTGGTATCTATAGACTATAATATTATATTATACTACACGCGTGTCTTAGTGTCTATATACAATACGCGTATATTGTCGTTACTCAATCGTCCATTATAATAATATAATATGTACATAATATTATTATTGTATAATATGCGCCTGCACTCGAGCGTAGGTATGTTGTGATTTCGTTATTAAAAGAAAACGCATAGATACGTATATATACTATATATGAGTATAAAATAATATATTAGAGAGAGACAGCTATAGCGGCAACTCGGCACGAATAATAATTCGATATTATTCTGGACGGCATGTGGTGTGCGGCCGTGATTTGAAAGAGAAAAATGTACGCCCGAATTAAAAAAGGAATTAAAAATGGCGTTTAAATATTCACGGCGTAACAGGAGACCCTTAATGTGTTTTTTTTGTCCGTTTTCTTAACCGGCTACATAATGAACAAACGAAAATTAAAACCAGCTATATAATATTGACGTCTTAATTTACATCATCCGACCGGTATATCACAACGCACTGCGCATAATATTATTAGGTATTTATTATGTAGCAGCCTCGGTAGCCAAACAACATATTATTTTACTCGTCCGACCCGCGTGTTGAGAGTATCTATCGTACACGGTGCAATACAAAGTGATTCTCTTTGAGGTAAAGAGTAAACGTCCATTTTAACGAAAAGTATTATTTTATGTTGGAAATATTTTTTAGAAAATTAGATGTCATTACAAAATGTTGATAAAAAATAAATATAAATAAATATTTTATCATTATTTTTTAAGTTGATAACTTTTTTGAAAAAAAGCATATTTTACCGGCAAAGACGTAAATTAAGGAATTAATGTTAATGACTAGTCAATAACGATATTTCCGATCAAATTAGACAGTATACGATATTGACTAGGAAATATCGTTAATGTCCATTATGATATCAGGCAATGATGCATTTATATTTCCTAGGTTATGACGATAATTCCGGACTGTTTCAGACATAATTGATAAAAATATTAAATTAGTTTCAACAAATATTCCTTACGATAAAATTTCTAAATTGGAATCGGAAGAAGACGTTGAGAGTGTATTTAAAAATCAAACTGAAAACACCGAAGAACTTGAAGTTGGGGATGATGGCAGTAGAGAGCAAGGAAATCGTGATATTATAGGTATCTAATATATCCTAATTAATAACAATATTAAAATTCCTATGTAGGTACGGAGTATGGTATGCTAAAACATAGGTTCACTAGATCAAAATTGGTTCCGTGCCCTGAAAATATATTAAACTATGAAAAGACAATCGCGACTGCCGCAGAAAAAGAGGTTACTGTTCGTGAGGCTACTGGGCGCTGGCTATGAAATCGTGGGATCACAAGGCTATACTAGATGTATTTGTAAAATAGGATGCAAAACTAATAGATGGTAAAAAAAGTAATGTTTTATGCAATTCAAAATGTCACAGTATATCAAATTGTTAAAATAAATAATGATGTATAATTTATCATGTATTTATACATTTCTGACCTAATTTAAATATTTCGTTAAACAAAATTATCATCATTGTCTATTAGTATTAGACATTAAGGAAATTTTTTAGTCATCAGTTGTAAAAGTGTTAGCAAAATATTTGATGTTTACAATATTTTCTATGTTGTCAGTTAAAGCCTAGGCATTGGCCATATTATCGTCTACTGTTAGGAATTTATTTATTTATTTTATATGTTATTGCCTAATTTACGTCATTGACGGTATCACATACATTTTTAATTTCATATTTTTAAACAGCATATTTATATTTCTGAGAATTTCAATGTCTAAAAATTGAGTTTTGAACGAGCTGTTAATTAGATATAACTTACCATTCAACGTAAATGAGTGGATCTTAAATATTTAAATTCTTAAAAAATTATATTCAGCTTTGAGTATAATATATTAATATTAAAAAAAGATGCTATCAAACAATTAAGTAAAAATTAAAAAACGATGCCGGAAAAATATACTTTTTTCAAAAATGTTGTTTATTGTACCGATATTAAATTTTCTAAAAAAAAAATATTTCCAAAAACTTTGATAAAAAAAAATAATTCAGAAAATGAGCGTGAGCTGTAGCGCCGGCATCGTGCTGATCTAAATCGAAAAACGCGTGACCGTGAAACGAAAAAGAATCACCGCTATTGTGTCCGTTTATAAAATTGCAGCTCTGAACTCACGTGTTATTCTCTGTTGCCCAGGGCTACGTCAATATTATATTATAATAATTACACCTACATAATAATTTGTGAGATATTTTTATACTCTATATATTATGCAGTCCACTAGTGTAAAATAGCTATTTCTCAGTGTCCGACACCTGTGCATTGAGGTGATGCACTGGCGCGTGCTGTACACTTCGTTGAAATAGTTCAGTGCGAGTAAGCCAACTCGCCTAATGCCTAAACCTGCAGCGGTTGTCACAGTCTCATAAATCATAATACATATTAATACTTATTATAATAATATAGGTATACACTGCTATGACTATACTGTGTAGGCACAGGTAAGAGGTAATAGGTATACTAAATTATATTATAATATAAGTAAGTACCCTGCACTGTTCAGTTCCTGCAGTGTCCGATAATGTTTTTTTTTTTTCGGAAAACAAATTAAAAGGAAATACGATATAAACACAGACGCGTGGGTGAGGCGGAAGAGCGTTGGGAATATTTTGTTTCACATATATTATGAACAAATGTAATTTACAACGCCAAATAATTGTTCGTCCGGAGTAATTTTATAATTTTTGTACATAACAAATTTACATATTACTATGGGGAATAAAAGAGTTTGGACAAAAATACGTATCATAATATTTGTATGGCTGCGTGCATGCGTGTAAAGCGAATAAATAAAAAAAAAACATAATACCTACACTATAAATAATGTATATATTATTAGATAAGTATACTGTATAGTAGGTATAACATGGTTATCGTTCTGCATCAGTGTTGATTGTTGAACACAATGTTTCGTTGTAATTCGTTGTGCGGTCCCAAAAGTGTCGACGTGAAAACTGAATTAATATTTTTTAATATATATACGATAAAAGTACGAAAATATGTATTAAACACACACATGTGAATACGCTGCATTTATATAGTTTATACCATTAGACTTAAACGCGATACACTTTCTAATATTTATTTTATGAGTGACAGACGATGACGAACCACTGCGCAAAACTAAATGTATAATATATACACATTTACATTTTTAAGTGTAGATTTAACCGTTTTATACACATCAGTATAGCGAAATTTAAAAATCCATTTTTTAATTCGTTTTCTAAAAATAACTTAACTGTAGCAGTGTAGCTCATATACATATGATGGTGATCGGGAGTTGATAAAATGTATTGAATATTTTACTATATCCAGAGAGTATTCAATACGATTGTATATTTATTCGAAAAACACGAGTTGGGAAGTGATCTTGTGATAAATGTGTAGAAGTTTTATAAAATAGTATATTAAGTAATAATAACCCGCACCTTTCGTTGAAAAAATCGATACATACAGCAAATATGAGGTAGTGTGGTACATTTAATGTGAATTTTAGGTAAGTAATTGTGAAACTGTTAGTAGTTATTGAGTAATTTGAAGTATAAAACTACAGCTTAAAATAATTAAACAAGTTTGTCGTTTAGAGTTAAGTTGTGAAATCTTTAATTTTTCCGGTCTGAAATTCCATATTTACCATACATTATAATAAATTTACTATAACTCATGAAGTTGTGTGTGTTACATAGGTATTTAAATGTATACAAATTATTAGAAACATATTATACAAGTATACAATTAAAACAAGAGCTGAACATGAATATATACATTAACAACAAATGATTTTAATTCATGCTTTTAAATATATATAGGTATATCGTATATGTATAGATATTTTAAATTTTCACCATCAAATGTCAATTAACATCGGGTTTGTTTTTGTTAATCGTCTCTACGTCTAATTACGAGTGAATATTTTATTCGAGTTAACACAACTATATATACGAGCACTGTGCAACAGCAGTCTGCAAAGCACCTGAGCAACCGGTTTGAAATTTGAAAAATCGCATACTGCATGATAAAAAAAGTTACCAGACGGAACAGAGAGAACGATAAAATAAGAAATCGAATTAGAAAATATTTATCATTACAGTTTAAAACATTTTATATGCCTACCAACAAATATACCTAAAATTAAAAACAATGGTGTATACTATAACAACTCAAATCAATAAACTTGAAACTATTTTTTCAAGTTATTTAAAATTAATAATGTTTAACATGTTATTTAAGTTAACATAATTTACATTATCGTTGTCAAGTATAAAGTATCGTATTCCATTTGTATTATTAAAATATTAATACGAAATACCTAATATGTAATTAATTTTTTTTAAAGAATAATAGTTTCTTATCATTTTGTTTTGAATCGATATCTATCAACCTATGCCATTATTTAAGTAAAAATGACTATTCTATAACAATACATTATCAAAGCTAAATGTTCTGATGATTTGCTTAATGCTTATTAAACACATTTTCGGATTACCAATAAGGGTCTGCCGTTTCGAATTACGGAGGGTATATTATGTACGTTTTAATACCTACGTATAAATTATTATAACTATAAACCGTCATCGAGAAATCGAAACCACTTAGTCGTTACTGCAGTAATCTATAAATTTTACATTCAAACGCATATTTAATTTTTTACTGCACAGAAGATATTATATTTCTCAGACTATAATATACCTAATAACGATTAAAAACTCATCAAGTACTTAGATATAGATTCTCCTATACCTCTTAGGTACTAATTTTATTAAAGCTATATTATGTTATATGATTATGGTCTTTTAAAAATATATATGTATTTATTTCACTAATTTAAATTAATTTTGTTCGTTTAACTCGTGTGATAAATATTATATTATTTTGTTGAATGCTAAAAATAAAAGTTTTTTTAACATCAGAGGATTTTTTTTTACTAATTTATTTTTATAATTGAACTCAAAACGTACACAACGGGAGGTCTCCTAATTATGCATGTAGACGTTTAAAGTCTTATAATATAATATATAGTAATACTATATAGTCTATAGGTACCTACAATAGAATATTATATACTTATGTAGTTATGTGTTATGTCCTAGGTGTATATATTTATCAAATACGTATCTATATTTAACTTAAAATAAGGTGTCTGGTGAAACTTACTATACTGTCACGCTGGTGTTCTCGGTAACACACCACACACGTATATACATTGTATACGGTGTACGAACATACTGGAGCAGCTGTTCATTTTCATGTATAAATATTAGTCATTCAAGTTATTTTAAGTTATTCTATGCTCTAGTCATTGTTAGTCAGTAGTCTACTTAAATGTAATGACTGATAAATAAGTAATACGGATTAATAAGAGCATTGAATATTGATCAGTAATTTAATCAACGCCAAGAGTCTATAATTATAATATAAACTAAAAGTAAGAACCTTCATAAAAAATAAAAATATACTTTTACGATATCATCAAATTTACGAAGAGTCGTGTGATAAATTATTAAAAAAGGTGTCAAAATTAATATTTACAGTGTTTACGTGTATAGATGCATAAATGCATAATACATACTCAACTCATTATACTATTTAATCA
This sequence comes from Neotoxoptera formosana, assembly GCA_022818045.1. Lineage (NCBI taxonomy): Eukaryota > Metazoa > Arthropoda > Insecta > Hemiptera > Aphididae > Neotoxoptera > Neotoxoptera formosana. The sequence continues at coordinate 1,472,098 of CM040631.1, read as the reverse complement.
TTATTCATAAACAAAAAATATTTACTGTATAAACAGTACAAATAGAATATTTTAAAGCATTTTGCAATATTAAACTATGTAGGTATGTATCTGTATTATAAGCAGGTGGCTAGGTAGGTTAAACCTTATGTAAGAATTGTAATTATTCAAAATGCATATCCTACGCAGAGTTACACCCAATACCCAAATCCAAATTCGTATTATATATTTATGTAACCATAATATAATAATAATAATATTTAATTTAATTGTTACAATGATTTTCAAAGCATTAAAATTATTTTTGTGTTGAGTATCTATAACAGAACTTAACTAATTCATATTATTATATTAGCTTCAAAAAAGGTATTAATAGGTGACAAATGAACATTGTACATATTCGGTGCTTCTAATTTCGAACAAAGTAATAAAAACCACGAGAGTTGTGGATGAAACCTAAAAATGCTGATATACTAATTGCGGACAAATTTCCAATATTATTTTGATATAACGATAGCAGGCGTTTGGTAATTTGTGTTTGATATTGGCGATTAACATTATTGATATTAATGTATTTCTGAAACATTTTTCCAATATTCAAGCGGTGAAATTAATAAATGAACATTTATACAGGTTATTTAAAAAAAAAATTGCTGTCCCAAAATCTATGATTACAATATAATTACAAAAAAACATTTTTAAGAATAACGATTCCTCTTTTGCGAGACATAAGTATTTTTAACCCTACCTACCATTTTTTTGGAAGCTTTTCACAAGTCCTGAAAAAGTGATGAAGGGTAATATTTGTGTCCGCAACTTACTGAATAACGAAACCAGTGTCCGCAATTTTAATGTTATTATAATATTGGCCTGAAAAATTCGTCCGCAACTAGTATGTAACCTACAGATTTTAGTAACAAACTTTAACAATCAAAAACAAAGATTTTCAATAATAAATTAATGTCATTAATGATAACTTTGGTGAAGATTTACAAGTATAAAAGAGATAAAATAGGGTTTCAATATTCTAATGATTTATGAGTTATGATATTAGAAAATATATTATATTAGTTATTACAATTTCCCCTTTATCAGGTTTCACAGAAAAAAATGACTCATGATTGATACCACCGTCCATTACAAAATACGAATAGCATTCATGCCACTATAAAGAATAAGCTATTTAACAAAAAATATATACCTACTTAAATAGTTTATAGCGTTGAAACAGTTTTTAAATAAATATTTTTATAATACCAATCATTTATTCTACATTGGTATACCTAACTGTGTAAAACATTAACAACTAACTTATTTGATATTTCAGTTAAAAAATAGTCCTTGTTTTTTACAACGGACGAGCATAGGCGCATAACAAATAACAATGTGTACTGTTAGCGTTTTTAATTATTTGTTATTACTGTTATTATTATTATTATTACAGAATAATTTTACTTTCAAAAACTACCATTTTAGATCTGTTCTATTATTTATTTTCGAATAACATATGTTTACTATCAATCACTTATAATGGCACCTAGGTACTTCACACATAGTTTCGACTATATTATTGACACTTACTCGTAGTTACTAAGCAAATTGTTTCTGTCACGTCTTTAATGAGTTTATTTTGTATAATTAATTACAAATAGTCCAAAAACTAGAATATTATAATAATCCCAAAGATTTAAAATATAACATATCGACTACCGGCGTATACTTAGAACAATGCAATCGACCGAATTACAAGGTTCATCAGTAGGTACTTAAACTATATTAATTGTTCATACATTTATATTTTGTAAACATGCAATAATAATTATTAATTATCAAATATATTTAAGTACATAACAATTTTTGTTACCGTAAAATCTAATTTTTAGTCAATAAATTTTAATCAGTAAATTTAATTGCTTCTTACTTTTAAATTTTTCTAGTTAACTAATAGTTTCTTGTTACATATACTATTATGACTTATAAACAGTTTACATTTCCTTTTTATTTAAATTGGCCATAAAAAAATATAGATTGACTATAAGTTATAATAATATATATATTAGTATTTCATTGTAATTTGTTGTACCTATAATTAAATTATCTGAACTGATATTTATATATTGCAAGGAATATGTCTCTTATTTTTTGTTATGCATTTAATAATCGATAAAGCAAATAGCTACCTAACCTACCTAAATAGAAAATTAAGCAACATACGTATGGATTAGTGCAAATTAGTATTTAACTAGAAATAAAAGTATACTGAAGATTCTACGGAATTCACAACTAAAAAGTCTTAAAAAAATAATAATGGAGTTAAAAAATTAACTTCTTGGCGTGTCTTAGCCCTTAGTAATATAATTTAGGAAAACATAGGTTTGATGCATGAACACTTTACAATTTGGGTATACTACACTCTACACTACACATTTATTCAGGGATTAGTATGAAAGTAAGGTCCATTTCATATAAAAAAAGTTGAATATCATAAACACTAACACAATTAAGGATAATGAAATAAATAATAATGCGCAATAAGCACGGAGATTATGCTGATCCCGTAATATTTTATACGTTATTTAAAACAATATAATATATATTACATAAATATATAATTAATTACGTTTAGTCATAAATCATAACTATGTTCTATAACTGTAACATATTGATTTCGATTAACCCAAACTATCCACTTAAAAAAAAGATGTGGAAATATTTATCAAATTAAATGTTGAACCCTTTATACAATAGAAAAATAAGGTAGGTAATCACCTACCTACAAATAAACTATTACGAAAATATGATTCACCAAGCATATTACCTCTATTTTGTCCTATAATATTGCATTTATTCAAATTTTGAACTTTGGAATCTTCAAGTATACTTGACCATATTTTCAAATTCTTAGATTCTTATATCATATAAAAAGTGTGTTTTGGCAATATATAAACTCCTTTTTTAATTTTTGATGTTGATGCATCTGTTCATCTAATCAAAATTCAAATGAGTAGGTATAGTTGCTCAAATTATCAAGTTATTAAACTTTGCACATGCTAAGAATAAAATTCCTTAATACCTTGTTATACTTTGGTATAACAATGACTTTACTTTTTTATAAAATATATGAAATATTCAGTTTACCATAGTACTTATTATACTTCGATACATATTTTTTACAAATTATAAAATGTTTATTAATATTAATAAGTTAATATTATTTTACTTTAATTTTAAAATCAACATAGCACCTCTTATCTTCTAAATCTATTATCATGGACCATAATTATCCTATACGATAAATTATAATAGTTCGAAACTATTTGTTCAAATTGCGATTAAGGTACCTACCTACCTCAACATTTAAAAAAAATATATGCTAGAGAATTTATTGTGAAAATTGGTGGTTCTAATTTGGAAAAAAAAAGTTTGTATCGCCAGTGGACACTTTTAATGGCATAACAAACCTATGTATTTGAAAATAATATGGTCTACTAGTATACTTAGAAATCAGAATAAGAATAAATACATAATTTAACGGAAAACGAGGGTGAGTACTGAGCAGTGAGCACTGAAGCTTGCTTGGTAAATCACTCTGTACAACAGGATGTGTGTTGATATGATATTATCTTTACATTGGTCAATGGTCAGTATTTATTTTTGATTTTGAATATCATTTCCACTTTTTAGCCACATAATTTTACTATACATGCATTAGTACATTCTAAATAATACTGAGGTTATCTCAATAATACGAGTACGGTGAGTACTAATAAAATAATATATTTAAAAAGGCTAAGCAAATAAAGCATTTTATGGATATTTTACAGTATTTGGTAAGTAGGTACCTACGTACATTGGCGATTTTAAATCCATTAGGTTCGTACAATACTTCATAAAAACTAACAAGTATAAAACTTATTATGTAGCGTTATAAATAGAAATCCAAACAATTCTTAACTAATTAATTCTAACACATTATTATACGATATTCACACTCTGCGACAGACTATGACTATTGTCATATACTCAATAGAATACACATAATATTATATATTATTATGCACTCGTCTAAAGTCCGTTTTAATTTAATTACCTTTGATTCCACTGACTCACGTTACTGATAAAAAAAACCACCTCGTCCAGACGATTTAACCGAGTTATTTATTATTTGTTTTTTTTACACACTCGGACATTAAATAATCGAATATAACATGATAAATTATACAACGTTTCCGGTACAAGCAACGACCACGGTCTGCGTTACACACAACTACAATTTATCACTATAATACATATTTATTAATTAGTAGTTATTATAATACAATATTACAACTTACGAACTTAATTCGATTGTTAAAGTCGGTATATACGGTAATATATTATTATGACGTGTACCGGTGTATTGTGTATAATGTATATATTATGTATGAATAGGACAGTACGAGGTACCTATACGGCTATACGTAATTAAAAATAATTTTTTATTTACCGCGAAACTGCAGCCGACGGTCGTCTGTCGAACGAAACACTCAAATGATATTCGAATCAAATATTTAAATATTATCGTTTTACGACGAAACGCGCACTACATCAATAATAGTTATTACAATCGCCGGTTATATTATTATTTATTATACAAACGCGATAACCGAAAAACTACGAACGCAACCACTGCTGTCCCGTGCACGCGGCGTACCGACGACATGCCGTGCTCGCGCGTCGTGACCGAATGACTGGGTCTGCGCGTGTGCACCGTGTCTGTGTGCATCGACGACCGCCGCCGAGTATAATAATAATATGTAATATGCATAATAATATTATTATATCATACTCCGATACTACTCTCGTATATTGTAATATTATTATTATGAATGGGTTGGCGGTTTCCGCTGCTGCCGCCGCCGCCGGTATATACTGCAGTGTACATAGTATATTATCTATATTATGCAGTATACGTACCTTAATATTATCATTGTGGCAGTTGTGCACAATACCAGACATTTGGAAATGTATTTAGAAACATATTTTATAAAAACGATAATATTTTTAACATATTATATTATATAGATAACTGATGCCGATTGTATCCAATGTCTCCGACTTTAGTCGGGCGTGGGTCTATTATACATATTATTATATAGTTAATGTACCACAACGGCGAAATATGCAATGTGGGCGCATAATACATTTATATCATTTAATTGAAAGAAGCGTGCAAACTTTACCAGAATATTATTACTCGCACGTCTGTATATCCACACACGAAACGATTAAAAAAAAGAACGTTATAAAAATGCTTATATGTTTATACCACGACCACATTTACTATATCATTACACGTATTACATGTGTGTATACGTTGTGTAAAAAACCAACAACAATAACAATAATATGAACGAAAACAAAGATGTCGTTATAGACCGTAAAAATCGGAGACTTGCAGCAGGTGGTCAGAGCTCAGAGAAAAGTATGCACCATATATTATACTATATATTAAAAGCGGTATAATTCGGTTAAATGACGTTAGAGTTGTAAAAAAAATTAAAAGAAAAGAAATAATAACGTATATATTTAATGTAACGTCTCGTTATAGCACCTTAAGATTCTTGTCTCGGGAATTTTTTTCTTCCTTTTTTTTGAGCAGGACACGCATGTGTATGTATACGGGTATGTAAAACGACAACACCTGCTGCAGAGATGATCCACGGAAAAAATATATATGATATTATATGTACGTAGTAAAAAAGAAATTAAACGTTTTCCACGCCCCTTGACACACTGCTACTGTTATATACCTACGCGCGCTGCAGCAGACTCGCCAGGCCCGGTCGGGGTAACATCTGTACGCATACATACGATACGAATAATGTGTGACGGGAAAAAGGACCCCTTTTTTGTCCGATGACGGTCTACTCACTTTTTACTATATTTAATATATCATATACGAGGGATCGCTTCTATATAATTTACGTCCTATATGACGCATTACGCTGCACGCATTGCATACTGCAGGGTCATAACATAATGGTTATATACGTCGTGTTTGCTGTTTCGCTTTACCCATATGGATTATAAATCTCCGTCATCGTCTTATAAATAACTCGGTTAACGGTGGTCCTATGCTCCTATATATGTATATGTATATACGGCGATCATACGAGTATATATAACGTACCTATATAGAATGTTGTCGCCCTATACAATATAATATATTAAGCCGAACTGTTTATGTAGAACCCAGATGAGAGATAATAATAATACGAGGGCAATGGGATAAAAGTTAAAACAGACAACCGAGTTAAGAAATAATAATAATTAATAATCATTCCGCAGTAACTATAATACCTACCTACCGGTGGAGAGTATAAATTATTAACACATAAGACGGTTTCTTCGGTAACTGATATCAAACACGGTTAAGGTCAATAAAATATATGCTATAAATTATAATTGTATGGCCATTCACCTTAAATTATTGGTAAACCATGTTATATTATATTCTGTGTACGAGTATGTAAACGCAGAGGTACGCCAGTCGCCAGCATACGTCAATAATGTATATTATATACTCAACAGATTGTCGTCATCATTTTACCAGTCAATTTCGTTATCATTTCAACACTATAATAATATTTCTCCGTAGCTTATAGAGAAATATGTATTTTTATTTTTTATAATACAAGGGACTCTGTCCCCTTCTCGCTTCGGTCGTCAACCCGCCTGTGAGCATAGTCCCCTTCAGCTCACCGTTGGATTCGCTTGCCAACCCACTTTCAATCTTTTTTTTGTAAGCTGAGAGTTTATAACTCTAATATAAAAATTTTGAATGAAAAATAATTAAAAAACTATGAATTATTAACATTTTAAATACACACGATTACCGTATAATGCCTCACAAAATACAACATTTTTAAATTTTCAATTGATTTCTCTTCAAATATTCACTCAATCCCGATTCTCCACAATTTTTACATCGTGAAATGCAAATCATTAATTATTTTAAACTCTGATATTTTGTATAAAATGTTTATTATTTCATCATCGCCGCACAACAAATACTTCAACTATTGTGGATACGCATCATGTTTGGGAAGTTAACATTTCCGTGGCGACTACGAGGTTTACAGATCTCCCCTTTTCATTTTTAAACTACCTACTAAGCATTAAGATATTGACATTTTTTTGTTGTATCACCGGATAGCTAAATATTCATGATCATCTGTAATCTGTATTCAGCAGCTGTTCTGTTTGTTCTTTATATAGTTTATGTTTCTTAAATTTCTTGACATATAATTATTTAAACCACGGTTTCGTTTATTCTTTACTCTAATTTTTTCTTGATTTTTATAATATTGTTCTTTTTTTTTTGCTACGAGCCATTCATAGGATATCTGAAGCCTTTCTCGATAGAGATCTAAATCAAGTTTCAAATCTTTAATAAACATTTTTTTTAAGAATATTTTATAAAATATGATTTAAGTATAATATATTTACCTAGCTATTTTTTATTTGAACTTATTCGATTTTTGAATAAAAACTTTAATTTTATTTTTTAATCAAATTTTTCTATTAAATTCCATAACTCGTGCAGTAAATATTATATATTTATATATTATGTAGGTAAGACTTTACATTACGTCTTAAGTGTACGGTACGACATGATGAGTGAATGGGCGATGCTACATATGGTTACATTATTAAAATAAGTTGAAGTATTTGGACACGCCTGGTCAAAAACCTAGGTACTTCAAATAAAATAAAATGCACTTTGTGTAGGTATAGAATTTTGTAGTAAAATTAAAAAAAAAATGAATGAAACACAATAGCTATATATAGGTTGCTGGTTGATGTATATTATTATGTTAATTCTTTAGATTGTTATACTTTATGTAGGTACTAGCTTTAATTATCGTTTACAAATCTGTATGCGGTATGTGTGGGTTTGTGGATAATAAAACTTGTTAAAAAGAAAAAGTATTCTTTTTATATTATTTTATTTTATAATATGATTATTATTTACACCATTCATTGTTGGGTACAAAATAAATAGATCAGCATAATATTTTTTTTAAAGGTTTAAATATTTTATTTGCAGTGTGTCACTCTAGTGAAACAGCACATATTTCATTCTTAATCTATTAAAATATAATATTATATATATAACATAGTTTATATATATTCTTGTCGTTATTGAGTATTATTATTGGTAATAGTGTAATATACATTTATAATTTCGAATGCATTTGTTTCGTTAATAATTTACTTTATTAGGGACTTCAGTACTTGTAAGTTGTAACCGTTTAGTATGTATTAATAAGTATTAATAAATTATCAATTAGTAAAAAACATAATTCATTATAGTATTATACATATACGATATACCTATAGGTTATAGGTACATAAGTTACATAAGATACATAGGTAATATTTTGTTTATTATCATTTATTATTTGATATTTTGATCAATATAAGGTACCTAGCCACCTAGCTATATATAAATATATATGGTATTATATTTTTATAGAATAGTTTTTTTTACAAATATTATAATGTATAATACATAGTTCAAAAGACATAATAACTAAATCAATTTTTTAGTCCAAGTATATTTATTACCTATTTTTTATAAAAAATGAAGTTGTATTTTATAATTTAAAAATTGAATTATACTTAAACCCATTCATGTATTGTGTTTAAAATTTTAAATATCAATTTTTTAAAATTAATTAATTAATTTAATGATTAACAGTTATACATTTATGGGTGTAATACTGTTTCTGATCAGGCACGTAGCCAATGAGGGGGGGGGCTGCCCCTTCCAAATCCAAAATAAAATTATTTTCACTAAGTATCAAAAATGTGCAAGGGCATATGCACTTCGAAATAAATCTATTGTGATTATTATTATGTATGATTGGGTTTTAATTCGGCTATACCTAAAATAGAGTATAGACTCTAGTAAAACTCTAGGGCAGGGGTCGCCAACCTTTTCAAACAAGTGAGCTACATTTGACATTTTTAGTCCCAGGTGATCGACATCTAGGAGAATTTAAGTCTTTAGGAAGAGATTTGTTTTATGAGCAAAAAAAAAAAAGGTCTAAGCTCCAAAGAATAAATATTTATTGTTTCTTCAAAATAATAATAATAATTCCGAAATAATATCCGATTATTTATTACGCGATCGACTGATAATGGTAAAATTAATTTTTATAACGATCGACCTATATTCTTAGAAAGATCGACTGGCTGGCGACCCCTGCTCTAGGGACTAGAGCCTAGAGACTAGCTGGTACCTGTGTCTGTGTTCTGTGTACAGTGCTTGAACTGTTTTGCCGAAATTATGCAGTTTTTTTTTATTTCATACAAATTTTTCTATTAAATCCAAGATTCTCTATATAAGTTTTTCTACCTTTCTAAAAAAGAAAAAGTTTATCGAAAACTCAAACTAATTTTTTATTAGCGTTTGAAATTAGACATTGGATATTCACCAATATACGATTCCTGTCTTATATAACTTTATACGTATCTGAGGCAAAATAGTCTCATTTTATGGTAAAAAAAAAAAACGTGAAGGAGCTTAAATATAATTATAGCTCCTATACCTTAGTGACATAATTTCATATTTTTCTAGAGGGGTCGAACAAATAAAATTTCAATATGCTGAATTTCAAACTGCTAAAACGTAATTGAAAAATCGAACAATTTTAAAAGGGTACCTTCCTATTATATAGGTTGTTTGTTTGATCATTGATAAATTTAAGAGTGATCGTTTATATAATTTCTATAGTATAAGCGTGTCCGACTATAAAACTAAAAATATTAAATAAATATATAAATATTAATTAATTATCTTGACTATAATTTTTCAGTGATATTATACAATAGCCAATAGGTATTAGGTATATTATTTCCTCAAAATTAGAAAAATGATGGTTCTGTTATTTATCACCAATAACCTGGCCAAAAATTTGACTGCTTTTACAATCAGACGGACAGGCGGGGGAAAATGCCCACCTTGCCATCCCTCAAATGACGGCATGACGCCACTGATTTTAGTATACAAAATTCAACAACGAAGTTTTAACAACTTGGTTTTTTCCAAATAATTTGAAGAATAATATGTTAAGTTAACCAATATGAAAACTGTTGGATTAAGTAACAAACAATATTGATTATGTATAATACATTTGATGAATTGTTTATACATTTTAATAACAACATATAATGTCATAACCTGTGTCCTCAGTCCTGTATATTGATTTTTTTGGCTTTTTTCTGATTAGGTACCTATCTACCGATTCCATGGTGTCTAGAATTTATTAAAATGGTATATCTTTAACTAGACATCGTAAAAAAGTCAAAAGCTCTAGACTTCTTACTTAGTAAACCTACATCTTATTATTAGGTACCTAGGTGGCTAGGTAGGTATGTCAACGCTCAATAGTTGTACATTGATTATAAATAGCTTATAATATTAATAATTAATAGTATTTATAATAAATGGTACAATTTATAAATTGTTTAGCAGTTACTATAACCTCTCGTATGTGCATAGAGCATAAATAAGCATAGGTACTTTCGACAAGCATACATTCTTACCAATAATATTTAGGTCCTACTAAAATAAAATGGAAATTTATAATACTCTAAACTAACACACCTATTATTATTTAATGAAAATTAGAAAAGAAAACTGATAGCAAAATATTGGATTATACCAAGGTGTATGAACATGATTTATCAAAAAACATGACAAAACTCAGGTAATATTATTTTTACCTAAAAAATAAAATGTATAAAGTCAACTAGTCTTTAGAATACATTTCAATAATAATATATTAATATGTAGCAGGACATAAGTACCAATCTAAATATTGAATACTGCAAATTGCAATAGGTTCAAAAGTTGTAGCCTTGTGGTATCTACCTATACCTACAATGTGTGATCATTTTTTTAGAATTATCATTTATGTATTATATGTTATCTACATTTTATACTAACTTTTATTATCTTTTTCTGGGTAGAAAATGCACTCGAAATGTTCCATGGTACAAAACTAGGCATACCTATTCTAAAGTGTACTGTATTAAACTATTATGTGTATAGGTACCAGTGTGGTAATGTACTACTGATTAAAAATACTATTGTAATTTATTTGTAGTTGTTATTAATATGCTCATATGAACAAAATGTATGAATACTTATTAACATTTATATATTTGAAATGTAATACAAGTTTATACTCAGGACCTAGGTAGTATTGTAGATTTATTGTAAAAATCATTTGATTTCTGTTTTGGTAAGACATTTTTGTACCTACGTCTTACCCGTGTCCCATACAAGGGGGGTAGGGGTGGCAATCGATGAGGTACCATCACCCTTCCTTTTGTCGTTCCAAAAAAAAAAAGTTTTAAAAGTTTTTTTCTACAACCTTGTATTTAACATTTTTGCAGTTTCATTATTTGAAAAAATTACCCCCCCCCTTGAATCACCTCTGGGTCTAACCTATCCATGGTCCTAGTCTGTGATCCAATGATCTATACTTCTACCAGTCCTACCTGCTCATTACCATAAAACATAACTATATGTCATATACTCATATTACATTATTAGATGTACAAGTAAAAACTAAAAATAATATAAAATTAAAATGTACTATAAATTTGTTATTTATTGTACCTTTGTCCTTTATACAGCTTAACTAACTTCAATGTTAACCAAGAACTATTTAATAATTTAAGCAAATATCTTAAAATGGAAGAATGTCTTATTAGCAAACTAGTACTTGACAGAATTAATCTGTCAAATTTAAATTATTTATGTTGCTTAACACCAGATACCAAGTACTTACCTTTTCTTATACCAAGTAATCTTTTAAGCCACATTGATTTATTTTATTTTTGTACATTCAATTTTAATTTTAGTTTTTGTATTTTGTATTATTTATTATCATAATGCAATTATTAGTTTAATTATATTTAAGAGTGAACCAATTATGGCTGAGATCTTGCCAACTTGAAGATAAAGGAGTTACCAATCTTTTGGATATTTTGGATGAGACAAATAGAAAAACACAATTGAATTCATTGTACTTAGATTGCAATAAAATAACATGCATAGGAGCAAAAAAAATAGCACAGGTGAATTGCTTTTATAAATAATATTTTTTAATATTTTAGGCAGTGGTGCATTTATGGGGAAGGGGGTCCGGGGGTACAGGAATGTCTACATTCATTATTTCGAAATCTTTTAACTTTTTTTGAAAATATTAGGTAAGTATAATTTGATGTCCTGTCAAAACAACATTTCTAAAAAAAATAATTATTTTTTACTATTTTTATTCTTATAATTTATAAAGTTTTTACCTTTTTGAATAACACCATACCATACGGTAGGCCGTAATTGTCCGGAATTTAAAACCCCGGATCGTAATATTACGGAATGTAAAAACACGGAATGCTAAGATTCCGGAATATAAATAATCCGGAACGTAATAATCCGGAATGTAAAACCGGAAACAAAATAAAAACAATGGTTCTCAAAATAGTTTCATTATTTATCGCCTTTTTTAAGAAACGTAATATTGAATTAACTAAAAATTATAATGAGAAATACCTTTTATTTATAAAACTTAAAGTTATATTATTCAATTAGAAATAATTTTGGCCCTCTGGTCAGAGTTCAAATTTCCCAGTTCTTATTAAAAATAATAAATAATAAAACCAAAACAAATTACGATTTTTTTATTAAATTTTCATAATTTTTTATTTATTTGCCAAGACCACCGTCCCGTTCAGAATCGTTTATTATTTATTGTATACTTGACATCTATTAATAATTATTTAATAGTTGTATTTAATTACATTTGAATCTGGATTTTTTTTAATTAAGACGAAGTAAAACGACGGGTGTAGTAACCATCGGCTATCGGCATCAGCTATCAGCGTAAATAAATTGAACCAAAAAAAAAGGAATTAATAAAACGGGGTTTAGTAAGTTCCCACATCAAACATATCAGGTAAGCGGGTACATATTTCGTAAGTTCCCTCACGAAAAAAAATACACCCGTACGTAAGTTCCCACACGAAATTTTGGAGGGCAGTGTTAGTCGCCTCCTCGTGATGTCCTCAGGATAATGCTAAATGACTATCATAAAAGTAATATTTCTATTGGGCGCAATTTACGTTTGTCCGATAAAATATCAGTATACCGCAGTATCACTCACAAATACACGATAGCATTGCAAATTGCATTGTTTAATATAGATTATTCTAAAAATAGTGCAACAACAAATAACCGACCTAAGCCGTGACCACTATCTGCCGCCAACCAATAATCGGCGTTGTAGATGGTGACAGCGCGGCGGATGTGGGTCGATAAGCAATCTTTTTTGTAAAATATCACAGATATAAAATTATATAATATAGGTTGACTATTTGGACTATTAATATAATATACCTAATATTATTTTATATTTCTAATTTCTGAGTCATTGCGTCAAACGATAAAACGGGGCAAAGGGCCCAGTCTTCCAAATACGGAGGGGGGCCCACTGGGAAATGCCTGGCTAGGGTGGCCAGACGTCCCGTATTATACGGGAAAGCACCGTATTTCAAAAGTCTGTCCCGTTCTCCCGACATATGCTTCCGGGACGCTAAATTGTCCCGTTTTTTAATATTTTTATTTGATTATTTTCATATAATAGAAAATATGTAAATAAAATTAAAAATATAATCTTCATCTATCTGTATTAAATATCAATTACGGTTTACGGAGTAAATGTATATCGTATATGGTATATAATTATTAATTATGCCTTTGTAGAATAATGTTGTTTTTCCTATATTATTATGATAACCGATTTGTATGTATCAAATTCGATTATTCGTATATAAAGTTATTTTTGGTCTTCGTCGTAATGGATCACAGCTCGCGTAGAGGCGATTACGATCACGACGTCACGATCTACGATAAGACATAATAATATTAGTACAATATGTGTATTATTTGTACATAGATTATGATTTTGAATTATGATTTCTCTCGTAAGGTCGGTCTAACGAAATATTTATAAATTTTATATTTTCTCTGTTTCTCAGTTAAGTTATTAGTATAAACTATTATAACTATATTATAGTGTAATATGATGTTCCTAATAAGTACAAAAAATATTTATAATTTTTACAATATTGTGATTAAATATCCAAAAAAAATTATTTTAGTAAGTTACATTAGTGAGTTATCAATTATCATTAAGATTTAAGACTTTAAATATTTAAGCTTTTCATCAAAAATAGATGTTTGTTCATAATAACATAAATTATATCTTTGTCCCGTATTTTCGTATTTTATATCTGGCCACCCTATAGCCTGGCCTATCCTCCAAAGGCTTTATTTAATGAATGTGCTGCGAATTGTGAGCTAGGAGTGATCACAGTGGCCCATGCTGGTACATAGAAATACATAAACTGAATTTTATGCAACGGTCAACTGTATTAGCGCGAAACGTTCTAAACAGTAAACTGAGAAATAATAAATAGATAATAATTAACGAGATAATTAATAATGCACATTTCCCGCGATTACGGCGCGTGCAGAAGTATGGATAACGTGACCATATTTTTTTTTACTCAAAGCGGGGCACCTGTAAATTTTAATAAGAAAACCATAATAATTTTTTCGTAAAATCACAACAATAGAAATATAGTATATATAGTATAATATATTATATTACATAATTTATAAATTTTTCGGATCCGCAAATCTTTTTTGGTAGTTTTTGGTAGTGACTTGTGATGAATAAATACGTGCTCTCTTTTAGTGGAATGAAATGAATAAAATATGATAAAAATAAAATTTTTTGAAAGCGGGACAATTTGGGTTCTTTGGGGACAGCGGGACATAAAGCTTGAAAGCAGGACTGTCCCGCCCAAAGCGGGACGTATGGTCACGTTAAGTATGGACCACTGGCGTTGACGCAGTGGTTATCGCGACAGGCCGTAGTTCGTTACCCACGCGGCCACGCCAATCGTCTACGCATAGATAAGTATAATATTATATAACTAGCGTTAACAGCGCGGCTATACAGATCAAAACGCCATCTCTTGATACGTTTGACTTTTACCAGAACTCCAGCACGGCCTTTTAATAGACAAAAACTATCTGCAATTACCTACAGTTATTATAGGTAGGAACTTAGGAACGAAAAAAAATAATCGGGTAGAATCGTTCCTCTGTCGGACTTGTTCATGAACGACCCATTTGTATGTGTTTATAATAGATTCTCATTTTTCACTGCGGTAATCACACCATGTTCAAAGAAGAATAGAAGAATGTTCCACTTAAAAATCTCAATTTTACCAAACTCATTACATGGACATGTCTTGTAGATGATTGAGCCCCCCCCCCCAAACTATTTATGCTATTTGCGTCTATGGACATTGCACAGTATTAAACGATTAATTTGTTACTAAAACAAAAATATTTACAATAATATACACATTATAAAATATATAATCTATATAACATATACCTATTCAGTATATTCATTGTGTATTACAAACTTGATTTTTTCAAATCTTTTCATGAAAATTGAAATAATTTTTTCAAGTAATAAAAAAGAACACAATTTGTTACAATGTGTTCTATGTAAATATTTTTGTATAGGTGACAAATATTGTCTGCTACAATACTACAGGTACTGAGTTACTATTAAATACTATAGGTACAACTCAAGTAGTCTGACCAAACTTTCAAATATCAGATCATATTATGTAAATGTGTGATAAACAAACTAGTCAGATTTTATTTGTTAAATATGTGTATATATTGTATTGCTTACTTATTTTTTGCTTTGCTTACAATTTTAAAAAGGTGGCAAGTGGATGTCGCTCTGCTGTACAGTACGTTATAAGTGGGTCACTGTTATGGATGGTGTTAAATTTGTATTCAATGATATACCTATCATTGTATACGAAAAACGATTCTGAGTGGAAACGGTCTGTCAGCCTAGGATAGGTATTTTATATTATATTTATATTGCCATTATTAATGATTTTAAACGCTCATAAAAAATAAGTAGGACTTTCCATTAAATTTTTTTTTCGAAAGATAGAAAAACTTAAAGAAAATCTTGTTTTGAGTTTTAAAATCTTAGATTTAAATAGAAAATTTTTTTTAAATTTCCTAATTAAAAAAAAATTGCATAATTTCGTGATTTTTACGTATTTTGTCGAAATTTTAACTTTAAGCGCTTATAAAAAACTATTAGAGACATACGCTCAACTTTTTTTTTAATTTTTACGTACAGCAAGTTATGAAGAACATTGTATTACATTTTCAAATTTTTGACCTGAAAATTTTTTTATCGGCAATACCTAATAAAAAAAAAAAATCGAAAATTAATTATGTCTATAAATAGCTCAAAAAAAGTCAAAACATATTGAAAATTTTATTGTGTATAGAAATTGCTTATATAAACATTTTGTGAAATTTTCATGTATTTACGGTCATTATATTTTATTCTGTTACACCAAAAATAAAAATCAATTTTATCCAAAATTTGCTTAGAGTTAAAATTCCCGTTTTTTCCTTAATTTTTTTTTTGTTTTTCCTGACTTAAAAACTATTGAGAAGTTTACTTTTGACCCCCCCCCCCCCCACCAACTACATTCACTTATTCCTATCAGAAAAGATGCTAAGATGCTAATGAACTTTTACTGCCCTTAATAGTGGTGACAGATACAAAAAAAAACACACATCATTGTAGAATCAATATACATTCATCGCTTCGCTCAGAATCTAAAATACCTATTATTAATGTTTTTATTAGAAATATAATTTGTTTTCAAACATGCTTAGTGTACCTAAACATATTTGAAAACAAATTATATTTCCATTTAAATTGATAAAATTGTTATTATTTGTTATGATTAATATAGGTAATATATTATACATAACTAAATAAGAACAAAATAAATGTATTAGACATACCATATACATTACATATAAAAACTAAAAAAAAAATATTTTTTGTAAACAATTTACTTACTATTGTGTACATACATTTTTCCTTGGATGGTGGGGAGAAGGGTACAACATTTGTTTTGGAATAAGTATATTGTTAATTATATAAATTAAAATATATTGGAGAAGATAACTGGTTGGTAATATGTATATTATAAGTATTGTAATTTGTAAATGTATAAATGAAAAATTTAATTTATACATTCAATTATACATATAATATTATATAGGTAGGTACGTTGAATAATCGTTAGATTCTTATCTTTTGAGTAATTTTGACCCAAAATGTTATAATGAATTGTACTATACATCAATCAAACATCTATGCGTATTACATAAATGATTCGTGCATGATAAACAGTTGTAGGTATAATGGACGTAAAATGGTTGGGCGCAGCACGTTTGGGTACATAGCATTTTTTTTACGTTGACATTTCCTACAACGCTAATCATGATGCATAGAAATTGATTGACGGAGACATTTGAAATATTTTCAATGGGTTTATGTGAAGATGAATTCATTAATAATTGTGTTGATTAAATCATTATTATAAGTAATTAATTATGTCCAAGACATGCATGTAGGTATAAATACATGCAACTAAATGCATTTATTAACAACATAAACTATCTACATATTTATTTTGTTTTAATTACTTTTTTTCATCTAGCATGAACAAAGTCAGCAATAAAAATTATATTATAAAAAAAGAATTAACCATATGTATATATATTATATATTATATGTAATATTAAATTTGTAAGCATTTATAACAAATTACCTAATCAATGTTAATTGTACTTATATTGTATATCTAATGTTTAATATTTATTGTATAGTTATATACCTATATATTATTAATATAAAAAAAGGTTAAAAAGTTATAAATAACTTGTTACGGAGGTACAGAGAAAGAGAATATTAATTTATATTATGTGTTTTTATTATTTAGACCCCCTCCCCCCACCACCAACTATTGAAAATTCGCCACTGAATATACCAACATATTTAGGCAGATAAGGTAGATTTGGTATACATTTTAATCTGTCTGTTTTAACAATGATTAAAATGTTTTAAATGATAATATGGTCATAATTTTACAATATTTTAACATATTCGTTAAAAAAACCAAATTGATCAAACATTAAAAAAGTTAAAATTAATTAAAATACCTATATGTTAAGTTTTTAGGAACCAATGATTTTTTTCCGGAATATTAAGATCCGTGATTTTACAGTCCGGGATCTTACAATCCGGTATATTACGGTTCAGGATTTTGTGTTTCGGATTATTACGTTCCGTAGTTTTATACATTTCGGATTATTACGATCTGGGGTTTTACAGTCCGGGATCTTGCATTCCGGAATACTACGGACCGGGAATTTATATTCCGGGATTTTGCGATCCGTAAAATTATATTCCGGGTACTTATAGCCCCCCTACCATACGAGTATTTATTTCATATTCAGAATATTTCAATCTATTAAAGGAGTCATTATAATGACTCCTATTTAATATAAAATGTATCTATAGATAAAAGTATTTTAAGTTGAGATTAGCGGGGTAGTGGACAATATTTTGCAGCGTACCCCTAAACACTCTACTTTGCTCTTATAAAGTTTAAATGCTTATAACTAATGAGCTACTATTGTCCAAAATGTTATCTTTATGGATTCAAATAATCCGAATAATATTCTATTTCAGAATATGAAATAAAATATGTATGATGTTATTCAAAAAAGTAAAATACTTAAAAATGATAACGATAAAAAATATTAAAAAAATATGTCTTTTTTTCAAAATTGGTGTTTGAAAATTACACCAAATTAGGTATGCAAAAAATTATTTTCAAAAAAGTTGAAACTTTTCGAAATATTGAGTGTAAACACTTAATGGATCAACTATATTTATTATAGGCATATAATTTAGATACACTATACCTATAAAACATGGTTATTTACATATATATTTAAAATATTTAAAAAAAGCCACATGGCGTCAATTCACATGTCATGTAGATTACTCATGTATATTAAATATAGAATGTAGGTAGGTATAACATTTAATTGATTTAAATTTTAAATGATTGATATATTATTAACAGTGGTGTATTGCTAAAAATATTTATGGGTACACGCCTTCTTGACGCAGTTAGATCTTAGGTGTCAATAATATAACATATTATAATCTTAACATTAAATCAAAAAAAAAATGTTTTCTCGCTTCACTTGAATACACTTACAACTCTTATTATAACTTATAACTATCAGATTACAACCAGTGCCGGATTTACGCCTAGGCCCGTGAGACTCGGGTCTAGGGAGGAAAAGTTTGTAAGAAATTGAAAAATAAATCATATTAAGTTTTTATGAATTTATGTAACTGCGTAAATTAATATTATATACTATTTAAAAAAGGTGGCAAGTGGATGTCGCTCTGCTGTACAGTAGGTTACAAGTGGGTCACTATTATGGATGGTGTTAAATTTGTATTCAATGATATAATATCATTCGATATTGAAAAAACGATTCTGAGCGGAGACGGTCTGTCGGCCTAGGATAGATATTTTATATTGTTATTATTAATGATTTCAAACGTTCATAAAAAATTAATTGGACTTTCCGGTAAATTTTTTTTTTAAAAAGTTAGAAAAACGTATAGAATATCTTGTGTTGAATTTTCAAATTTTAGATTTAAATAGAAGCTTTTTTATGACTAATCAAAAAAAACTTCAAAATGTCGTGATTTTTACGTATTTATTTGAAATTTCAACTTTAGATGGTTATAAAAAACTATTAGACATACGCTTAATTTTTTTTTATCTACCACTTACATAATAGCTTATGAGTAGGGCTCGGATTTAAATGCCCTAAAAATATCAAAGAATGACCTTTTAAAAAACTGAAAGCGTCCGACAATCAGATACGCGCACCACCAATATAATATTATCGCTCGATAAGAAAATATACTCCGATAAAAGTTTAGTTGTATGCAATAACATCGGTTAATTGAATGGTGTGACATAAAGATTGTAAAAACCGGAAAACCTGATGTTAAATTAGTTCAAATAGTTCAAAATGAAAATAATTTATATTACGTAGTACTATACTACTATGCAGTAGTACACTAGTACTTATATTTCAATGAAGTCAATTTTTTTAGTCATAATACGACAAATAGGTTAAAAATGTCCTCAAAAATTAAAAAATGTATTAAAACCGTCAAAAATGCCCTAAAAACCTTAGGTATAAATTCTCAAAATGTTATACATTTTTCAAAACAAATTAGTTTGTATATTTTCTTGATATTGTAAGAATTTTAACTTTAAACCCTTATAAATTTTTTTAAGTGTTTTCCTATCGATTTTTTTTTACGGTTGTTTGTCGTAAGAAAAACTTATTTAGAATCTAGTGTTGAATTTTCAAACCTTAAATATAAATAAAATTTTTTTATGCATTTTTAACCACAAAATAATTTGCAAATATTCGATATTCTGATGACCAAATTTTGACTTAAAATGTCTATAAAAAATTGTTATTATAATATATCCTTTTGATTTTTTGGTTACACTATATAAACTACTTACGTAAAACCTTGTTTTAAATTTTCAATCTTTAGTTATTAGTTTTTTTTTTTTTTTTTTTTTATTAAGAAAGACAATTTACAATCTGTATACAATAATTACAATAAGCAAATAAGATAAAAAAAAAAAACAGAATTAAGTAACATGAATATCGTGTTGAGGAAGAAACCCAATGGTAACACCTCCTTTACTAGTTATTAGTTATCTTTAATTTTTAACTACAAAACAATTTGCAAATGTTCGATGATGAATTTCGGCCAAAATTTGAAGTTTAAATGATTATAAAACAAAAATTGGCCCAATGTATTTTTATTTTTTTTTGGTCTATTATTTAAACAACTTCTGAAGAATCTTGTATTAAATTTTCAAGAAATTTGTAGGAACAACATTTTTTTTATCGATATCTAAATACAAAAAACCAAAAATTTCTTAGTCCTATAATTATCTCAAAAATTAACAATATATTTTTAAATTTTTTTGTCGTACATAAATTGGTAATCTGAACAATGAAAATTTCAAATGAATTTCAAAGTGAAATTTTCAAATGTCTACGGTAATTTCTTTTTGGATTACATTAAAATAAGAAAATCATCCCCGGAGAAAACTGGTGAACATCCAATGGCCAATTTCAAACGCTCATAAAAAATTTGTTTGAGTTTCCGGTAGACTTTTTCTTTTTTAGAAAGGTAGAAAAACATATAGAGAATCTTGGGTTTAATTTTTAAATCTTAGATTTAAATAGAAATTTTTTATGAATTTCCTAATTTAAAAAAACTGCATAATTTTGTGATTTTTACGTATTTTGTCGAAATTTTAACTTTAGACACTTATAAAAAACTATTAGATACATACGCTCACTTTTTTAAAATTTTCATGTACAGGAAGTTATGAAGAATATTGTATTACATTTTCAAGTTTTTTAACCCACGGCCACTGATAAATTTTTTATTGGTAAAAATGAAAAAAAAAAAATTATGTCTATTTAAATCTAATTACATGTTTATTTATAATAAATACCTCAAAAAAAGTCAAAACATACTGAACATTTTATTGTGTATAGAAATTGCTTATTTAAACATTTTGTAAAATTTTCATGATTAACGGTCATTATTTCTTCTGTTACACCAAAAATAAAAATAAATTTTGTTGAAAATTCCTGTTTTTACCTTAATTTTTTTTTTTTGTTTTTCCCAACGCGTTTTTTTTACGTTTGACCCTCCAAAGTAGTACCATATACATTTAGTTTCCTATCAGAAAAGATGCTGATGAAGAAAATCGGAACACTTTTACTGCCCTTCATCGTGGTAACAGATACAAAAAAAAACACACATCATTGTAGAATCAATACATTCATTGCTTCGCTCAGAATCTAAAATATAGATTAGTAAATCCATGAATTTTACACATTGTACTATGTATAAATAAATGTATTATTGTTTATTAAAATTTATAATTACTTGTTTTGTTTATAATTACTACCTACTGAACTAATTATTAATTTGTTTATAATGAAATAAATGCTACATTCTTTTTCTTGGCGTAGGGGCGGCATATTTAAAAGGGCCTAGGGCGGCACTTGTTCTAAATCCGGCTCTGATTACAACTATACAAGTATTTTTCAACAACTAACTTAATGAAAAACATAAAAACAATCAAATTACACAATGAATTTTTATTCTAAATATAGTCTTAAAATGAAATATATTATGGCCTTTATACCAAAATAGACATAATATATTTATATTGTTATCTTCTATCTGATAATGGTAATTGGGTCTCAAAACATTTTTGGCTAATGTGAAGAATATATAGAACATTTTGTTTTTTATCACTGACAATTCTTAGGTATACGAGTTTATAGAGCATTATAGGCTTACAGCTGTATACCCGGGTATCGTCGTTAATTTAGAGTTTATGCTAAAAAAAAAACTAGAGAAGCGAGTATATGCCATACCCCTCAATACACCACTGATTATTAACATACTTAATAATAATAAAAAATATATCTCAGGTTTTAAGAACTAACAGAACATTAAGATCACTTTCGTTGGCTAGAAATTTGATTAAGGATGAAGGTGCATTTGCTTTAGTGAGTGTTTTATCAGTATTTCAACTCACTGATTATGAAACAAACTGGAAATCTATACAAGAACAACAAAGCAATAGGCTTTTAGAATATTTGGTACGTATATGTTGTTTAACAAGTCCATAACCAAATTTATCTAGGTACTACAATAACGAATTCTCTAAAAAATCTTCTTCTTTTTTTTTTCCACTAGTGATAAATATATCTCAATATGGAAGTTTTACTGTATTTTTATGAAAAGTGAATAAGTTTTAATGGTACCTACTTTTCGTTTGGAACTTAAAATGTACTTTTTTTTTTTTAAATATAAGTCGTTATACTTATTTAATCAGTGCATTATAATCTACTAAATAGTGCGTATCAAAATGTTATGGTACAACATACAATACACCTAGCTATACCTTTTATAAAATAAAAAAATTGTTTATTATCAGCTATCATAATTTAATAGGTCATTATTATTATTGACAATGAATTTATAATTATTATAACCAAAGAAAACAATTTAATTAAGTAGGTAATTCATAATAGTTACAAGTAATGTAAGAATGTCATCACATTGTGACATCATCATAAGAATTTGGAACTAGAAAAATTATATTAATATCTATTCTAAGCAGTTAAAAAAAATGTATATGTTGTTCTAAAAAAGTTTTAGATAACTTAATAGAACAAAATATATAAATAGCAAAAGTTATATTAATGTAACAACCACTTGGTACTTCCAACTGTAATTGATTACATTTTATACATTTTTAAAAAAAATTTGTTTTAGATTGATATACTAACTCAAAAATTAAAAGAAAAAACTAGCACATCAAAAGTTAATAATTTTGCTGGATTAACATCAATTGAGGGTAAGAGAATATTACTAATTTTATCACTTTGACTTTTAATTACCTAGTGGTTTAAGTACATTTATTAATTGTTTAACACCAATAATAATATCCTTTTAATTAAACATTTTTTTTAAAAACTTTTTTAAAGAATTATTACATTTAAAAAAGAAGGAAGTGGATACCGTTATGCTGTACGATAGGTGTCATATGGACATAGGCTCTAAACATTCGATAATTTTTTTTAGATGCTTATTAGGTACAATAGAACACCAATTATCTGAACTTAAGAAAAAAAATAATGTTTAGTCTTTTAATAATTTGTTAATTGTATTCGTATTTTGTCATTCTACATAACCGTAATTGTTGATTAGATATCTTATAATTATTATCAATTGCTGATTATTATTATTTATTATCGGATGGTATTTTTCTTTAGTAAGTCGGATGTTGTCAATTTTTTGGATATTTGTTTATCCGGACCACCCTTGACATTTATTAGTCCGGATAATCGGCGTTCTACTGTATTTCCATAAATTCTTCATTGAGTACCTAGGGATTCAGCCATCACAAATCTCTAATGCTATTTGCACCTATACGTGTGGCTTACTGTAATGTATATTATCAAGTAGGTATATTCTATAATATTATTGCTATTAAAGTAATTTATTTTACTATTAGCATAATTCAGTAGATTGAATTAATTGTTGCCAAAAACATTGTAATTTTGATCTGAGGTTGACTCGCATTGCTGGTATAATGCTTGATTTGCACTAATATACATTCTTCCTTGAAAATCATGTATGTAAATAGAATTCAAGAATCCAACAAATATAATCTTTACTAGATTCAATAGCAATTGTAAACATTAAGTTTATAAAATTCATAACTGTCCACATTTACTAATTAAATGTTAATACTCATGTCTTTTTGTAGTGCCTCCACTGGGAGGCTCCTACGCTCTGCTGTATTCATCTTGTTATTTTATTTTAATTTATTTTTTTTTTTTATTTCTATCTATTCCTCAATAGTTCTTATTGTTCTTTTTGCAACAGATTGAATAAAACATTTAATAAAAAAAAAAATAAATAACTGTCCACATTCAGAAAATCTGTATAGTATATTTTATAGTCTAATGTAGACTATATACAAAATTAATGAAATATTCAGTCATTAAGTAATACATTTTCATTCATTATTGTATAGTGGCTGATTTGAAACAAAGAGCTGAAAATATGATTGTTCCACACACACACCCATATTTAACAGGACAATTATTAAAGAGTGGTAAAAGTTATCACAGTCCAGGAAATTTTAAAATTACAAATTTAAATATTTCATGTATTTCATATGTCAGGTGTAATCAAAACACTAAAATTAATTATTAAATATTTTATTTAATAGATAACCGGTTTAGCTCAAATATTTTAAGTGTTATAGAACAAATAATTCAGTATCAACAAAAAGTATGTGTGGCTAAAGAAGGACTAAGAAATTTAAAAATTGAAGTAGAATAATAATAGTCTTTTAATGTAAATAGATTTGATGAATATTTATTTGTATTTTTTAGGGATTTGATGTGAAGCCAATAGAAAGAATAAACAAACTAATTGAAGGAAAGCTACGTTTAGAAAATAAAAATAAAAAATTTCAATGAATGTATGTCACGTCGTATATTTAATAGATACAATAAGATAAATAACATTTCATATATTTAAAGCAATTAATATCCCAATTTTAATAATTCAAAGGATTACAATTTATTTTATTTAAGATCAATAAAATATAAAAATGAATATTTAAATAAAAAAAAAAATTGTTTGTATTATAATAATGATCTCCAAGGTATAGGCATATTACATTGAATAGTATTTAAAAAACAACATAATCAGATAATTTATGATTTCTAGTTTGGTGAGTTAAAATATAATTTTTTTTAACATTGTGAAATATCTAAATTACAAAGAGCTTTTTTTACATTTGCAATCCAGGGAGGATCAGTACCAGTACTAGTTAGATGAGTGGCTAAATTTAACACGTATGTGTCAATAGTTTCATTGGTAGGTGGTTCAGTGTTATCTAAATAAAGAAAAATATAATAATAAACAAGATTATAGATGCAATATTTTATTTGGCTACATCAACTTTATATATTTATATGTAAAAAAGCAAGAACACTAAGATGGTAAATTATATTTTTGTTTATTGCTATAAACAATTTATATACAATTAAATACACAACTAACACACTAATACTACATTTTGTCAATGTGGGAGTGTTATACTATGGGCTGTTAGAAACTTAAGACAGCTGATCCATTGACAACTCCCAATTTATTATTAATAATTTTGCACAATTGAGAAGGCAAACTAAAAAATGTAGATTTGTTGTTCTTAGATGATCTAAATAAGGTGAGTATTCATTTTTATATAATTTTAATAAAAATAATGTTTAATAGTTAAGAGTATATTATAATCAGGTGCGTATACAAGGGGAGGTTTAGGGGTTCAACCACCCACCCAAATTGAATAAATATGCTTTTTTGTTTCTTCAGTTATTTTATTTTCAGAAATTGTGTTCAATAATAAAATAATAAATGTATAACCTACATACAATTGAAAGTTTTTTATCAGAAATAAATAATACCATAGAAATTGTATTCTTATTATACAATTATAAAAGTGGAACGTGAAACGGGGCAAGTACCTACACCCACGGTTAAATATTAAAATATAATACATTAAGCCAGGGTTTTGCCATACTCACCAAGCCCTAAATCAGCTCTATATTAATAAGATATCTAACTTCTCCGCATTCAACACTGTCTTGACTAAGATAATCAGCTCAGAAAGTTTTATCTGTCTTAAGTGTTTGCCTTCATATCTCTTGTACATCCTACAGGTCACCTTATTTATAGTAAAATTTTGTATCACATAAAAAAATGTAAGTTCCTCTTTCATCTGTTATCTTTGCAAATACAGGACCATCATATAAACCTTACATTATTCCACCTAGAACATAGACATTACTACTGCTCAGGCTGAATTAATGGTCATTAGTATAAAATGCTAAAAACAAAAATAAAAGCCTCCTTCTACTAGTCTTAGGGGTTGTTTCCCACAAGACAAAAATAACTAATTAGGATATTTACAAAATCATGTCGCAACTCAACCCTAAAGCAGTAATTGAGAAACCATATAAAAAGATACATGGTCTACTGCAATGTTATAATTGCCAATCCTACATGCACACTTTATAATCAATGTAATCACAAGTATTGATGTACCAAATGTGGTTAAATAAACCATATGGATAAGTGTACCAAAGACCTTAGTAACCTTGGTAAGTTTAGTAAGTCTTATAAAATATACCCTCTGCACCAAGGATTACACTACCAACTTCAAGGGATGCCCAGCATGCAAGTTAATTTTCAAAAATACTGTTTCAAAGATTCTATCAGCTGGGCCGACCAAAGTCTCTCATACTCAACCCAAAACTAAATCATACAAAGAAGTTACTAATAACCACAATTCACGCGCAGAATATCTCTTTTATACTTTTTCATATTTAATTTCAAATTCACATTCATTCAGTCCTCTAATCTTCATTCTTTCTAAGGTTCTAAATGCATTTATCCCTAAAAGCACTATAAGGAGAGCCTTAACTATTTCCATCCATTATTTCCTCATTATAATCTTATCTATTATACCCTCATTAATATAATTTAAACATTCAAATTGTTTCTTTATCAGTTTATTTAATGTTCTAATTATTCAATTATAGACCTATTTCCATTTTTGATATTTGTTTTTCTAATTTAATAGTTGAAACTAATGATTTTATATCAAGTTTACTTAAATAAAAAAAATTGGGACAGTCATTATAAATATATGTACACCTTTAAGATTGCGATTAAAAAGATGAAAATGGGTCAACATTTTGGTACTTAAAAATACTTAACTGTGGGAGTGTTATACTACGGGCAGTTAGAACTTTAGACAGCCGATCCTTTGACAACTCCCATTAATTATTAATTTAGCACAAATGACAAGGCAAACTAAAAGAATTTAGATGCAATTTGTCATTCTTCGATGATCTAAATATTGTGCATATTTGATTTTAATATTATATTTATCAGATAACTAGTTAAATAGTAAAAATAAATTGAAATATTTACCTGGAAATTCAATGTCAGCAAAAGCGTCTAAAAGAAGAGATCGTAATTTAGTTAAATACTGTTCATACTTTGAACATCTAGCTTTGAGTTTTTCAGTGTTGGCCATTACTTTGATTATGCCATTATTCATGTTTCCAATATGTTTGTCTAAGACAGATACTTCTTGTTCTTGATCTGTTACTTTTTTACGGAGATATCTTAGATCACTTTCTCTAGCTACAAAAAAATAATAATAATAATAAAGACATAATAAAAATAAATAAAATAAAATAAATACCTACCTTTATTGAAGTTTAAGAATTCTTCAGAAAATATAGGTATGTCATACACTGTATTACTGTTCTCATTAGATGGTTTTTCTTTTTCTAATTCTTGATCCTAAATAGAATAAGCAAATGCATAATTATTAAACATTCACAATAAATTTGTTATTTTGTAACATTTTAATCAGTAGTATATATTTTTCATGCAATTATCTTCATTTAAAGCTTTATTATAACAAAAATATAAATTAATTTTTTAAAATAAAATATTCATGTAACAGATTAATGAAGTTTCTTGGATAATAATTAAACATAAAAAAAAAACCTTTTTAAAACATTATAAGGTATATTTTGTATACTTTGGACTAATATGTCATAAATATTATATTTATATACTTTTTGTGAAAAATAATATAATTGAATATTTTAACTAACTTCTTGGATAGAGTTATTAACTTTTTTTTTTTTCAATTTGCGTTGAATAAAAATTTTGTATGCATCAGTCTTTTTATAAGCTGCTAATTCTTCAACATATTTCACTCGTTCTTGTTCAGCGGCTAATAGATATTGCTAAAATAAATAAAAACAGTAAAATATTGTTATTAAAGAATAATTTAAATTCCTTCAAATAAAATTGGACATATTTTCAATGTCATTTCATAAATGTGCATTGGGGTATTTATAGAATGTACATTGGCATATTTCATATTTATTTAAGTGTGTATAAAATAATTGGTTTACAGGAGTATTATATAATTTTAAGCAAAATTGTCATCTCTACGCTATTATTCAAATATAATCTTCATAACTTTGACGCCACGCAAAATATTTTCCTTTTCAAATAAATGTGATGAGAGCCTGCAGTCATATGGAATATAAATAATAATATGCGACCACCGGCGTTGGTAAAAATACTGTTGTATCTCGGTACTTAACGTGTTAATAATATATTATGAAGAAATTACTTGTTTTTTATCAGCTGGCAACTGGTTCCATTCAGTAGCTAACACTTTGGTTATTTCAGCAAATGGTAAATTGGGATTTTCAGAACGAAATTGTTCACGTCTATCATTTAAAAATCGTATGTATCCTATAAATAAAGACAAACAGTTAGTCTATTTTAAAAAATAACTAAAAAATATTGTATTAAATACCAGAATGTGGAGGTCGTGGAGCTGTTTTGTCACGTAAACATTTTCTACGTTTTCTACCTTTCCCATTATTTTTATCACCTTTTTTTGGCATGCCGTTTTCAATGAATTCTTCCTCTTGACCTAAATTTAAAAGTTGACAATAGCATTGGTTATAGAATAAACATAGAATTATAATGTATTCTAAAGTCAATGGCAATAGCATTGATTAGTATACATACGTCTTAACTCTTAATCAACGCTAGTAGGTTTGCAATAGCACATAACTAATACCATTGAATATAAATACAAAATTATGAACATAAGTACCTGATTTGTCCATAGTCCTAGTGCTTTCAGATTCAGTCATTGTCATTAATCAATATGGCTCATTTCCGTTTGAATATTGAGCGTGCAAGCCAACGTGTTTCAACATAAACCGTTCCAACTAAATTTTAAAACAACGGAAGATATAGTAAATAATAATAATAATCATGAAATGTATTGAATATTGATTTTTACATCGTCTAAGAAGCGCACTCGCAACACGGTGAAATAACGGAAATACTATATAGAAATATGGTCATTGGGCGCCGGTCGGTCACGTGGATTGTGGACACACTACACAACTACAAAAAAGTGAAAACACAAATCACAATGCAACGTTTAGTCAATAGTCGGATTCCAAACTGAACGAGAACGATTCAAATGTTCAACGTTCAAACATTGACATTCAGCCTGAAACCCAAATCAGTCATCGTCATGGCTGAACAGTAAAACAAATACAAATATACAATACGCCATATTATGTTCGGTATCCATTTCCAGTATACCCACTCGACAAAGACAGAAACATAGATAATATGTACAATACAGTCAATACTACGATAAACATAATATTATATTATGTACGTCCTATCTGTGGGCAAAATATTATTTTTTGGTCAACAGTGTACCCAACCTAAACAATCGAGATGCCGAAAGAAAAATTTTTATGTCCAAAATTATATTAATAGTAATATATTTAATGTTTTTCAATAGTTAACATATAGACATTCGATATTTTCAATAATAGC
This sequence comes from Neotoxoptera formosana, assembly GCA_022818045.1. Lineage (NCBI taxonomy): Eukaryota > Metazoa > Arthropoda > Insecta > Hemiptera > Aphididae > Neotoxoptera > Neotoxoptera formosana. The sequence goes on along the minus strand of CM040631.1, from coordinate 1,441,943 downwards.
GTTTTACCCCAGGTTTTACTCTTCACGTCGAAGGGTGTTTCGTTTTTTTATTGATCGCTTATTGTGTAATACATTTTTGTTATAAAATTCGAACTCTAATATTTTGGGTGTTCAAAAGTTCATCTTTGATTAGGACACACTGCGAAATATATTTCTTTTTGCGGTAAACTGCAAAGCACTAAAGCGTAGGAGGAGTCCCTGCGGCTTGTAGATCGTTTTGACAAACTAAATTTCTTTCCAATCAAAATTTAAATTCGTTTCAGTAGCAGCCGCAGAGTAGTAAATTTAATATAGATAATCATAAATCCAGATATGGGATCAATAGTTTTAAAGAGTCTTTCGGTTCTACTTGGTATTTTTTTCCTATTTGTAGGTACTCTGAAAATGAGTCCTGTCATCAGTAAAGAGCTGCACAAGGATCTCGTAAGAAATAATTTATGTCAATAATAAATAGTTATTGCTATTATTAGGTATAATATTATCTATGACATGATAAGTGTCATGTGTTTATCAAGGTACAAAATTCAAATCAATTAGTATTAATTATTATTTATTTACTATAATCATTTCAATATTGATTATTGAATATTTACAACATTTGTGAAACACTTTTAACTATTTGAAAACTTAAAAACTGTATCTATTAAAACCAATAATGATTTTTTAGTTAGAACAGCATTAAAAAAAAAAATTCTTTGCTATTATAGTTCTACTACATAGGTGTACAAATTAAAATTTTTAATACATAAAAATAAATATTTCCCTATGTAATTAGTATTTATTTTAATTTTCTGTAATAGTCATAATTCATTTTAGATTAAATGTTTTACACAAATATTTTAACTTCAGTTGAAATTAATATAACATAATATCAAGATACAGTGAATTTTGAATTGAAATTTATTTTTTCTTTAACCTGTTAATCATATATCTCCTTTTTTAAGTTTAAATAATCATTTATGATAAATATATCTATATTCAATAAACTATTGCCAACATTGCATATTACTATGTATATTTTATTATAGATACCATTTTTATTTTTATAAACAATTAAAAAAGTAAATGCAAAAATAAATTATAAAAACTATCAGGTACCTAGGCCTGACTGTTTTAATGTAAATTTAATATAAATCATAATTTAAGACATTATTGATTTATTGTACCTAATATGTAGTATGCAATTTTAATTTATAACACTAATTAGCTCATTGAATCAAAATGATTAAGATAACAAAAATGTAAACTTATTTTTATAAACATGAATATTGTGTAGTGTTTTTGATGAATCTATTTGTGGTAAAATGTGCTTATTGGCAAAATGCCCGGGTATGAATTTAAAATATTTGGCACTGGCGTAAATTTGTTTTAAGATTCTACCAAAATATATAAGTATTTACTATTTATCAATAGTTAATTCAGAAACTGAAAGGTTTAAAAATACATTTATATGAGTTAACCATCATTATTTGGCTATTAAATTTTTTTTATTGTTTATTGAGAAGTAGGAGGTACTTACCTAAAATGTAATTAATAAAAATTAGAGCTAATTGTAGCAAATGGTTTATTCATCTCAACATAGACCATTCATCAATAATTATATTAATCTAGTTTTAGTTATACAACAATAATTTTTTTTAAAATAATAAAATATTTCATTTATTGATTAAAAATACATATACTTATGTAGAATGCATATCTATTTAATATGACCAAAATATATTGCCTAATCAATGATTATTTTATTGTAAAAATATAATTTTTTTTTCAGCGAAAGGATTATGTCAAGTATGCCAAAGTATTTCCATTGTCCAAAACGATAGACTTTAAAGTGCCAGCCAAATGGTACAGAAGAGCTGTCGGTGGTACTGAAGTATTAAGTGGTGTTTGTTTGGCATTTGTTCCTTATAGTAAGTATTTGACAACAAAATTAACTAGTCTCTTTAGCCCATTTACAAGTTTATATGAATATTCTAATTCTTATGGTACATTTTTTTTTAATTTAAGGAAATGTTAAACAAGGGGCAAATATAACTCTTTTGATGTCACATTTATTGGCTGTTTATACACATTATGCAGCCAAAGATAAATTTGAACGAATGGCTCCGGCACTAGTATTTTTATTCATGTTAGCTGGACGGTTGGTTATTGATTATCAACTGAGACGCAAAGAACTGGCAGAAATTGCTGAACCTAAAGCTCAAAAACAAGAATAGAAAGAAAATAACTTTTCCCAAACTTAGCTCGTTTTTATTAAAATTTTTGCACATTAATTATTGTAAGGATTTGTTTTAACTAAAGCTTGGGAAACACAACCCCTGTTCCATCCCTCCATAATATGATAACAAATTTTTGTGTTCATTTATTCTAGTCATTTATGTTAGTACCTATGTAAATAATTTGTGTGTAGGTGTAAATTAATTTTTACATAGTTTTTTTGTTTTTTTTTGATCAATTTAAACGTCATGTATATTAAAAATAAAAATAATAATTTAAAACAATGTATACATATTATGAATACTATTATAATAATTAGTAAGTAATAACTATGAATCTTCACCAGTTGTTAGTAATTTCAGTGCTTTTTGTAAATTTTCAATGGACTCAGAAACATCATCATAGGTTAATGCACTAGCAGCAAACTTGCAATATTTCTGTGCTTTAGTGATTTGAGACGGTGTCAGTTGTATTCCATCTAAAATGTAAAAAGTACCATTGTTGTTAGATTATTTTGGAAATAAAATATTATCTATATATTTTGTTAGGTTAGCTATGTCTACATTTTAAGCATTTTTTACTAAGAATTAATACAAAAAATTATTTAGGAAAATTATACCTCTGAGTAAATTTGGTCTTCCTGGTATAGTTGGCTGTATTTCTGTTGGACTTATTGTGGACATGTTTGGTATTTGTCGATACTCATTAGGAGTCGATGCAGGATAATCTGAAATTATAATTTTATTATATAGTTAAAGTTATGCAGGAAATTCAAATATATGTTAGTTTTATGTTTTCTCATTATTAGTATAAATATCATACTAACCTTGGTATGTAGGTGTTGTAGGAGTTACAGGAACAAAATTATTTGGTGGTTGTTGAATATCTTCTCCTTGATTTGGAAAGTTGAAACCAATTTGTCCACTTTCTGTAGTTGGTGGTCCAGGGATAGGAGTCTCGCCATTTTTCATGCAATTATGTATGTATGTAGCCTTCCATTTTGCATATTTTTGAGTATTTGTGATCTCTTCAGAAACATCTCCAAATACACTTAAAACGTCCATTAGTAGTCCAGCAGTAAAAAACAATTTCACTATATTCCTAATCAAAACAAAAACGTTTAAAAACAAAAATAAAATAGTATAGATAATTTAAACCTACTTATTATAATTTTGCTGATGATCCATTCCGTCTGCACAATTAAATAATTTTATTGCATAATTTTCTATGTGTGCTTGAGCAGCAGTCTCATTTGTGATCATGTCATTATCTTTTAAATTATTTTTTTGTTTCTCCAACCAATCCATTAGAGACACTAAAAACATTTTTGCGTCCTTCGATGATTTATCTAGTGTCAATGCAGCTTGTAGGGAATACAGCCGACCTAAAATAAAACAATTACTATCATAGTTCAATTAATTACATTTCTCGATGTCAAATAACTTACACCAATAACTGATTATTGGATCTTTAGAATCATGTTCTACAGCGATTTTTAGATGATGTAGAATCTTCTTTAGACTTTCCGGACATTCGGGAATTTGTGCCATACTATCTTAACGATTAAGATGTTTTTTCGTATTGAATTAAAAAAACGAGTGACGAGTAAATAACGAATAAGTAATGATTAATCACTAATCACCAAGAACGGTGATCAAATGCTGGAGGAATTGGTCCGTGGAGGACACAGTTGTATATAAATGATATTATTATAGTTATTAATTTATTATCAATTATTTATCATGAATCATGATATAGTTATTATTTAGTCAGACGCAGGGTGGATGAAATCCACATAGATCTTGGTCCTGGTACAATACTCTGGTATATAATACCGTGGATAAAGTATATATTATGGACGAAAACGACGACGAACATACAAAATATCCCAACGCGAGACTATAGTGATACGATATCATTACGTGACAGCTCAACTAGTCGTTGGCTGCACCGCTTTTATCGTTTCGATTGGTTGGCGCGTTGTATCAGTATCACGGTGCTGTGCAATTTTTTTTTTTATGGATACCTAGTCGTCTGTAGTTGAATTGACTGTTCTTATTTCTTAAACACATTGCAAACTGTAAGTTTGGCAATTTTTGTTTATTTTATCTACGTACACAAATAATATAAGGGCATTGACGCATTGTGTTTGAATTTTTTATTTTACGATACGCAGACAACATTTTTTATTCGTCGTTATTATCGTACGTTTTACAAATAGTTTAACTTCGACATGAGTAATAATAATAAATCGGCATTATTTGCTTGCTCAAAGTGTTTCAAACGGCACCCGTACGAAGATTTGTCTTCTGGGCAACAGCTTTGTAAAGTACGTATATTTAGTGCAATTTTTCGTTTCATATAATCGCCGATAGGTGACCTCAAATATTAATATAAATGCTGTTATTGTGTGTTAAAGGAATGTCGAGGATCATATCCTGTAGTCAAGTGTACTTATTGTCGGTCCGAATTCCAACAGACTGAGTAAGTAGTGACACCAAATAATCTAATAACAAAAAAACTACCTAATTAATCTCATAGACCCTATTAAAAATGAATTAATAAATCATTTGATTTCATAGTTGTAAACTTTTTAATAGACTATTATTGAACTATAAGTAATTCCTAGTAGCAAGTAGCTACATATTGATGAATGCGTGTTTCAAAAGCTTATAATTATTACATTTTAAATTTTTAGCAAATCAAACACAAGTACAATTTGTAAAAAGTGTGAACAATTTGTATCTCAATATGGTAGACCAACAGCATGTAGTTACTGCAACATCATAGCTGCATTCATTGGCCAAAAATGTCAACGTTGTGCAAATTCTGAACGAAAATATGGTCCACCTGTAACTTGTGATCAATGCAAACAAAATTGTGCATTTAATAGGAAAGATATGGATTGTGAAGTAAGAATTTGAATGGTATCAACATTTAAAAATACATTTTCTTAATTATGATTTATTATATTTCAGTTGCTTGATGGAAAAGTATTATGCTGGTTGTGCACTTTATCATTTAAACGAGCCTTAGCAAAAACTAAAAAAACGGACGCTGAAATGAAACTGTTAGTAAAGAAACGTGATGGGTTAGTACTATAGTTAAACACTTAAAACCAATGTGGCATTGAAAAGTGTTAGAGTCTTATTCAAACTATTAAATATTAATTTCCAGGTCCAAAAATAGGAAAACTAAACATACAAATGTAATGAAACTGATTGACGATAGTGGTCCAGATTTTGCTTTCCCTCCACCTTCAAAAATGTATCGAAATTCTCATAGGCATGTTGATGTAAATTCTGATAATGTAGTGGTTATTACTGATCTTAAAGAACAAATACAATTGTTACAAAAACAATCTAATCAAAAGAGTTGTCAACTGTTAAACAAAGAGAGATTTGTAAGAGATATTAATATTTTTTTTTACAAATGAAATAAAAATATTTGTTTTTTATCTATATACTAGTAATTAACAATTTTTTTTATTAGATAACCGAATTGAAGGCTAAACATTTTACAACAGAAAATGAATTGCGCACAAAAATGAATTCGGACAAAAAAGAGTACAGTAGAGAAGTAGAAATGTTACATAGTAAAATCAAGTGTTTGCAGAAAGAAGTAGCTACGTTATCCAAAAGTGGGGGTAAACGTAGTGTACATCTTCGTAAAGAACAAGATAGTGGTAGTGGTACTGATAGTCCATCTGTGACATAGTTTTAGTGCTGTAAGTACTACTAAGTTCATATTATATTTGGAATGTACTTTGTGATTTATTTAGTGATATACAATTTTTTTTTATTAGTTGTATAGACATAATAAATATATGTCATCTACCTATACAATTTTAACCTATTTTCAAAGTTAACTGATTAATCTTATTTCAATTTTGTTTACATTTTCCTTTTACTCCTCTACATTTAATAATTGCTCATCTGAATTACTGTTAGTAAGTAGCTCTGTATTTTAAATTATTACATAAATGTATTTGATTTTCCTACTTTTAAACTTTAAAATTATTAATCATAATTATTTTTTTATATTATGAATGTATTTTTTAAATTTTAAGTTATTTTGAAGATAAAAATTAGAAGCCTTAAAATTAACTACTTACTTATGTTTAAAACTTGGAACAACTTAATTAAACAATTTTTTTAAATTTATATTTATGTATCAATATATATTTGTGTATTGTCTGTGGCCAAATGAACACAAACTAGATTTCTATTATCGGTTGATTTTTAATTCATCTGTTTGTGCAATTATTTTATTTTAATTAATTTGTCCTAGAACAATATTTGTAATAAAAAAAATGTGATTTAAAAATACATATTTTAATAGTTATTACTGTCTAAGATTGTGAATAGTAATTTTCTGCATCTTTTAAAATTTATTTTAGTAAATACAGGTATTCATTGGAACTATCTATTGAAATACATTAATCATAATATACGCATCTATTTATTTAAAATAGATATTCACATAGCTGTAGGAAAAGTATAAACATTCTTGTTCCTAAAATAAAAATTGTTCATTGTTAAGTCATAGTTACTATTATACAAAAATTAACCTAAAATGAAATATAAGCTGTATTATAATAAAAAAAATATTGTATCATTTTGCAACCCTTATAGCAACCCTGCATGATAAGAGAAAAAATCAATACCTGTAATCTGTTGAGTTGTTCTCTTAACAACTACTGCCTAGTGGGCTCTACTGGCACCACTCACCATCAGTCTATGCGCTTTAGTCACTGCACTCAAAACTGATTCTGATACAGTCTCGACAATATTTGTTTTTATAAAACAGACTAAAATAATAACCTAATTTTAAACCTAAGACTAAAATTTGTTTTAAATTAATTTAGTAAGTTTTTTCATTATGACTTCTTTTGGTTTTGGTCTTAGTGAAATAATTAATATACCATCAGTTTTGAATTATAATAGCACTAACAGTTCGTCATTTATTGAACATACAGGTAGGTGTTTAACTGAATACAATGCTTCCTTAAATCTGAAATTAGTATGAGAGTTTTGGATGATCCATGTATCTATCTATTCAATAAAATATATAATGTAAACAATTTTTTCAATTTTTTTTACTGTAGTTTGGTGTATTGATTGGCGACCATCACAACATTGGATGTTTCAAATAGCTAATATTTTGTTCTTTGCATCATATTCTGTACCAACTAGCTATTATGGCATATTGTTTATGCACTCAACTTTAATTGCAGGTACAGTCTAAATAGAAAAAAATGATTGAAGGTATCTACATTATTGTTATTTTCTTGTTCGCTATTTATTTAAAAATTATTGTCTTACCCACATCGATGTGTTCTTGGTACCTATTAAATATGCCAACAAATAAAAAATCAATGAGTATTTGATCAATAGGTTCTTAATTTTGGTTTTAGGTTTTCTTATACTCATTACTTGGGCATGGAGAATAGTGTGTGCACCTGATTTATTCACTTGGAATTTATGTTTTCTTTTTATTAATATTCTACAACTAATTTATCTTCTTTATCAAAGAAGACCGATTAATTTTAATCCAGAACTTGAACAAATTTATCGTAATATGTTTAAGCCTTTCAAGGTAAATTATTGTCAATAACTATATTGTATTCTATTTAAGAATAAACTACCTCTTATATGAAAAATGACTGAAGAACAACCACCTATTTAATTCTTAAATGGAATAGAGTATAACAATACCCATATTATTATTGATTTCACTAACCATATAGATAACTAGAATTCAATTCAAGAAATTGGTGAGTGAACAATTTGCTCAGATTGTTACGTTACACATTGGTGAGGCTTATGCCATGCAAAATATCACAAAAACTGATCGACTTGGACTGCTTTTGTCAGGAAAAGCAAATGTTCTCCAAGATCATCAACTTTTACATCCCATAGGACCATGTGAGTTTTTGGATTCTCCTGAGTTTGAAAGCAGAGGTTCTTCTGAAGACAAATTCAAGGTGAATGTTATGTCTTTAAAAAAATATGATTCATTATTAATATTTACTTTTTTTTTTAGGTTTCTGTTATTGCTGCAACAACTTGTCGATATATATTTTGGCAAAGATCAGCATTAGAATATTTGTTTGTGAAAGAAACATATTTAGCCACTGTATTAGCTACTTTAGTTGCAAAAGATATAACCATTAAACTTTACTCTATGAATAATAAAGTAGAACAATTAATGTGCTCATATAAAACTGCTAAATTAATGTTATTTTTTCATTTTTAGATTATGACAGAAAAAGGATCACATTTAGATATCAGGTTACCAAGTATTACTCCAGCTTTAGCATCAAAAGAATGTAAGCCACCAATTGTGAAAACATTAAAAAAACTAGCAATGATCTCATCACATTGTCCTAAATCACCTATACCAGCTGGTAAATGTATTTCATAAATTTTTAATTTGTGTTTTTGCATTCAGTTAAATTTATTTACCTACCTATACCTTGCGATTTTCTAGTTATAGAGCATTTATAACTGTTATCTAAAAGAAAAAAGTTTATTATTACTACCATACATAACAAAATAAATACATTTTTATAATTAACTACTATGTTGACAAATGACACTTTTTTGTAGTATAAATAATTTATCAGGACAGTGAAAAATATTTTTACCAAAGTTTATATTCTATATATTTTAATTTCAGTTATGCCGCACTATTAGTTTAAATTATCCCCAAGTTAATATAGTACCAATTTACAAACATTTTAGAATTTCAAATTCTTGAGTATTTTTAACATTTTTTTTTGCATACTATATTAGACATTTAATATGTAGATACTAGAAATCTAAACAAATTGATTATAAAAATATGTGTTTATAGTTTTAATTTTAGAAGTAAAATGATAAAAGTAGGTGGTAGGTACAAGGTACCTACCTAAATTGACCTACAACTCATAGGTAACTTATACGAGTAAGTTATAAACAAATAATTGTGATATTAAAATAGTTTATAAAAATATAATTTATAATATTTATTGTATGTAATATAATGATGTTAACTATTTGTTGTTTTTGTTGAATAGGTATGTGATGAGTGTAAATTTATTTGATATGATAATTTCATTTGAGTACCGGCATGTATTGGTTATATCTAACTTTATTACTCTAAACTTAATCCTAGATTATCTTTTGCTAAAATAATAATTCTAACCAGTAGACATATTATATTACAAATATTAAATAAAGCGGTACGGTCTACAACATATTAAATTAGTAAAATAGCCAATATGTACATAGGTATATACCTATATTACATATTTATAAATATACCTACCTATGTGGAATGTTTGATTGGTGACTGCCATAAGCCGGGTTGAAGTTTAGATAATATTTATATTAGCCAGTAGACATAAATAAAAAATGACATATTTTTAAAAATTTATGGAATTTCTTTAATATGTTAATGAATTCTATGCAGGAAATGGGTATGAATAAAAAACTGAATATTATTTTAATAAAAAAACATTGTAATACCCTACTTCCTACAAATACCTGTAATAATTGTAAACATTTTTATTTTTCTTAAATAATACCTGTTATATACATATGTATAGTATATTTAAGTAGGTATATTTTATAATAAAACATAATTCATATAAGGTTCCAACTACAGCTGACGTTATAGCAGATTGGCTGGCTGCTTTCTAGTGTGATATACCTACCTTAAAGTAAAACAAGATTTAATTAGTTAATCATTTTTTATTTTTAGCGAAATTCCTAGCCTGTGGATGTAATTTAAATAAATTGTTTTTGTTTTTATATTGATTCCTGCAAGTGTATGTGGTGTGTTTATTGAGTATATATTTTGCAGTTTTAATAAATTGTAAACTTTAGTGTTACGTTGTATTTTGCATGCTTAAATGTATTTTGCACTTAACTATCTATTTTTTAATTGTTTACAATGTTTATGATTTATATATTGTGTTTTGAATTCTATAAGTGCACTAAATTATCCGACTGATCAGGACGGCATTGAGGTCTGGTTATCGTCAAGTGGTTCATTTTATAGTTGTACATTTTTATACATTATTTTAATATAACCCAATAAGAATTTTGATATTTATATAACACACAATGCCATGATCTAATATCTATACACAATTATTATTTCAAATTAGGTATATTTTAATCCACATTCCACAGAAGAACATATTAAAATATACTCGGTGATTGCCTCATCTCACTGCCGTTCTACTATTCAGTATATTATGTATAAATAAATTTAAATAACTTAAAAGCATTTAAATTTTGTTCGGTATATCTAAGTGAACACCATATAAAATAAAATATCATACGTCACATGTAAAGTTGGAAATATTAGAAAATTATATTATTTTGTTACAATAATTAGTTAGATACCTACCTATTTATTAGACATGATTTAAACCTATAAATACATTAACATTAACAATTTGAAGGTAATATGTTATATATTAGTAACATAATATCTAAAATTTTCATTTTTATAACCATTTTAAATTATTTTAATATACAAAAAAAAAATTACAGGACTTTAATGATGTTCAATTAAAAGAAGGAAAAATAATGAATACAATTTTTTTAAATGCCTACCTAAAAATAATTGTTTTGTAAAACTAATGATAAATGATATACCTAGTGTAGTAAATCATTTTATTGTTAATACAATAGTTGATAAATCACTAATCAGTAAGTAAATAATAAAAAAAAATACCTAGTTTTTATTTAAATACATTTATTATTTATACAAAAAAACTTACTTTAAAATATTTATTGCTTCACATATTTTTAATAAGAATAAATTACTTTAATTGATAAACCTAATTAGGTATTTTGATTAATACAAATAGAAATTGTTAGGCTTGGTTTTATTTATTTTTACCAGTGAAAATCACCAAATGCGATACATTGATTATGGATAAATGCCAGACGACCAATGGAAAATTCAATCGAATGAACTTGGCCAATGAAATGGGTAACACTGGAGTGGAAAATTGGCTTGAGAAAACTTCAAAATATCACAGTTTGGAAATGGCAGATGATGAATAAATGACAACTATCATTAGCTATTATTTTATAATTTATTTATTGTTAACATAAACAAATGTTTGCTTTAAAAATAAATTTATATTATTTTTCAATTGTGTTTAATTTATCCCTGGAGTAGGTTAGGAACAGGGATAAGTCAATATCACTAAAATACAAAAAATACCTACATTTTTCTAGTAGAATATATTGTAGGATCTATTATATATTATACCTATATACAATGGTGTGCTGAATAATTTTTAAACTTAAGGCAGAACAAAAAATTAAGAACTCACCAACACAAAATATAGATTTTTATGTCCTATAAGTAATTTTTTTACAGCCAAAAACAAAATTGTTAATATATTTAATTATATTATATCTCTTTTATTTGTAAAATATATCATATACCTACCCATTTTAGACTAGAGGTAATTGCCTGAAAAATACCTTCATAACGCTACTGAGAATATAATATATCTTAAAAACTTGTCTATTACAGTCTTATAATATTGCGGTTGCGTACATATTGCATTTATATATTTGTCTGAAGAACAGACTCAATATATAACAATTTATATTTTTGTCAGTTATGATTCATGTCTACTGCTGAATGGTGATAATATTATTATTAACTACACACTGATTTTCGGTTATTCAGCGAATTTGTATTATAACACTCATCTGTCAATGTCATCTCATTTTATATTTTGTTTCTGGTGCAATCGTATTAATGATAAACTTTTAATGTCCGTGAAGTTGGCCCCCCGCCCAGACTTTGTTCGATCGATTCGAAAAATATGCCAATATCTAGTAAATTAATTGAAAATTAGTTTTTAAAATTTACAAATCAATGTTTTTCAAATCGCTCCGTCAAAGTCGGCAACTTTACGGGCATACACTTTTATTTAGTACTTTGAAGAAATTTCAACAAATATTTGTCAATTTTCAAATTTGAAATCATATACCTAATACAATACAATATGTCATTCATAATAGATTCTTTGAAACTTAAATACCATTTGAAAAATCAAAAGTATTCTTAGACTTACAGTCAGTAGTAGATTTAACAAGAAAAAATAATGAACAATTGCACCCAAGAATTCAGAAAATACCTAACCTGTGGAAGACTTCAAACATAAAAAAAAATTAAAATTGAAAAAATAATTCGAGTAGTTAAGAGTTTTAGGCCCAGTTAAGTCTTTTGAATCCGGATAAAAGGTCTTAATGCAAGAAAACAGTTTGAAAAAAGTTAATTATTTGTTAAGTAGGTATCAAAAAACAAATTAAAACTTTATTAGGTAGGTATATCGTACGAATGACTATAACTTATAAGTAAGAACTTCCAATTTCTTTTCCAAGTACAATATTATAATTATTTCATAACCCATTTATAATAAATTATATTTAATAAATAATTAACTTTTTAAATAAATACGTCAATATTATATCGCAGGACATTGTTATAAGACATTGTTAGTAATATAGACATATAGTATATTTTAATCTATTTTATTCTATTTTTTTTGATAAATAATACATCTTTTTAAAATATATTAAATGATATATTATATATTACATATCAATATATTATATCATATTAAGTATAATTTGACTTGGTGAACGTATTATCGAAAATATCTATAAAAAAAATAAAATAAAAACCGAATTGCCTATAAGAATATAAATAACTCAAAATTACTCAAAATATTTGGAAAATGTTATCAATTATAGAAAATGAAAAAATAAACATATATCAAATATCAATATATAATATATAAAATATCTACAGTTATTCGTTTTTGAATTAAAAAAAAATAAGAAAATCGTTACATGACAAGTTGTTATAGTTTACGGCAATTAAATATCCAATGTCAAATTTCAAACTCTTATAAAAAATTAGGTTGATTTTCCGGCTAACCATTTCTTGTGAAATATATAGATAAACTTATGGAGAATCTTCTATTTAATTTTCAAATTTCAGGTATAAACATTTTTTTTTATAAATTTCTAACTCAAAATAGATTTTGACGAATTTTGTTAAAGTTCTGACTTTAGAAATCAGTTATCAATTATTGTGGACTTACTCTATTTTTTTTTTTAATTTTCACTAAAAACCACTTATGAGGATCCTATTGTATCAAAAATATATTCAAGTTTTTAGCCAAGCGGAACAATTTTGTGACGAAGATAATCGTTCCTAATTTATTACATTTTGACGTGTAAAAAGCTTTGAACAACTTTGAAATTTGTGAAATTAAGCTTGAAATTTGAGTAAAATCAAAGTGGTTATTCACTGCAATTTCTTAAAACATTAAAAAAAAATACTAAACATTTAAGAGCCTAAGGAGGGGGGGGATCAGCTCCCTTTACACTGCTTGTATCCTTCCCAGCATGCGTGTGCAGAGATATTGAGATATATTTTTTTTTCGATCAAATATTCCCACCCGACGAGGACGAACGATATAATATGAGCCTCTACATATAGTTAGGTTCGTTGTATATTATCCGTGATGTGCACCGTTAATGACACGCTCGTAAGAAAATACGACTTCAATATAATATGCTGACGACCATCATACCCACTATATAATATGTAGTAATAAATAGTAAACCAGCGCCTGGCAGAGTTGTGTGACGTCACCGCGAAGTCATCGTCAGCCAGTGGGCCGTCTGTGTGGTGCGCGCGTCGCGTCGGTCCGGGCCCGCCGGAAAAATCGATGCGATCTGACGTGGTATCGCAGGTAGGTATATTATATTTTGTACGGAAAAACACGACATAAACATGGTGGCGCATACAAGCGGACTGCAGTTGTGTTATATATATATATAGATTGTTAGAGCACTATAATTATTATGGTATAGGGTAAACATAATATATGTTTATAGAATATAATATTATGTAAAAATAGTCACAACGATTTTGGCTTAGCTCTCTGGCGACTGGCAAAAAAGACTCGCGATGATCGATTGATATTTTTTATATTTAAAAGATTTTTTGGAGATGATAGACCGCGTGTTGTTGGAAAGGGTGACAACGGTCGTGCCGGTTCATAGTTTTGTTATTTTTACACTGTACGATACGGCACTTCTCATGCTTATCCGCTGACAACATTGTCCGTCAGCACTCAACGATCGTTGTCTCACGAAAAATGTTGCTTTATATTTGTTTCGTGTACAGGTTATCCTTCATGTACTGCATATTATTACACAGAGGTGATGGTAGTAAAACGAAGGACAGTCTTCTAAAAACGGGACAAAAAACAGTGCCCACCGAAAAATGTCGGGACAACGGGATATGATGATAAAAAAGGGACAACCATGTTTTAAACGGGACATCTAAATTAGTAGGGACGGGTAAAAAAAGTCCAGTTAAAAGAACAAAAGGTCCGTGAAAAATATCAAATATGTTTGAAAAAAGTTAATTATTATTGTTAAAATATATCGATAAATAAAACAAAATAGATTAAAACTGTATTTTATATTTATATTGCTATTGCAGCTTATCGGGTAATAACTTTAGCTTTTCTTTTCAATATTCAATAGCGTTATTAAAATGTTATTTCATAATGAATTATATTATAACAATATACCTATTATAATACATGCTTTAATAATATGTATCATAATGTCCCAATATATTTTATTGAATTTTTCAATACTTCATAAACAGTTGGTTTTTAAAATATATATTCCCACCAATACTTTTCCATAAACTATATTGGACATGATTTTATCTGGAAAACAAATCGGAAGTGATTACCAATATTAGTAGTAATAGTAAAAAATACGGTGTTTTTTGTCTATTTTATGTTATCCTCAGACACTCAAAATATAAGTCATTTATTAGCTGTTTCCAAACACAATAATATAATATTAAGTTTGATTCGAAATTTTTTCCCCCTGACTTTTCATCCATAGGTCGTTATTATGTAGAGTACGATATTATATTATAGCCTGTAGCGTGCGTTGCAGCGGGCGCCGCCTCGCCCGCGCAGCCGCACAACCAGCCGCCGCGCTCCGCTTGTGTATTATATTATTATCACGCCGACGACGACGTTACGGCGGCAGTGCGTATCGTTCAACGCTGCACAGC
The DNA here is from genome assembly GCA_022818045.1 of Neotoxoptera formosana. Lineage (NCBI taxonomy): Eukaryota > Metazoa > Arthropoda > Insecta > Hemiptera > Aphididae > Neotoxoptera > Neotoxoptera formosana. Next base: position 1,426,586 of record CM040631.1, on the reverse strand, counting down.
AGTCACCGTTAGCGCCGCCGTTGGCGTGACGATATATTTTGGATTCACCGCGCTCGCTCTCTCTCGGTGACGGAGTTATTGAATTGTATCACCCATTGCCGCGCATGTCGTCCGAGACCAATTATCATCGGCGTATTGTACGCGTACGTCCGTTTTCCTCGCCGACGTTTGGTCGTGTGCGATATGACAGAACGCGATAACGACCATCGACGACGTCGCTGCGGCGGTGAAGACTTCGCGGCCTTCACTTCGCCAACAATAAGCAGTAAGAGTCAAAAATAAAGAAATATCTTGAAAATATAAAGATAACATTTAAGTTGAGCTATGTAATTATTATGCTTTATTATACGTGCGGATTGATTTTCAAACGTGTGGTAGGTATTATATTATTATTATTTCAAAATCAATGGCGCGAGTCGCGCGACTAATTTATTTATGATATCAGAATTGCATAGCCATTGCGCCGTGTTACACTGTACGGTTATGTATAATATAATATTATTTCTATATAGTTAAAATAAATAATAATATTATATTATAGAATTATAATGATATATTATTTATAAAGTCTATACCATTTATTATAATTACTCTGTTGTCAAAAATATGATTTGATAACAGAACTTATTGAATTTTATTCTTATCATATTATTACACACAGGTGTATAATATTATAATGTACGTATATTGTATATTAATGGCAAATATGTTATTTTTAAATAAATTATATTGTTACTGTGTTTGGTTTAAAAAAAAACAGTCGAACAAAACTTTGACCTTATTGTTGTTGCTTTATTCTACCGTACATTCGTGTATAGCCACAATTCCGATACTTTACTTTGCGTGTCAATTCGTAATTGACTAAAGCAGACACGCGCAGTTAAGACATATTTTAGAAAAGTGTAAATCTCAGCTTACAGCTAATGTAAGTGTATTCAAAAAGCAGATTTACAAAAAACAAATTTTTTTTTTTAAATTTTACACTACTATACTTTACGTTATACTTACAATTGAGCGAAAATATGTACAAATGTGTAATATTATCATGAAGTAGCAAGTGTGAAAAGCATTATTATTCACATATTACCCATTTTTTAACCAACTTATCGATGACATAGATTAGCCCAAAATTGTATATTCATGTTACCATATGGCCATATTATATGTTTTATTATTGTTATATTATTTAATAGTATAGTTGTATTTGTATCCAAAGGGCTAAGCCCGTTTACTTTTAATATATAAATATACAAAAAAAAGTCACAACTATGAACTAACTAAACACTAATATAATTGAAAATGGATGTTGAATTACAGCATACGCTTACAATATACTCATCTCAAAATACACAATTCTTCAGTAAAAAATGATCAGTATGTTATGACTTTAAACATCTTCTATTCTTCTCTGTACATTTTATACCAATTCTTCGTTCATTGTAACCAACCAAAAAATAAACGATAATTATACATTTATACCTACACGGCTACACTTTACTGTTTATTGTTAATTGCTGTAATTTTATATTTAATTAATATATACGATTAATTGATAGCCTATATACCTGCCTAGAACAAATTTGTAGTTATGGATCTAACTAAAGAAGGTTAATAAAAATAATACACGGAATTCAATTTTTATTCAACACGATACTAAAAATAAGAAACAAATTCACTAACATATAGTTCTAATACATATATTCTTGATAAATAACAAATTTAATCAATTATTATTTAATCAAAAAAAGAAAAAAGAATATTATCTTAGGCATTCTTTTAAAATAGTCGATACATTCGAGCGAAATTTATTTTATAAAGCCATATACTGACCTAACGCCCTAACGGATATTATCGTATATGTACATAATTATAATATAACCGAAAGCAACCGATACCAAGCTTCGCATTTTGTTCCTAAACAAATGACGACCTAAATAATAGCGTCGTAAAAAATCTAACCTTTTCAAAATGTCGACAAAACCCAAGAAAATGACTTCGCTTTCTACGTGTTTTTATGACAACTACTTTGGACACAAAAATAATTGTGATTAATAGAAATAAAAAAGTACACTATGTGTATCAGCATGGCGGATCGAAATCAATTCTAATGATATGTTTTTAATATACGGTTAAACACTAATAACATTTAATAATCATTCAATGCACCACACCCTACTGTAACATTTGTCAAATTATTTTACATTTTTGTTAACTGTTGTCTATCACGAGATTTTAAAATGAAATGTCAATTTTTAACATTTATTAAAAATTATCATTATCTAATTAATATGCCTTTATATAATCACGATAACTTTGTCCAGTGTCTAGTATTAATTAACTAAATACTATTTTAAGTTTTCTTAAATCTATTGAAATACAATAGATATTTATTTTATCATTTTTTTGGATGCGTAATTTTCAAATACTTTGGCTCTTTTAGTAATATTTATAAAATATATTACTTTTTTCGATTCGTGTACGCATTCGTGATAGCAATTTTGCTCTTACCCTTGTAATATATACACTATATACATTTTTCTTACAGTACAAATATATCAAAAAACACGGTCACATTTTTTTTTAAAAGTGTTATAATTTTACAAATTTTTACATTTGTTGAATTTTAATAAAATAATCTTAATATACGTATACACAAACACATTTATTTAGTTTATTTATAATTTGTATAGAGATAACCTTTTTACATTATTACATTATGTTCTTTTAGCTGTCCAGGGCAATTTGACCCAAGCAATTATCATTTATTTTAATTTTACTCATGTCCGCATTGCTGTGTGATCAAAATGTATTTTTATTATTTTTGCACTGCTATTTTAACAACTTATGAAGAGCCTTGTTTTAAATTTTCAAGAAATTTGACCAAACAAATTTTTTTTTGTTTCGGATTTCTTCCTGAACCGTTTCGGATAAATTAAAATATCACATTATCTATATACATTGTAATATTGTATAATATACAATTTAACATTATTTATTTATATTAAATCACGCCATAACTGTACTTATATATTTTATATTATACCTAAAACTATACAACATACACTGTACGGCTCACACAGCTAAAGATGTCAGGCATCAGCTACACATGTCAACATTTGTATCATAATATAACCCCAGCTACTACTACAAAAACAACAATTTTCTTTTGTTTTTTTTCTTTAGAAATTGCGACGAACATAATATCTGCATCGGTGATAAGGGCTGCAGTGCTGCCGGAACAACTGTGGAGTACGGACTCGGAAGATACCGGATGTTGATAGAACATAACATTATAACGATGGACGACAATCGCGAAAAGTCGTATAGTACGTCGTACACGATTTGATAATATCGTATACAATACATCGTATACTACAGCAGCTACGTCACAGAGCTTTGCGTGAGTACCGCCGCGGCTGTAGCAGGACGTCCGGTCGGCCACCCGGTGATGGGGCATCACAATCACAATATCACCGTCGAGTCGACAAACACACACCGGTTCGCACCACCGCCGCCATCTGCAGCTGCACTGCCTCGTTCGTCGCCGGCCATCACAACAACTTTGCGGGACGTGATCGGCACCACCGCCGACTCCGGCCGCCACCTGCACATCATCAACAGCAGCAGCGTCCGCGGGGCCGGAAACTGCACCGGCGCAACGGCGACAACCACACCGGTTGCGGCCGCGATGCAGAACGGAACGGCCGCGCCGGACCGGTCGGTCAGCGACTACTATTACTATTATGCGTACGACAACGCCACCGAGACGGCTCTGCAGTTCTTCCCGCTCAACGGCACCGCGGCCGGCGGACAGACATCGCCGTTCGGGAAATCCAACTGCCAGTGGATACCCGCCCAGCAGAGCCTGTTCCAGTTCTCCAACATATGTTTCCTGACCGCTTTCATCGTTCCCAGGAGTTACAAGTTCAGCGTGTTGTCACTCAGGTAATTATTGTTATACTATATGTCATAGGTCCGCGACGCTGCTATTGTGGATAATAAACAAATATACCCACAACAATATATACTATCTAGAAAATCCAGTATCAAGCTCCAAACGTGACCGTAGCAAATCAATCTATATAATATATCTATTATAATTTAAAATTTTTAAAACCAGATTATTCTGTAACAGTAACGTAAAATAAAAAAAAATGTAGTTTAAAGTATTAGGTATGCATAATACTATAATAGTATATATTTTATTTTTGTAATACTTAGCTGTTTTTTTAAAAATCTTTTTTTCAAAAAATTAAACATTTCAACTAAAATCTGTACTGAACAGATAAGTTTTTGATGTTTGTGAGGATATTAGTTATATCATATATGTTAGAAACACCCAAAGACTCGATCGATCGCATTTGGCTAACAATATAAATATAAATATAAATTTCGTTGAATAATAAAGTTTTAAATTCTGAGCGAAGCGATGAGTGATTTTATAATGGTATGTGTATTTTTTTTTTGAATGTGTTGACAATTTGTGGTAAAAATGCTTCAATTTTTGACTTTAATATTTTTTCTGGTAGGAAAGAGAATCTAGTTGGTACTTTGGGAGGTTAAAATTAAAAATGCTCAGTCCTTTTTATAATAATTTTGAAAAACTGGAATTTTTACACAAAACTAGTTTTTGATCAAATCATTTACTTAATTTTTATACTAGCATTTTCTATACATGTCATAAATTTCAAAATATTGTTTAGCTATTATTATATAGAATATTTGACATTTTTCGATAGGCCAAAAAGCTTGATAATTACAAGGTTTTATATAAGTTGTTATTATATTATTCGCAGACGCAATTTTCAAAGTACGTCACCATTATTTTTGTTTATATATAATTATATCTAGGACCTAGGTACTGCTATAAAAGCTTAATTTAACTGACGAACCTATGAATATTTGATCGTACATCATTGTTTAAAAACAGTTCTTAAATATTTTACAGTTTTTGTTCAATAGGTAAAATTGTATATATTAAGAGAATTTTAATTTTTCAATTTCTTAAAGTTGTAAAACTCAATTACGTTTTTTATTGTCAGTTTCATAATTATTTATACAATTACGTATTAGAATTTATAGCTGTCATAATTTATGTTTACAAATATTTAGTTGTGAAACATTTTAGTTACGACTTTGTGAGTAATTACATTATATGCTACATGACCACTCTACACTAGTTACTAAATTAATGTAACAATCCTCAATTTGTTAAAACGAAAAGTTTTAATGGTTACATTTTAGTTTGTACACCAATCCAAGAATAAATTAAATAATGTTACATACCTACTGATTGGAATGTCAGAATAGATCTAATTTTTTTCTCGTGCATGTATTGATACTACACATAGCGTAACTATTGGCGCAACTAGGGGGGGGGGGGTGCTTGGGTGTTCTAAAGCACCCTAACCCATATTTAAGCACCCCTGGTCCCTGTTATAAAACACCAAAAATAATGTCAGAAAACAGCGGTTTTATTATTTTGTAAAAAAAAACTATTCAAAAAAAGGATTATCCTAACTTTAACAAGTTATTTCAAATTGCAGTTCTATTAAGTTCTGAAACACGTGAAAGCAGTTTTCCCAGTATGCAACGAATTAAACATTATTTGAGGTCTATTTTAAATATTAAAAGGGATGTTGCAAATAACATAAAAGTATAAACAATGTTAGATAAGTACAGCACAAAAGCAAGGAAACTAGTTTTAAAATTACTTTTAACTAGGTATACATTTATAAAATAATACTAGAAAGTAAGTATTTAAGTAAACCTAAGTAACTAATTTATCATCAAGTAAATAGGCTTACACAATTTAAAGTTAGTATGTTTAAAATTAATACTGCATAATTTATACAAACAATATATTCTAAAAATCGACAAAATGACATATCAGCTTCTGCCATCATACCAAGGATATAATATGTAATATGACTTTATAGCCGGCAATCGTCTAGCGTCGTTTTTTTTTAAAAAAATATTTTATAATATAAATAAATGTAGATAATGATAAAATAACGTTTTTATATTGGTAAGAATTTATGGGATAAGCATTGTACATATTCAAATCTACTTATTGTGTTCAATTGAAACAGCTGCATTTTATGGCTGATTTCTTTTTCTTTTTCTTTTATACAATTTCTTGAATTAATTATATGAACACTTCCAATTTTTATATACGTTTCGCATTGTATATTCAACAAAATGTTTATAAATTGGTAAATGTTTGGATGGGCTGAATAAAACATTGCATTAATTTTCGAATGAAATGATTCACAACTATTGGTGGTCCTCGCCAATGAATAAGTAAATGAGGCCCACATTTCTGGAGGATATTTTGAGCTTTCAGATACCTATGGAATTTTCTAATATATAGTCAGTAAAACGTTCCACACGATAGTCTTGAGGTAAAATAGAAATTAAGTCATCGGTGAAGCAATCATTGACATCTGGCGGCAGTGGCGTACACACGGGGGAAGGGTTGGGTGTTCAACCCCCCCCCCTTTAACTGAAAAATAATTATATATTTGTATACATAGGACAGATTAAACGGATTGACAATGTTGTCGGTGTACCGTGGTACACATTTAACTCCCGAAGAGGCCATTGACGAGTTGGCAAAAAAACCAAGAAAACTAGATCTTCTACTGTAAACAATTAAATAATCGTTTTGATAAATATATATATAATATTATGTATGTATGTATAATTTTTAATATAACCCCCCCCCCCCATTGAAAATATCTGTGTACGCCACTGTCTGGCGGGTTTAAAAACGAAAGCCCAAAAAATGCAATTCATGCATGCAATTCTGTTAGAGTTTTTGGTAATTTAGGCATTATCGATGTTCTAGCATGATGTATATTTTTCCGAATTAATTGTAAGTCATAGGTATTTAATGTATCTGTGTCATTCTCTCTGAGATCTATATGAATAATTTTTGAAGGTCTCTCAACGGGATCATCTAATGCTTTGCGTTTTAGCCTATTGCTAATTTTCTGTCTATTTATTAAAGATTCACTCTGTTTTTCATGGTTATGACATATAGATTTCTCAACTATAGTACTAAATTCATTTAATTTAAAAAATGGCTTACAGTTATTTTTGCAACAAGTCCAGCGTTGGTAATTTTTCGATAAATGCTTATGAAAACGAAATTTGTATCCGTCAATTAAAAATATAGTTTTATTTCTCTCACTTAGTATAACTTCATCCATGATGCTTGGCGTACCTCGTAAACTAGAGTGTTTAATATAATGAAAAAAATGTTCGGCCTAAATAATATGTATTATATTATGATGTTATCTGACGAAAGTGACGATAAAAATTATATCGGTAGACGGTGATTATTATACAAGCGATGATAGAAATAAAATCTGAAATTCCTGACCCATAGTATAATATGTTACTATATTATCTGACGAAAGTCATAAAAATGATATGAATTATATGTATATATAGGTATATCCGTGTGGAGCGGCTTTTGACGCGCGGCACGGCTGTGCGGCATAATTTTCGCTGTGTCTGGACTCTGGATGGTTATTTTATATTTTACTCAAAATAATCCTCGGACTCAATTCGTATACAATTAGTTTCCTAACCCCGGAATCAATTAGTATATGTCTCGTTTGTACCCGGGACTCAATTAGTATATTATTTTTTTCCCGTTCAGGTATAGGGACTCAATATTAGTATACAGCGGTCCAAGTAATCGGTAATTTCAACAATCCAGGTCACCACGTGGGAGTCACCCGGTATCCCGGAGGGCCTGCATGCTGTCCCTGTATATAAATATACTTCCTATTATTATTTATTTTAACAATTATTTAGGTACTTTGTAAACCCCGGGTTAGTGAGATAAGTATACATAATTTTAGCACCCCTAAAATGTAGGTCTATTTATGCCTATGAGCGTAATTATGCTTTATAAATATGTTTTATTTATTTAAAAACTAAAATTTAACGATTTATTATACCTATGTATAATTATAATTTATAATATTATATTAATACGCTATTCTTAAGAAATACTATAATGTTATGGATACCAATATGTCATTAAATTATAATATATTACATTGCCTATACATAACATCGAAAATTGAAATCAAAGATTAACTTACTATTGCGTGTAAATTAAAATACAACAAAATATAAATGAACATTTTTGTGAATCATCCAATAGGTATAAATATTATTATTGATGTCGTCGTTGAGAAAATATTGTCAACTAAAGCGCTATAGATTAATAGTGTAAAACAAATGACAAATAAAACAAAAAAACTATTAAACAATTTAAAATGTATTCACTCTATGTTTATGTTGGGCAGGGCATTGTTGTTCTTAGGGTTTCTGATCTCGGGTCTTTGGGCGTCCACGGACGTGTGCGCGGTGGATGCGTTGCTCTGGTACGGATCACTGGCTCTGATCAACGGTGTTCACACTCTTAAACTGTGTAAAAAGCTCATGCCACCCGCACTTTCGGTCGAACTCATGGAATTGTACTTGCGGGTGTTCAAGCCGCTCAAAGTCAGCCAGAAACACTTTCGGGAGCTAACGCGGGAGGCGGCCATCGAGGAATTGTCGCCCGGAGAGTGTTACGCGGTCGAAGCGGTGACGGCCTGTGACCAGCGACTGTCTATTCTACTCAGAGGCAGGTGAGTGATACCGGTATAATTCTGCTGAGACTGGAACTCTAATGATTTTACAGGATTCGGTTTATCAAAATAAATAAAATTACAATTGCAGTTCTTCAAAACAATATTTAAAGTATTTACAAATTAGAAAATAATATATAATTTGAATATGACTTAAAGTACCTATAGGTAGTTATATGTTATTTTTTTACAATCTAGATTACACTACAGCGCATGCGTTGTCTCCGTCTTACAATCCGGTCTAGACACGATATTTTATGTACTTCCGTTCATAAACTAGGTAAACTAGTGCTGCACGGGTGTAGGAAAACAATTATTGAAACGAAAATATAATCAGTCGATAACAAAAATTATATAAAAGTTGTATTACAAATGTATACATTCATTAATTTTTGGATGAACATTGTATATTGTGTATAGTGTATTATCCAGTGTCTACAATTCTTCATAATATTTTAAGATACATTTTTTCATAAAAATAATATCGGGCCAAATTATATAATATGAGTGACAGGCCAATTCGAGTTCGCCAACCATATTAGTTTATTGCTGTACAAAATAAAATCAACCTAGGAATAAAAACTAATCATTCACAATTTATTACGACGGCACTAACCCTTCTATACATAGGTACACAGCGTTGAAATGAGTTTTATATGCTTAGGTGTAGTGTTACTTGCGAAGGTACACAGTTGCACAATATCAGTTCGTATCAATTTATCGATTCACCAGAATGGATGTCTTCAGCTCTAATGCACGGAGAAACCATGTTCCAAGTATGCCCATTATATAGTATTAATATATTATATATTGTATATTAGCTGTGCACATTTATTCAAATTTATATCAATTTTAAGGTAACGATAACGGCTGCTGAAGATTGTGTATACTTGTGTTGGCAACTTTCAAAGCTCAATCGGATATTTAAACACAGAACCCAATTGCACGCTGTACTTACTAGTATCATAGGTAAGTCAAAATTAACATTTATCTACTTAAAAATAAATACCTATTTCTCAAAATTATTTACATTACTACCTATACTTTGTATATTGTATTATAAGGATCTAATATTAGTAAAATTCTACTAAATGTAAAGGCTTTTTAATTTTCAGTATAGATCTATAATGTTTCAAGTCTCATAAACGTATATACATATCAAAATTGCATTTGAAATATAATATAGAATTTAAATTTAACAGTTTTAAAAATTTCCAAAATAGGTATCGACATAGGTACTTTGATAAACCATACAATTTACTTGTCGATTTTTTTACTTATAAAGTTGAAAATAACAAATATTTGGTCATGTGTGCACTGTAGGCAAAGACATAACACACAAAATGTACTCGCTTAACGAGCAGCTTGGTCAAGCAAAAAGTTTCGATGACCAGTCACGTGCTGCTCGCAATGACCACTGGCGGCAAGCGATTTACAGGAGCGTCAGCTACGACGCCGTCAACACGGGAACCAAAGGAACGGTCAGGTCGAACGCTTGGAAACGATATAGAGACCGAAAAGCGTCGTTGTTCGCGGATCCCGGAGAAAGTGAGTGTATTATATTAATTAATAAATATTATAATCATAGTACGTTGTTTCGTAAGAATTTGTAACTTCCCGTTAAGTAATTTATCTTGTCAATAATTAAGCAATATTTGCTAAGAATATAATATGCCATATAATAGGTATTATAGCTGGTATATTTATTAATTTAATTAGTTAAGTTGTAAAAATATGCATCTATAATAAAATTAAAAGTGAAATAGAAAAGTAAATTGATCAAGTGTTTACTTTTTCGCCTTCACGAAAAGTAATTCTCTAATAAAACGATTGTGTCCATAGAAGTATAAATCTTTATGGTTTAACGTTATTTGATAAACCTAATTATTAATATAAATCTATTATCATTATCGTCATAAAAATTTATTACGGCCTATTGATATTTGATATGAACATCGATCATCATTCAATATATTCATAATATAACATTCCATTCAATATACGTAATTTGGTCATATAGGTACCTACTTGGGCGAGACACTTTTCGACCAAAAACGTACCCTTCCCTTTTCGACCGATTCACTTTTCGACCAAATTTTGAAAAAGGTCGATTCCCTTTTCGGCCAATTCACTTTTCGACCAAAAAAATATTATTAAATAATAATTATAAGTCTTTATATAGAAAAAATAATTTTTGTTAGTTATTTTTAAATATAGTAGTAGGTTACAAATAAATAATGATAATAATCACATATTATAAGTCTTTATGTTATACATATCATAAAAAAAATATTAAAAAATATATAATAGTTGTATAAAATACTAAAATGTATAAATGAATATCTAATAATATTTATAAAAATAATTTTTAATGTCAACAAAAAAGTATGATAATAATTACAATTCCTGTCATAATTCTTTTTTTTACTCACTTTTGTTAGCACTGCTTAGGTTAGGTTGCTGGTTCACTACTTTTTAAAGTAGTGATTTGAAACCAACCTACAAATATAAAAGTCTACAAATATTTACTTTTAGGTAATTATAAAGCATAGCTATATACTGTACCTGTCGAGTTGTCCGTTTTGATAATCTAAGTTATTATTATAGGTTTTAATAATTGTCGATTTGTATAACATTAATATTGTGTATTATATTAAACTTTTTTTTTTTGGTCGAAAAGTGAATTAGCCGAAAAGGGGAGGGTACGTTTTTGGTCGTAAAGGAAATCGACCTTTTTCAAAATTTGGTCGAAAAGTGAATCGGCCGAAAAGGGAAGGGTACGTTTTTGGTCGAAAACGGCCATGCCCACCTACTTATCAATAGTATAGGTAGGTAGGTAGGTAGGTAGTATAGGTACCTATCTAACCACGTAGGTGCTATGTATGTTAATATATTATTATGTAGGTATATATTGATCCCAGTAGAAATCGACCAAGAGACGCCACTAATTTGTCACTATTTATATCTGTTTCCTGAGACTTTTCTATCTCCTTTGGGATGACGATCATTACTCACCTCTCAAACATTCCAGGTGTTTCACCCATATTTAGTAATTTTTAGTGCATCGATTCAAATATCATTCGAGGTTTATATAGGGTATGACGTATGAAAACCAGCTTAGTCCTAAAAGTGAATGACCCATTATGTATTGTTGAAGCTTAAATACTAAATAAAGGTATATAGTTTATAATAATTAAATGCTATACGTTTCGCTTAGGTCCAGTGCACGGTCCGAGGAGGTGTTGGATACCGGTGCTGACCACGCAGCTTTCGGATAGCACCACGGCGTACGCCAGCATGGATGGGCAATCGTCTTCGGCCGACGAGGAACGCGAACCGATGCTCCCCGGGGATCACCAGTCGGACGACATACCTCTGTATCGGCTGGACGGACAGCAGCAGTCGGCCGCCGCGTTGGCGTCGATACTGGCGATTCCGCCGGAGGCAGCCGATTTGGAGCTCAACGCGGACGCGGCTCAGCGACTACGGAGGCCCGGCTCGCTGCGGCGGCAAAACAGCAACACGAGTAATAGGGAAGTGATATTCGACGAGACGGTACTCTAAAATACGTATACAAATTGTAAATCTAGGGATCGAGGCTTATATTATTGCGTTTACTTTGTTTTTTCTCTTGTTGTCCATGTCATTGCTAAAAAATACCTACAAATTGTAATTCAAATTTAAGTTTTATGTTAATGAAAATGCATTTGTGCATTTTTAATAAGCAACTTTCGGCATTTTTATGTATTTCACATATTTCTACAGTAAATAATACATGTGATGTGATAAAATCTAAAATCTAAAAACATGTTGCACGGAACATCTCAATTTAGTACAGTGATAGCTGATTTTACTTGTTAGTGAATAGGTAGTAACATTGTAAACGATTTTCATCATTTCTGTATTATTTCTTTACTTGCGTGCAAACTGCAAATCTGCACGGAAAGGCTATAAGTGCCTTATTTTATTTTTAATGGGTAGAAAATAACCACAATAATCAAATCTGGGTAAGTTCGTGTGCGGAAATCGGGGGGGGGGGTGCTTAGGGGGTCTAAGCCTCCCCCAAAACAAACAGCTTTTTAGTTGTGTGGGATCGAAGCCCTCCTATTCACATTGATGTTGAAATTTTAATATAACTAAACTAGGTATATAATAAAGTTAAAACATAAGTTGTTTTCTGACATTTTCCCAATTTCTATCTTAAAAGTTAGTGTTTAGATTAAGAGCAGAGCAAAAAATGTATTGATTTTACAATAATGTTTATTTTTTTTTAACAAGGTTTATCGTAAGTAGTTTATGTTGTAACTAATAAATCTAAAAAAATGATTTACATGGATAGTTTTTAAAGACATATTAGGTTCAAAATTGGACGAAATTGGATATTTTTTAATGAAGAATAACGATGTTAGTTATTTCGTAATTTGAAAATATTTTTCGTGGGTGCTTGAACTTTTAAAGTATATTATTATATTTTATACACTCGATTAAATTTTCAAATGCAATGTTTTCTCCAAAAATGAATTCAACCTACTGTATTATTATTATTAAAATTAATTATTTTAATAGCAATAATATCTAAAAATAAACTTAGTTATGTAGGCTGACAGACCATCTAGGCACAGAATCGTTTGCCGTGTACAATGATTTTATATCATTGAATTCAAATTTAACACATCCATTACAGTGACCCCACTCGACACCAACTGTACCGCAGATAAGTACCCACTTGCTGACTTTTTTTTAGTTTAAAATAAAAATTTAAAAATTCGTTTGTTCAAATATAAAACACTCATTTTACAATTAATTTATAATTTTTAAAATAAAATGATTCAATCATTGAGTTCATTCGACCTACTGCGGTGGCACCACTAAGACAAAAGTAATTTACTAAATTTACCACCACCCATAGGAAGATATCCATAAAAATTTCAGGGGTGGCTTTGATCCCACACAACTCAAAAGCTGTTTTAAATAGGATATTTGGGTTTAAGACCCCATTGAGTTCCACCAATGCCGCCACCACATGTAGGTGGTCCTGTAATTATAAGTAACTTAATATGATAATATGAAATTGAACAATCACCATTTACCACAAAATACTATCAATTAATCATAAATTCATAACAAATTATACATCAGTTATTATTATCCAGTATTCCAGACGGCAGTCACCTATACATGGAACATTAGGATTGTCTTAGTGAATTAAAAAAAAAATAGATAGTTACTTTTTGTACTTAAAACATTAGATCAGATAGTTCCATGCACTAATAAATAATAAATTCTACTCTTTAAGTTAGAAAGTTACTTTTTAACTAGTTAGTGCCTAGCTTTTGACAATAATTGATGGAAAATACAGCGAGTGTTCAGTCCAACTAATTTTAACGTTTTATTAGGAATTATTTCGGTCTTTCAAATGCAAAAAAATTTGTTTTATTTTTTCACGGTCTTGTAATACTACTTACCAGGTGATCCAGCGTAAACACTCATTATCTCGAAAAGTCTCAACTTTTTTTGAAAGACTACACCATGAATTTTTTAATTCATATTCCATAGTAGAATATTATTCAGAGTATTTCAATACAATAAGTTCAAATTTCGTACAAGTAGTTCGTTAGTTATAACTAGGGCCCGGAACTTGATGCATTTGCATCTTTTTATCTAATGCTTGTATTCGAGGCTCTTCTTTATAGAAATATGACTTGTGCTCTGCAGAATTCAATGGTACAAAATTTATTTTGCATTTTTTGCATTTTTTTCGGGAATTCCCAGTTGTAAGGTCATTTTTTAATAATTTTAGTGCATTTCATGCATTTTTCTACTTTTGTAGGTATACCTGCATTTTTCTTCCTGAACGAACATGTTTTATTCTATATTATTTTGATAAAATTAAATATTTAAAAAAACTAACATATTATATCGTATAGCTGAATCCTTCAAATATTTACGTATTGATATTATTTTGTATTTTTGTTTCAATTTTTTTTAGGCCCAGTGCAGATGTGCGTGAGAAACCCCTGTGTTATTGTAATTTTGATTTGATTGGTTTACCCAGAATAGATTTGTAGACTATATTTAGAAAAATTTAAAAAAATCAAAGTTCATTATAGTCATTTTTGTTATTTTTTGATATTTATAAGTAATTTTAACACTTTTTTTGTGTGCATTTTTTAAAGATTTTTAGGTCATCAAGTTCCGAGCCCTAGTTATAACTTATAAGTATTTTAAGTTTAGAGCAGCTTAAGTATAGAGGACAAGATATTGACGTAGCGACGTTTACGACGTACCCCTGTATCATCTACTACGCTCACTTTAACTATAAATGCTTATAAGTTTATAACTAATGAACTACTTATAAGAAATTTGATCTTAATAGATCGAAATGTAAAAACTAAAAAAGTTAAAAAAATTTAAAAAATATTGTTTTAAAATTACATCAAATTAGGTAAAAAAAATATATTTTCCAAAACGTTAAAACTTTTTGAAATAATGAGTATAAAAACTTAAATGGATCAACCTGTATAATAAAGGTACCTATAACTACTTTCCATTTCATTACGGAATATGACTTTATTATAATAGCAAAACAAGCTATGATGCTTTGATGGCAAACATAGAAATAAAAATAAACAAAATATTAAATTCCAGTTATTTTTTTTTAAATGTGTTGAAATAAATTTTTAGTGCATCTTTGTATATTTTTTACATGAATGTCCCCAAATTAAGTTTTTTAGTTTTTTATTGTACCTAATAACTTCTTGAACCTTATAAATTACATTTATGTACATAATGTTGATTTCATTCCAAAGCATGTAAATTATAATTTTAATATAATATTATAAAATATTGTAAGTGGTTAAAATATATTATTATTATATGATGTACCTTTTCAGTTTTTGGCTGTATTACACTATCATACATGATGTTGCCTGACGATTGACGTTGTATAATAATATTTATGTTATTTTACTAAATGTATGTATATATTATTATTCATTGTTCTCAAGTCTTTGAACAGTGTACACGTCTTAAGTTGTTCTATAAATATATATAGTTTCTAAAATAATGTTAAACACCAACGCTTTACTTCAACACTATTAAATAAATAAAAAAAAAATGATATTATTGCATAATTCGTAAATAGATACCTAATGGTTAATACAAAAATAATATTATCCATTATGCAGCTATAATTTTATTACATGCCAATTATTGAAAACAAACCTATTTTTTTTTTTTTATAACAGGGCAACATTTTACATTACAATATACTCAATGGTTTTTATTTTCATATTTCTGAAGTTCAGGTAAATAATGTTCCTAAATACTTATTGAACTTGTACAAAATTAAGAAAGCAAATGATATTATCAAATATTTTTTATTTTACCAAATGCCTGGCTATCGTGCAATTTTTGAAACGAATATTAATTCTATACTTAAGGTCAATGAATTACCAATGAGATTTACTGATAGTAATAATTTTGATATTTAGATTAATTAAGTAAAAACAACAGTAACTGTAAAATATTGTTATAATATTGTACACAGTGTATTCTCAAACCAAATCAATAAATTATAAAATTTAAAAAAAATGTAATCACTTTTACTATAAATTACTGCATTTTTGATGTGTACATAAAGTTAAAATAGGTACTTACCTATTTTTATTTGTATTGATGCATACAAAGTTGATCAGTAAGAAGCAAGACAATCGCAACAAATGAATATCCTCTATGTACAAGTTGTTGACGGTAATAAATTTAATTTTGTTTTTAAATTTAACATTTAATAGGTTTTTAAAAACATGAACTATACATAAAATTTAATTGTTTGATGACTTACACTTAAAATAGTTAAAAGTACACTTAATAATAGCGATGAGCGCTCATAAATTATATTTAAAAGTTTTTGATAATACTTACAAATAAAACAAAGATTATTCAAGTAGATAAGTTTTTAACTAATTGTTATTTAAATAAAGAAACAACATTTTAATAAATTATATGTTATTTTAACTTGTGTGACTACCAGTTAAATCAAATATATTCAATTCAATTTCAAACCAATTTTTTGTTTCGTTTTTTTAGATTTTCAAGTGTTGACATGTTTAAGTGAAATGTCTTAATTAGTAAATATAAACTATTTTTATCTACTATAAAATGCTCATCACCATTATAACCAATAATTACAAAATGTGTTAAAAATAAATAAATACTATTTCAAATTAAATGCTTTTTTTTAGTTATATATTAAATAGTACATACAATATTTATTATGTTGCTCTGTGTTTAAAAATAATATTAGGAAATATGTTTTAATGATATTTTGTAGTGTTATATTAAAGCTCATCTTTCTATACCTTTAAACATTATCCTATATATCGCTACACAACTTAGGCAATCATAATGAGACTATTATTAATAAGCACAGGTTTTAATTATGTAGGAATAATAATGTGGTATTATTTCTGCTCACAAGCTAAAAGCTTGATCTTTTTGTTATTTTTAAAATGTATGAAGAAAAAAAAAATTTGGAAATGTTATTGCTATTAAATACTCAAGGTTTCAAATATATTATGTGTGTGTGTATTTTGAAATATTATTAAACTATGATATTGGATTATACTTAATAATAAACTATAGAGTTTTTATTAATGTGATTATTTTTTACAAAAGCAGCTTTTTATAAACAAAATGTATTGTATACAATATTTTCTTAGAATTGATGAAAAATAGAAAAATTGAATGTGTTATTATGTTGTAATAAGAATTAATAAAATTATATTCATCAAAACAAAAATCAAATGATATTTTTTTTTTTTTTTATTGATCTTGAAATTTAAATTTAAGTTTAAATTTCCGCTTCGACGTCTGAGGCCATTAGCGTTACAAATGATATTTTAAAAATGTTGTTTCAATTGTTTTTTTTTATTATATTTTATTCTATATAAGTACTAGAAGAGGACGTCATACTCTTTATCTTATACATAATAATATATATTCTTTTACTTTAAAGGACTGTAGTTAACTGTGTTGATGGAAAGAAATTAAATATGGGGTAGTATATTAAATGTATGATTCTATTATGACTAGTCGGTAGTCTGTAGCAAGTAAATGAACATTTGTTTATGAATCTAAAATGAAAATCTTATTGTCATTAGATCAAATAAATAGTTTATTTTCAATCTGTACACATGTCAAATGATGTTATTATTTTTAAACTACTTAAAATTTTATAAAAATTAAAGACTAATAGATAACAATTATAATTTTTAAAACAGATTTTGTTTCATTAACAAGTTTGTTTTGTAATCAAAGTTAATTTTACCATTTTTTTCTACAATATCTAATGATTTTTATTATAATTTAAGTATTTGGAATATAAAATATAGTTTATAAGCGCCATGTATATAGGTGCCCAGATGCTCGAGCACCTGTTGCAATTTGATTGGGATCAAATTTTGTTAATATTGAATAATATTCTTGAAAAAAAATTGGTTATCTAACGAATAAATTTGACAAATCGAAGGATATAATATTAATATAAGTTAAAATCTCATTAAATAAATATAAAAAAAAATATTAATGTGGATAGAGCAAACAATTCATGTATAGAGCAAGTAGCAGTATATGTTTTTGTATAGTTGATGATAATATTTAGATGTATCTAATACATCGATTTTTAGATAAGGATTAACTAATTCTCCGACAATGGTATTTGATGCTTTAACTCAATTTAAACTATCAATAACAAGCTGCCAGGGTCAGTATTATGACTGTGTTGCAAATGTAAGTGGTCATATCACTATTATTAAGAATAGATGGTTAAAGCCTTAACATACCAATCGCTCAAAAAGTCCAAAAATATAGATTGTTATTTAAAAAATATATATATTTTTCTTATTCAATATTTTATTTGATAATTGTTTCTTATATGTATAAAATTACAATGTGAATAGATTATTAATATTATTATTATTGTAGTGTGAATGACAATTGTATTGACTAAATACATTTTAATAATATTTGTCAACTGCAGGTATAAGGTAATCAAATATAATATTGTATAAGAATATTAAATATTTAAATTTTGTGAATAGAATATTTGATATTTTTGGACTTATTGCCCAAGCGGAGTGGAGAGGGGAGCTTTTCACTTAGAGCATTCAATGGTTTTCAATGAAATCTTAGCGTCTATGAATATAGTTAATAGTTAATTTATCAAAATCCACCTTTCCATAGACCTATATTATTGTCAGGTGATTAGATTAAATTACAAAATATTAAATAGATACTTGAGTAAAAACTGTTATTATGACAATATCTATGACCTTATAATATAATCATTGCATAATGTTTTCATGTCAATATATTAAGTCTAAACCAATAAAGGGAAGAATTAATTGAAAATAATTATATAACGATAAAACAAAAATAAGATTAATTTAAAAATTAGAAAATGTTGTATGTGATACAAAGAAATATCAACAAGTTTTTATTTGACAAATACATACTGATAGGTTACACAAAAAGGATTAACATAATATAAACACAAAATTTGTGTCATAAGTTTAGTTTACAAGTTACATTTGACACTCTATTAAATAATAATCAATGATTGAACTATTCTAAATAATATATGAGGTGAATTTAAAATATTGTTTTTTTTCCATTCTCATATTGTATAAATAAATATACAATTTTTTTTATCTAAAATATTTAAATATACTATATAGTATTACAGACCAGAAAAATAAATAAATCAAACTAATGAATTGGGTGGTTGACAAATACGAATGTGGAAATTATGTTTCAAACTTTAAGCATAAGTATGAAGACAATTGTGTGTTTGGAATATATTAATCTGTTTAGATGTTATATGAAATACAATTATAGGTTTAATTTTGTATAATGACATCAAGAATATTGAAAATACAAGGACAAAATCAATTGGTCTTAACTTTAATGTACATTGAAGGAAAATGTGGAAAACAGTATTATAAAACAATACAAAATAGCTAAACAAACAACAGAGGAATTATATCATTTTTAAGCACTCAACAAGCAATTGAATAACAAACACCCAATTGTCAATACCCCATTCCTGGTATAGAAATATCACTTATATAAAACCCATTGAATAAATGAACAAATAATACTCTTTGATTATTTAGATTTATAATTATAGGCTATAAGCAAAAGGTAACTAAATTGATAGGTAATAATTTAAAACTAAGATGAAATACAAAAGTGATTATGAATTTTATTTGTCTTACTCAAATTCATCAGCTATAAATAAATTAATATAAATGTACAGCATTTTGTCATAATTATTTAATGTAACAAATTAGTATTATTACACTATGAATAGAAATTACATATAATGCTTAATATTCTTTTTTCCTTTAAATACTCATTTTTAATGAAGATTTAGAGCTATATCTGAACATAAATATTAGATGATTTATAATCTAAAAAAAAAAAAAACAAAGCTTAGAATAAAAAATAAAAAAATTAAAACATACTTTGTTTGAAATCAAAATTCATTAATACATTTTACATAAATAATGAATTTAAACTATAATGTAATGACATTCAACCTAAATGTAAGAGGCATATCAATTCATAAAAAACTTTAATTCACTTTTTTTTCTAAACTTTATAATATATATATTTTTTATGTATCAGTTATGATTTATACTTTTATTTACCGCGTATTTATGACTGAGACCACCAATCTTGAGTTGAAGAATTTCCATTGGGAGCTGCACCACCACTAGAGTATGATCCTCCATAATTACCACCACCATAAAATCCACCTCCTATAGGGTAAAACAACAATTAATTGTACATAATGTTGAATACTACAACGCGCCAGCAAAATAAAATTTGATAAATGCCAAACATAAATTATTTAAATTACCATTGTTACTGCCACCTCCATAATCCCTACGAGGTGGACCAGAACTACCACGTGATGGTGGCATGCTGCTCGTAGTACGATAATCTCGAGAACCAAAACCGGCACCACCAAAACGACTTCTGTAATGTTCAAGATATAAATTAAATAACTTTAAAATAGTATTAAGTTTTATAAAATATTAATTATTATAAAAATTTGAAAACATACCCTCCTTTTGATCCATTACTTCTTCTTCCACTGCTCATTCTGAAGTCAGTCGCCATACTTTCCAACCATCCAGGTAATTCCTGTTTTGATTCAGTTATCAATTCCATAAGGTCTCTAGTTAAATTGCGATTTTTGTCATTGAAAAATGAAGTGGCCAAACCTTTTGAAAATTATAAGCCATTTCATGATATAATTAGTTACTACCAGTTAAATTATTTAATTCTTGGATAAACTACAAGAATTACATAGAACTCACCTAAGTTTCCCATACGACCAGTACGTCCAATACGATGCACATACTCCTCAACGTCTGATGGTAAATCATAATTAATCACATGTGTTACATGAGGTATATCTAAGCCTCTAGCTGCAACAGCTGTAGCAACTAAGACCGGTGTGTTCCCTGATCGGAAACTTTTTAATGCATCCTCACGTTCTCGCTGTGTTCGGTCACCATGAATAGAGGTCACTGGATAACCGTTGGAATACAAAAATTCTTCCAATGAATCGGCGCCTTTTTTAGTTTCAACAAACACTAATATCAAAGACTCAGCAGGTTCTGTAACCAGGAATAAGAAAATTATAAAAATGAAAAAAAAAATTTATTTAAAGTTACTAACGGGATCTAATTGGAGTAGCATTTAGTAAATCTAATAAATAGGATCTTTTGTTTCGGTCTTCTACCCAAACAATTTTTTGTGTTATATTTTCAGATGTTGATCCAACTCGACCAATAGCTAAGAAGATATAGTTGTCAAGAAAATCTCTAGCCAACATCTGTAAGAATATTGATAAACATGTTAAAGAAAAAATTTATAACTTTAATTTGAGTTATTCCATTTACTTGAATTTCTTTAGGGAATGTTGCAGAGAACATCAGAGTTTGTCTGTCACCTGGAGGAGGCATAGAATCCTTCTCAACAATACGCCTTATTTGTGTTTCAAAACCCATATCTAACATTCTATCAGCTTCATCCAAAACTAAGTATCGACAGAAGTCTAACCCAATTTTACCTCTCTCCAACATGTCTACTAAACGACCAGGAGTAGCCACTAATAAATGGCACCCCTGTTCTAGATCACGGATTTGGTCCATAACGTGGGAACCACCATAGCTGTAATCATCACAACAAATTTTTAATAAATAAATAATTATTACATAATACCTATATAAATAAAAAACAATACTTACACAACACAAGGACGCACTCTAGAACGATAAGCAAACTTCTTTGCTTCATCATATATTTGGGTAGCTAATTCACGAGTAGGAGCTAATATTAAACCAAGAGGATATTTACGTCTTGACTGTAGCTGTTAAACATTCATTTTAAGAAAATATCAAAAATAATTCTTAAATATACAATTGATTATTATCAAACCTTAGGTCCAACATTGTATGCAGCTGGCCCCTTTTCATAAATCTGATTAAGTATGGGAACCAGGAATGCAGCAGTTTTGCCTGATCCAGTTTGGGCACAGGCCATAACATCACGACGGCCAACAATAATTGGTATAGCGTATTTTTGAACTGGAGTTGGAGTATCATAACGAGTCAATGCAATATTCATGCGAATAATATCTGTCAGCTTAATGTCGTCAAACTACAAATAAAATATAATGAAAACATTTAATTGTTAAAATTTGATACATATGATATATTATCCTTGAAGTTAATTATATTAAGTTTACTGTATTAATGTGAGAGGGTATATCTTCACCAGTTGCTTCAACTGGAATATCTTCATATTTATTGAAGTTAATGCCTGTACTACGATTTCCAAAAAGTTCTTCTTCCAAACGTTCATCAGGGGGGAGTGGTTTTGTCCAATCTTGATTAGAAGCGCTTGATTCATCCCAGCGGCCACCTCTTCGATTTTCTCCAGATCTATGATAATTATTGCTATTAATGATTTTTGAGAATATAATTTAAAAAAAAAAAAATTATGTATCAACCTTCTTCCATCACGTCCACCACCACCTCCTCCTCCTTCTTGCCATCTGCTGCCTCCTCCTCCACCACCTTGATTGAAACGCGACCAATCGCCGCCATCTCTATCATTGCGGTAATTGCCTCTATAACCACCTCCGCCTCGTCCGCCAGCATAACCGGAACTCGATGATCCATTGTAGGAACGATCTTCATAATCATCTCTACGACCACCACGACGGTCGTTTCCTACAAAGTTGTTATATCCTTAATAAGTTAAAATTTAAAAAAAATATAGATTGAAATAAAAAAATACCTGATGCTTGGCGAGGTGCGTTAAAATCTCTGTCGTTATCAACACTTTCTATAACAAACCAAAATAACTTGTTAATATACCTAACTAATTATTTAACAATTAAAAAACAGGGCATATACAACATACTGTTTTAAAATTATGTTTAAAAATACAACAGAAAATCAAGTCTGTTTATATTTGAATTCAAAGAAAATGATTAATTATTTGATGTATTTTTATAATTCAATGAGATAAGGAAAACTAAAAGTGGGTATCCAGCCATATTTTGGTCACAGTGGACTATCATTTCATGATAAAACAGCTTACTTATCTAATTAAAAATGCAGCTATAAATAATATTTAAAATAGTATGTTCAATATTTATATGGTAGATCTAGAATAAAAGCCAAGTGGAGAAAATACTTATTTTTCCAGTATGTATAATAATTTATTTCATAGACGTATTCACTTTTTTATAACACAATTTACAATTATTGTTTGGGAATAAATAATTCACATTGAAAAAAATATTCCAAATCTAGAACATGTGTGAAACAGAAGGTATTTTATACAATAGTTTATATTTTAACCGTCAAAACATTCTAAAGGAATTTCCTGAGCAAAATGTCAACATTTAAATTGAATAAAAATAACATGATATTTTGGAAATGAACAACATATCTATTTTAATCAATTGGAATTATGCATTAGATTGTATGTATATACTTGGTGATTATTTTATCAACGCAAAATAGAAAAAACTTACACATATCAAAAACTATTTTTTTTTTTGAAAATGTAAGTTTTAGTGTTTGGGTAGTTGAAATATATCTTAGGTTATAACAGGATGTCTATATTCTACCATAAAGAAAGTGTAACGCCTTTTTAGTCATTTATAACTTCTGGGTTCAAACAAAAAAATCTTTGAAATAAGATTTATGTGACTTTCATTATTATAAAATTAAAAATAAAATTCATTTTTATGGATCAATAAAAAAATTACCTAATAGTTTTTGTAATATCAAGCATATTTTTAATTATTACACTTATAAAAAATTAACTTATATACATGTATACAATCCAAGTATAAGAAAAAAATTAAATTGATTTTAAGATACGCGTTTTATTTACAAAATATTATATTCAATTAATTTAAATGTTGAAAGTTTACTGAGAATATTTCATTAAAACCTTTCTAAGGTTAATATTAAGAAAATTATAATTATTATTTTGTTTGATGGGGAACGAGGTGAATACTCAAAATAAATAGAAAAACACTCAGATACCATCATTATAATATTGGAAGTTTAATTTATATATATATATATACATATATAAATGTATTTTCTTTATGATTGCATATATTCAAAAATGAAAATACTAAGTTCCGTATTATTTTTAGTTATGATAAAATGCCCAACATATTAATGACTTTATATGTAAGTATGTCCTAATAACCTAAGTTATAAAATCATAGAAATAATTGTCTTCAAACAATCTATTACAAAATAAACAATTGATTTACCTACACTTTATCTCATTCATCTATCATTAAATATATATCCAAACATGTTTTCCTCATTATCATCAATATATTTTGTACTAAACACTAAAAAATTAATAAATAAAATGCCTTCATTTTAACTTAAAACTATTATTTTGTTTGATGGGGAACGAGGTGAAAATTCAAAATAAACAGAAAAACACTCAGATACCATCATTGCACTATTGGAAGATCAATTTATATATAAATATAAATGCAATTTGTTCATGATTGAATAAATTCAAAAATGAAAATACTAACTTCCATTAACTTTTTAGTTATGATAAAATATTGTATAACCAACGGGACCCAACATATATCAAATACCTAAAATATGACCTACAACTTTTTGATGAAGTAAACCCCACATCCTAAATTAAACTTAAATTGTTTTAATTATTACCATGGCATGTATGATACTAAATAATATTAATTTCTGGGTTTAATTTTAGCTTAACTTTATGGACTATTATTCGTTAAATTTAAACTTTTTTAAGTTTATTTCGCAAAAAATTGTTCATAATAAGCACAAGATACATTTTAGGAAACACTTAGGTACTTTAATATAAATTAATACAAGAAGTTAATAGTATAATAACAATTACTATATGTCAGAGTTTCAATATTTATTAATTATAGTATTAGTGATAACACATTCGTATTATACATAAATTTAATTTGATTGATGCAAAGGAATTATCAACACCAATAAATTGGATGTCCAGTATTGACCTAGAAAATATTATATCAGAATAAACTAATGAAAATGTCCTTATTGAAAAGCAGTAGGAAGCTAATTGTTTTAATCTCAAGCCATATTAACATATATTGCACACTTGGTTATTAATGAGAGGAGATTTTTTTTATCTAATCCATTGAAGGTATAATGGAACATAGTTAATCAAATTAAACGTTATATAAGGAAAATAATATATTATGGTTTGTACTTTAAAAACAATATAAACATATAGTGACATGGGTAAACTCTACAAGGTGTATACAAACATTTTATTTTATTTGGAGAAGGAATTCAACCAGCATTAATAAAAAGTCCAGGTTAACAAATGCCGAAATGCACAAAATATATATATACTTGTTATTATTCTCCACGGAATTATTTAAATAAAATGGTTTCCAGTTAGAGTTAATAGGATTGATCAGATTGCAGACATATTAACTAACTCTTCATAGCGGTTTAAGTAATTTTGAGAAACTTTGATAAGAAATTAATGTTAGTCTTGGTTTATATAGGGTGTCCCAGGTCTATTTGACTAATGCAATAACTTTTACAGCAGTAACACTGATTAGCAAGAAATAATTTTGAATTTTAACACACTTTGAAAATTGTTTAAAAATTAATGATTTAACCTAACCTAAGTTTTAAACGCCAAAATGGTTTTTAAATACTTATTTATGAAATAGCTATCTTGGATTATTAGAAAAATATTAAATACAAAATTTAAATTATTTATTTTTGTTGTAAAAAAATAAAATAAAATATAAGATATACAAATTATAGCGCAGAGCTCTACAAATCATTACAAAAAAAAAAACTTAAAAATATTGAATAGAAAAAAAGTTATTGCATTAGTCAAATAGACCTGGGACACCCTGTATAGATCAATACATTTTTAATTAAGATAGTTAGTTAAAAAATATAAGCAATACATCATACAGAATTACACATTCATTGAATCATATTGCTATTGTTAAATATTAAATTTCACAATCATGTATTTCTTTAACAGAGCTGTAAGTTTGTAAGTATATAAAAAGCGCTTTTCACACACAGTTGTTACTGCATTGTAGTATTATCTATGGATATATAATTTATTTCTTGTGACCATAGTAGTGACACTGGTAGAAGACAGTTCACTTGTTTTTTTTCGTATGGCGCTTTTATCCGGGAGTAGGCCCAAAAGCCTAGTTTGGACACCTATTTGGCAGAATTTGGAATTGGGCGCCCGAGTTTACTTGTCATTATATGTGTATAAGTTAAACATTACTTTTATCACAGTATTTAATTGTGTTATTTATTTTATCTTTTGCCAATCTATAATATAATTTTCATTCAACAACTATGAATACCTAAAGCAATTAAATCTTGATAACTCAAATCTCAAGAAGTACATATAACAAATAATTTGACACATATTTTTCAACCTATACATCATAAACATAACTTTTATAACTAAAAGGGATGAGAAACAAAATTCCTTTTATCAAGTTTTTAAATTATTGCAAATTAAACTGTGTTTGTAATTAAAATACAATTTTTTTTTTTTAAACAGCATTAAAAAATAGTAGATATCTGTTACAATCAAATAATACTTTCAACTATTTAATCATAGTTATTTTAAATACCTTATAATATTTAACTAAATATAATAGTTATCAACTTGTCAAATATTAAATTTTTTTATTAATAATCAATAGATAATAACAAAATACATTCAATTAATTTAAGTATAATATAATTAATGTAAATAATTATGTTAGGGCATAAGATACCACAATATTGTATAAATCATAAAAAAAACAATTCGTAGCTATGTTTGAACTATGAATTTGTAAAAAAAACCAAGTGGCAATTACTAGAGTTGTATCATTAAACTATCCACAATGAATTTGTATACTTTATTGAGTTTGAATAGGTTAACAAAAAAGTTCAATTATTTTCAATTATTAAAATGTTAAAATTATTATGACAAAGAACAGAACAAAGAAAACAATGTTGCATTGTTGTAGGTGTTGAAGAATTAAAGAATAAAATAAGAATTGTCAATTTATCAATTAATGCAGTCAATAAACATAAATTACCTGGTTCAACTGCTTCGGAATTATCCGGTCTGTTCCTCAGATGAGGTGGAACGTACTTGCTTGGAGCTGAACTGGGCTGTGAATTGCCCTGCAAGTCCAGACCAGCAAACTGGAAAAATAAACAAATAAAACCATAAGAATCATCATACACAATTGAAACACTTTCAATGATAATCAGTGAATGTAAATTAGCGGCATTATTTTAAGACGGCGGTAACCTAGACAATGAAAATTCGCACGTCTCTTAACCTAGTTGATGGTCAGTTGATGAACATTAAAGCGGACAAATTAAATTCTTACCTGCTGCTCTAGACCTGATCCATTTTGATTGGGTACATTACTCATATTATTACAAATCGGCGACGATGAATACGTTGCGGCACTTGCGAGTGTAAATCAACAAAACGAACGTACAAAATTAAATCGCTGTAATGAAAAGTATTATGGCAAATGCCA
The DNA here is from genome assembly GCA_022818045.1 of Neotoxoptera formosana. NCBI lineage: Eukaryota > Metazoa > Arthropoda > Insecta > Hemiptera > Aphididae > Neotoxoptera > Neotoxoptera formosana. Next base: position 1,398,758 of record CM040631.1, on the reverse strand, counting down.
ATAATGGCCGACTAGATTGAAAGGAGACAGACAGCTGATAACCTTGAATGCGACGTTACCATCCCGCCGGTTATAACCAAAATAAATTTGCTCTTTTTTCGAATCCCGTATGCTTTTTAATTGTTTTTCTTACAAAAATTAGCCGTTTGTCATAAGCTTTAAATTTGAGTTTGTCAAAAAAAAGGATTTAATAAAAATAAATCTAAATTTGAAAGCTTTTTTTGAACGGATAATGGTTGGCTGCACTGCGCGCTTGTGGCACGCATCACGTCCGTGTGCGTCCGCACTGATTACAATGTTTTCTTGATTTCACGAGTCTTTCTGCGTGAAACAGTTGCTCGAGTAGTCATCTTTGAGAAAATCGTAAGTACAATTTTTATCCTCATTTATCTAACCAATCCCAATTTTACAGACAGACATCCGTCTTTGGTTTGGCCTAAGTCCGTATCGCTATGTAAATATATTGATGTTCCCAAAGTTCAGACACATCAACCGGTGTTCGAATCTGGTGTGTAGTGGGGTACCTACCCCATATTTGTAGCGTATATTATATATAGTTGGGATATTGAGTGTCGCGCGTTGATTTAAAATACACATCGTAAGTTCTCTTGACACTGTTCATTGTTGTAATGTACTTTTCCATTTTGTTGTTTTTCGTACTTAAGCCGACTGTCTGGTTGTGGATTCTACTCTCAGTTTGTGGACAACGGATTTGATTATATTGTTGCTTTTATTTTGCAGGTATCATAATGGGTAGGGTTATTCGTGCTCAGAGGAAAGGTGCGGGAAGCGTTTTCCGTTCTCACACTAAACACCGCAAAGGCGCCCCTAAACTCAGGAACTTGGACTACTCGGAAAAATATGGTTACATCAAAGGAGTTGTTAAGGTAACATACAGTTTACAGCTCCTTTTTTTTTTTTTATTGAAATTCAATTTTACATTTTAATGTCTCTGAAGTTCTATTACTGCATGAATGTTTTAAATAATACTTCAAAAATGGATATAATTATAATATATTCTCATGTATTAATATTAAACTCAATTTTAGCATTTTCATCCAGAAAATGTATACATTTCTTCAAATAGTTACATTGTGTTAAAAGTAATTATTAGGCTTATCTTAACTTTAATTTGCACTATGTTTTTAATCATTATTAAAATATAATTGATTGTTATTGATATTTGTGTTGTAGGATATTATTCACGATCCTGGTCGTGGAGCTCCTTTAGCTATAGTTCACTTTAGAGACCCATATAAATACAAAACAAGAAAAGAATTGTTCATTGCACCCGAAGGTGTATATACAGGTCAATTTTTGTACTGTGGAAAGAAAGGTATAATATAATAAATTAATAACATTAATAAATATTAAAACTACTTCAACAACATTCTTTAATTTGTTTTGTTATTTTTAGCTAAATTGAATATTGGTAATGTTATGCCTATTGGTGTAATGCCTGAAGGTACTATTATCTGCAATTTGGAAGAAAAAACCGGTGACCGTGGCCGTTTAGCTCGTGCTTCTGGTAATTATGCTACCGTCGTTGCCCACAATCCAGACTCCAAAAGGACGAGGGTAAAGTTACCATCTGGTGCCAAAAAAGTTATCCCATCCAACAACCGAGCTATGATTGGTATGTATTGTTCCTTTAGTTTATTAAATACACAATATATTTTTTGACTTATTTAACAGGGCTTAAGTTATAACAAGAATAATTCAACCTCTGAAATCAGTAAATTTTTGGCTCTATCACTACATACAGACCTTATATATTATAATTTTGTACATAATTTTACAATGCCTTATTATGAATACATGTTATATAGAACATTATCTTTTAAAATACTCTTGTCAGTAAAAACTTCATGTCTGCATGGTCAGCTAGTCATTTAGTAAGCCAACAGTATGTGTCGCCTCAGTCTGTAAGCGTGAAAGCAGTTCACTTAAATTGAATTCCGAATAGAGATATATACTTGTATACACTAGTATTATTTTGTCAAAGTATACTAAAATCTATGATGTTTTAGACATTTGAAACCTGACAATATTCAGTGAAGTCAACATTAGATACTGAGATTTTTTTGTATTACAATTTACAATTGAATTATTATTTTGAATTGTTAGGACTACTGGATTTGAATCTATGATGTAAAATTAATAGACATTTGAAACCTGATTTTTAGTGAAGTCACATAGTAACTGAGATTCAATCTATAATGATTTATTTAGATATCCTAATTGACTGATAATTTATTTCATTAATATTGTGAAATAATAGATTAATTTAACTTTATGTAACTATAATTTATATTTTAAAGGTCTGGTTTCTGGTGGTGGACGTATTGACAAACCTATGTTGAAGGCTGGACGTGCATACCACAAATATAAGGCTAAGCGTAATTGCTGGCCTAAAGTGCGTGGTGTTGCTATGAACCCTGTTGAGCATCCTCACGGAGGTGGTAATCATCAACATATTGGTAAAGCATCCACAGTCAAGAGAGGAACCAGTGCCGGAAGAAAGGTAAATAACATAATTGTTTTTTTTCTTTTAATACAATTACTAATTCTTTTCTTATTACATCTTAGGTTGGTCTCATTGCCGCCAGGAGAACTGGTAGAATTCGTGGAGGTAAAGTGGTCACCAAGAAAGATGATTAATCTGTTTATTGTCGTGTTTGTATTTAATTTTACAAATAAAAAAAAACAAAACCAACACAGTGGTTAAGTGTTTAATTATTTATTTTTCCTTATATGGTAAAATTCTTTGATTTATGTAGTTACTTTAAATCAATTGAAAATGATGTTTGAATTTCTTGAAGCAAATTATAAAATGAGTCTTTGATCATATAAATATTACAAATGGTCCTATTAAAATGAAAAAATTGTCTTTGTTAACTGAGTAATTTACAGTACATGTAAAATAAATATAATCAATTCTAAAAGTTAAAGTGATGTTTGAATTTAAAATACTTGACTTGGTTTCTAATGCGGTACATTTCTCCGCAATGTACTAAAATATGTGTTATATTTATGAACTTTTTAATCTTAGCAAAACTTGATGGTTTTAGTAAGAGGCCAATTTAATTGTATGTTTTAAGTTGCTGAATTTTCAATAGATATACATTTATCCATTTATGCTTAAGAATATATGGTTATCTTGAAAACATTAAATATTTGAACTCAATTTTACGACTTCAACATTAATATGACTGGTCAAATTGGTAGGTAATAATAAATAATACAACTTCTGGCTACTCAATCAACACTTTAATTTAGATATTTATAATATCATACTGAGGATTGTATTGTTTTATTTTGAAAAGCATGATGGGTTAATTGTTCTGCAGTTGCTTAGCTTTAGAAATCCACTATAATTAGTCTTAATTTTCAATTATGTATGTATATTGGAATATTTGAATAAGTATATCACCTACATATGTAGCTATAATGATATATTGATCATAGCCTATTGTATAGCTATTAACATACGTGTGCTTGAATACAAATATAAACCATGGCAACAATTATTCAACAACTTCAAAGTAGGTTTTTGTAAAATCCTAAGTTTTATCAATAACACGGTATATTATCTATCTAATATATAATAAATAATTTTATAAGTGTATTGGTGGTAAAATAATATTGAACTAAAATGGATTACATTGATATAAAAAGATTAAGCGAAATGCTGGAACCACAAACTGCAAATTCTTCGGACAGCGAAGATGATCTTCCAAAATCATCTTTAGTGCAACTTTGTAAGTACCTATATTGTATTATTTTAAATATTTGTAAAAAACATAATAGTATGTACCCATGTAGGTACCTATACTATAGTATAACACATGATATTAATTCATATGTGAATACCTACTTTTAGCCCTTATTTAATATTTTACTCAATTATTTCCGTAAAAAACAAAACAATACATTCCCTTGATAGGCACCCCACCAATGTCACATAAAAAAATTATGTTAGGTACCTATCATCTATGGCCATATATGTCAATTATAAAAAAAAAAATGGGCAAGTGGATAACACTGCTGTACCTACATTAAGCGTCATATAGGTTACTAATGGATGTGTTAAATTTAAAATTTGAATTCAATGATAAAAAATCATTATACACGAAAACATGATTTTGAGCGAAGACGGTCTGTCAGCCTTTCATAATAAGTATATTTTATGATATTATTATTGTTCTTTAAGTAATTTATTTATCTATTAGGCATTAGGTAGTAAATAGCAATACAGTAGGTTGAATTCATTTTTTCCGAAAGGATTGCATTTGAAAACGTCATGGTGAGTATATATTATAACTACTTTAAATTTTTTATGTACTTAGGCGCTTAAAATATTTTTAAAATTATTATAAAATAACTAAAATTGTTATTTTTTGTTTAAACTTTAAATACAATACATTTGTCCAAATTTGAACAACAAATATGTATAAAACAAACGGTTTATATATATTTTTAGACTTTTTGGTTTCAATATGAAAACCAGTTTTTTGTTGGGTCGACAATTTGATACAAGATTCCTTATAAGTTGTTATAATAGTAGTTGAAAAAAATAAATATACATTGGCACATTTTTTTTTTATATAAGTTCAAATTTTGATGAAATCTCGAAATTTGCAAATTATTTTACAGTTAAAAAATTAAAATTATTATACCTGTGCATTGACAATTTAAAACAAAGTTTCTTATGAGTAGTTCATACCGTAAACAAAAAATATAAAAGCACAGTTTTTTTTCAGATATTTTAAGTTCAACATTGGACAATTATGTATATTTAAAACGAATTTAGTTATACTATTGTAATTATAATATTGTAATAATATTCACGAGTACCTACTCAAAACATTCAAAGTATATTATTATTAGGTATTATATATTATTATATCATAAAATTTACTTATTAGTATAGTATAGTCTATATTATAAATGCCTTCTTCTCTCAAAATCATATAGGTACCTATCATTCAATATCAATTTTTTTTTTATATCATTGAACACAAATTTAACACATCCATTACAGTGATCCAGCAGAGTATTGCCTAATTTTTTTTAATTGTTATGTTATATTTTATATTTTAAAACACAGTCATTTATTTAAATAGGTAAGTCAAAAACTGGAAAAGATACAACAATCTTGTCAAATGAATCCATAAAAAAAACCGAAGAAAAAATGAAAAAAAAAATTGAAGTATTACAGTCTGAAGAAGAAAAAGCTAAGAACATATGGCAAGATGAAGAGATAGTAGCTGCTCCAGAAGCGATTGACGTTATTTCAGACACTAGAGTTAGACCTGAATATGATGTCAAGTATCAACAATACGTCGGAACAGAAGACGCGTTTCTACAAGTAAACTAAATAAAATACATTTTTGGAAACTCAGAGGTTCCAGCGTTTTTATTCTAGGTTCAAGGTGACCACAAATGATTAATCATTTTGACTCTGAGCGGAGCGTGGAATGTATTAATTTTACTATGTTGCGAGTGTATTTTTTTTTGTGTCCGTCATAACGTTTTAGCGCAGTAAAATGGCTCCGATTTTCTTCATCAGTATTTTTTCTGATACCTAGGAAAGTGAATTTTTTTCGGTTAGGAAATTCATAAAAAAATTTTTATTTAAATTTAAGATTTAAAAATTCAACACAAGTTTCTCTATATGTATTTTCTACCTTTCTAAAAAAAATTCAAACTAATTCAGTTAGCTAAATTGTATAGTGTAACCTAAAAATCAAAAAAATAATTTTTCATAGACATTTTAAATTCGAATTTGTACGAAATAAGATATTCAAATGTAGAATATCGATGTTATTTATTTCGTTGTAATTTAAAAACACTTTTTGTGGGTGCTTAAAATGTTTAAAGTATATTATGATTTTTTATACACTCAATGACATTTTCAAATGCAATGTTTTCTGAAAAAGTTAATTCATATTAGTTATAAATTATTATAATATGAATGATTTTAATTAAATCATAATATAGAATACTCTTATAGTTATGTAGGCTGACAGGTCCGTATTCGCTCAGAATCGTTTTCAGTTTACAATGATTTTTATCATTGAATTCAAATTTAATACACCCTTGAAAGTTATCCACTCAACACATATTGTACAGCAGAGCGGTACCCACTTGCAACCTTCTTTTATTATGAATTTGTGGTACTAGCCACTAGGTCTAAAATATTATTTTTTTTCAATGTCGTTTTTACTATTTCTTTCCCTGAAACTTTTTACAAATTTTTAAATCTTTAACTTATAGGTTGTTTTTTAATTGTTATTGCATTAAAATATTTGAAATAGGGAAACCCGCAATACATACTATAAATAAATAAGTTTTTAATGTGGTCTGTGGTTAAGTGTTGTGTATACAGTATACTGTATATACTACACTATTATTTAGTATTTTGGTCTTATGTTTTAATATAGTATTAGGTACCTACTGTATTAGCTTTATAAACATAACTAAAATTATCTATAGAGTAAGCTAAGAAATTTGAGACTATAGCTTTTTAGTAGATCTAATGCCATAAATAATATTGAACGCATACCTTATACGTATTATTTATATATATATTATATATAGATAGGTAATATATATGATGTATGGACATTTTATAAAAATGACAATTGACAAAAATGTCTTCATATAATAATTTCAGAAAAATAATTATTTATTGATAATTATACATTTTAATAATATGTTTGTATTCGTTAATGGCATGGCTAGGATTTTTAAGTAAACAAAATATAAAATACTTTAGATTGAAACAAAATCTAAGCTAAAAATATTATTTAATTTTGATAGGTACATTTAGAAACAGAATTATATGAAACAACTTTATTTGTAAAAATAACATTTCTATGCAATTATAAAAAATATTAGCCTTATTTTATATTAGATATTATTTTTGATCGTGAACGAATTATATATTAATATTTGATTGGCGATGTCGACGTGAATAAGCGTATATTATATAAAAACAATGGATCATAAAATAATTATTCAATACAATTTAGTATTATGAGTATTGAATGTTTTTGAGTTATAACTGATTTTGATTTTATTATTACTTCAATTAAATCTAAGTATTAATTCAACGTTTTCAATCAAAATTAGGAATGACCCAATAATTAGGCTCTAATTGAATGAATACTTCTCTCCAAAAATCAACAACAATTGTCTTTATAGTTTATATGATATAATATATACGTCATTACTCATTATACATTTAAAAGAATATAAAACAAGTGAAAATGTGAAATAGAATTATATTAGTTTTAAATTTACAAAGATATATTAACAAAAATAGATTGTCTATTCACTTTAATATTTAGTTCAAAGTCTTTCCTATAGTTAAAATAACTTAGGTTAAATTTTATATTTTACGTAGATTTTATGGTCCTAAAACATTGTAGCGGTACTTATCTACACATTTCGTAACTAAAACATTGATTAAAAATATAAAAAGGGGAACTGCTCTGCAGTACTGTATGTGTTGAGTCTTGAGTGGGTCACTGTAAAGGATGTCTCAAATTGTATCTAGAAAATTGTATACGAAAAATGACTTAAAAATTCTCAAGAAAGTCAATATTTCCGGTTAAAAGCCATAGTTATAAAATAAAATTTACCCAAATCAAATTTTATATTTGGTTTATTTTACAAAAGCCTTACAACATAAAAATAACGTTTGTAACTTTTTTAGATGGGTCCAAAGACTCCACTCACTTCCAGTTGTGAAGCGATGGTGATTGAAGTGAAAATGCCAGGGGACTGTATGCCAGGCATTTGTACAGATATAACAGACGACGCTATTGATATCCGTAGTCCTAAGTATAGATTGCACGTACCTTTTCCACATAATGTGCACAAACAAATGTCTAAGGCTTCTTGGAATTCCTCAACCAGTACTCTTACAATAACTGTATTCCTAAAACGTGAATACGATGATATCAATTTCTGATATGTGGCGATAAATTAGTAAAATATGTACTTATTTATCAATAAATTATTCGATATTTTTTTTTTTATCTAAATATTTTGAGTTATCTTGAATTAAACTAATTTGTTGTTTGATGTTCAGTTTTATACAGTTATTAAAATCTGTTATTCAATTTAGTATAATATAGAAATCTCATATAAATATATAATTATATACCTACGTCATACTATTGTTAATGTACTAACGTCAGAAGTGCACGATTCCTTTGTGCAGGACCCTTTGTGCTGGAACGGGAAACCTGAGTCAAGCCAGATTCTTGCTTACCATGTCAATGTGTGCTCCACAATTGTCCACAATGTCAGTGTCCCTTTACTATATACCATTGAGTACAGAGTCTATAGTAACGCGTCAACTTGAAGCCACTACCGAGTGTTTAAAAAATCGCCCTGTAAATGTATTATATACAAGTAGCCAGAGACGATTTTAGGGGGTTAGATTTGTTTATTATATATACGTTATTATTATTATATTATTTTTATTGTATATATATATTTGTAAAAAATGTATATTATACAATATTTCGACTACTTATAAATTATAATAATAATATAATATGTACCAATAGCAACATTATAAATAAACAAAAAATATTCTTTTTTCGTGAGTAGAAAACTAAATTTATATGTGACCTACCCTTTGGCTAGCTACCTACAAGGGTTGCAATTAAGCTATGATCACCGTCAAAGTCTCGATGAATCTATTAATATAACTTTTATTGAAAACGGTTCTGTAGTTTTTGAGATTAGCTGTTTTCAAAGAAAGTCGATTTCTATGTAGATAACGAAAATAAGTTATCTATACAAGTTAGTTATACATTTATCATGTATTAATGATTATTAGTATCACAATTCAACAATAATAATATGTTTTTAGATACTCTTTATCTATAAATGTAATTAAATTATGTATATTTTTTATAAACTTAACTATCGGGTGTCGGGCTTACGAATCAGAAATATAACGATCAGTGTGTCGGTGTTGTTTTACATTTTGTAAGTTACTAGCTCGACTTTGAGATCTCAATTTTTCACGTAGACTGAAAAAAGCATATATTTTTCATATACATTGACAAATTGCCACGTTCTAAAATCAAATACAATTTGGAAGGTTGTTTATTTGTTATCCACGACTTTCTAGTTATCCTAGATATTATATATATTATATAACAATATCACCATTTTCACTTGAATAAGTGGATATATTTTATTTATTTATTTATTTATGTATGAACGGGCTAAGAGCCCAATAGTACATTAGTACAACACAATTTGTAGTAATGAAAATGAATATTATAACAATAAATAGGTAAACCCCAAACAATACACGACGATTATATACAAATAAAAATAAATTTATGATATATTTTATACTATAAGTACAGTTTTGACGACATCAATTGTATACCGTATCATTTAATTAACGCGTGATTATTATGTCCTCTCAAATTTCTGAACACACCATTATGTGATGTAAGTGTAAGACAGTGTAATACAGATGTAATAATTATCATTGCTGTGAAAATCCATTGTCTGCTGTTTTTGCTTCAAAAACAGTATACTGAATACATAATTTAAATTGTTATTAATAGTAGGTGTACATGTGTGCGGTTACGTTGACTTGTGTGCCGACCCTTTTCCCATCGCCTAAATGTCCAATTTGTTAATTTATAATATTACATATATAGTTTTTATTCAGTCTGGTAAGTTTACTTTCACCTTCAATATTTAGGTACCTATTACTATATAGATAATAAATAGGTTATTATTATTTATACATATTATATTATATATGTATATAATTATTATTATATTTATTACTTTTTATAGTCAGAGGATTCATTTGGGAGGGGGGTTGATGAGTGTGCATTCTCACTAATTATTTTTAAAACGCCATCATTGTCCTCCCAAAATGTTTATTCTTTGTTTAAATATTTAATTTTGTCCAAATTTGAACTTATGATATCTATGCAAATAACTGTGTTTATATATATTTTAGATTTTTTGGTTATAATATACTTTGGTTATAATTACTTATAAGAAACCTTGCTTTACATTTTCAATTCTAAGCTCTAAAAGTTTAACATAATACTATACATATTTAACTACAAAATAATTTGCATTTTTCGTGATTTTGATGAATTTTTGTAAAATATCCAACGTTTTAAAAAAATTATTGTGAATTCACGATATATATTTTTTAAAATTAAATTTATTACAACTTATGAGGAACTTTTATTAAATATTCAAATTTTTCGACAGAGCAAAAAATAATAATAAAAACAAAACTAATAAAAATTTAAAATGTCAAGCATATGACACAGAAATAATATAGACAATGATTCAACCTATCGTATTATTTATAGTAAAATAAATTATTTTAATAACCATATCAATATTAAATTAATATAATTAGTAATACTTTAGGCTGACGCTTTAGTTCTTCGCTCAGAATCGATAAATAAGAAATACGATGATTTACCATTCATTTCAAATTTAACACATACATTATAGTGATTTATTCAATGAAAAGATACATTTGACACCTACTTGACACATACTTTTGACTTTTCTTCATTTTTTTTTTTTATGAATTTTATAAATGAAATTACAACTGCACGGCGTCTTGAGTAGGCTATTTTGCTACACAACTGTCATGGGTGCACTTATTCAATATCTCATAAACTATAAAGTATTAATTATATTTTATTATGATGCAATTACAATAACACTTCTATATGGAAAAATAATGTACTTTATTAATATATAAAAATAAGTATGTATTTCATACTGAGTAGGTCCATTTCGTTTAACCATGGTGCGTAAGCATAAATTATTGCTGTATATACAAACTTTGGTACATCAAAACTTGTATAATATATTGTACATAAATTAAATATGTTTAGATTAATACAAATAGATCACTTACAAAAGCTTCAATTTTATGGACTTTTTCTTTTTAATTTTTGATCTATTTATCTTAATTTTGGATACCTCTATTGGAGAAACCAGATCTATTTTAGAGAGGCATGAATAATATAGAATTTGATGCACCGTTCTTCAAATAAAGATAAATAAAATAAATCTTTAATTTAAAATTTAGTCTAGTATTTTATGTAAATTATAAGTTATAATACAAATATAAATTAATATGTGTAAGATTTAAATTTTCAAAGAGTCATTTTTAACACTTTGTTTTGGGTAAATTAACATTTCTACCGCTTATTATTATGATTTGATTGTTTTTAATTAATAAATATACTATATTACTGTTCAGATGTCAACGATAACCTGTACGAGTCACAGTCACCTGCACGTTTTTCATATGAATTTTTTTGATGTTTTATGTATTTTTTCTACTCGGAAGTGTCATAAAAACTCCATAAAAGTAAAATTCTAAATACGCTAGTGTTTTTTACTGATAATGGCGAGCAAAACTCATGAAACTTCTTAGGATTAGTTTAATAAACTTAAATAAAACAAATATGTAATGATTAAACTATAAAATAAAAATTGAGCTTTAAGTTTTCTTTCAATGTAATTTTAATTTTTAAACTGTCGACGATTAGAACCATTTATGATAATATTATGTGAATGTATTTATGTTTTTTATAACAGTAAATTGACATGATTTGTACACGTTTTATCAAGTTTATTAAAAAAAAAAAAACATATTACTTATAAATTATAATATTGTCTTTGAAATCATTTCACAGGATTAACCTATGTTAATATATTATTGTTATACTCAGTAATAATCCTCAGTAATATACGATTAAACGAAACGTCAACCCTTTTATCGATTTAATAGAGTGTTATAAGCTCAATAATAACAGTTGGCGTGTAATAACTGTAATCTTTATGGAACAATACGACTTACGAGTATACACGACATTGGTGTTTGACGTGGATCGTACGCGTTATAATATTATATTGCACATGGGTAATATTAGCGAATTATTTCACGACGGAAACCTTTACAAACGAATAGCAATAACAATGCGATACGTATATTAAGTAAATTGTGTGTTTGAAACTGGCTACCGTTATCGTCGAGACGAGCCATCTGTATGAGCTTATATTATTATCACACTCGTCCGGTTGAAATTCGTCAAATTAGAATATTGCGTGAAAGGTGATAATATTAGTCAATCGCGTTTAAAAAGAAGATTGCTACATATCAACTATGAATTACATGGACTGGAAACGATACTCTTACCTGTGGCGCAGTTTGCGTACGGACGTATTCTGTAAAAGGAGAAATTATTGCGGGAGGCTACCAGGTACCATCTAGTAGGTAATACTTGTCGCTTTCTGACGCATAATTTCCTTAGTCCTATATATACACGGTTATCAAATAGATAACCGTGAACCTAAGTACAAAGTTTATAAATATATATGCAAATTCCTATAGTAAAATAATAATATTGTAATAATATTCGCCACCGGGTTCAGGCCTGTCCGTCGATTTGGCCCTCCAGACAAAATCCTTACGAAAACGGACCGGTGCGCCCCCCCACCCACCAACCACGTTGTTTCCAGTCCAAATTATCTTAGTCCATGATATCAACCTTATCTATATAAGTATCATTATAATATGTATCCGTATGAAAGTTTTTAAGCATGTAATTAATTTAAGAGTAGCCCTGTAAACTTGGTTTACTTTGTACTACCAAGTAAATATAATAATTTAAACCTCTGTACACTAATTATTATTAATAATTTGTTACGTTAGTGTACGAAATATTTGAATAATTATAAAATAAAATTAGAGAAGTCGCTCAGCTATATAGGTATAGCGTACATTTTCGAGTGTACATAATCATTGATTTACATAGGTATTTTGCATCATTCATTGTATTCGAAAAACGATTCTTAATGTAGTCGGACCGTATTTTTAGTGATATTTTATAATTTTCTCCTTGTTTATTAATTATATCAGTAATTTATTTTACCTAATTTATTACCTAGTAATATGGTATATTGAAATTATCTTAGAAAAAAAATATATTGCATATTATATAACTGTTATAAGTAAATACCATAATAATATGTACCGTAGAACAATTGAATTATTAATGTAAATAACTGACACATTTTTTGCTTTTGGACCCCCTAAAATACCAATTTGGTCCAATTTTTCCAGAAACCACACTCAAAGTTGAAATTTGAAGATATATCGCAGCTCCTATACGGTGACGTCTGAATGAAATATTATTGTAAAATCATGTATAAAATAAGAAGCTGAAATAGATGGCTGACCCCTAAATCTTTAACTTAAAGTACACTAATATACATATTGTTAAGTATTTTACACGAAGTAATGAAGTATAGACTCAGTTCTTAATGCTGTTATTTTAGGATCAGATGTTACTAAGAGATAATTGAAAAGGTCTGTATTAGTATTTATGCGTGAATTCTGTCTCGAATGATGTTCTCTATATCGAATACAATCCTTGTTTCGTGCCTCTTGGGCCTCCTCCGATAACTGGCCAATTGGAACAAGGGCATACTGTATTATACTAATGAACCGTGCATTAATATTTTGTGTATACTTGGGGGCATACGATACCATTCATACAGATGTACATAAAGTTCAGCAGTTTCTTTTGCGTATTTGTCAAATCGTTCGTAGTTTATTTCTGAACCACTAGACATAGCCGTTAAATTAACAGAAAATCTATTTAATAAATTTACATCCACCCCACTTATCTCAGATACCTTTTCCGTATTTTTACAAAATCTACGAGCAACATTTCCAGTATTAGATGTGCCTCTTCCTTGAATAACTTTATCTACCTTCAAACCTAATTCATTCCAAAGCCTAGATTGTACTAACTTTTTTTTTTCTGAAATACCATTTTTTTGCTCCGCAGTGGTCCTTTTAGTTGCAGGGGCTGATTCTAATTTATATGATATATGTAGTACGCATTCTAAAAACTTAATCCACGCATGTAAAGTTGATAATCCATATTTAAAGTTATTTTCATTAATTTGAAAATTATGCATTTGATCTAAGTTGTTCATATTCTTAGGATTACATTTACATATATAACATATCTGACTCGATGATTCGGTTAAAGTATTAATTACTTTACCATCAACCATTGTCATAAGCATGGTATAACTTATACTAATAATATGATTGTTAATATTTAAATCTAAAGATTTTAATTCTATTATTTCTTTTTCTGTTTTCCCAACTTCAGTTCGGGTAACCTCTGATGTTTCCTTTTCATAACTAAATTGTATAGGCCTGCAATATCGGGTTGATGAAGAGCATGGATTTTTCCATAAAATTGAAGTTTCATTTGTATTTCTAAGGTTAGCTACAAGTCGCAAAGGAACTAATGAAAATAAAAAAACACTAGAATCTGTCAGATTTGTTTCAAGTTCAACATCACAATCGTCTGTTAACGTATTTTTAAATTTTTGATGATACTCGCTGTGGCCAGAACTCCCATCGCATTCCATTTGCATATAAATTTATATTGTATATATAATTCTCCATAGCTAATATCATCATCAAAATCAAGTGTTTCGCACAATCTTAATAGTGTATGATTTAATAAATCTTGGAGAGGAACTGAGGCTCCTACTTCATTTATTATAATATTTTTTGGGTAACACCTCTCTTTGGCCAATCGAATTCTATCATAGGAGGGATATATATTAGCTCCGTGTTTTTTGGCACCTAATCTGGTTAAATGATACGAATTTTTTGTCATACGAGTATCAACCATAAATGCGAGAGCCTCATCCTCTGTATATGGGGTGAGGTGGGTTTTAGGATTTTCGTACATTTTCCTTATTTTAATTGCACGTTTAGGTGAAAACTCAGATACTTGTGAAACAACATAGGCAGCTGCACGCTTACCTTCTACGTATAATGTAGATTTTGCAGCGTAAACTAATTCATCTGACGTAGTCGTCTCTCTTAAATGTTTAACGTGCCTACGTTTAGAACGGTCACTTAGGTCAGCGAAAACTTTGGGTGGACTACCAGCACTTGTCGATGGTTGGTTAGATACATCACAATTTACTACGTAAGGAATATTAAAATGTAATTGTAGCCAAAATTCATTCTTTTTTTTAAACTTTCTTAAAAAATAGTTCGACTCCTTCCATTTTTTATACGCAGTACTACAAAATCCATCAATTTTATTCGTCAAACATTTTTTAATTTCTTCATTACCAAAATTACATTTATTATTAAGTCTATTTTTTAAATAATCCATCAATAAACTTTTCATTTCACTTGAATGTGTACTAAATCCTTTTTCCAAACATATATCAGACAAACAACTATTTTTTATACTCGGTTTATTGATATTTTTGTCTGAAAAAACATCAATAAATAAATTAGGGGGGTTCAGGGGGTAAAAACGAATATATCATATTAAAGTACACATATTAAAGTTTATATAAAGGTATAAATTAAACCTCTAAGAGGCTCTAAAATTATTTGCTACCTTATTTAGGGTAAAATGAATACGTAAATAACTTAATTATTTAAGACCTAAATCATGTATGTATTTTTATCAAAATAATAAATTTAAATGAAAATCTTACCATCTAAATCCAACATCGGCTCGTCCATTTTAATAATTTTAAAAATAATTTTTCTAAATGATTGGAAAAAGCCTACAACGACGCGTTGCAACGTACAAACACAAATGATACACTTTACAGAATTCAATAATCTAATGACATTAAACAGAGCTTATCGCTGTGCCACGCTAATAGACCTAATAAATATAATCGATAGTGCTTTATTTACTATCACAAAGTACCTGTGTATAAGTATTCATATCAATTAAAAATTAAAACGATGGTTTTCATTTTATACATTTTGGACAGCTAGAACTTGTATTCCTCCCACTGTGCGTCGTTATTAAGTGCCGACGTGCCCACCTTTTTCCCTTGGTAACGCGCCGTCACCTTCGTGCGCCCTTTTTCTATACGCTTTTCGTGGGTGTTATCCCCGATCGGAGTACCCGTGCACTGTGCCGGCGTACGCATCAACGTCGTCAGTGTGGTGTTACTGAGGGGTGATGGGGATATCCCGAGTGCGTCCCGTTTTTAATTTTTACCTTTTTCATAGCCCGAGTGCGTCCGCAGTCTTATCGACAAATTATATTACAATGCCCGAGTGCGTCCGCCGTCTTATCGACAAATTATAATGAATAGCCCGAGTGCGTCCTCGGTCCACAGCTGCTATAGGTATCTATTTAAGATATTTTAACACTGGAAAAGGTGGGAAATTAATTTTAGCTCCGATAATAATTTTGCACGATTACAAGTTAAAACTTACTCAGTTATGGTCAATAAGTGCTATAGTGAAATTGTGTGCGAAGTGTAGTGCCGTAATATTATATAATACAAATTGTCAATTTGCAAATTTTCAAAATGTCATTGCCCGAAAACATGCTAAGTCAACACGGTAAGGAAATAAAAATTATTGACGGGTATAAATTAAGATTTCATAAAATGTTAAATAATAATGTAAGACGATGGAATTGTACAAACAAAAAGTGTAAAGCATATTTGAAAACCGATGAAAGTGGAGATACTGTTATAGAGAATAAATTAGATCATAAAAACCATGAAAAAGACGTACATGACATTATGACATTTTTGGAAATATTAAAAAAAATTCAAATCGATACTAAAATAGCAATCCGAACGGCCACACAAACAACAAAAAAACCAAAACAAAGTACGTGCAACAAAATATTATACATCGAAGACAATATAAAACAATTTAATAATAATGAAATATCAAGATTCGATTTTGTCAAAAGAATGGCATTTAAACACCAGCCTATATAAATATATAATAATAACAAAAAACGTTTTAGTAAATTGTACGCTCACCTAAACTTAACGGTGTAAGCTAGTTCTAATAATAATTATAATAATAAAAATAATAAAAATAATATTTTTGGGGTGTAAGCCAGTTCACCTCCTCGCGGTGCACCCTGGGTAATTCTAAATGAACTGGACGCATTCGGGCTATGTATAAAATATGAACTTTTTTTCTTGGGACGCACTCGGATGATACCTTATTATGGACGCACTAGGAACATTAAAAAAGGGTCATTTCGGGACGCACTCGGGAAACTCCCTGGGTGATCATCGGTGTGTGTGGCTGCAGCTTCAACAGGCAGATCAACCATTGGACCCGGCGATAAACCATTTTTATATTGTATTATTTACGTTGTATTATTGCCGTTTCGGCGTTTGGTACTTGTGTACCTATTTTTGCTAATTATTATTTATTATTATTACCACCCCCCTGGGCGCCCGTCCCATATTACTGTATTTATTTCATTGCTTTTGTATTCATATAATAGCACGGCGGTGCTGATTTGGCCCGTCACGTATTGCTTTATTTTATTTATATATATATATAAGTGGTCACCCGTCCTTTGCAAGGTCACGCTAAATATTATTATTATTATTATTATTGCGATCGTGTCTGGGTATATTTTTCTTTTATATAGTATTTTATCACCATCTAAGGCCAACCGCCATCCCCGTAGGAGCCTTGTGGTACAATCACAGAAGAGTGTACTAGTTTTATTTATACTTTGAGACATAATTGTGTATAAATAATAATATATTTAACATTAAACAACCGAGGTTTTTTTTTCAAAATAATAAAATAATGTTGAAATTAATTTAAAGATAGGATCAAAGTTGTTAATACTTACACTATGGATTTATAATTTTAAATAATAAAATAATAAACTATAATATACTTAATACTAATATATTTTATCATTTTATTTTCAGAGTTTAATTATATTAAAGGAAGAAGAAATGCAATGATGTTACATACGTTTTATTAGAAAATAAATAATATGGCCTTCACAATTTATTTTTGGGTGGGATGGCAGACGGGTGCAAAACTGCAAAGGTGTCGAGGAAATTTGTAAAATCCAAACTAAATAAAAGCAATATTTTTCCGAAATCGACGATACCCGTCTCGTGACGTCACTGGATTCCACGTGTCGTTGCTTATTGTATTATACTTACGACACATTATTGGTGTGTTTCGTGACAGTGACAGTGCAACCGATCGTCGAGAGGGTAAATCAGTTGTAAGTTAGGCCATCGTTGTTGTCGTCGTCGTTATCGTTGTCGGCGTTGTTGGCGTCGTGGTCGGGCTTGCTTAATACCCCCTTGCGCACACTGTCGGTCTGTTAATTCTGACGTAGACGCGTTTATACTATATTATACTATATAGGTTTATAAAATATTCAATGTTTGAATATGTAAATAAAACATGTAAATATTGCAAACATAATAAATAGAATTTCACTTGCGAGTGCCACTGGGTCGGAAAAAAATTAATTAAAAAAATTCAAGCGGTTGTCATAATAAAGAAATTGCATTTTTACACTCGAAATAATTTCAGAATATAATTAAAAACGAGTAATGTGTCCGTCGTCGGATATTGACTTTGAACAGCGCACGTTGTCAACTATTATTATAGCTTTATATCGTGGGCGTTGCGGCGGGGCATTGTCGTCTGTCATTGATCATCGTCGCGCGGAGACACGTCCATATACTAGGAAAGTATTGTAATAATTGTTTTTCCTCCCATAAAATTCGACGTTAACTCTCAGCCACGGTCGACTGGTTAATTTCAGAACGTCCAGCTGCTGCACACCGTGAAAGTTTCTTTTGTAGAAAAACGAAATTACACGAGTAATATAAATGTTTGCTTTGTGTCCGGTGCGTATGTGCCCATGCGTGAAACGAGATTTGTCGGTATTTTCGTTATACATGGATAGGAAATTTCCGACGTCAATCCCCGACTACCGTTTGCTCGGATAAAACTGTATCTGTTTATTGTATAGTGATTAAACTATATACGTATATATATATATACAACACATACATACACACGTACGTATAAATTTATGTATGTAACATGTGTAGTATATATTGTATATAACATTTATAACGTCATTGTTATTGCTCGGCGGATTCTTTATGTTATTAGGTAGTTTTTACGAAATACGGTCGTAATAAACTGCACTACTGCAGTAACATAATATATATATTTATGATGAGGGAAACACTGTTATGGTTTTATAATATAATTTATAAACAATGCGCAGGTGGTACGAAGGTTTCTTTCGATTGTCGGATGTTGTAGGTACAGTACGATCAATTGTTTCGTTTTACCTACATTGTGTACCTACCTACGATTTTAGTTATAAAAATATATTATAATTGTATATTGTTGTTAAACAAAACATAGATATTATAAATGTACTATAATATATATGTATACTACACGTCTTATAGTGATCATCTAGTCGTCCATTGTGATTATTTTTTTTTACTGAAGAAATAATTTAACTGTTTTAAATGAACACAGTACAAAAAAAATGGTTTATTAATATTTTAATTAAGATTTATGATAAAGAGTAATTTTATTATTTCTTTTCAATTAGATGATACGCGTTTAAGTATTTTAGACTGACACCGTATGTAATATATTTTAAATATTTTAAATATTACATTAAAATAACACATCCACGCAAAAATGCAGATTTTACTATTACATTGAAGTTATTATTTTTATTTGAAGTTGGTATTGAATCGTATGACTGTAGGGGTGATATTTAAACGGTTATTGGTTGGGTACTTGCAAAAAGTTATGAAGTACAGAGTGTTAAAATATTTAAATAGTAATGCAATTGAAAACAAACCTAACCTAACCTAACCCTAACCCTAACGTTGCATATTTATAAAAAATAGAATTTAACAATTTTTTTTGTGAAATATTTCAAAAATTACAACGGTAAGTACTAAGTAGAATCAAATGGAATATGGGACAACCATATTTCAGCATTCAAACACACAAATAATATCAAAGTGCATATGAAAATAAATACTTACTACTTTGTCATAAAATGAGGACATTTATTTGAAAATCAAATCTAAAATATGAATATTGAAGAAAAATGTACTAATGAATTTAGTGGACAAATGAATATTTATATAGATACATTCAGTTATTTATGACAAGTTAAGTTGACATTCAAAATTACAAACTTCATTGTAATTATTATTGTAAAACCAAAAACTGCAGTATATATTATATAATATTATACATAAAAAAATGAAAGGTGTGGAAATCGTTCTATATGAAATGTTTCTAAACTCAACAACTTAACGAATTTGAAGACAATTTGTTAACATTTTTAGTACCTACTAAGGAACAGTACAAGTTCGACATTTTTACACTTGATTTTATTCAGATTTTAATTAATCACAAAGACTAATGGCTCCTTGAGTTTGTTACTTAAATATTTTCAACTGTTATTAAAACAACTTATGAGGATCCTTGTATTAAATTATTAAATTCTTTATGAAAAAGATTATTTGACATTTATAGGTAAAAAAAAACTAATATAAATTTGAAAAATTTAAATTATATCGCCTATAAATAGCTCAAAATGTTTCAAAATATTTATAAAATTAAACCATTTGTAGAAAATTATAACACAAATATTTGGTGAATATTTCAAGTATCTACGGTTACTGGCCTTAGAATTACAACAAAATAAGAAAATTGTTGAAGAAATCCAATGTCGTGAAGATTTAAATTCTTAACTGTCATAAAAAATTAATATGAATTTTAAAAAACCTTCTTTTTTTGTTAAGGGAGAAAAAATTAGTAGGCATTTTGTATTACATTTTCAAATCATTTACAGTTATAATTGTGTAGTAACTCGTTGATATCATACAATAACTAATAAGTCGAATAAATTTGACTGTTTAAATTACAATTTAGTTATTTATTTGTTATATTACTTATTAGTTATTAGTAAAAAACCCTTCGGCACAGCATGGTCATTGGGTAGTTCGATGGATTCTAATTAGTCTAATTACATTTTGATTGATTATGTGTGTAAAATACAATTGAATTATGATTATTATTTATATTTTAGTTTTATAATGATTCGTATGAACAAGAAGAATATTTATATTTTAGAAAATTAATGTGTACAGGTTTAATTGCTGGTTTTTTTTTAATGTTTTTGATGTAACATATTTAAAAAAAAACCAGCTTGACTCAGCTTTATTTTTTTGTTATTATATAAGATTGAACTTTATTCAATTAAAAAATAAAAACAATTCATAAATGTTTACATTTAATTGTAATAATCTATTTTTTTTTTAATTAGAATTATTTGCTTACCCACAATTTAATTAAAATGTTAGTCATATACATCAATTTTGTGCCGAGCACTCATTTAGTGACGTTATTAGAGGTTTATTGTAATTATTATATTTTTATTTTATCACAAGAAATTGAAATTGTATTTTTACAAGATTCGATGTTACTTGTTATATTGTTTGAAGTTTGTAGTTATATGAATATAGTTTTTCATACACACAAAAATGGAATTTGCACCAATTGAATAATCATTTAAATTTAATTTTACCTAATTAATTCAAATCTTTGACTTTATTTTATATTCATTAGTTAAATTTATAAAAAACAATTTATTTATTTATTTTTAAGATTGACTTTTTGAGAATATAATTTAATTGAATGTTTAATTTAGTGTTAGCTGCATTATATTAGAAGTACGAGGAAATTATTATTTTCTTTTTTCGTTAAATTAATTAAAACATGAAGAGTTATTTTGTATAATCAACATTTTAAGTAAATAGTGTATAATGTGTTTTTCTTTAATCCTTTATTTATTTTTTGTTAGAATTGTATGCATTTTTTTAAGTGAAATTTCATTAGTTTGTAATCGTTGAATTATTTTAGATGATTATGTGATACACGCTTAATAAGTTATAATAGTAATGTAAGGACAAAACTCGTCAGACGTGGTTTGAATACGTATATAAATTTAAACCAGAAATACAAATTTAAATATGTTACAATTTTGAATATGTCGATCAATCATGCTTAGTTGTAAGTCTTTTCATCGACGAGGTTTGAAGGTAGGTAAATACTAAATCTTACTTCCCTAATACGCATCGATTTTAACATCAAGGCAATGACAATTTTTTTTAAGTTTCTTTATGGTTCACAACGAGATAGTCAATTGTGCTTTCAGCTTTGTGTTTAATGGCCATACTAAAAAAAAAAAACAAGGTAAAATACACAACTTTTTCTTAAAGAATATTATTGAAGAATCATTATGTTTAATGGTTATTTTTATCATTCAACATTTGATATAAGAAAAAAATAATGTATAATATTGTACGAATTGCAAAGAAACGGTGAAAATAATATGAGCAATCTGTTAAACAATGGCTTATATCTTGCGATTGTGTATTTCATTCAGGTAGAGTATATTAAATTGAGCAATTTCACTAAATATACGAATAAAATGCAGGGAATTCGCTTCTGCTAAAAGTGATTAGTTTCGAATATAACCCGTTGTCGGGTTATAGTTGTGTTACATTTTTTTTTACTTTAACCAACAACAGTATGGGGGGGGGAGGTCTATGTGAACAATACTACCATAATGCGGGCATCATTTTTTGATTATATAACGTCTTAATTAATTCTCCTTAACAATATGGCCATTAGTACCAATTTGACGTAGGTTTTTTTCTGAAGTATAAAAAACGAAAAGACGTCCCCGAGCAAAATAATAATAGTTTTGCTATTTGGCAATCGATTGCAGACACTAGATAGCTTTCAAATATCAGTATTGGAATTAGGCCGTGGATCAATGGTCCTACATGCTCAAAAACATATTAAGTGTTCAAATACAACTAACCGAGTAAAAAAAAAAAGTAATACACTGCCAAATTGATTGATGATGCTTTTAACATAAAAAACAGAACTTAGGCCATCTTTAATGTCATTAAAGGTATAATATATATGAGTCAAACGTTAACTACAATCAAAGATTCTAAGATAAGGGCAATGCGATTTTATGTTGCGCTAATCACGATAAAAACGATTTGGTTTTTTTTTTGTTTGGATTCAAAAATGAATAACTATAGAATCTTGAAATCTTCAACAAATATTGATACTATCATTTTCAAGAAATGATGGAATTTCCAAAATATTTAACTATTTATATAGACATTTAAAATCTATGAATTATTTTATTTTTTATTCGACTATATTATAATGATCGACAAAATGTTTGTTTGGAAGAAAAAGTATGTGCATTATTAGTTATTACTGTTTCTTACCACAGTTAAAAAATATTGACGATACGTTTAAAAAGTCATATTTTCACGAAATTCATCAAAATCATAAACATTAATTGTAAGTTATTTAGTAGTTCAAAATGTATTAAATGTTCATTTCTTATAGCTAAGGCTTGAAAATTGAATACCCGGTCTTTCATAATATGTTCTTACAGCCCCATACAATTTTCAAATATTTACTAGATTTTTTTTTAGTAATTTCAAGTTTAAATTTTAACAAAATAAGATATTTAAACAGAAAATAAATATTTCTATGACAAACGATAGTCATTTTATTGTAACTCAACGAATATAATTCGCAGTGACTTGAAACTTTTTCCACTCAATGTATATGACTATTATTTACTTTAAACAATAAAATGTCAAAATATTTGGATAAGGTTTAAGCTGTTTATACTATGGACCAATTTACACCGTTTTACCACGGTATGATGGTTTTGACTTATAATAATTATCAGCAAGTTATTATTTGAGCTGGAGAACTATTTTTTTTTAACACTTTAAGTTAGTTAATATAGACAAATTTACATTTTCTAGTAAATGTATGTTCAGGTACTTTGATCCATAATTAAATCGATGATAAAATTCAACTATATAATTAAATTATATCAGTGTATTTTTCCATCGAATATTCTACAACTTTTTCAGTAAAGGTAATACAAGTTTAAAATTTGTTTTTTGATTATAATAATCAAATTCAATATTTGAGTATAATTAATTACCCATAATGTAATATTAAATATTTATCAATTAATAGAAAGAATAAAATATTGATTGAAAACCATTATCTTATAAATTTATCCATATTAGTAGACTGTATTTTATCATATTAATATTAAAAGTAACATAGTATCACTATTGTTTAAGATTTTCTGCATGCATACTTTAATTATCACCAAAAAACCTATGCCACAATGATTTATCTAACATTGTTAAGTGTTAATAATAGTTATACTTATTATTTTTTTATTATTCAAAAAATATAATAATAATTATTTATTAATACTGAGTATTAAAACGTGTACGTCATATTTGGTAAATTAGTTATATTTTTTATTCTCAAAATTGGTTACCCCTATAACTGTTCTGTTTAATATCCACTATTTATGAATATTAAATTCTGTGAATTTGCAATTATACTTTATTATAGTAAATTATTATTTATTGGTTATTACTAGATTGTATACAATATAATGACATATACATTATTTATTCGTACCACATATTTTATATACACTTGTAGTTATATACGTTATTTTGATCAGTATTATAGAATCCAGAAATTGTGCAAAATACTACAGCAGTACAATTTAGTAGGTGCCTATTTATAATATATATAACACTTAAATTATAAATGCTATTTGACATTTCCGATTTTTTTTTTAAATTTTTAAAATATAAAGATATATTTGATTTTATGGTGTTTATATTGTAAAAAATCAACTTAACCTGACGGTAAAATTAATAACTCATAACTTGGAGAAAAATTTAACTCGTTAATTTAGAACTTACTTCTAACAAAAACGTAACCAGGGCTTGCATTTGAAAACAAATTCGTTTTACGTTATTCACATTTTAACGCTATACAATTTTTTCGTTTATCGTTATTTAAAAGAAAGAAGTTATTAAAAATTTTGAGTTTATTGTTTATCGTTGTATAGTTAAAAATTATACCGAATTGCTAAGGATACGAAATATAACACATGCTTGGATTGATTGCTAAAATAAAAATAAATTGCGCTGAATAATTAAAATAATTACTGTATAAAATATGCGATTTGTTTAATTACTAATAAAAATACAATTATAAAATAAAATGTTCTTAGAATTATAGGTTGACAGATCGTCTACGTTCAGAATTATTTTGAGTTCAGACTTAACACACCAACACAGTAACTTACTAAATCAATCAATCAATGCCGATGTACACTCGATGTCTTCCTTACTGCAAAGCGACTTTCATGGTTTTGTTTGTTTATAATTTATATTCTTAGTTTTGGGTTTCATAGATTTAAATTAGATTTATAGAACTATTACAACTCATAGATTCCAACTTAAGGACTCCGTAAACAAAATAATTTGAGAAACACTCCTTCATTTGGCTCCTATAATAATGAAAAAATATATTATTATTCATATTATCATTGATTACAGATAGTATAGATAGCCCACTGGCGGAATTTCACGCTACGCTCTAATGTATAATCAATGATAATATCTATAAATATAATTATATAATATATTTTAACACGGCGCCTTACATAGGCAATTTAGTAGCACTTAAGTCGAAATATTGCATTGCATACTTATAAGTCTTTTAGTTGATTGTATAGGTACTAATAATTATAACTTGGTTATAAATTTTTATTGCATGTCATACAATTTTGAAGTATCAACTTTTTCAAAGTACAGATATAATTAAATATCTAATTTTATCCTATTTTTTTTGTATACATATCCTGTAAATTAAGCGTTAAGTATAAAAAGCTCCATCTATAATTTTAATTTTATTTTTATATCATACATTTTTTATCATTCATTTCAAGTTAAACACATTCTTAACAGTGACCCCTCTAGACATCTACTGTACAGCAGAGTGATACCCACTTGCCCACCTTTTTTGATATGTCATTGTCGATATTATAGGAAAGAGGATTGTGTATTGTATGGGATTTTATTACTGATTAGTAGTTTATATGTATATGATTTATTTGAATAGTGTTTATTATCTGAACTCAGATTTAGAATAGTGAATAGCGAAATAAGTCTTTGATACATTGGGTTGAGATGTTGAAAAATTGTTGTCACTGTACGTTGAATTTGATATTTTTTTAATTTTCGTTTCTTGAGTTCTTTATGTTTAGTGTATTCTCTGAAGTTAGTCGTATGTTCTCCCTTGTAGAGAGTGAAAATTGGTGTTTGAATTACAGATTTATTGCAGTTTTTGCTTAAATTGTCGTTACTTGGTTTGACACATTTTAGTCAGATGGTTGCAATATTTATTGTTACAGGCATAACTTTGACATCTTAAGCATAGAATTAATTCTTTCCTGACACGAGGTTTCTAAATTTTTATTTTCGTGTAGCATATATAATTGATTTTGAATATATCGTAGTTATTGAGCGCTGGTTCAAGGTTCACAAAGAAAAGTGATAGTTTTTGTTTGTATGTTTTTGAAGTACACTGTTTACGTTTCTGAAAATGAAACCGAGATCTTCTTATTCATACTTTATATTTTGTATTTTGGTAGTATGTTTGAGGTTCCTCTGACAATGACTCTAAATTCTATTTATTGTTTAATTTGATATGCATGATACTCGGCTTTACTATTCTGTAAGAATTTGTTAATTATAGACAGTAGGATTTTGGTGTAGGTATATTAGTTTTTATATTGAAACCGTTTAAAGAGCTTTTATATATAAATTAATCACAGCCATTAAGTATTGCAGCTTTTAATGTCTTACAAAGTAGGTCAAATTTATTTACAGAGTTAATAAATATTGGTGGAGATAATAGAAGTGTTGATGGTGAAGATTTTGTATTAGTGATAGAGTCCGAGGTGTTGGTTCTGACGGTTCAGCTTTCATAGTTTCTGTCACAAAATTTAGCGAATTTAATATAGTACTACGATCTAGCAGGGAGAAAATTGTTGTTGTTGTCTGGGTAGGGAAGTCCATATAAAACTATTTACGGAGGAAGATATTGTGTTTTGGACAAACCAAGATTCATTTATATTAGGGTCAGTTTTATTGGCTGGAGAATTGTTATTACTATTTGGACGACTTTGTATACGTGTTTTCAGAACAATCAGAGTAATATAATACTGTCCGTGTGTTTCAGGGGCATTGCGATAATGTGATATTATGACGACTTTTGAACGATACTAAGGGATTAGAGATAGAGCTACGGCGGGGAAGCGGCACCTCTAATCATGATTTACCAAAATTGTTACTAATCTATCGATTTTTGAAGATGCTGCATTCGTATTGTGGTGTATTGATATGTTTGGTATTTTTCTGGTGTTAAAACGATTTGTTTGATTTTTAAATGGAAAAAAACCTAGCGTAATGTATAACTAACAATAATCAGAATTATACGCGGAGTGTATAGTATATAATTTATAATAATAACGAAGTGAGGTCGGCTGACATTGTGGGAATGAATTTGTGTATTGATTTTTTTTGTTTATCGTAAGGTTGATAAACATCCATATTGTGATGATATTTGATAGTTAGAAGAACTGAACTCGTGCGTTAGTCTATTTGTTTGAAAAACTGCAGTTCGTAAAAGGTTAAATAAGTTTACCTATTATATTTTTTATTAGTATAGTACGTGTAAAAAATGTATTTATAATGATTAAGTGGTATACTGCAGGTATATATGTATAAATATATTATTTCAATCGTATTATTTTTGGAAGTAAGTATAATTGTATAAATTACTACAAACGACATATTATTAAGCCACAACAAAAATTAAAAAAATCTCGAAGAACCAATAACGGATTAAACTCGAGAATAGTCCAAGAATTCCATTTCTTTGTCAATAATTTAATTAAATTCATGAATATTACTTCTGAGAAAAATAACTTAGTCATTACATTTTAATTATAGCCAATAACCATGGGTTTTGAAGCTAAAAAGATCAAAAACAAAAACGATGAGAGCCGAACGACGAGTCTTCCTATGAATATTTTTATTGATGGGCTGGCGGGCGTGTATCAATGGCGGGCAAGTTAGTGAAAATAATTAACTCAAGTTAAGTTAAGTTAAGTGAACACTAGATCGATAAGTTAAAATTTAACAGTTAATAAATCATTAATTTAACTCGATAAGTTAAAAGTTAATTAAAAAAAAAATATTAACTTAACTTAGTTTAAAAAAAGCTTATCTACTTTTTTAGTTAGTTTATACATTACATAAAGAGTGACTGCGTTTTTGAGAAAGATCTAATTTCTTAAATTACAATAATCAATTTTATTGCATTTTGTATCATTACGTAGACAAGTGGCTCCGAAGTGTTTGAAAAATACTATGACATTGCACATAAAGTGGCCACTCGTCACTCACTATCGTATTTATTTATATTTATAGTTAAAATTCTTATCATTATTATTAGGATTATTTAAATTTTTATATTAATATATCAAAACTGTTCAACTAGATAGATCATTTTTAAATCAACTGTGAAAAGCTAAGGTTTTTCAACTACCAATCAAACTAATTAAGTTAAAAAGTCGAAAAAAATTAACTTTTTAACTCAACTTTAACTTTTTAACTAGTTAATGCCCACGTTTGGCGTGTATGATATATATAGTGTGCGGCCGAGATTTTTCAAATCGAAATGTGGAAAAAAAAAACCCTCTTACAATATCAATCCGAAATCGACGACGGCGGTCGTGCACAATAATATTATATCGTTTTACGTACACAACAATAATAAATATATTATAATATTGTTGTGCGGCGTTTCGTGTGCGGCCGATCGGCGAGAGGGCACGGCGGTTGTCCGGTGCGCCGCCGTCGTCGTCGTCGTCGTTGGAGTCGTCGTCGTCGGCGGCAGCGTCGTCGCCGAGCGCGTTTGTACCCTTGCGCACACGGCGGCAGGGGCTGTTGATTCCGAGACGGGGACGCGTGCAAACACACACACACACACACACACACATATATATAGACGTTTTCGTTTTATTTTCGAGTTATATTATTCGCGTTTATCTGCGCCGCAACAAGTTCGCGTCTTCGCCGTCTTCGGGGCGCAGCAACAAGTCTCCTCAGATCGCACGAGTCATCGCCACCGCCATCACCTCCGTTGACGCCGTCACGCCGCTGCCGCCTTCTTGCTGCGTCGCGTCCGCGATTTATTTATAGGTAGGTGGTATATACACCGTAACGATGATCATTTGCGATTTTCATAATATTATATATTATTATAATAATATAGTATGAGCAATGATAATTATTATTGCCGCGATTGATTGAATAATATTAATATAATATAATATTTTATTTATAATACCTACCCGATATTTTATATTTTATACATGCGTTATATTATAATAGTCTTCCGGATAGAATTTTTATTTCGAACGTCCCGCTATGGCCAATTTTTTTGTCAGCACGATTATACTTTATCATACGACGAGCTTGTGGTTTTTTTGAGTGAAAAATTTCTGAAAAATTACGGAATTTAAACCCAATATACACAACAATAAAATACAAAATATGAACAGTAATTTTTTTATCGTCAACAGTCATTATAATAATATACGAATATATGACGTGGTACATGAACATTTGGTTTTCGACTAAAATAAGTGTATTTAAATTACCGTAAAAGTCCATTGCGATAATTGTATTAAAATATAATTGGCGTTGATATTTTAAAACATTTAATGAAATAAAAGTTTTGAATTTTTTTAAAGCAACATTTTATCTGTAAGTTTATACTTCAATACTTTATCATACAACGACCTTGTGGTTTTTTTGAGTTTCTGAAAAATTACGGAATTTAAACTCAATATACTACCATAAAATACAAAATAATACAAAAAAAGAATAGTAATTTTTTATCGTTAACAATTATGATAATATACGAATACATGACGTGGTATATGAACATTTGGTTTTCGACTAAAATAAATAAATTTGAATTACCGTAAAAGTCCATTGCGATAATTATATTAAAATATAATTGGCGTTGATATTTTAAAACATAATATGAAATAAAAGTTTTGAAATTTTTTAAAGCAACATTATATTTATAAGTTTCCATACAATATTCAAACAAATATTTAAGTTTACACAAAATTTAACATTTCTGTATGCTACCTAGTAAATAAATATTTGTACATTATTTAGTTTTAACAATGGTTCTTAATATACTATGCAGTATTATAGCGTATTTATTTACCTATAATATATTTTGAACTTAACAACACTTAGATATTGCTTATACATTTTAAACTTTATCTAAACATTATATTTGTTTACTCTTATGAAATTTGAAGTCGTGTATACTAAGAATAATAATATTAAATATTCGTAATTACCTTTTTTAATGAAAAATAATGTAGGTATGTGAATTAAAAATTATCAAAAAATATAATGAACTGAAGTAATTTTATGATAAAAAAACATCATAATGTTCACATTTTAAATTCAAATCGAATGTTTCAGTTAAGAACAGTATATTTTTATATCGCAAAACCAATTTTAATTATAGCTGGTGTTTACTATAACTTTACACATTGTAAAAAAAATTTATTTAGTCGATTTAAACCTAGACAATTTTGCAAAAAAACTCTGAAATATGCAGCCCCTTAATTTTTAACAAGAAATCGTGTTATTGGAAAATAACAATAATTATAATCCCAATTTATTTGAAAACTCAAGACAGTTACATTGTTGATAATTGTATAAGATTTATTATTTTTAGATTTTATACCACACAATGGGAAATTTGAAATAATAAGCATACTATTAACAATATTTCTGCATAGCTTATTCAACTTTCGTTTACAATTTGGCTAAGATAATATTTTGTACTTATTTTCTTAAGTACATCGCATATATTGTACTTTTGTGTTATTAAAAATATTTTAAGCTTTGAGCAGAGAAAGGAATGTATTTGTTTTGTTTTTTATTCGATATTTTTTTACATATAATTTGTTACCTTAGTTCTTACTTTTAAGTCTTGAAATTTTAATAAAATGTTTTTCTATCTATATCAAAAATGCTTTAAACATCGTTAAATATAATTTTTTTTTTTTAGAATATTTTGTAATATTTTTAATTCTTTGGAAATTATCAATTTTATGGCTATATTATATTTTTAGGTTCTATTTTATAATACAGTATAATCATTTTTAGTTGTGGCGGTTCACTAATTTATTATGACTTTATATTTGAATACAAGATTAGTTATAACAATACCATAGTTTACTTTTGTAAAGATTGAATGAAAGTATAAATTAACATTTAATTTTAATAATTGCATAATATACAAGATGAGATAACAATTAAAATACGGTACTACAATACGCCTAATAAATTATACTCAAGTCGTAATAAAATGTATGTCTATTATTCTCAGTCTAATCATAATAATGATCCAACTGCTGTTACAGTTTCGTTATTTGAAAGTTCTTTTTTTTTCGTAAAAATCATCTACAAAGGGTGAGGTAAATCTATAATTTAGGCTCTGATTTTCAAAAGTTTAAAAATTGTATTTCTGATTTTGTCTTAATACGAAGTTTAAGTGTTTATTGATTCTAATATATAAGCTAATGTCGCTGTTATCTTATTATTTTTGCATTACTTACAATTTATAAATACCTAACTTAGATTTTATAAATCATACATTAAGCACCAGTGTATATAAATAATAAATAAATAATAATATCAAGACATCTTATATAAAAAATATTTATAACTAATAAAACTATAATATGGATAATTATTATATAATCGAACGCTTCGATTTTAATTATAGATAATGTATAACATTGTTTATTTAAAGACTCATTATGAGTAACTGTGACTTCTGTTAGAAATTATAGATTCATGCAACTAAAATTTACTTTGTTGTGAATTTATTCATTGAAAATTCTTGTGAAATAATTCAAATATAATACTAAATGAGGTAGTAAGTAATTATTAATATTTCTCCAATGTTCTTAAATCGTCGTTATTTCCTTTTCTTTTGTTTATGATAATAATTTCATCCACTCTGATTTAAATTGTTACAAAGTTTCAAGTGAATATCAACCATGATATAAGCAATTAGAAAGCATGGCAATTTGCTTTATTGTTTTCAAAGGCAAATTGTTCTAAATATTCCCAACGCCAGGAAACGAGGGAGAATAAATATAAATATTCCTTATCGACTGTTCAATGATTTCCGGAGACTTAAAATATTGATTTAAAGTTGAAGGCATAGTTTTTTATTTGCTACATACAATAATTACAAATATTATATAATTATAATAAATTGTCGTAATGAAATTATTATATTTGTATAATACGAATTACACAAACAAACGTATGGTTTAGTTTCTATGAAGTGATAAACCATTATATTTGTGAAAAAGGTATATTATTCAATAGATAATATCTAGTTTAAATATATAATGTCACATATACGAGTATGTATTTTTAATTTAATACGGCATATGTTGTTTTAAGGTATTTAGTGAAGTGTATGGAAATTCAAAATAGTAAATAATAATAAATAATAGATGTATCGTGTGAAATCGAGACTTTTGATGGGTTTATGTGTCTATAACAGTATCGGATACAATAATAATATGTTATTTTTCTCCCCTTGTTATAAGATATATTTTATTATATATTGGTTATATTGCATCTCAGGACACAATATGAAAATCCCTAAAATACATGCTATATAGATGATCCTATGGTTTTTTTCAGCCGACATAAAAACGATATGAATATATTATTGACACTTATAACAAATTTCGTATTCAAAGTATGTGGTATACGAATATATGACGTAGTATGTACTGCAAACTATATGTTAATAACAACAAATGATTCCCAGCAAATTTTTTTTAAAGTTATCTCTTGATTTTATTGGATATAAATATTTTATTTAGGTAATCCGTTTGGCGTTTACTATATTCTGTGTGTATAATTAATTTATATATTTGTTGATATACTGTACATAATACCTATGAAGTATTAGAAGTCTCGATCAGGAAACCATTAAAAACCATCTACATTAGGTTTCATTGTATGTTTAATAGAAAAAAAGCATTGGAACTAATAAGTTGTAATCGATGAACACATTTCTCAAAAACAACGAGGACGTAGAATGTTTAGGCTCAGGATTAATTCAAATATTTTTACGAGCCTATTTGTGTAAATATATAATAATTTAATAAAATGTGTACTCCAATTCATTATTTCAAGTTTTCTTAATTTGTTTTGGCCTAACAACTTTGACATTTTTTAAGAGGATATAAAATTGTTGTTTTCACTGTTATTTAAAACTATAAATATTATATTTTATCATTGTGGTATCTTAATATATTCGAACATAATTAATCAAATTGAAGACACTGTTACCTATTATCATGTGCAATGAGTTTAACGATTTGATAATATATTAATATAAATCTGCTCGAAAAAAACATTTTTCTCTTTCTCTATACAAGTTAAGAATGTATTTATATTTTTATTATTAATAAATATCAGTTTCGAGTTCATTTTATTTTGCTTGATATAGTTTTTATTTTCGTTACTTATCAGTTTAAGTCCCGGTCAGCAATCAAAAAGATCTATTTAATTAAGAAAAAAATAATCCAAGCAAAGGGTAATCCATGCATACATAATATAAAATATTTAGATCTATTAATATTTATTAATTTGATGAATTTAAATTTGGAAGTATTTTGAACTAATATGTTATGTCTTAAGGTGAAATGTTAAAATATTTATTTTGTTGTTGAACATGATTTCCTTTTGTGAATATACTGAAAATAATTTTAATTACCTATTTAATAATAAACTATATTGGGTCTCAAAGTATGAATATAAATGTAAAAATTATATAACTAGTTAAAGTTGTCTATCGGAAAAAAAAATTAGTTGTTCTGAAAAAGTTTAAAATAATAGGTTTTTATTGTTCAGATATTAAGGAGCAATAAATAATTCGACGCATTTCCTAAATTTTTTTTTATTAGTTTATAATTATTCCAAAGTAGAAGCAAGTAATTTTGATAAGAATTATAAAATTAAAATGTAAATAATAGTTGTTTGTGTAAAATGTTAGTACCATATTTTGACAACTCAAATTAACCTATTTACTTTGCCTGGATCTCCCCTACTTAAATTGATCCTCATTTTAAGTATTATGATATTGTATTATTTTATTCTAATAATTTTGCTATTACGAATTTTAATCATATTATATTGCACGCAGCACCTATACCTAAATTAATTTTTAAGGATTATAAAAGACATTTTTTTTTCTTGGATAAAGATGTCCTGTGAAATTGGTACAAATAAAACTACCCAAATCTATAGTTTATACAATTTAAGAATGGTAAATAATATATATATATATATATATACCATCGGTATGAAAAATATATAAAATAATGCTCAGCCACAAAATCACAAAATACATAGGTACATTTTCATAGCGTACAACTGATTAATTTTTTATTACAGTTTTATGTTTTTTGTTAATTTCCTTTTGGTTTGTCGTTTTGAATATAACAGCACAACGCCTACTACCTCTATACTGGTATGTTTCGAAATGTTGAGTTTCATAAGGATACAACTGTTATTTAATTAAATTAAAACGTAGAGGTTTTCATATTAACTAAAGTAGCATTATTATGAATCATATTTTTTTGTATGAGGTTTATGGCTTTTTTTAATGTGATTTGAAGTACCTTATTTAGATTAATGACTGGATAGAAATATATCCTTATCATTTTTAATTTTTCAAATAAATTGCAGCAAAATGAATAATTTACTTATGTTTTTTCCGTTTGCATTAATGTACAAAATTGATGTCTAAAAACGAAAAATTACGATTTAAGTTGTTGCTAGTTTTAGTTTTTAATTTGTAATAAAGTGTTGTACATATTTTATCTATGACCCATAAGTTGCGTAATATACAATTTTGTAACAAGAGAAAAAAAATAGGTGTATGCAGCTTTTATAGTAAAATATATATGCTTGATTTAAATTAATATCCAATCTTTACTCGCCGAGTACTATTTATTTATTTTAAATCAGTACAGTGCAAAAGGTTACATAATGTTATCCAGTGAAATGAAACAGACCACTTATAAGGTGTCAATTATTCAGAATTTTTTTCGACTGGAAGGCATAATTATTTACAAGATGGTAGTTTTAAAATTTTAGTAATGTATATTATAGAAAGCTAGTTTTCGAAAAGGGCGGGAAAGACTCAGATAGACAATTAAATAAACAGTACAGAATTGGACGAATTAGAGTATGCAATAAAAGCCAAGAACTATGGACTATCATTTATGGAACTAAATCAAGTTCTGCTTTTGTGTTATATGACATCTCAATAGTTAATGGTCATCGAAAACTTCAGACACAGAAAAAATGAAATATGCAAAGTCAATAGAATCTTTTGACGCGGATAAAATTAACTGACATGGTATAATATGCACTACGCACATGGGTGTATTCAAACTATTAAGGACTAAATAAATACATTAAATACATTTTCCTCTCATCTTTAATACTCTAAGTAGTTTTAGTTTTTAAAATGCATAACAACATGTTACTTATTAAGTGGGTGATTATTTTATTTCTTATCTTTAACGAATGTCGAAAAACAATTTTCGGTTCGTTTAATGGAGCAACTGAAAACAACTATTATCACATGGTTAGAAGATAAATTAAGATTTACGTTTAATATCAAAGCACAGAATCAGAAAACTCAAAAAAAAAAATGGTTCTCGAGTGAAAAGTGGCACCGCTGTAAGACAATTATACCAATAGAACACCTTTTAGACACTGAAAGTGCAACAATTTAAAACCATCGAAAGATATATAAAATGGTAAGGTATAAGGTACATTTCAAACGTATCAGAATTAAGGATCCACTCAGCGAATTAAAGGGAAAGCTCCAGTCGTACAAATACTGATCGGAATTACCTACTGATCAGCTACCGGAATCAAATTTTTAATTTTAAACATACCCTTGTACAATTGAATAGGAGTATAATATATATTATACACCTTAATGAACATAACACACGACAAGAATTTATTATATTATAATAATTGCTTTTCATATAATGTGTCGTGCAGCTTATGTAAACGCAATGATTGAAAATAAATTTTAATAGAACAAATAATATATAATAATAAAATAATAAAATTAACTATATATCTTGGTACTATATGCGCTTAAGAATTAAGTATTCGTTAATGAAATTAAATATTAAATTTTTATTCATCTCGAAACCGTCGACTGAATATTTCAATTCTTCAAATTTAATTTAGTAATTCAATTTTTTCCCCAAATATTCTATTTTTTTTTTTTTTGTTATACTTAAATTTCAAGGACTTTATCTGTGGTTGTACGATGGCATTTTAAATTTCCCTGCTATACATGAGCATTTTTAAAATGTAATATTTTACATAAATATAATTTGCCTAAAAATTAAAAAATCCACGTATAGGTAAACACAGATAACACAACACCTAACACAGATAATATTCTTAAATAATAATAATTTTGATGATAGTAAATTAAATTAATTCTAGTAATAATGCTAACGAACGATTTGTTCTGCAGAATGCAACTTTGCCACGTTGCTCGTGATTCGCAAATAATGTGATGATATCCTCTTAAATTAGTATACACATGCAATTTACTCAAAATACAAGTATCAATAATATTAAGAAATTATTGTTGTTAGAAAAATCGTTTCCGTACGACTATACTTTTTTTGTAGAAAACATCATCAATTAAATGACAACGTATAAATAACATAATATTAGTTATTACCTATATTACCTTGTAAAATATACACAAATAGTTTTAATTAAATATGATAATTTATAAAGTTATATTATGTAGACCTGTGAATGAATCAATGCACAATTACCTAAACCTAATGTATACACTTATGTTATACTTTTAAAAGATATTTTAATCTTTTGAAAGACTTTAAAGTTTAAATATCACTATTTAGCAAAACATATTTAAATTACGCATAACGTATTTGTATAATATAATATTTAGATGCTAATTGAAAATAAACATTAGCAACAAAATAACATATTATTGTATACCAAGTGTTTCAGTCGTATACAAAAGTATTATTGCCTATAGAAAATACAATTTATTTGAAAACGTAATTCGAAATGTATTCAATATTCATACATAACTAATAATAAATATAATAATTGAACTTCAACTGTATTATTTTATGCTTATGTAACTTTGTCATATTATAATGATGTACCTCTAATCGATAAAATAACAGATATAAGTATATATTATGATAGTGATTATTTTACCTAATTATTGTTATAACGTGGCATAATCACGTTTACCCCAATGTTTTCATTTTATAATGAATTTGTACAAATTATAAATTTTGCAATTTTCAAACACTTATTGTTTATACACCTTAAAGAGTTTCCTGTAGTGAAGCAAAGTTCTTTATTTTATTAAACGAGGACCACGATTTTTTATTGTACATTTTATTGTTCATTTTTAAGAACATAATATTTTGATAATTTCTGAGTTATTTAACTTTAAGTACTATTGATAGTCCATGATGATTTAAGGTTTAGACATATTATGGATTATTATATTTTTAAATCATATTTGATTTAAAAATATTACAGTTATTATAAACTTACTAACTATCATACCTACACTTGAGATAAAGTAAACTGTTCTATTTTTTTTTATGAAACATTTTAAATGGAAACTTGGGGTGATTTTATAGAGTAGGTACTTATTTAAATTATGAATATTAATATAAAGTTTATACATTCGTATAATATTTTTATCACAATATTATTTACCCATATGAGTGGTACATAGATAGTATTATATCTATATACAATTATAAGATTTGTAGATTATTTATAAGATTATTATTATTATAAATGTTAGCGTACATATATAAGATTTATATTAATTACAGCAAAAACTGCCTCCAATACACAATCGTTTCGAAGTCGTTGGCACCAGATGTATGATAATTCTAATCTATTTTCTATTATTCTATTTTTAATAACGATTCAAGACAATACGATATGGGTGTAGCGTTTACGAGTATTTAAAATGTTCGTAATGCACGATTGGCTTCGGCGAGTTCATTGAATAATCACGATACATATAATAAAAACCGAAAAGCACGAAAAAAAAACCTAAATGCATGCGTATGGATTTCAGCGTGTTTTTGAATGGTGAGACTAAAAGCAAACCTTCAATTTGACAAGTGCGCGTAAACCTCCGGAACGGACGAAGTATATATGGAGGTGCGGGTTGCAAGCGAATGCCGGTATCCGGGAATTTGTGAATTTTGCCATTAGAAAAAAACCATCCGTATAGAATGTTTAAAAAAAAAACCGAATCGATGCAAACGTTTCAGAGGGCTCTGTATAATATATAGGTGCTGGCGTCATTAAAATTAGTCTTGGTTTGGATCTATAATATAATATGTTTAATTTAATTTTAATTAAAACTTTTTGAATTTATTGTGATCAATGATTACATAATGTTTATACATTTTAATACATGACTTGTTGTAGTGTTGTGTCTACAACATGAGTAATGACTCAGTATAATAATTATTCGTTATTATCGTTTTCACAATAAGCTTCAACAATAACAGGTGCGCTTCCAATTATGATAATTTACGATTAGTTTTTACAAAAACATAAGATCTGTCTTCTTTTTTTGTTTTATTTTTAAAATCTCAATCGATTTTCCAACAGATGGTGTTAAGAGGGGCGCCGAACCGACATGTGTTTTTTTTATCATACAAACGCACACCATGGTGAATTTTTGAGTTCATCAGAACCAATTTCGTATTGTTAGCTAATATTAAAGTGAATTTAACTATAATCAAACTTAAACAATATTAACAATATTATAAAGGCACCTACCTATAATGCATTTGTTGATATTTGAATTAAAAGTAAGTTATTAATTTGATAAGATGGAGAGATCGTGTATACACAAACCGTTAGTTTCTTTGTTAATGTATATTATTTTATAATATACAACTCAAATAAGCTTTATTATAAATTTGTATGCAGTTGATTTTTAGTATTCATTTTTTTAAATTTAAATAAAAATTATTGTTACCTGCATTAAGTCATGAAGTGGATTTTAAGGCTTAGCTCTTTTATGACCGTATAAAATACATACAGTTGGAGGAATAAGGATATAATAAGCTATCAAGTACTTAAAATAAAAGTAATTTTTTTCTATAAGCAACGAAGTTCAAAAATTTTTAGTTATTACGCTTAATTTAGTAACTATACAATAAATGTATTTTGCAAGATAATCTATTGAAAATACATAAGTTTTATGGTTACCTATACATATTATTATAACCCTACACTTAATAGGTAGATTATATTTTCATATTATTAAATTTCATAAATTCATGTAAACAAGACATTTGGTAATGAACAAATAATAACTTTTTTTTCTGTAATTTATTTATCTTATTTTTAATAGTTTATTTTTCCATAGAATTTTGATTAAAAATTTAGAAATACATTCACATAATATCTATATTTATAGTTGATTTTAGAATGTTGCGGCTAACCAGAAAGGTTAATATACCAATGTTTTAGTTTATATAAATACTGAAATTAATATGAAATTATTTGATAAAATCGTTGGTTAGTACAAATATTATAATTAAATTATTATAAAACATTCAGTATGTGTATTTCATAAAATGTGGTATGTAGTTCAAATCATAAATGCGAATTGAAAATAAGTTATTAATTTTAATGAGTGAGTTAAAAATAACATTTTCTGAGGAACCTATTGGAATGTAAAACAATTTTTTTTTTCAATTAACAGTATTATATTATGATAATATTATAATACGAGTGGTACGATGGACCTTTTGTCATTATTTTTAGCATAGTGAAATGTTTTGTTTTATTCGGAATGATAAATAGGTTAAGCGAATTTCAAAGAATACTTCTAGACACAAGTGTACCAACGATTTAAATTCATGAGAATATCGTACAGAAACGTGTATGTTGGAAATAATAACAATAATATTATTATTTAAAAAAAAGCAGAACTACAATCAATAATCTGCGATGTACGCAATATGTCCATAGGTACGTATTATGCTCTATATTCTCCTACTTCTAATTTCGAACGAAATTAAATACATCCCTATTCGAGTTTTAAGTAATGCAATAAGGGAATGAAGGGAGACTGATCTGAAGGATTAGCTCGTCAGTTACAACCATCCGTCCACCCTTTCGCCGACAACTTTATTAACCAGAGTTTCTCTATCGCGTAAAATCTTTGACTTACGTGTGGTTCACAAATGGCGTTCAGCTCTCATTTCTTCTTCTGTTGCCCCAATCATTGTTTTATATTATGTATAATACGTATGTGACTCGCCTCCCTTTAATGTGCTACATGTAATTGCGTGAAATGTTATATAATTATTAATTTGAGCACTTTGGAGAAAACTTTTTTCGGCTTTTAATTTTTTTTGTCCAACAAATAGTTTTTTATTCTAATGTAATTTATTAATTGAACTGTTTTTATCACTTTGCGTCCATGGTTTATATACTGTTTTACAATTCAAAACTTTATAAGTCCTTTAAAATCAGACGGCCCCGAAAACCAAAAGTCTGTAGTATGGTGGTCCTTATAGATGCGTAATAATAGATTACATAATATAATTAATGTATTTGTCACCAGATATTAGGACCATAGGTTATAACTTTTTGAGCTTTTCTTACATAAAATATTTTCAGAACACCTCGTTGGACCAAATCAAATATGGAAGTATTGAATTATAATATAAATTGAGAAATATTTATAAATGATTCTTTTGAAACCATAATAATAATATAAACGTATTGTATTGTAAAAAAGGTTGACCTGCCACCAGCAGCGGTAAAATATTGTTTTATAGCCTATTCAGAATATTTTATCTATTGAAGTCGATAAAGACGTTTTTATTTTTTTTATTCATATTGCATTTTATGTAACAATGGGAATTTTTTATCAATCTAAGTAGTCTCTTGAAATAATTTATATCCTAATTAAACTGGGTTTTTAAAATCGGAAATTTATAATATTATATACACATTTTACTATTTTATCATAGCATAGACAGTCTGATAGTTGATACTGTTATTGAACACCAACAAAAAAAACAACGTTATTCCTATGGACCGTGATATAATTATTGAGGTAAACGAACTTATTAAATTATTAATTTAAATCATTTGTCTATTTGTTTTTGAACGACAAATATGTGTTGGTGTCTTTTGTCATTAATTTCAATTTTCAATTATCGACAAAATACCACGGTTGCACGAGGTTACAACAGCTGATCACTTCTATAATTTCCAGTTTCGATTTTAGTACACATATTATGCAATCAATCAATTGTATTTAAACGCCTGGGAATTTAGTGATTACCAAAACGAAGATAGGGAAAAAAACAAAACAAATAATATTGAAATAATTCCAATATTATTGTTTACCAAAATATTTACAAACGCGTGCGTGACAATGTACATTAGTACATACACGTATCAGTTATATTTATTATCGTCAATTATAATATAATAATTATAATAACATCCATATTTCTCCTGTTTGAATATAATCGTTTACAAAACCAATAAACATCATTGCAACGATATATTTTTATTTGTTTACTCGAGTTATTAATTTTGTATGTGATTATTTTATATCCGATTAAAAGGCGCATCGTTTATGAATAACACTTAAACAGTAACGACATCACGTTATTACTATTATAGATGCCCTACCGGATTATAATATTCCCAATAATTACCGTAATAAATTTTCTCTAAATAGATTTGAAATGCATTTCAATAATATTTTTTCTTCTCTCTTTTTTTCTCGTAAATGACTCAAAAGTTACTAAAATACTACCTCGGGTGTAAATAATATAATATCCTATTTACAATCGATACCGAGATCGTTTTGGACTTAATCTCGAGATATCATTATTATGTTTCCATCCAAACTTGTCTACATCGCTAAAATAAGAAAACAACAAACACATTATTCAGTGGGACCTTACATTGAATTTATAACACAATACAATATGATACCTGGGCATTGCGTGCTTTATTAAAATTCAAAAAGATTGAACACGCTTTATCTAATCTAAACAACTGTAGACGGTATTTTACTGTATAATTATTATTATTTACTGGACATCTTAGTGTCTCGTACATACTGGAATGATGCCTTATTATATTCTATAACAGTTATTATACATATGTCTGGTGCCCTGTCCGAGTTATAAATTATTTCCGGACAAGTGTATAATTCAAGAAGTTGGCGTGTGCATGATATACATATACACGCCCTATCCTACTGACTATATACATACCTATTGTAATCTAAGTATATGTAAATTCGTAACTCATTATTGTTACAAAAAGTTCAATGTCAAGTAGACTAGTATTTTCCTTTGAATATTCTTAAAGACTATAGCAGTTACCTTTTAAATTAAGTCTTTATAACATTTCCTCTGAAATTATTCTAAAGAGTATCTACCTACGTGATTCAGCACAGCAAATGTCTTAAACTCTTGAATGGCTTACACACGAATTTCATTAATTAAAGCCAATTTATATTTTATTCTGTAATATCCAAATGTTCCCGAAACATCCGAATCGGTTCCCGGATTCATGGCAATAGTTGAATTATTAGTAATCAATACAATATTTACGAATGGCTTAAGATAACGAAGAGTTTTTATTGATCCTTAATATTTTTATAA
This sequence comes from Neotoxoptera formosana, assembly GCA_022818045.1. NCBI lineage: Eukaryota > Metazoa > Arthropoda > Insecta > Hemiptera > Aphididae > Neotoxoptera > Neotoxoptera formosana. Next base: position 1,356,009 of record CM040631.1, on the reverse strand, counting down.
TTTATAAAATATAATTAGATTGTTTTATTTTATTACTAACTATAATACATGGAATTACACAGCTCTGTAGCAATGTGTATTTGATTGATCAATTGTCTAATTATCTCAATTCATTATTAAAATATTATTATATTTATTTAATACAATACATCAATGATTATAATATTATATTCCCTTATATGCTGTCAAATTCATTTAATTTATTTATTTATATTTAAAGTAAATAAGCGTAATTATAATTTTTTATACCCACCTAAAATAAATAAAAACTATAGTAAGCTTACATGTTATAGCAGTTAATAAGCTGAGTTGCTTAAAGAGATTATATAGAATTTTTATCGTGGGTTGTCGCGTCGAGCTTATTATGTGCATTAAGTAGCCAATTTAAATGTATAAAAACATTTTGTTTTAATTATTAAAAATAAATTATGTACACCAAGTGAAAACTAAAAGAATGTGAGCGCTTATTACAGATTGTGAGTATTTATTTAGCAGATTTTTCAGATTTGTTGTTGGAAGTTATTTTACCTAAGTTTTTGATTAAAAAGAATCAAAACACGAAAAAAATCTTAAAATATCAGTTTTTAAAGCAAATCCTGAAGTTTTAACTGTTTGGAATTGAGGATCAATAAAATAAAAAGAAACAAATCATTAACCTTGAATCGGAGAAATCTAGTGGATAATTGTTTAAAATTGTATTTTTCCTTTTTATTTTTAGAAAACGTCAAAGATGTTGATAAGTTTAAACTTGATAACAAAAAGTACGTCATGGTTTTATTTATATTTTTTGGAACGAAGCAGTGAATAAAATAAAATTGCAAACTACAATACTTTTAAATAAATTCTATGTTAATTATTGCAAACTGCGAAGACAAATTAAATTAATATATTATTCACTATATTTATATTGACTATCTCATACTTATTTAGTTGAGCTATCGAAGTATAAAGTTTGCAAGTAAACGTTTTAACTGTTTTTAAAACTAACTGGCATTGATAAATTATTAATTAAGACTTCCTTACAACGTCTTTTAAAAAAAAATATGGTGAGAAAATTTTGTTTTTAAATTAACATAAAAATCAAATAAATCTGTTTCGAACTGTTTTATATTTAATTAATATAATATATAATTATTCAACAAGAATAGTTTTAATATTTTGATTCTTGATAAATTACAATTTAACTAGGTATTTTATAAAAACTTTGACAATTGTAATTATTTATTTTTATTTGTATTTAAATGTATAAAAATTAAAAAGTGATATATTTTATTTATCATGGACGCCATTTAGAATCATTTTCAGATTGCAGTGATACATCATTTTAAAAGTTAAAATGACAGCACAATTATCTATTGGTAATTGAAAATTGGTCTACACAAAACATTTTAGATACTGAATATTTGTGTAAACTTATCACGTTAACAGTACTGCATGTTCGACTTTTTGTTATTATTATTTTTTTTTTTTTACTAGAAATTGACAGTTGTGTTAGGTATATTTTCCATTATCACTTCCTAAAAATATTTGAAATCGTATGAAGATCACTCATCTTTAAATCTAACTAAAAATTGAGATGTTGCTAATACATTCAAAATGATTATATATTGTATATCCAAAGCATTTTCCATTAAACTAAGCATAGTGTCTTTTTTATTGCGTTATTTTATATTGAGATTTATGCTCATTGAAATGAATGTATTGTTGTAAAAGTATCCAATGTAAATACAAACTTGAATAATTTTATGTTTTTTATATTATTTTTTTTATTCCTATATTTCATCAAATTTAAATTTAATGAGTATAGGTATAGGTTTTAATAAAAAAATATAATTACATTTCATTTACTATTTATTTTAAGTGAGATAAATTTCAATAAAGCATTTATTTATTTTTATCCTGAGCCATTTAAAAAATATAATAAAACCTATATTCTATAAATGTTTAAAATACATAAACAGATCATGGTTTAGAATTTAGATGGTAACAAAAAGTATATTTTGAAAATATAATAATTCATTATTATAAGTGTACATAATCATCATTAAGTTTAGGTTTGTTCCGTTTTCTCAATTTCAAATATTTGTTTGGCAATATACTAACCTGTATCCAAGATTTGTTTATTTTATAAATATACTTGTAAAAATATGTGTATGCAATATTTCTACTAATTATAATAGTAATATAATATGTAACCAATGGCAACTCTGTAAATAAACCAAAAAAAAATACTTATTTTTTTGTGGGCCAAAAACTAATACATGTGTTTGCTACCCCTTTTAACAATCTATAGTAGTTGAAAAAATTGCTATAAACACCCGAATAGTCTCAGAAATCTATTAATATAACTTTTGTTGACAATGGTCAAGTTTTTGTGTCTCTGCTAACAGACAGACAAAAAAATTTCCAATCTGATTAAAAAAAAAAAAATTGTGGAAGATATATAATATTATTTGTTGTTGAATGTATTTACTTTCATTTGAATGATTATACTACAAAATACACCCACAAATTCATACTATAGAATATGACATTTCGTCGATAACAATAAAACATATTATGAAATTTCACTATCGTATTCTATTTATATAGTTTTGTAAATAATTGTTTTTAACAATAATTACAATATTGTTTTTATACTATGAACATATTTTTATATTTAGTTTTGAAATACGAAAAAATAACGATTCTGAGCAAAGGTTTGGCTTGTATTTCTAAGGATATTTTATTACAAGTATATATTTTATATTCCCTATGAGTAATTAATATTTCTATTAGTAAGGTTGGTTGAACTAGTTTTTGCACATATAAATCGCATATTATATTAATTAAAAACTGTGATAATATTTTACTAGCTGTTTTTACTAATAAGCCAATACCTTAGAAATGTGTAAATACTAAATACGTTCGTGGAATACCTAAATAGCTTAAAACGGATCTGAATATTTTAAAAATACATGAAAATGTAATTATATAAGTAAACACTAAATAATTATATAAGTGGTGCTGATAATTTTCAAGTCCCCAAGCGTAGACTGTTATTTGAATTACAAACAAATTACTAATGTCGTCATTTTTCATTTAGATGATCATATTTTTTTAATGTTAACTGGAAATGTCTAAAAAAATATGCATACATAAATCATGTATTTTTAATTTTCTTAAAGTGACTATAAGAAAATCTTATGAAAAGCCTTGTATTATAGTTTGAAGTTTTGTTGTAGAAAATTGAAAATATTAGTATAAAATAAAAAGATACTAGTATACAATATATTTGGTAAAAATTCATGTACCTATCTACTATTATTTGTTTATAAATTACAAAAAAAAAAAATCTATTTTGTTGAAAACTGGTTTAGAATAAATATTCCCTTTTTACTTAATTATATTTAGTTTATTGAAAAGTACTTTGAGTTTAGTTTTTTAGAAACTACCATCGAAGAACATCGATGCTTTTTTGACTGATCCAAAAGGTGACGACAGACACAAAAATACTTAGCTAAAACACAAACAATATTTACTTTATTTGATAATACAATTACACTGGTAATATTTTCTGTTTTTAAATTAAGAAATATTCTATCCAAACATATATTACAATTAGTATAATTATAATATTTGACACATGCACTTACAGGTGTGATAGACTTGATAAAAGAACCACACATTGGGTAGTGTTAGTTGTGCAGAACTAAGTTTCCGAATAATTTCATTACCTTAATTTTAGTGTTCATTTGTATAAAACATATAGTATCTTTTCCCAAAAACTAAAATTATTTCTTCGAATATTTTATTTATTATTTAATATGCATTTCTCCAGGCCAATTGCTTTACAGCTATACATATTATTATCACAACTCTCCACATGGAATTGAATTTTGTATTTTGTTGAAATAAAACTCTTATCTTCCGGTTGACTAAACTTATCTAATCAAAGTTTGGTGTACCAAGAAATAGCTTTATAAAATCTCAATCTTTTTCACATGGTTTAAAAATAATTTACTTTTGTATATTATGTATGAAAAAATCAATTTATATTTATTACTGTTATACTTGTATGTTATTTTATTGTAGTTTTAAAAATATTTTACCCAATTTCCAAATTGTCGAATACGTAAAGATAAAATAGTTACCTTTCTTTTTATTATTCATAACTTAAAATTGGTAATGCAAATGATTTTTTTTCTCCTCGCCTATAATATGTATTATTAGTAATAATAATTTATTACCAACTTAGAAAAATTATCTATAACTAAAATAACAGTATATTTCAGTATTAGATTACCTATTTAGTATTTTAGTATTGATAATCTTGTCCAACTGTTTAACCATAATAACCATTTATTTTGTATTCTCTTCCTTCAAAACAAATTACGCTCACAGGCGCTTGGAAGGAGTCAAAATATGATTGGTTCAGATATTCAAATATATAAATATAAATTTTACTTTGGAAAATAAGATGTACGAAAGAGATAAATGAGTTGATGATGCATTATCATAGTCACTACAAGTACCTATTACAAGCCAAAAATGTTAAACAGAAAAAGGTTTCCGTTTCTGATATTTTACATTACGTCCTATTTCGCTGAAAATAATCCCATCCTTCGGAACGTCAACACATGTCGCACACGCATATATAGGTAGGCACGTTATTCCGGTCTTGGATTTTCTCAGTATAGTCTCAGAACACGACCGCATACGTGTCAGTCTGGTGAACGTGCAGAATAAGCATTATTTTAAGGACCCAATTTAAACGTGACATGGGTTATTAGTTATAACCATTTTCTTACCACTCATATATCAGTGTTATACATTTTCCGAAATCAATTGTATGAACATGGAATAACTATAACTATAATAACACTGTCGCATTATACGTTACTTACCTCGCTGCGCACACGCTCACAAATACATAATATGTTGCTATACTTCCTCGAGACGAGGCCTTTGTAAAGTACCTACTAAAAATGAACCTCGACTGCAATAACTATAAATTACACATACGGTTAGAAAAATCGACAAGAATCACCGCAGTCTTTGAAACGACGAAGATTGACTTTCCCAAACAACTTCTTTTGGTGCGGGTCATAAATATAATTCAAAAACTTATGGTCACATAAACATAAACATTCAGGTTAGAATATCAGAATTTTATATATCATAAAAAAATTAGTTACAAAGCATACAGGTTGTTTATGTTTTTAAAGTATGACTTTTGAAAATTATTATTGAAAATGAGCCAAATTTAAAAAATATTATCTATACATATATAAAAATGTCTGTCTATCTGTCTGTCCTTTATGCATTCCCAAACCGTTCAACCGATTGCGATTAAATTTGGGACAGAGATAGATTAGACCACTGGGAAGAAGATAGGCTAATTAAAAAAGGTAGAGGTCTAACCCCAAGAGGTGCTCACACAGGGATTTTGAGATTTACGAAGGAAATATTTGTTTATAAATGGTTTCAATTGGTTACAACTTACAGATTATATTAGTAATTTTTGTTTATTAATGGGTGCCATTGGTTACAACTTACTAACTTGGTTTTTTTTTTAATGCACCTAATTCTGATTTCAATCACTTACGCACCTCATGGGGTCCGCCTAGGTGGCTTAGATGAATGTAAATCACCTGAGGTTAATCTTAACTTAATATATGGGCATATATGGTTCAGGCGACGCTGGGCGAGACAGCTAGTAGATAGATAATTTTAAGTATTTTTTTGCAATAAGTACCTAAAATAAACAAATTAAAATCAAAATGTACGCGATACATCCATCGTTAGCATAAGCAAAATCTAATAATGATATTATATTTTATTGATATTAAGATAGATTAAAATTATATTTTAAAGTGTAAACAATAATTATTATTACTTTAAATAAGTTATTCGGCCAGACACGCCATATTATATTTAACTAAAACATACTACGTAGGTAGGTAGGTACGTTCTACTTCAACTGAAGTTACCTAAGTAAATGGACATATTATGGCATACATATATTGTTTTAATTTGTGCTTTGTTATAACACTTTGCCGTTTATAACCATACAAGTCTGTTGCATATCTCTTATTTTGGTAAACGTATCAATGGTTAACTATAAATTATTATTATTTATTATTAAGTGAAGGTATAACGCATCGTGAGAATATTATTATGTTTATTAACGACTGCTTTGTTTATTGTACCTATTCGCAGTGTATTAGTACTTTTGACGCATACATTATATTGTGTTTAATCTTACGTATAGAGTAATTCATATTATTTTACGAATGAAGACCGAACCAACCACACTTATCAGCAAAACATTGTATTAAAGTATTAATTATTCGATACATAGTAACTATAACTATATTTGAATCTCTCTTTACATAATTAATTATTGTTCACTGAGGATTGTTTATTCATTATATATATATTATATATATATATTCATTTTTACAGTTGGTTATATAAATGAATAAATTATAATTACAGTGAACAAAACACAAAATCGTATTTATAAACTTTTCCGACCAAGTTATCAAATTAAAGGGAAAAATATGACTTAAAATTAATTAATTTGTTTTTATTCCACATTGTTTTTTTTCAAACATTTGAATATTAATGTTCCCACATTTAAGAGTTTCTTGTAAAAACTTCAGCATTAACCGTAATATACGTCAACGTTTTGTAATTTAAAACCGATCTGTGTTAATAGTATAAATACGTGTTCTAAATTAACGATTGGTATACGTGTCTATGTAAAATAGATGGTCGACTCTTAACACACTTTGGGGATATACATAAAAACGTGTTGAAAAAAAAAAAAATCTATCTATATAAATATGCCATCTCGGATTTATTCTCTGGAATATAATACCCGATCTGAATTCATAATCGTTTCAGTACAAGACATTGTCAATCTGTTCACGTCATTTTATCAAATATCGTCAAATCTCACGTCTCCGCAAAATGTTTTTATTTAATATATGTATATTATTATATATCATTTAAACCTCGTCGTATTTATTCAATTGACAAGTTTTCATTATCTTTAACGCTTATTATTAAAAATTAAATAATCATTATATTATTATCATTGACAAAGTATGCATTTCACTCGATATCTTATTAAATATATAATTGTATGTGTGTCGCATATGGTATACACATAAAATATAGTACTTAGGTACACAATTTACTTTATAAAAAACAATAATTATAATTATAGTAGGTAGATACCTAAGTATAAAATGAAAAATAACAAATCTTGACTATTAAACGATATAATCGTATATATCGGATATAATCGCATTTTTTAATACCTTTTCGATGCAGAATATATTAATCAATATGTGTGTTAAAAATAATTGAAATATTTATGCATAAGAATTAATATTCCGGTTGACAAAAAATTAATTAGTGTGATTGGTTCCCTGGTCTACGAGAAAAAAATCATAATAAATATAATATGTTGTGTGATAATTATTAAGAAAATCCAATTACAATTTTTTTTGGACAAAATAACTAACTAAAAATTACATTTCATGGTAATATAGTTATTGTTTGTTATTACTTATATTAGTTGTCACTCGTCTTAGCATATAGCATATTTCGTATTCGAAGTTTCAATGCCTGATCCTGTTAGTCGGATTTCTTCTTGGACACGAGCAGACTTCAGTTTTTGACTTGCTGTTTTTTTCCCTTTCCGTTTTAGTTATTAATCTGGCGACTGGTAGCTTTGCAATTTATCAGTTAAAAAATTATAATCATAAGAGATTTTACATAATTAAACAAGCTAATTAATTATCATTCACTTACTTTACGTCCACCAAATTATACTTAGCCTATTGGCTATAAATGGTAATATACTATATACTTAATAATTGATAGTTTTTTTTTATATACCTAGTAATTTAATATCAAAACAATCAATTATTGCATTAGAAAACTGATTCCAAACAGAATTAGGTTAGAATCACACTTTCTAAGATCTACCTCAATATTTTTCAAAGGTTGTCAGTGGTTTTTACTTACATTTATGGGAATTAAACAGAGAAAATCGAAAAACAATCACTCAAATGTACTATCTAAAATTTCCGGTCTATAACAATTTATTCTACATCCATATACACGACTTTTAGAGTTATTTTATTATCCAAAAAAGTGCTACAGAAAAAAAAAACACTTTGAAAATCTAATACATTCGTCACTTCAATATTGGAATCCGAAAAAACGAATATTTTAAAACCATCCGAGGAATTCTTAGGATAAAATATAACATAATTTTATTACAATTATATATTTATGGATGTGTAGTTGTATATTATAATGTTATCTAAACCTTTTGTTAAATAATTAACGTGTTTCAAACTCTCAAACGATTGAGTATGACGTGTTCGCAATTTGACAAGTTTCAAAACAAAATAATAGCACACCATATAGGTAGGTACCTACTGTACTTAAGCCTTTGTTTAGCGGGGAGGTACACTGAACGAAGTACTTTCGTTATTTTAGTTGAACAAACAAAAACTCAATTCATGTTAAACTGTTTGGACTGGGTGTAACTCAGTTATTGAGTATATTTTACCAGTCCGATCGAATACAGTTTATTGTTACCTACCTGCAATATTTGATTGACAAATGCGATCTATTAATTTATTATAATAAGAGCAAACTGACCAATTTAATTGATGTATTGACGAACCACGAACACTATAATAATATAATTATCCACATTGTTATAAATAAGAGTCGTTAACATAAGACAAAAAATTTGTTTTCTAGTGAGTATAAATAAATAGATAAACACGATATTATGGTTCTTCATGTAACATAGTCGAATTTAATTTCTAAGTATTAAAAAAAATATTTTTTAAACGTGATTTTAGGACGAGTTATTACATGATGACTGGTTTATATTATTTTTAAATTCAATACAATTATTGCACTCAGAAAAATATTATACTCTCCTTGGAGTTTTTTTAATTTCTTATTTTTGTATAATATTATGTAATATTGTAGGTAATGAATATTATTTACTCTTTGTGCTCTACATAAATACAAATTTATATATTGAATAATACGAATAAAAATGTCTTAATGTATTTGTGCTAGAAACGTTTACGTGTAAATAGGTCAAGTACATCACAAAATACAATTTAAAGTTTTAATGTCAAATTATATTTTCATATATTAAATCAAGCATTTATTATTTAATAATTAAGATAAAACATTTATAAAAAGACTGGTAGACTGAATCTAAGATGTAGCTTTTTAAAGTAGATTTTTATTTAACTCGTTGTATATTATCGTTAAATATTATTATAGTATTTTTTTTCAAAGTATCTG